>CANSGD010000429.1:3600000-4200000 GCA_947645195.1 Patellifolia procumbens
TATCCCTGCAAAAAGATTGTTCAAGCATAGGTGCCTTAACAACATTGGTTAGTTTAAACATCACTTTTTCATCACCAACACTAAGAGTTAAAGACCCAGACTTAACATCAATTATAGCACCAGCAGTACACAAAAATGGCCTACCCAAGATAATAGGAATCTGGGCATCCTCATCCATATCTAACACCACAAAGTCAACAGGGATATAAAATTTCCCGACCCTAACAGGAACGTCCTCTAAAACACGTAGAGGGTATTTTATAGAACGATCCGCCATCTGCAGAGTGATTTGTGTGCATTTAAGTGCTCCCATGTTCAGTTTCTCAAAAACAGATAATGGCATAACAGAAACAGAAGCACCTAAATCACACAAAGCCTTGTCAATAAAAATAGGTCCTAGATGGCAAGGTATGGAAAAACTACCAGGATCTTTTAACTTTGGTGGGGCTTTATTTTGGATAAAAGCACTACACTCTTCAGTAAGAGCGACACGTTCTACCCCACCAAAGTCTCTTTTCTTAATGATCATGTCTTTCAGAAATTTGGCATAAACAGGCACTTGGGTAATTAAATCTGTGAATGGAATTGTTACCTCAAGGTTCTTGACCATAGCCAAGAACTTACCAAACTGCTGATCGACCTTGGATTGTTGCATCCTGTGAAGAAAAGGTAGCCTTGGTGTAAAAGGCGTTTAAGAAACCTTCTCCTTTTTCTTCCCTGTCTGTTCAGCTTCTGCAGACAAATCGACTTCAGACGTCGAATTCTTCCTGTTTCCTTCCTCCTCCACCCTCTTCTTCCCTGCAGTTGGGGTAACCTCATCAACGGGCACTGGAGGAGCATCATAAGCTATGCCAATATGAAGAGTGATGGCATTCACATGTTCTCTCTGAACGGGTTGCCCTGGCAATTGTCCCTGCTGCCTCTGTGCATTAGTTTCTGCCAATTGAGCAACCTGAGCCTCGAGAAGTTGGATGTGCTTCTCTTGGGCCCTCCGTGCTTCCTCTTGGGCCCTCCGTGTTTCCTCATTTGCCTTTTGCATAGATAATATCAGTTTCATCAGTTCAGAATTGCTAGGCTCTTGTGGGTTGTTGTTTTGTGGAGGTGGGGTGTGGAAATTTTGTGGAATTTGGAAGTTATTGGGATGATGGAAGATTTGTGGTGGTGGTCTTTGGAAATGTTGTGGGGTTTGATGGTATGAGGGTTTAGGATAGTTTTGTGGAGGTGTAGGTTGATAGTTTTGTGGGTTTTGGTAGTTATGTGAAGGGGGGAAGGTTTGTGGTCTTTGTTGGAAGGCATTGGCCTGCTCCATCTGAAATTGACTGAACTGACAGTCATGCCCAAAGTGACCCTGAACACCACATACCTCGCAGTAAGATGAGGTAATGGGTGCTACGGCAGACATAGCATTGATGCTCATAGGCGGAGGTGTCGAACTAGAAGACTTCATTAGCTGCTGAGTCAGTTGCGCCATCTGAGATGTAAGCAATGAAATAGCGTCAACCTCGAGTACCTTCTTAGTCAAACTCCTAGATGATGAATGGTCATTGGCTGCAAGATTTGATATGAATTCATAACCCTCATCAACTGCCTTGTCTAAAAACACTCCTCCTGCAGACGAATCAACAATACACTTCGTCTGAGGCTGCAGACCATTGTAGAATGTCTGCGTCAAGAACCATTTGTCCATATTGTGGTGTGAACACTCTCTCTGTAGATCTTTAAACCTAGCCCACGCTTCCCGTAATGTTTCATCAGGCTCTTGGGAAAACGTGGCTAGTTTATTTCTGATTTCTGTTGTTTTAGTAAGTGGGTAATACTCTCTCAGAATGCAGCAGAAATCTCACTCCATTCAGTTTCCTTCACATCGTTCAACCACTTCTGGGCTCTATCTCTATAAGAAAACTCGAACAACATGACTTTTAACTGATCTGGAGTGACGCCGGCATGTTTAACGGTTCAACGAAGTTGTTGAAACCGTTGCAGATGATTTGCCGGATCTTCAGTAGGATGCCCACCAAACTGATTTTGCTGGACCATGCTGATGAGTCCAGGCTTAATCTCAAAATTGTTAGCGGCGATGGTGGGCATTGGTGGTCCAGTAGAAAGACCATCCGGGTTGGGCACCCCATAAGATTTCAGTGACTTGGACATGACTGAACTCAAGGTGTCTGCTCCAGAGGTGTTCAGCTGAACAGACTGCTTTTCTTTCTGCTTTATCTTTCGGATCCGCCTGATTGTCCTAGTAAGATCGGGGTCCGCTGGAAATGGGGAATCCTTTCTTTGGGACCTGGGCATACAAAAGAAACAAAAAGCAGCAGTAAAACGTACCTCGATTGAAACAATGAAGTTCCAATGAGGTACAGAGGAGTAGACCAAATAATCAAATAAAAACTTAGAAAACTAGCCGTCTCCCCGGCAACGGCGCCAAAATTTGATAGGCTAAAGTCGTATCACCTAATAAAAAATAAACCTACAGACCTCTAACAAGGTAGTCAGTGGAAGCAGGGTTGAATCCACAGGGAGACAGAGTTTCTAAATCAATATTCAACCAATTCAGCTACTCCAGATGAAATCAGGGAAGAATTAATTAAACTAATAAATAAACTACAGAAGACGGGATAAAACGAGGAGTTGACTATGGACTAAAACCCAGGGTATTAGGTCGGTCCACCATGCTTATACCAATCAAATAGGGTCAACTACTACCAAAACCTAAGTCAAGAGTCGGGGGATTAGAGCCTATGTTGAGCTATGGTTAAGATCAACGCTCATAGTTCAACATACGCCGCATGGTCACTAAAGTAATCAGAACTACTGATGTGTCCTAGGCCTCTAGTCGTAAGACGGATCTGTGCAAACAACTATTAACCACAATGAAGAATAAAACTAGTCTAAAGCTAATGAAAGATAAATAAAAGATGTCTCCAAATAATGAGGGAAAAAGTATTTATAGTCCCCCTCAAGTCTAATTAAAATTAGGAAACGAAAGTCGAAATTCGCGAGTAAGTGCGCCAGACCCGATCGGGCCCGTGGCCTCCACCCGATCGGGCCGAGACACAACTTCACCCACTTGGCTCCTGGGCCTTCGCAGCAGCAGCGCATGATCAATAGAGCAACTGGGCCCCCACCCGATCACCCACCCGATCGGGTCGTGGATCGGGTGCCCAGCAGCTTTAACGTTTTGGCGTCTTGTGTGGCATAGGAAGCAGCAGCAACCATAATGCAGAGGACCCGATCGGGTCGGGCGGTGGGCACCCGATCGGGTCTGGGGACATGCTTCTTTGCCCGATCGGGTCCGCAACTTTCATACCTGATCATAAATACTTCGCCCGATCGGGCCATTTCTGCCCGATCAAAGCACGGAAACCTCCTTTTTTGACTCTTTGGCTCTCTATTCTTCACGTTTAGAGGTCTTGGGGCCTCCTAAACTACCCATAGAACTCGTGAGCCTTCCTACGTGCCTCGTAACATCTCGTAAAGCCGTGGTTGCTTCCAAATGCGCGGGAATAGGGAGAAAACTCCCTAAAACCTGCAATTCAACACTAAAACACAAAACCACAACTATATACGATAGTTAGCACAAAATAGCTTCCCAGAGCTCCAATGACGCACAAATTAGCTTGTAAACAAATGAGAAAACTCTATATAAATACGTGATATCACTAATAAATCAAAACATAAATCAATAATGAAAGACATAATTAAATTGCAATAATAAAGAGAGGAAGAAAGAAATCAATGCTTGAATTAACTAACGAAATTGAGATCTATTGTTGAAGAGAGCAAAAAACTATGAAAACCTAAGTGTTCTAATGTAAAGAAAAACAATGAAGAGAAACTAATAATCGATATAGTTGCATACAATAAGTTGACTTCTAGTCCTATTTTATAAGAGGGCAAATCGCCAAAGATCTAAATATCGGAAAACACAAAGTATGACGCAAATCCGACCAAGTCTCCTTATGTGATATTATTATATATAATATTCCTGATTTCTAAGCCTAAATTTGTGTTCAAATTGTAATTGATAGAGAATATATGTCAATTATTATCCTCATAGGTTTAGGATATATCTTTGATGTAACTCTTATCTTAGGGTGAGTTTATTGGTAGTCTTAAGATAGACTCTTAAGATAAGACTTTGGAGAGTCTTATCAAAGAATACCAATAAACTCATTTCAAGACTTGGGGAGTCTTAAGGTGAGTCTTAGAAATCCAAGACTCACCTTAAGACTCACTTTAATAAAAAGGACCAATAATATGCTGCAAAGTGTCATTATAATATGCTCAAATTTTGTTGAAGAGTCTGAAAGGCAGTCTGATGGATAAAGATCAAAACTGGAATGAGTCTTATGTGAGTCGGAAATATTAAAGAGTAGATAAAGTTAGTGGAAAGCTGATGTGCCAGAGTCTGAAATATGGAAGGGAGTCTTATGGATAAACTCACCCTTATTAGGATTCTTAACTCTATTAGGATTAACTTATGTAACACTATAAATATTGATCAATCGTAAACACTCCAATGAAGGAGTTTCATAATATCTAACATGGTATCACAGCTAGGTTGAATAATTTAGTTTCCACAAATTAGTTTTTTTTTCTCACGCTCGATCTCGCCTTGGGATCTGCGCTCCCCCATGTAAAAAAATTTCTTCCGCTCAACCACACCTAGCCTTCGACAGTCATGGCCAAGGACGTCGAGGTCACTCCTCCTCCTTCATCTGTCGAATTCAACCCGACACTAGCCGTACACAACATCCGCAGTGCTATTCCCCTAATTCTTGATCGGGAAAAGGTGCAATACTCCAATTGGGTTGAATTGTTTGAGTGCCATGCCCATGCTTTCAACGTCCTTGACCATATTGATCCAATTGTCCCCTGTCCCACGGACATCTCTGACTCGATGTGGAAACGATTAGACTCCCTGGTCAAACAATGGATCTATGGTACTATCTCGCCCGATCTTTTGCAAACAATCTTGTGTCGGGGAGATTATGCTCAAACAATTTGGAACAAACTCAAGGGAATTTTTCAAGATAACAAACACACTCGGGCCGTGTATCTTGAAAATCAATTCAACTCTCTTCACTTGAACAATTTTACGGATATCAACGCCTATTGTCAACAAATAAAGACCCTCAAAGATCAATTGGCTAACGTTGATCAAGTTGTATCCGAACAAAAGTTGGTCTTACGACTTGTTGCTCGACTTGTCAATACCGACTTCGATAATGTGGCTGCCATGATACAACAAATCGACCCTCTCCCCACCTTCGAGACTGCCCACTCTTGTCTGCTACTCGAAGAGACTCGACGTGCCAATGACCAAGGCATGTCTCAAGCGCAACAAACCTTCATGGCAGTGACTAGTGACCACACCACCGTACACCCGTAGCAGCAAGCCCAGAACACTCGCGGTGGTGGTGGTGGCCGTCAAGGCGGTCGCCACAACAACAACAACAACAACAGGGGTGGTAGAGGAGGTCGTGGCATAGGTCGTGGTCGAGGGCAAGGAAACCGACCTAATCAAATCAACAACAACAATTGCAACAATTCACAACAACAATCTGCCCCACCCAATCCCAATTGGGCCGGCCCACATCAACCTTACTGGCCTCCAACCTGGCAGCAACAATATGGCCCCAGCTACGCTTAGGACCCTACTCCCACAGCTTATCCTCAGGCCCAATATCGCCCACAGAAGTAGCACGCCCCATTGGGCTATACACCTCGTCCGCCAGCGTCTGCAACCCAGCCACACGCCTACATGGCTCACGCGTCATACGACCCAACCATGACCCCCGCAGAACTTGGTTGTGCCTTTCACAACATGACCTTGCTCAATCCCGCTGATGGATGGTACATGGACTCCGGCGCTACATCCCACATGACAAACAATTCTGGTAATCTCTTACCCTTGTTGAATTTAAGCACTAATAATCATATTCTAGTAAGCAATGGTCATCGTATTCCAATAACGGGTTATGGTCACTCCACTCTCCTAAACAAATTAAATATCCGTGATGTTCTCCTCGCCCCTCAAATAATCAAAAACTTAATATTTGTCCGTAAATTCACCTCAGACAATAAAGTTTCCATTGAATTTGACCCTTTTGGTTTTTCTATAAAGGACCTACGCACGGGGAAAATAATTATGAGATGCAATAGTTCGGGAGATCTTTACCCACAAGCCTCAGTCCACATGCCTTGCCACCTCCCTCAAAGCCACCTCGTCCAACACTTGGCACAACAGACTTGGCCACCTTGGAGCACCGTCTTTTAATTTTCTTAAGAACAATAATTTTATTGAATGTAATAAGAAACGTGAATTGGATTTTTGTCATTCTTGCCCACTTGGGAAACATACTAGACCTACTTTTTTTTTAATTCGCATAGTCAGTCGTCTTGTACTTTTGATATTATTCGTGCTGACTTATGGACCTCCCCTATTCGTAGTACCTCTGGTCATAAATATTACTTAGTGCTTTTGGATGATTTTACTCATTATGTGTGGACCTTTCCCCTTACTCACAAGTCACAAGCCTACCAAACCTTTATACAATTTCGACAATATGTACAAACTCAATTTGAAAGACCTATTAAAGCCTTTCAAAGTGATCATGGACGAGAATTTGACAATGACCCATTTAAATGATTTTGTACTTCCCATGGTTTGGTCTTCCGCTTTAGTTGTCCACAGACCTCCTCTCAGAATGGGAAGGCCGAACGCATGCTTCGAACCATAAATAATGTTAAACGCACTATTCTTTTCCATGCCTCTCTCTCCCCCCCCCCTATTGGATTCATGCTCTTGAAACGGCTACATACCTCTTAAACATTTCACCCACCAAAACACTCAAAATTGCAACTCCTATGCAGGCTTTGTTTCATAAAACGCCCTCTTATGATCATCTTAGAGTCTTTGGTTGTCTATGTTATCCCAACTTATCCTCCACTGCCCCTCACAAACTTTCCCATTGCTCCACCCCTTGTGTTTTCCTAGGATATCCTTCTCATCATCGTGGCTATAACTGTCTTGATCTCTCTACCCATAAAATTATAATTTCCCGTCATGTTATTTTTGACGATAAAAAAGCTTCCCATTTAGAAACTCGAGTCAGTCCAGTCTTAAGGACTATAATTTTCTAGGCTCAGATGAACAAACCCCCTTGTTCACTCACCCACTCCTTCGCCACATCCGGCCCAGCACTGCAGCAGGCCCAACTGGCTCCCCCTAGTCAGCCCACGTCTCAACGCCTAACAATCATCCCCTGCCCAGCCTTCCTCTATCACGCCTATACTGCCCAACACCACAAATGTGTCCACACCCGCCTATTCGCATCATCCCAGCATACACCCCCTCCCATGCGTGGTGTGTCTACTAGACCGAGGCCCCCCAGCCCAGCCTATTCGCATCAGATCAGCCCACCAGATCGAGGCCCCCCCCACCCTCACCGCGCATCACCCGCAACCAAAATGGGATCTTCAAGCCCAATCCCCTCTTTGCTGGTGTATCTAGTGGGCCCACTCTCACTCGTTCTGCTACTCCTAAGTCCCATAAACAAGCATTGACCGACCCTTATTGGAATGCGGCCATGCACAATGAATATAATGCTTTAATTCAAACAGGGACATGGGATTTAGTGCCACGGCCTACAGGGGTGAATATTGTAAATCGCATGTGGCTCTTTCGACACAAAGAAAAATCTGATGGTGCCTTAGAAAGGCACAAAGCTCGTCTTTTTTGTGATGGCGGGTCACAGGAGGTTGGCGTAGATTGTGATGAGACTTTCAGCCCAATTGTCAAGCCCCAAACCATTCGCATTATTCTTAGCTTGGTTATATCTCGGGAATGGTCCATTCACCAGTTAGATGTGAAAAATGCATTTCTACATAGCGACCTACAAGAAACAGTGTACATGCATCAGCCCCCCGGTTTCGCTGATCGCAGGTTTCCTCATCATGTGTGTCGCCTAAAGAAGGCTCTCTACAACCTCAAACAAGCTCCTCGAGCTTGGTATCAGCGATTTTCACAATTATTACCTCACATGGGCTTCGTCATCTCCAAAAGTGACTCATCCCTCTTCACTTTCCATCAGGAGACTGCCACATCATATCTCCTGCTTTATGTTGATGACATCATCTTGGTCACCCGCACTCCCTCATACCTACTTCTCTCTCAGTAGAAATATGCTCAGGAAATCTTAGAACATGCAGGGATGAGCAATTGCAAACATGGTGTCACCTCTTGTTCAGGATCCCACTCACTACCGCAGCTTGGCTGGTGCTCTTCAGTACCTCACTTTTACTCGCCCTGATATTGCCTATGCGTTTCAGCAAGTATGCCTTTTTATGCATGATTCGAAGGAATTACACTTTAATGCATTAAAGCGCATCTTGCGTTACATTCAGGGCACCATTGATTTTGGGTTACATCTTTATCCGTCTGCTTCTACAAGGTTAATTACTTACACAGATGCTGATTGGGGTGGGTGCCCAGACATCCGACGTTCGACTTTAGGATATTGTTGTTTTTTGGGGGACAACCTCATCTCTTGGTCGTCGAAATGTCAACACACTCTCTCTCGCTCTAGTGCAGAAGCAGAATACTGAGGCGTTGCAAATGTCGTTGCAGAATCTAGCTGGTTCCGTAATCTTCTCTTGGAGCTCCATTGTCCTCTGAAGCAAGCTACTTTGGTTTATTGTGATAATGTCAGTGCTATCTACATCTCTAGCAACCCTGGCCAACACCAACGCACCAAACATGTTGAGATGGATATCCACTTTGTTCGAGAAAAGGTGGCGTTGGATCAGATACGGGTCCTGCATGTATCATCACGATATCAGTTTGCCGACATTTTCACCAAAGTATTACCACGACAACTCTTCTTGGATTTCAGATCCAGTCTTAGCGTATGACCTCCTCCCGCTATAATATTGCGGGAGTATCTTTGATGTAACTCTTATCTTATTAGGATTCTTAACTCTGTTAGGATTAACTTTTGTAACACTATATATATTGATCAATGGTAAACACTCCAACGAAGGAGTTTCATAATATCTAACAGTAATATTATACTCCCTCCGTCCCATAATATAGTGCTTGTATTCCATTTTGGGTGTCCCAAAATGTTCTTCTTGTTTTCACTTTTAAAAGGTACTAAATTCCTAACATACCCTCATAAAGTACTTGAAAAATGGCAATAAGTAGATCCTACACACGGAACTATGTAGGGGAAGGTGCGCACTGCCCAAAACGCATCAAACAATGAACAAAACGCGTTGGAAGAAAAGGGCTGGCTATGCGATGAACATTAAAGTATTTTAGATGAACATTCAAACATGAAAAGTTTTAGTTTCTCTCTCCTCTGTCATTTCATTTTTTTGAAACCACCCTCCTCCCTCCTCTGAACCGCCATTTGCACACATTTCCCCAAAAAAAAAACTCTCATTTCTTTTTTTGTCTGTCTCCAAAATTTCTCCATTACTCCCAAAATAACTTCCATCTTCTTCTCCAAAATTCTTCATAATCCTTCATTATTCTTCATTTTTTCTTCATTATTCTTCAACATCTCCGTGTTCTTCAAGTGTGGTTGGAAAAAAACTTCAAAGAACTGCATATTACCGCCATGGATGTTCGAGCAGAGATGGGGAAAGGACCCAAAAAACCATCAGATACTGGAGAATTTGCTGAACAACCAGATATGTAAGTTTTTTGAATGCCTTTCTTAAAGCCCTAAATTTCAATTATGTGATGAGCTTAAACTAACTCATGCATGTTTATGTAGAGAGATAGATTGTGATGTTCCATTGCGCACATTCGTTAAGCGGACGAAAAGGGCAAGAAAAGAAGAAGGAAGTTCTCAGATTACAGACCAAATTGTGGACCCACAACTCCTAAAAGCCATTGAAGACCAGACAAACGAGGAAAGTGAAAGGTTTGTTACTTTCTTTGGTGGGCCTACAAATTTTAGTTGTTGTTCAACCAAATTCAGTGGTGTGTTCAGTGAGATTCATCCGGTTGTTCATTTTTTAATATTTAGTATTTGTTACTATGTTTATTGGGTGTGAACTCATGTTCATCTGGGTTTTGTCATTGATGGTCATCCTTCATGGTGATGTTCATCTATGTCCTTCTTCTGTTCATTATATTTTAATGTGTGTTTATTACTGTAAAAGGGAGTGTGTGTCCATTTATGTTCATCTATGTCCGTGTATGTTCATCTTTTCAAAAAGATTGTGTTTTTGGTGTTCATTGTCCATATCGGGATGTTCATTTTATTTTAGTGTTCGTTTATTAATGTGAAAGGGAGTGTGTTTAATTTATTTTGTGTTTATCTTTGTTCATTCTCTTTTTAGTGTTGGATGTTCATTTTCTTGTATTGTTCACTTTCTATAAGCTTGTTTGTTTCTTTTGTTCATTAGATTCATCCACTTGTTCTTTTAAAATTGAAAGGATAATAGTGTTCATCCATCTGTAAAATGTGTTTGTTACTATGTTTATTGGGTGTCTGCTGATGTTCATCTGGGGTCATCCTTCATGATGATGTTTATATGTGTTCCTTCTAATGTTCATTATATATGTAATGTGTGTTCATTAAAGTGAAAAGGAGTGTGTGTTCATTTGTGTTCATCTATGACCATGTATGTTCATCTTTTGAAAGGGAGTGTTCATTATAAGCTTGTTTATTTCATGTGTTCCTTCTTATGTTCATTATAAGCTTGTTTTTTTTTGTTCATTGTCCGTTGCCGGATGTTCATTCTCTTTTTAGTGTTTGTTCATTAATCTGAAAGGGAGTGTGTGTAATTAATTGTGTGTTTATCTGTGTTCATTCTCTTTTGTTCATGTAAAGGATAATAATGTTTATCCATCTGTTCATTACTTCATTATACACATATGTTCATTTAATCTAGCCTTTTGTTTATTCCTTTTTTATATTATTGTTGATTCCCATGTAATCTATTATTCAACCCCCCCTCCTGTGACCTCTGTTCCTTTAATATTATTGTTCATATAATATTATTGCTTCTTGTGACCTCTATTCATTACATATCCTTCAGATTTGCTACTAATTTATTGTGTGTTCATTACTTATAGTTCGATTGATAAGCAATTAGTTGAGAAACGACAAAAGGGGAAGGAAGCAACTAGAAGCAGGTACCCCTCCAAATCTGTGTTACCTATGGGTATTGTAATATGTTACTTATTTGTAAATAGTATGTTCATTCTGTTGACTATTTGTTCATATAGTAATGTTCCTGGGGAACAAGCAACTTTGGAGATACAACACGGGGATCAGGCAACAAGCAGCAGGTACCCCCGAACCCGCAACAAAATTTAAGTAACTTTGCTCTTATGTTCATTTATATATGTGTAAATGATACTTTTATTTCATGTTCCAGTTCTCTTATTCAAAACACGCCATTGGCCCCTGACAAGGGGAAGGGGAAGGAATTAGCCATTATTGACCAGTAAGTTCCGTTTATGTGGTTGGCAGCTATGTTCATTTATTTAAAATCTATTTTCACTGACATTGACATTGGATTTTTGTTCATTCAGTACTATCCATCATGTGGACCCAGCTGTGGAGGGGATCCGACCATTAGCAACCAGGTACCCCCCCCCACACAGTCAATCTGTTTTTGTTGATTTTTTTGAAATCTGTGGAGGTTTTCATACTTTGTTCACTGAGTGTCCCTAAAATGTTCATTATCGTCCAGTCCAAGTTCTATTAGATTAGATTGTAAACTTACTTCGGGTTTGGTTCCTGTTCATTTTCTCTAAATTTGCATTGGGTTGGTTGTTGTTCATTGGTTTTTTTTCCCAGCCTTGTTGCTGATGACAGCAAGCCAGTAGTGAGTCGGAGGGTGCGCATTGGGACTCCACATTTTCCACCACCCCCGCCATTAAAGAAGAGGAAATCAAGTCCCGATAGGGGTGTACCGCTTGTTATTGTGCCCCCCGAACTCGAAGTGGAATCAATTTCAGACGATGAAGAAGAGGGCTTGAGGCTTAAGCTACGGCAACCAACTGTGCAGCTGCAAAGGTTTCTGAATGCAATTACTGAGGATGATGAGAAGCGAGCTGCCATTATTGACATTGGCTTTGGAGGCTTTCTTCAGTTAGACCTCCCGAGGAACCATCCCACCGTGTCTGCACGGATTCTTCGCAACTTTGATGTTGCCAGTTCTACCATACTCCTTGAAAGAGGCAAGGAAATAAAAGTTGAGGAGGAGGATGTCCATCTGGTGTATGGGCTGCCAATTGGAGGTATAGTTCTCTCTTCTCCAATGAAAAATGTTCATTAATTCAAAATGTATGTTCATTCTGTGTTGTTGTATATTCATTGATGTATGTTCATTCTGTTCATTATAATTCATTGTAAGATATAGTTTTGTTCATTATAATTAATAATTAATTTGTTAGATATCGTCTTCATTGATATATGTTCATTATAATTCAATGTGATGTTCACTACTCTTCCTATGTGTATCAGGTTCATTTCAATTGGTTGTGGTACTTGGTTCTGGTTTTGTTCTTTCACTTCAACTATTGTTCGTTTTTTTAACTGTAATGTTCATTCTAATTTAGTGTGTGTTCATTCTGGTGTAAGATATTGTGTTAACTGAGGTGTGTTCATTATAATTCATTGTGTGTTCATTCTGGTAAGCTATTGTGTTTACTGAGGTGTGTTCATTATAATTCATTTGTGATGTTTACTACTTTTGCTCTTATTGTTCATTCCTATATGTATCATGTTCATTGTGATTGGTTGTAGTACCTTAGTTATCGTCTGGTTTTATTCTTTCACTTAAACCATTATTGTTCATATATGTATGTTTGATGTTCATTATAATTTATTGTGTGTTCATCCTGGTGTAAGACATTGTATTGCTCATTGTGGTATGTTCTCTGTCTGGTTTGTTTTTTTTCACTTACACTATTATTAAGCGTTTATGTATGTCTAATGTTCATTCTAATTTATTGTGTGTTCATTCTGTTGTAAGATATTGTGTTCATTGAGATGTGTTCATTATAATTCATTGTGATGTTCACTGCGCTTAATTTTTTGTTCATTCTTGTATGTATTCATGTTCATTGTAATCGAAAAGTGTTACCTTAGTTATCGTCTGGTTTTATCATGTTCATTGTGATTGGTTGTAGTACCTTAGTTATCGTCTGGTTTAATTCTTTCACTTAAACCATTATTGTTCATATATGTTTGTTTGATGTTCATTATAATTTATTGTGTGTTCATCCTGGTGTAAGACATTGTATTGCTCATTGTGATATGTTCTCTGTCTGGTTTGTTTTTTTCACTTACACTATTATTAAGCGTTTATGTATGTCTAATGTTCATTCTAATTTATTGTGTGTTCATTCTGTTGTAAGATATTGTGTTCATTGAGATGTGTTCATTATAATTCATTGTGATGTTCACTGCGCTTAATATTTTGTTCATTCTTGTATGTATTCATGTTCATTGTAATCGAAAAAGTGTTACCTTGGTTCTTTGTCTGGTCTTGTTCTTCAACTATTAGTAGTTCATTTGTGCAATTTTGTTGATCATTGCTTGTTTTGAAAAGGTTTGGCAATTGACGATGATGCGGAGATGACCCCGGAGTTTGAGGAGATGATGGCAGCTTGGAGGCAGTATGTTGGAGTACAAGGTGGCTGTCCATCTCTTAGGAGATTAGCCCACATTCTTCAAGACCCCGCCAGGGAGGTTTCAGACATGTGGAAGAGGACATTCCTGGTGCTGGCCGTCAATTCCTGTATCAAATCAACCTCGAACACACAACCTCTCTTTGCTTTCCTCAATTGTTCATTAGAAGTGGACAATATCCGGAATTACAATTGGTGTGAATACACCATTGATTCTCTCCTACGGGCAGCGGACTACTGGCAGGAAGGGGTCGAGAAGAACATGGACCGGTTTTTTTGGGGTCCGATGCCATTTCTTATGGTAAATCCTAACTTTTCGTCTTGATGTGTTCACTCCCTATCAACCTTACATCGTGTTCTGATATTGAATATGTTTCTTGGTGTAGATTTGCTACTTTGATCGTGTGCAGAAGCAATTGCTAAAGCCTCCCCGGACATTCCCTCTCGTCTCTGTTTGGAACAAGGAGTTGATAGGAAGGCGTATACCTCTAGAGAAACGCGGCCCATTCGGACTGGGCAATATTCTCCCAAGGATAACCCTTCCCCAGCAACAGCAACAGGATCAGCAACAACACCAGGTGAAACATTTTTTTTGTAGTTTTGTATTGGGCTTATGTCAAGCATGTTCATTATTTGTTCAATTTTTAAAAGCCCATGTTCTTTTGTTTATGACCAACAGCAACAACAACAACAACAACAACAACAACAACAACAACAACAACAACACCAACAACAGCAGCAGCAGCAGCAGGAACAACAACAACAACAACAACAACAACAGCCACAGCAACAACAACAGCAACAACAGCAACAACAACAACAGCAGCAGCAAGAGCAGCAACAGCAACAAGACCAACAGCAACAGCAACAAGAACAACAACAACAACAGCCCCAACAACACCAACAGCAGCAGCAGCAGCCTATGGTTGCACCTGAGGTATCGGTCTTTGTTAACTCAGTGCTCTACATGTGTTCTTAATTAGTGTGCATGTTCTTCATTGCATTCTGTGGGTGTTCATTACTTGGACATCTATGTTCATTATATGTGTGAAGGAGTCAAAATTTTAAATTCATTGCTTAGATGTCAGTGTTCATTAGATGACAATTAATGTTCATTTTCTTATGCATATGTGTTCATTACTGTATTGGTTGAGTTAACTACCTAAAAATAAATGTACTATGTTCATTCATTGATCTTCTACGTTCAGTGTGTTCATTCCTGTGAAAGTAGTGTTCATGTTCATTACTACTATATATGATGTTTAAAGTATATGTACATGTTCATTGTGAGAAACTGGATGTTCATCGCTGTTCATTTATTTTTGTGAGATATTCAAATATCCATTTACATAAAACATGATGGTTCATCTTTCTTAACTCAGTGCTCTACATGTGTTCTTAATTAGCGTGCATGTTCATTGTGAGAAATTGGATGTTCATTAATTGAACATCCATGTTCTTCATTGCATTCTGTGGGGTGTTCATTACTTGGACATCTATGTTCATTATATGTGTGAGAAGTCAAGTATTTAAATTCATTGCTTAGATGTCAGTGTTCATTTTCTTATGCATATGTGTTCATTTTCTTATGCATATGTGTTCATTACTGTATTGGTTGAACTCCTGTGATAGTAATGTTCATTCATTGATCTTCTATGTTCAGTGTGTTCATTGCTGTGAAAGTAGTGTTCATTGGTTATCCTGCTATTCATTAACACGGTTGATTTATTTCAGGGTTTGAAGGCCACATTCATGGACATCTGTGCGTCCATCACTAGGGAGGTTGTGAGGTTATCAACCCTGCTGAACGAGGCACCGCATATCATCCCAGACCAACCGGGTACCTCAGCTGGCAGTGGCTCGGTAGCACCGGATGTCCTCAACGCGATATGGCGCAAAGTTGAGAGTGCTGCCCCATCTTCTCAGCAGGCCCCTGAAATGCAAGAGCAACAATTCATGGCGGGTGCCACCCTCAGCCAAGACACAGATATGTTTTCATCTGCTTCTTTCTGGGAAATAATTGATGATGCCGTGCTCCAGCATATTAATCAACAATCTGTTAATCCGCAACCCCCCCAACGTAATGAGATGGATGGGCCAAACTTCAACCTTAATTTGAGCCTTAGCTTGAGTGGTACCCCGCCGTTAGGCGACAATCCAATGTCCATGGATGATAACAATTCCATAGCGGCAATGTTCCAAGAGCTTGAGAGTGTCCATGTAGACAACCTGTTCCCCTCCAACAAAGGACAAACTGAGGGGTAAAAACAATTTGTAGTGTCGGTTATGATAATTTGGATTTTCGGATTGTATGTTTGGTGAATTTGCCAAATTTTCACTTCCAATCTGGTTTTCATTTTTTCATAAAACTATTTGGTTTATTGTATTCTATTTTAACTTCATAATGAATGAATAATGATTTTCTTTATACTTTCGGTACCAGTTCCGACCATGAGGTACATGAATCTACAGAGCATCCACTCTTTGGAGCAGCCAAGAGGTATCTAACATACATAACAAATATTTTAAATGCTAACTTCATAACGTTCATTATTGTTCATTAAGTAAGACTGATTGTTCTTTTAAATTGACCTTGTTGTTCTTTAGGTTGGCTAGCTAATATAGATGTTCTTTCATAATATGCTTAATTGTTCTTTTATGTTAACTTATTGTTCAATGTAGTGTACTTGACTGTTCTTTTATGTTATCTTAATGTTTATTACGTTAAATCATGGTTCAATGGTTCATTCTGCTGTTCATTGGCTTTACAATGATGTTCTTTAGTACTGTTTAGGTTCTTTTTGAACAAGGATCTTGTTCATAATTGTTCATTAATTAAGACTGATTGTTCACTCCATTGACCTTGTTGTTCTTTTGGGTTGGGTAGCTAATATAGATGTTCTTTTATAAATGCTTAATTGTTCTTTTAGGTTAACTTATTGTTCATTATCAGTGTTCATTATGTTCAATATAGTGTTCTTTACTGTTCTTTTATGTTATCCCAATGTTCATTATGTCAAATCATGGTTCAATGGTTTCATTCTGTTGTTCATTGGCTTTACAATCATCTTCTTTAGGTTCTTTTAACCCAGTATGTTGTTCATTATCATATACTCATGTGTCCTATCCAGTTGTTCAGTGCTGATCATGTGTTCTATCTCTTAATGTGCATGTTCATTGTGCGAGACTTGATGTTCATATTCCTTTGATCAGTGTTCTATAAAATGTTCATTGTTCTGCAACTTGCTTTCCATTATTCTTAACCCTAAATGTTCATTGTGATCACCTACATATTCATTGTGAGCACCCTGCATGTTCATTGTGATTAACCTGAGTATTCATTATTCAGTGTTCCGTAACACAATGTTCTTTGTGCCATACTATATGTTCATATTTCCCTTCCCCAGTGTTCTGTATATATGTTCATTGATCTAAATCTTAATGTTCATTGTACTTAACTTTTGTGTTCATTCGTCTGTCTTATGTTGTTCCAAAACCCAATACTAATTATTAATACCAAAGTGATGAAGCGGGAGCCAGCGGTGAATTCACTCTTACACAGCAACAATGTATGGACACGATTCTTCAGACGCCTGAGGCAAGGTATTTATCGTATGCTTTGTCAACTTATGATTATCTTAATGCACATCATTCATATGTCCGCAAAACTGTTTTAGTGAATCGGAAGAGCTCCAACCTATTTCCCCAGAAGAGCCTCCTCGCAATCGAAGGTGTGCTATACCCTAATCTCGCCGGACCTATGCTCCTGTTGTAATTCAGAACATTTTTTAACTTATTTGCCCTGACCACACTTATCTTTGAAGGCCTGGGAAGGAGGTGGCAGTGGAAAGAAGAACACGGCCCGTGCGGGAGATAATAAGGCCGGCGATTTTCAGATCCCCTTACCTCATCAAGTACTCACATCTTGTGGTGAAGACGAGGACGAGAAGACAACAAGATAGGGCCTTCATTGCGGACTACGCATTTGGGGACGGAGATGATGAGTACGTACACTTGTATTTCTTTGACTTAGTTGGGGCATTTGCATAACCTGGGTTACTAATTAAATGTGACCTGTTCTAGTGACATCTTCTTTGACGATGGTGAGACTTTCATCATCCGATCACAGATGCGTTCATTAGGTGGCGACACGGAGATTTGGAATAACATCATAGATGCATACACCCGCATACTTAATTCAAGGAACACTGAGCAACGTCTGCCAGAATCCGTGCAACGCCTGTTCTTCACAACAATCCCTCATGTAAGTCCTAAAAAATTCAATGATTGTTGTGCTACTGTTCAGTATTGAGAAGTTAATTGTTCATCCTGATGACCAAGATGTTTATTGATGTCAGGCAATATTATATCCTAGTGTTGCTTTCGAGGCTGCTGTGCTTAACGAAGATCCCTCACAAGCTGATTGGCACGTTAGGATCAGCCAGTGTGTGGAGAATCTCAACTATGAGTGCAACATACAAGGGATCAGTAACTTTGAGAACTACCAGCTAGTAAGATATGTACATACTTTAGTGTTCATTGCAATATTTATTGAATGATCCTACATTGTAATTGATATATTCATTCTTGATTTGAAGGTGTTCTTCCCTATCTGTGCTGGGGGGCATTTTTATGTCTTCTGCATAAACTTCATCCAAAACACTCTTGATGTGCTGGACAACAGGATCCTTCCTTCAGATATCCCATTTAAGGCAAAGTATTTTGACTATCCACAATCAATGGTAATAACTTGCTAGACTCGTGTTATCAATAAAATGTTCATTGCAATATTTGTGGATGTTCATTGTAAGTGTTGTGATGTACATTGCCATATAAGTGTTGTCTATTGTTTATTATTGTTCATTAGTATATCTCCCATTGTTCCCTAGTAAATTCCTCATGTTCACTGGTAAATTTTTCATGTTCATTATTCATATTAAATGTTCATCTACCCCACAATCAATTGGTAATAATTGCTTGACTCATGTTTAAAATAAAATGTTCGTTGCTATATATGAGGATGTTCATTGTATGTGCTGTGATGTACATTGGCTTAGTATATGGTAATAAGATGTTCATTAGTATATGACCCATTGTTCATCAATATATGTCCCTTGTTCATCATCAATTTGCTTTATATCCCATTCCCAACTGATGTTCATTTCATTAGACAAGATGTTCATTGTTCATCAAAAATGACCCTCATGTTCACTGGTAAATTTTTCATGTTCATTATTCATATTAAATGTTCATCTACCCACAATCAATTGGTAATAATTGCTTGACTCATGTTTAAAATAAAATGTTCGTTGCTATATATGAGGATGTTCATTGTATGTGATGTGATGTACATTGGCTTAGTATATGGTAATAAGATGTTCATTAGTATATGACCCATTGTTCATCAATATATGTCCCTTGTTCATCATCAATTTGCTTTATATCCCATTCCCAACTGATGTTCATTTCATTAGACAAGATGTTCATTGTTCATCAAAAATGACCCTCATGTTCACTGGTAAATTTTTCATGTTCATTATTCATATTAAATGTTCATCTACCCACAATCAATTGGTAATAATTGATTGACTCATGTTTAAAATAAAATGTTCGTTGCTATATATGAGGATGTTCATTGTATGTGCTGTGATGTACATTGGCTTAGTATATGGTAATAAAATGTTCATTAGTATATGGCCCATTGTTCATCAATATATGTCCCTTGTTCATCATCAATTTGGTTTATATCCCATTCCCAACTGATGTTCATTTCATTAGACAAGATGTTCATTGGTTTATAAATATGTTCACTGTAAGTGTTTTAATGTATATTGCGACATAAGTGTTGTTCACTAGTTTTTAGAATTCTGACAAAGTGTATGGTCTCCTAGAAAAATGCATACAACCAGTTCCTCTTGGCAAATGGAGTGAACAAGGAAGAACAACTGGAGTCCATGACAATAAAAGTGGTAGAAATGCCGTGGAGAAGCAACGAGAACACCGTCGATTGTGGTATTTATGCGATCCGGCACATGGAGAAGTATAATGGAGATTGGGAAGAACAATTTGACATAGACCTTGATTCTGATAATGTGAGTAGCGTATATGTTTTATTATACAGAAGTTATTTGTGAATATAAATACTTATGTTCATTGTTTTTGTTGCTTGTAGCATCAAGACATAATTCCGGAACTTAGGATGCAATATTGTTTGGACATCCTTACAAGCCAAAGGAACAAGCGTGCAGCATTGGTTATGGAAAACGCCAAGAACCGGATGAACGGATTGCCTGAAGCTCCGATGACAACATTGCTTGATTAGTGAACATTGATTAGTGAACATTGAATAGTATAGTGATATTTTTTGTAATCAAGTAATGATCCATTGCTTGATTAATGGTGAACATTGCTAAATGGCTCTGTTCATTAAAACTAACATGATTGTCCCCTTTGTTGGCCTGTCTACTTGTATAGGGATACTGTGACTTTTGTTTCCCTATCTACTTATATAGGGATTTAGTGACTTTAGTATTTAGTTGTACAGCTAATTTAATATCTTATATGATGAACATCTTATGATCATTTTAATGACTTTTGGGTTGTATTAAACAACATGTTAAGCTTGATATGAAACAATTTATAATTTGTAATGAACAAATGTGCTTTCTAATGAACAATTGTTACATGCTCTATGAACATATGTTGCATGCTCATGAACATATGTTACATGCTCAATGAACATATGTTACATGCTCAATGAACATATGTTACATGCTCACTGACATATGTTGCATGCTCAATGAATATATGTTACACGCTCAATGAACATATATTTTTATTGTATTTTCCATTTGGTATAATTTACTGAACATATCTAATTATGTAATGAACATATTAAAGTGAATGATGAACATGTTAAATTGCCTCATATCTATTGAAGTGATATTATCTAATGAACATATTAAAGTGATGAACATATTAAAGTGATGGACATATTAAAGTGATGAACATATTAAATTGCCCCATATCTATTATGTAATGAACATGTTAAATGATGAACATGTTAAATTGCCCCATATCTATTATGTTACATCCGGTTTCTTATGAACTAGATTTCGATTTACTGCCCCATATCTATTATTGTTCATTAGCATCTATCCCCATTTTCAATCCATGATCCAAGTTCACTACTGAATATGCTCATTAGATAATCTCATATGTTCTATGATCCATTCCAATTGTTCATTAATATTTTTCATATGTTCATTACATAATTGGGAAATGTTCATTCAAGAAGATCATTATATTGTCCAATCGGTTCGGTGAGACAGTCAAGTATGTTCATTAGTCACATATCATGTGCTCAGTGTTCCTTGTAAGTTATGCTATCTTATGCAGATCCATTTCAAGTAAAATATTGATGGTCTTTCATTTCTGCTAATTGATAATGAATACGGGGGTATATACTGTTGAACAATGATATATATGATAATGAACATTTATTAACAAGAACATGGTCATTCCCAAAAATGTCGCCTTACATAACCATATGTCCAAAAAGAAACAAGGATTCCTAGTCCTATAGAATTACATTAACTGGGAAATATTGGTCGGAAGTGTATATATCTAATAGGGATCCGGCATTTGCTGAGTGGGCCACGTTGACAGTCTCAGGTATTTTCAAGAATTCCTGCAAAAAAGGGAGTAAGGTATTTCCAAGAACAACATACCTATATTGAAACAGTATTAAAAGAACATGTTCCTAGGATTAATGAACATTCTTTTTAATCTTAGTGAACAAACTTTGGGACTATAAAATAACTCGCCTGCACAGCTGCCTGGGCCTTCGCCTTCGATTTTGTGGCAGCCTTTTCCGCAGTTTTCTTCCATGCCTTTAACTGGTTGACTTTTTTCTCGAGTGTGCTTTTCAATCTGATGTCTTTTGAGCCTTTCTTCCTCTTCTTCAATGGGTCTTTGACTACCGGGGACAAAATGCTCTCAACTTGTTCGATGGTAATAGAATCATCGATTTTTCCATTCACACAAGTAATCGTCTCCCTTAACTCACTGATTGTCAAGTCCATAAGACTTCGAAGCACAGCATCATGTTGGCTAGAATGTATCAATGCAAGCATATTCCTTGTTGTCTGCACCCTCCAAATTGAAGATTGCATAACTTGCACATTTTGCCCAATGATGTCATCAAATCTTGAACACGTAGCAGCTTTAGTCCATCGACGGACTATGTATCTTGTTGGTATTTTTGCTACATTGTTGATGTGGAATATACGTAGCGAATGAGCACATAAGAGGCCCATTTCACCAAAATATTTACAAGTGCAATCAATGGTCTTGTTCTTTTGGTCGAAATTAACGGTATGCATAAGATAGTCCTTGTCCGGCCGACCAACATGATACACAAAAACCGGATCATCCCACTTTAGCAACTGTTGCTCGCACGATGCTCCTTTAATAAAGTTTTCCTCAAACATCAAATAAACCGAAACGGTGTAGATTTCCTTTGCATGAACCAATAATTTCACTTCACCAAACACAAGGTGTTTGTTTCCCGCTAGTGATTTGTGATCCTCAGCATTCTCCCTTTCCCGCCACTCATCAACAACATCAACGAAAGCCTTGTAGAAATCGCACAACCCTTGCGTAATGTGGAGCCTATTATTTAACGAATGATTAGTTGACTCGCTTCTTTGGGAGGACAAAATACCCCCTGAAAAATGGTCTTTTCCGTAAACAGGGCACCACATTTTCCTTAGCTTATACAAACTCTCAAGCCAATCCCCTCCCCCACATTCATACTTACTACACATGCTGCAAAACAGTTTTCAATGCACATTATAGATGAACATTAGTTATACAATCATGAACATATTTTTCAATCAGATGAACATTTTAGATCCTCCAGTAAACATCTTTATATCTCCACTAATGGAACATCAGAATTAGAAAACTGGACTTCTTTGCAAATAATAATCTGGTTGAAAAAAGAACATTGTTGCCTTTAATGAACATTGTTGCATTCAATAATGAACATTTAATAGAGTGTTATATAAATGAACATCAAAAATAGGTAAATGAACATTTAATATAGTTCTATTAATTTACATAGTAATCTTCAATGAACATTATTGCATTGAATAAAGAACATCGTTGCACTAATGAACACATTATATTTGCCTACAACCTCTCAGACCAATCTCCTCCCCCACATTCATACTTAATAAACATTTAATATAGTGTTATATAAATGAACATCAAAACTAGGTAAATGAACATTTAATATAGTTATATTAATTTGCATAGTAAACTTGAATGAACACTATTGCATTGAATAAAGAACATAGTTGCACCCAATGAACACATTATAATTGCCTACAATGAACATCTGTTCAATATAAGATGAACATTAAAGCTAATGGAGACACCATTACTGTGAGACGCGTTTCCCAATAGGCATGTAATATAACTACAGTGAACATACTATGACAATCAAAAACTAACCTGTTCCAGTAGTACTTAAATTCACTTTTTGATTCACAATGTTTCAAAATATGGTTAAAGACGTCCACAAACCCATCCATTGCCCTCAACCCTTTGATGTTTTGTATAGAATTTTTTCCTATGTGCCACGTACATAAGCGATGCTTGGCATTAAGCAACACAATACCCAAAGCTTTCGCCATCGACAACGATTGGTCGGTCATAACTGTGACCGGCAGCCTCCCACCCATACTCTTTAGGAATGTTTCGAATAGCCAAACAAAAGATTCCGTTGTCTCATTTAGTAGGAACCCTACCCCAAACATTATGTTCCTTTGGTGTTGGTTCATGCCAACAAATGGGGCGCAAATCATATCGTATTTGTTAGTGCGATATGTTGTGTCAAACACTATTAGGTCGCCAAAAAAGTCATAGTCCTTCTTCATGCGTCCATCTCGCCAAAAAATATTTACCAAGTAACCCTCGTCATCAAGCAACAAATCATAGTAGAAATCACTCTTTTCAGATAAACGTCGCGTAAAATCCTTTATTAGTTGATTGGAATCACACCCATCTATTTGTTTTTTTTTTGCGAAGCAACGGCATCGTATACATCTCTGTTAGTGAACCCAAGATTAGCATAACCGTCCACTTCATGTCTGAGCACACGGATTGCATCGGCGATGCCAACCCCGCCACCTCGAATGTTGTTGATCAACTCTAGTTGTTCATTAGTAACCTTACGATGCGATCTAATGAGATGTCTTTTTCCGACAGCAACCATCTCATGGTTGTGCACCATGCAGTGTTTTACTACAGTGTAAACCCCATTCTTTTTGTTGACATCAAATTGGACATATGCATTGCATCCAGTCCTAATATCAAGTTTGGTGAATGCCTGAACAATGAACACACTCCATAAAAACATTGAACATTATATATAAGTTGAATAAACAATTTTTCATTTTCCATCCAGTCCTAATATCAAGTTTGGTGAATGCCTGAACAATGAACACACCCCATAAAAACATTGAACATTATATATAAGTTGAATAAACAATTTTTCATTTTCCATGCACAACAACGAACATTTAAGCATTTGAATAATGAACACATTTGCATGGACAAGGTACAATGGAAAAAATGTCAATTAAATACATTCACACTCAAGGCCAGGTATTTCTACTACTAAAGCCTACAATGTGTGTCGATGAATATTATAACTATTTAATGAACATCAGTATTAATTAAAAGAACATCAGCATTATATAAATGAACATTTTATAGGGTTGAATAAATGAACGTCATTGCATTGAATAATGAACATTGGTGCCTCAATGAACAGATTGTGATTTCCATCTATGAACATGAGTGTTATATATATGAACATTTTATAGGGTGAATAATGAACCTTATTGCATTGTGTAATGAACATTGGTGCCTCAATGAACAGGTTGTGATTTCCCTCTATGAACATTAGTATTATATAAATGAACATATCCACACTCGCTTACAGTTATGACAAAATATTGACTTACCTTGGGCTCACTTGTTGTTCGCTCCTTCTGCCCTTCACAAGAACAGTTAATATACCGTTGCCGGACCGTTTTTCCGTCACACCTACGCAATACCCTACCCTTTCGAGTGCCAAACCCACACCTAAAAGCGTATTCATTGTAAAGTCTGTAGGCTTCATCGTCATTGGGGACTTGTTTATGCAATAATTCTGAATATTCAGCCTCGTGAAATTCTAGAAGAAGGTTAATTAAACAAGTCAATGAAACAGTAACTTATAGGTTTATGTTAATTGCATTATGAACGTTTGTTCTTTGATACAAAAAGGATGTTCATCATCAACAAAAATCCACATTTTTAAATGTTCATTGCAAGATCCACCTATTGAGGTTATCATGTTAATACAATGGATAAAACAAATACATGACCCTCCTGGTAAATAAAGTTTTGTTAAAACACTAAAAATTTGTTAATGTTCACTGGGGAATCGAAGACATTTATTTGGGTAATTATTCTAAACAAAAGTCTGTTTTTTTAATTCCCCCAATACAATAAATTTTTTTTAGGGTGAAAGGCAGAAACTTTCCTAAGTCTCATTATCAAGCAGTAAAAAAACACATATATTGAACATAATGAAACTCGTAAGTATGAACTCCACATATAATTACCTTTTAATTCAGTTGTTGAACAATTGGGTGGATTTAATGCCATAGAT
The DNA here is from genome assembly GCA_947645195.1 of Patellifolia procumbens. NCBI lineage: Eukaryota > Viridiplantae > Streptophyta > Magnoliopsida > Caryophyllales > Amaranthaceae > Patellifolia > Patellifolia procumbens. The sequence goes on from CANSGD010000429.1 coordinate 3,625,395, forward strand.
TCAGCTTCATTATCAATAGCATTTTCCTCACTCTCAATAAATGTTACCATTTTCAGAAATTATATTCACAAACAAAAGGGATAATTAATGGCAACTATAAAAATTAGAGAGCTAAATGTGAAAAATATTCAATGAACATTAAATAGCTAGCATTTATAGTGGAAAGAGAGTTGTGCTCCCTTTTATGGAGACAACCCATTAATTTTGAATGAAATTTAATGTCCCGCCTTTTCCTGTTCACAGTCGTGTTCATTGTCACTGATATCACTGTTCATTGTGTGCATCATCTTGCTCATGGTCATTGCCATACCAAGGTTGTTCATCCGAGTTTTATTGTTCATTTTTTGGTACCCTGTGTTCATCCGATACTTATTGTTCATTAGTGATGAACTTGTTGTTCATTCCGTGTGTGAAAACTCCTTGCCACTTGCGTTTTATTTACAGACAAAAGCGTTTTGGACAGTGCGCACCTTCCTCTACATGGTTCCGTGTGTAGGATAGAATTTGCGGAAAAATGGTCCCCCCAAAGTATTTTATTCTAAAATATCCCTTTTCTATGTACTTGTCATTATTATATTTGTCTTTTCTCCTTACTTTACCTCTTTAAATTTGTTGTTTTGTTGTCACAAGTAATTCAGTCATTGGTGTTTTGTCTAACCTTAATTTTTGTGAAAAATGAGAAACAAGCACTATATTATGGGACGGAGGGAGTAGTTAGTTGTAATTACTTGGCCGACAAGTAATTTTAGTACCGTTTTTAATTACCCCACGGCCGTAATACTAAAAAAAGCTTTTGACATATGCACTAGTGAAATGAACACTCAATAATAGCAACTTAGCCGACAAGTAATTTTAGTCAGGTTAAATGCGTTGTGGTCCTTCCTTGATCTACCCCTAAAGACCTAAGTCCTCAATAACTCACGTACCTACACTTATAATTAGCAATGTACTTCCTCTCATACTCTCAACTATCTTATTGTCCTTCACTCCCAAAATCAGATCATGGTACTCTTACATTCTTCTAAGAAGTTCAGAGGTGTCAGGCAACGCCATTGGGGTGCTTGGGTTGCTGAGATTCGTCATCCTTTATTGTACGTATACTTACTGTAACTCTCCTCCTTTATTCGGGTTTAAGCCCGACAATTAATGTCAAAAAGTGAAATTTACAGGCGGAGTTGATATATATTCTATGCCGGTTCATGTTAAACCGTTTTGGGATTAAAACTTTGCTGTTGTGTTTACATCTAATCTCATTCTTCATACTCGATCATAATTCATAAACATATAAAGGCTATTTCGAGTCTGAACTTAGTTATATGATATTTTTAAGTTTATGAAGTTATATGATCAGATTATTTTGTACATGCATATAAACTAGTACTATAATTGGAATTTTTGGTGTACGTAGGAAAAGAAGGATATGGCTAGGGACCTTCAAGACGGCAGAGGAGGCGGCCAAAACGTACGATGAAGCAGCTATTCTTATGAGTGGCCGGAGAGCGAAGACAAATTTTCCGGTCACCAAGAACTGTTCAAATAATGAGACAACAATATCTAAGAAAGAACCATCATCGTTGTTACCATATTCTGTTTCCTCTCTTCTTAACTCGAAGCTTCGAAAGTCGTATCAGAAGCTTTCTCCATCCCTAACTTGTCTAAGGCTAGACACTGAGAATTCACACATAGGAGTATGGCAAAAGCGGACTGTTAAAGGGCAATCTGACTCTAGTTGGGTCATGACTGTAAAGTTTGATGCTAAGAACAATGTTGAAGCTCATCAAGAGACTAAAGGAGGAATTAGTGAAGAGGAGAAAATTGCATTGCAAATGATAGAGGAGCTTCTAAACAACTACTGATCTGATGAGCTACTGATCTTTGGCATTATACAATAATAATACTCGAACAATATAGTTTGGAGAATGGTATAAAATACATATAACTGTTGTCATATCTATGATTTTGTTCAACATATATAAGTATGGAAAGTGGTTAATTTCTTGGTAAAGAAATATGTGGTGTTTAATACTCATATACTAATCATATAAACAAAAACTTGTATTAACATAATCGCTATATTATATTGGCGAGGAGTATATAATAAATGAGGATATCTGATTTGCCGTATACATTCTTTGAGATTATAGTGATTAAATCATTATATGTTTGTACTATATATTGCACTAAGTAAATTATACATCAGTTTGGTGCTTTGTATGTAACACGTTGCACACTTTAATAATGATGTGTCATTATGAGTAACCTTGTCTAGTAACCTCATTCGTATTTATCACTAACCTCGTACATACATCATGAGGGAATCTATTACAACCTTAGGGAGTTATATAGTAACACTATAACCCTATTACAAACTTAGGATGCAACTAAAACTTAGTGATTCTTGTTAGTAACTTATATATGCAACAGATACAACTTCTGTATATATAATCAATAACCTACACCACATTAGTATCAACTAATGGTGTAACACGTGTAATTATATGTACATAATGTACTCAAATAGTATTATATTTAAAAAACTACGTTTAATATAAAGGTTGTGTGGTTCAACCTAAGGTATATACAAATTAAAGATTGATATATCATACTAGTATAAATACTTAATCAACTTTAAACCCTGAATATTATGTGGTGGCCTGATGGACTCCTCGAGAGAAGGAGGAGCAGCAGCTGGTCCGATCAGGGATTGGCCAAATTAGTCTTGACTACTCTTGAACCAGCCTAAGTTCAACGTACATAACCTAGCTATACCATCGGAACTTTTTAGGAGCGAACTCGTGGTATCGTCTCAATTTGTATGTAGGACTCGTATAGATATTAATAGAATCATACTTTTCTTGGAGGAAAGGAAGGAGGGGGAAACAAAACCAAATTGCCGCTACTTAATAGCATAAATTATGAAATCTAACAACAACGGTGGAGCTAGCTAGTTAGGGCATTAAAGGTACATAGAGTTGGTTTTATAAGATACCACCTACTTTAAAATTAAAATTAGGTGACAATCTAAACCCAATATTAAGAAAAAAAAACGTACTAGTGTCAAGGAAATCAACTCAACCAAAAGCCTAAGCGTGGATGCCGCATAGGTTGCTTCATCCCTGGAGCTAAAATACCACTTAGAAAGGAGGGGTTGATGAAATTTGAACCCGTGACCTTCTTATGACATTGGTTCTGATACCATGTCAATGAAAACAACTCAACCAAAAGACTAAATTGATGATTGAAGGCTCGAGAATAGTATATAATCTATCAACCAACTTAATCCATTTATTGACCACTTTAATTTATTCAGTAATTACACGTTCAACCTATTCAAGGACTAGTTTAATCCACTATTTTTCGTGGAAAAGTAGTCTGTTTAACCCCTCAAGAGTCGGCCATCTTAATTGAAAATAAATGACACACATTAGCTAAAGTGATAGGAGTTGGTGGTTAAAATTGTAGTGAGTTAAGTATCAATTTTAGGATGCAATAAAGCGCCCCCAAAGTGCAACATCCTGCGTTCATGGAATAGCTCCGTTCAAATTGGGGTTATAAACTTATAATGCAAGTGCATCATCAAAGAAAGCGACTCGTCTAAAATTAATTCAGAAATAAACATATGTGCGACTCGTCTAATTAAGGGTAGACCTTATATTTATAGGATCGGCTGCTAATAAATTTTACTAATACTGTGATTACTACCATGTTTAAATCAAATAATTATCGAGGGACCACAATACTGATTACTAGTATGTTTAAATGCTCAAGGACCAACGTTGTCTATTAATTGGCCAACAATCCAACATCCAATAAATGTTTTGACTTGTAATATTTAGTCATTTATGCCTTCGGTAGGACTAAACTCCAAAGGGCAGCTAATTAGTGAGATACTTCCCCCTCAAATGTGCAAAGAAATTTGGCTCTAATCTCTAATGCTTACTATACTTATGAATTATGATATTCTTTGTGGGTAATATCTAAGATGGAAACTGAGTTTGAGTTTTGCATGCTAATACCACGATAGGTATCACGGGTTAACCCGACCTAGTTATAGAAAAAGACTTTTTGAAACTGGAAGAGAGACAACTACCAAGTACTATATAGTGCATTCACACATACACTTATAATCTGCATAGTCGTAAATTCTTTCCCGAGTTTATAACTAAAAACTCTTTAAACCTCTTCACTTGCCTTGGACAAGTGATACTTATGGAGTATGGACGAGATCGGGGAGGGGTTGGGGATCAGATCAACTGGATTGGAAAAAAATTAAAAATATTTTTCCCACTGCAATTTATAATTGCCTAGCTTATGTTTCGTTATATTGATGAGTAGTACATAATATCCAATAAATCCAATGTTTCCCTTCAAATGCGACTTCAAAAAAGAGAAGGGTAATTTTAGAAGATTTAATGTTCTGAAACAAAATTCCCTCAAAATACATGTTCTAAAACAATTTTCTAACTGATTATGAGATGGTCTTATAAAAGACCGCCAACTTTTGTAAGCAATGGCCCTAGCCAAATATTAAGAAGAGATCGGACCACATTTCTATGTTATTAGTTTAATTTATTTAGCCGCCAATTTAATTCATTCAATAACCACATTTGTAATTCATTTATTGACTAATTCAATCATCCAGTAAGCTCGGTTAATTTTTAATATTGTCAGTCGCATTTCGAGATTAAAGAAAAACAAAAGGAGAAGAGAAGAGATGACTAGGTAAGTGCGAGATGTCTAACGAAAGTCTTGGATCAAAGTGAGATGGAATCGGTGCGTAAGAAAATGTGAGCTTGGATTGGTCTAATCTTTTTTTTTCCTGGTGCAAAAGAGGGGCAAGCCCCGAAAAGAAAACTAAAGAAAAACTACAAAGCTATTAAACGTGGCAAAGCCCTAAGATATCTTCATTGAGAATTCGTCCCAACCCTTGAGGTGGATGTTCATAGATGATGATCTTCTCCTGTTGTTCGACTCCCCAATTTGCAAGTTGATCAGCTGCTCTATTACCCTCTCGGAAGCAATGTACAAGCCTAACACGCCAGTCTACCAGTAGAATCAGGTTACGGCATTGTTTGACGAGTTGTGCACATTCTCCTCCAATGTGTTCATTGTGCTCCAGATGCTGAATACAGGTTGCATTATCCATTTGGACTATGAGCTTTGTATTCCCATTCCCTTTGCCAACTTAATCCCCCTACAAACCGCTAGCATCTCCGCTTTATACGAACCGCAAATACCATAGTTTGTCGAGAAACCACGAAAAAACAGTCCCTGGTGTCACGAATTAAACCGCCACCACCTGCCAGCCTGGGATCCCACGCGAAGCTACATCAGTGTTTAAGACAAACCACCCAGCTGGGTGGTGCACGCCATTTGACATAGATTTCCTCCCTTTTTGCTCGCCTTATATTGGCTTCAAAATCTCCATGTCTCATAGCAAACAACACTTCATCAATTCGAGTCTGCAGAAAAGAGCTTGTATCGAAAGGGATGTCTGCCATCCTATCAAAGGTTACATTATTTCTCCAACGCCAATTCCACCAAAGCACTACCGCGAAGGTCGTCGGCCATTTTTCGGAATATATGAGACCATCAGCCTTGAGATTTCAAATCACCCAATCCTCTAGATTACCACTGTAGAAAGACGGGTAGTTCGCCGTAGCACCCACACCTTGCCAAATGTGTTGCGCTGCTGGAAAGAGTCTCGCAGCATGTGAAGCAAAGTCTCCTCATTGGACGTACATCTCTTGCATCCGGGATCCTCTGTGAGATGACTTTTAAAACGGTTGGCATTGCATAGCACTCTATCGTGCATTACCAGCCACATGAACACCTTCATTCTTTGCGGAGCCTGTGTGTTCCAAATCACATTCCACTTAGCATTGCTCTAGCCTTGATGGTTTTTCTTAATCAGTTTCAAAGTATACTTGATAGAAAAACCACCCTTAGGCGAACCCTTCCAATATCTCAAGTCTCCCATTTCGGGATCAACGATTAGCTCATGAGCAGCAATTTTTTGAAGTGTGTCATCATCTAGAAAATCAGCAAATTCATTCCATTTCCATCCTTGGTTCACCTCCTACATTTCCTCTACTGTGCAAGATAGCATTCTTTTCGAGATTGGACTCGTACACACCTGATTCAGTGGGTTTGGGAGTACCCACGATTGCTTCCAGAAAAAGGTTTGTTGCCCATTAGCAACCGCCATGGCAGACCCGTCTCGGAGAATATGAGCATTTTCATTTATACCTTTCCAGACATTTGACATTGAAGAGGTGGGTTGAAACATTTCCAAGTCGCATCTACCTTTACAATACTTTTGTCTAAGCACCCGACCCCATAGTGCATTTGGTTCTGTTAACACACGCCATCCAAGTTTTGTGAGAAAAGCGGCATTTGTTTGGCGGGCTGATCTTACACCTAGTCCCCCTTCTTCTCGTGGCTGTTGTAACACTTCCCAGGACAAGAGATGAATTTTCCTGTGATTTTCATCCCCCCCTCCCATATAAATCGTCAGGTTCTTTTGTCTATATCATCACATATGGAGCGGCGCAGCTTTGCCGTTTGCATTGAATAAGATGCTAACGTGGTTAAGGTGGATTTAGCAAGTGTAATTCGACCCGTTAATGAGAGGTACTTTGTCTTCCATCCTGCTAATCTTCTATCCAACTTTTCACATAAATGGACAAAGGTTTCACGAGTTACGCGACTAGTCAAAGTTGGCATTCCTAAGTACATGCCAAAATCCTCTGTAACCTCCATTCCAAGGGCAGCACTAATTTCCTCTCTATTTTCTTGTGTCACATTCTTACAGAAGTAAACTCTCTACTTGTTCAAACTGACCTTTTGCCCAAAAGCATTGCAAAAACGTTGGAGACACTCCATAATAATGTCTGCTTGCTGCTTGCTCGCTTCCGCAAATAACATGATGTCATCGGCAAAAAATAGATTAGAAAGGAGGGGGCCATTGCGGGTAGCTTGAATGGGTTTCCATTTTTCCAAGGCTACCGATTCTTCAATACTGTGGTTTAATCGTTCCATACAAAGGACAAATAGATAAGGTGAGAGGGGGTCACCTTGTCTAATTCCCCGAGTTGGTTTGAAAGAGGAGGTAGGTTCCCCATTCCATAGAACACGCATCGAAGCCAATGACACGCATTCCATTATGACATCCACCATTAGTTTTGGAAACTGCATTTCCGACAGCGTATCATGAATAAAGGGCCAACGAAGTCTATCATAGGCTTTTTCAAAGTCAATTTTGATCGCCATAAAGCCTTTGCCGCTTTGTTTACGCTTCATTGAGTGGATGACTTCTTGAACAATCACAATGTTGTCTGTGATTTGACGACCCGGGACAAAGCTCGCTTGAGTATTAGAGGTGATGCTTGATAGAAAAGGTTTGATACGATTCACTATTGCTTTTGTGATTATCTTGTAAGTCACATTGCATAAGCTTATCGGTCTCAACTGAGATGGAGTTTCTGGATGATCAACTTTGGTTATGAGAACCAGAAATGTGTCATTAATAGATTTGGGTAGACCTTTTCCCTCGAGCGCCATTAACACCATTTGACACACATTATCAGCTATTGTACTCCAATGTTTTTGATAGAATAAAGCCTGAAATCCATCAGGCCCAGGTGCTTTGAGTGCACCCATTTCCATGATATCGCGTTCAATGTCTGAACGTGTGTAAGGGTGAGTTAAACTCGTCCACGCAGCAGGAGGGAATTCTGGACATATATTTGACGGTATATCAGTAAGTATCTCTGGTTCTTGATCCTTCAAAAGTGTTGAGAAATATTTAACAAAAATCTCCTTAACGTCTGCTTTCTCAAACACCTATTCCTCATCATCATTTTTGATGGCAGTAATGCGATACCGCCACCGTCTCATAACCGTGTTCAAGTGAAAGAAAGTTGTATTCCGGTCTCCGTCTTTAATCCACTCCACTCTTGATTTTTGATACCACAATAACTCCTCCTGAGCTAGCACCTCATCAAGTTCTCGTCTCAACTTTGACTCAAGTTTGATGAGGCTCGAGTTCCTTCGAGTGACAAGGGATTTTGGACTCCCTCTATACGTGCCATGAGTTCTCTTTTCTTTCGGAAAATATTATGGAAAATGTTTTTATTCCATTGTTGTAATTCTTCTGCAAACTTGGAAAGAAAAGGAATTATGGTAGCAGAGTGATCCCATTTTTCAGTAACAAAGTTTTCAAACTTTTCATGGGTTAATCAAGCCGCTTGAAAACGGAAAGGTTTGTTGATGCTTGTGAGTGGAGCAAAACCATTAGGGGAAATCAAGATGGGGCAGTGGTCCGATTGAATAGCGGGGATATGTTTAACCCTCGCCTCTTCAAATCTCATTCTCCATTCTGCATTGCAAAGAGCTCGGTCCAACCGCACACTCTTTCGAGTTTCCGGAGTGGTTCCTCGTGCCCATGTATGTGCAGGTTCCGAAAATTCAATTTCGATAAGGTTCATGTCTTCTATCCAATCATCAAACCGAGCACAACGTCTTGATGTCTCCGCACAACTACTACTTCGTCCCATATTCCCCTCGTTTCATTGAAGTCTCCAGCAACTAGCCATGGATGTCCATGATGTGCAGCAAAATCACGAAGTTCTCGCCATAATTCATGGCGTTTGGCGGGATCCGGGCTAGCATAGACCGCTGTAAAGTACCAAGGAACATCGCATGTACGCGTGATAGTCATTGTGATATATTGGTTATGATGATGAATAGGCTCTACTGTAACCATCTCTGGTTTACGATAGATCCAAATGCCACCACTGAACCCCATTGCATCAATGCGTGTATGGCCAGAGTAGTCGAGGACATTACCTAGGTGTTGAGCATACGTCCCTCCCATATGTGTTTCAATCAAAGCAAAAACTTGAGGCCTATTGATGGGAATCACCTCTCTAAGAATTGTTAGGAAAGCTCGACTTCCCGCTCCTTGGACATTCCATACCATACAAGTTATGCAGGACAATTTTGAATGAAATTAGGATTTCTATTCATTGAAACTATTTTGTGAGTAATAGACGTCAGATAAGCATCCGAGATGAACCGGCGTATCCTTTTGATATCATTGGGTAACTTCATTGTTACCACTAGTTCCGGTGGTTCCGGCATCGGTTCCATCCATGAGTGAAACTCGACTTACAGTTTGTGTGTCAGGGGGTCGGCCACACCCATGTACGGGTTCATCATCGGTTTCCCCCCACACATAATTTTCTCCAGAGGGATATGGAGGTAGTTGGTGGTCTGGGGTCGGAGAGACATGATGGATATCAGACGTTCCTAGGGAGCTTTGCAGGGAGTATTGTGTATACAGTGGCTTCTGGGAGATGGCTTGGAATTGAAGTTCTTGATTTTCTTTGCCTGGTTATATGAAAGCAGAGTTAGGAAGTCCTGTAGGGCCTGCCTAATCATTAGAGATCTCATGTAATTTCGCACGTGGCTTATTAATGGCAGGTAAATGATTGTTTTTGTCTTCCTTTCTTCCACTGCCTATTTTAGCTTGAGTTGCCTTTTTGGAATCATCTTTTCCAATAATAAAGAGATTTGGAGATTCCAAATCAATTTGTTTTTGGGAAATTTGACTCAAGTCAGCCGTTTCAAAGGTATCCGTGATTGTGGCATTTGGCTCTCCTAAACTTTGTTCTTGTGTCGAAATCTTGGGATTGTCGTGCTGATTTGCAGACCCACTTTCTGCAGCTTCAATATTTTCTAATAGTGTATACCGTGATCCCGCATGATTTAGGATTGAATTAGCGGGTCGGGTTGACCGGGTGGGCGGGTTTTTGGGCTCAGCTAAGCTCAACTCCTTGTTGGTGGACTGGCTTCGTTTGGCGTCGTCGTGGTGGTGGTTTTTTAACTATCATCCATGCCCCATACTGTTGATCGTCCACCATAGATTGCACATGTGACTCTTCGTGGATGGGTTCATCACATATAGGGATGTTTTCAGCATTACCTTCATTTTCATTATCATGACTACTGTGATGTATGCATTCCTCCTCTTTATGGCCAAGTCTTCCACACTTGAAACAAATTATTTTTAGCACCTCATATTAAACCTTCCAAATGCGTCCTCGTAACCAAAACTTTGCAAGCAGAGGTTTAGATAGATCAATTTCCACACTAAGTCGAGTGAATTGGCCTCGTTCCGCTACAGTTGTTGTCTTATCAATTCAATAGCTCAACCAATTTTGTTTCCAATTTTATGAAGGAAACCCTCATCAAAATACTCAACTGATAAGTTAGGAATTCTAACCCATGTAGTTAAGAAACGTATCGGCATATCATCCGGTATAAAATTCGGGACCCATTGTCTAATTGTAAGGTAACTATCATCAAGCATCCAAGGCCCTTGAGTTAACACATAGTTGTAATCATCCATGCTAGAAATTTTTGATGCATTCAACCGCTTATTCTAATTTTTTTTATTAAGTATTACTACTTGTAAGATAATTTTGATGTAATAAGAAACCCTTGTACAAATGGAGGGAGAAAATGGGGATCCTACTTTTACAAGGGTGAGAATTGATCCCCTACCGGCTGTCGTAGACTCGCAGGGAGAAGGGGAAGAGCCTTCACCACTAGGCGTCTAGGCCAATGGTCCTCATTAAGAATTATATTTAGCAGCTTTTAAGGCATCTTCAAACATTCAACATTTTGTATCGAATCTTTATACGAGCATTTTACGCTAACCCTGACTAAAACAGTAAAAACCTACTTCCTTTGTTTTGCAATACTCACAACTTTTCTTGTTTGCACATTATCCAAAGCAATGTTTTGAACTGTAATATCTCTAATTATAGATAAGTAAAAATAATAATAAAATTAATATTATTCATAAAGACGAATCAAATAAGACCCCACTTGGCTATATTTTTTGTTATACATTTGGAAAAAATATAATACTATAAAATTGATAGATAAATAGTGGTAACTATGCTAATGATGCAAGTATTGCAAAACAAAGGAAGTATAACATTTTACATTTAATGCAAAAACTGTGTCATATTATAGCAATTTCCACACATCATAAGAGCAACATTTATTTTCCAAAAATAAAAATTCTTTTTGGGGGTCTTGTCGTCCTAATCATTTGTTAATTTTTTTTCTTTGACATCAAACCTTAAAACATTTCCCCCCATTTATCTCTTTTCATCCACATGCACAAAAAAACAAACCCCTTGTTCCAACATTCCAAAAATCCTCCCTCTTTCTGATCTTCCTCCTCCATTCATCTCTTTCTCTCCTCCCTCCTCCTCCTACCAACAATGGGGAAGAGGGACGTTGAGACCGGTGTTGGCGGCTCATTCTACCACTACACGCCACCACCACCACCCATTTATCCGCCAGCGAGGGAGCCCTATCTTTCATGGCTAGTTCCTCTTCTCTTCGTCGTGGACGTCGCTTTATTTGCTTTGACAATGTATGAAAATAACTGCCCTGAGACTCTTGACGACTTTGGTCACCAATGTGTTTTTCATGAGTATTTGGGCAGGTTCTCCTTTGAGCCCCTCACCAAGAACCCCCTCCTTGGTCCTAAAACTGCGACGTGAGCCTCTTTTTCCATCTCAATTTGTTGATATCAAGAATTTGATGAAAAACTATGCATTATTTTTGGTATAATTCATCTCATGGGTAGAATAAGAAGAATAAATGGTATGTTCATCATCAAATTTATATGATGGCATTTGGGGATAATAATTCCCATTTGAAAAAATTAGAGGAATGCACGTGAACTTTCGAATGATTATTAGTTGTATAGTAATTAAGATTATTGTTTCAAACAAATCTTGAGATGGATTTAACTCGTGTCTCCTTTGCAGATATTGGTGATGATAATGTATTTTGCATGCATGCAAATTCATGCTATTATTACTTCAATTTTTTAACTGTTAATATTTATGATCTTATTATTAGAGAGCCTTAATTAGTTTTTGATTTCACACAAAAAAAAACTTAAATTTTATTGGCCCGCATCACGCATGTTGGCCCGATCATTTTCAACCGAAAAAAAACATGTAAGTGGACCAAACAACACAGCAACTCGCCATGGGGTTAGACAGGCCAAAGCCCCTCTTTTACAAATTTAAACTGGGCCGCATTAGCCCATTCTAGACTTGGCCCAATGCAATAAGGGGCTCGTTGGCCCTACATGTGAGCTAGCCCGAGCCATGTTCAACTTTGATTACGATTTATCTAAACCCTGTTTTTTCCTTGTACAAAGCAACCCTGTTAAGGGAAGATGATATGTAATACTTATACCATACTAGGAAGACAAAGACAATATTGGTACAGTACTGATTGAAATGTACACCTCAAAACTAAATTTGGATAGCATTTACGAGGAAACAGAAGGGAAAGGAAGGGGGAATGACGGGAGGGGAAAGAAGAGCGAGCTTTTATTTTTCTTTCAAATCTTTCCAGCACTGAAAGAATTTGGTTGATTGAGTGTGGAACTGCGGAAGGAAAATCAATCTTTCCAATTTCCCTCCTTTCCTTTCCCGCACGTTGTATCTACAACAGGGGAAAAATAAACTTTTTTTCCATCCAAATCTTCCTATTCAAACGAAATGTTAAAAGATGGGAGGATAATTGCGATAATTTAACTCAAAAAAACAAATTGTCAATCACATGACCTACTAATTTTTTGGTAGGAACATGAAGTATGACCTAATGGGTAATGGCTACAATATGACTATAGGGGGAAAAACATTTTTGCCTCAAATATCTATTGCACCAAAAAAAAAAGTTCAATTACTTAACTTGTAAAGCTGGGTGTTGAAAAACTTGATGCAGGCTGCAGAGAATGGGAGGACTTCGGTTAGAGCTAGTACAGAATGGTGAGTGGTGGCGGCTATTCTCGTGCTTATGGCTTCATGCAGGAGCAATCCATTTGATAGCTAATATGATCAGCCTTCTTTTCATGGGAATCCGTCTCGAAGAAGAATTCGGATTTTGTAAGTGGTCTAACAAGTTATCCCCAACTTGTTCACTGGAGAATACTTCCATTTAGCCTCCCACAACTATCCTTAGAAAACGTTTGGATCCTTAGTAATTCCATATCTTTCGTTTCATTAACAAACATTAATTGGTAATTTGGTATAATTACAGGGAGAGTAGGACCACTATATCTGCTATCTGGATTAGGAGGAAGTTTGGTGTCTAGCTTGCATGTCCTTCGCGAAGACAGAGTTGGGGTGGTTTCCGTGGGTGCCTCCGGCGCACTTTTTGGACTTCTTGGCGCCATGCTTTCGGAACTCATTACTAATTGGACTATCTATGCCAACAAGGTGAAAATTTCATTGACTGCTACATTATTTATCTACATAAAGTTCAATCTAAAAAACATAAGCATTTCTAAGATTGAAAATGTGAATATTTTTTATGTAGTGTTCAGCAATAACATCACTGATGGTGGTAATAGCCTTAAACTTGGCAGTAGGGTTAATCCCAGGAGTGGACAGTTCAGCACATATAGGAGGATTTATTTCAGGGTTTTTGCTGGGTTTTGTTCTTCTCATGCGACCTCAATTTGGTTATGTTAACAGCAAGTACCTTCCTCCTGGTTACAAACAGAAATCCAGGCACAAATGTTACCAGTATTTCTTCCTCCTACTCGCGCTCATCGCCTTAATTCTTTGGTGAGTTGTATTGACCACATCTCAACTCTTTGTTTTACGACTTCTAAAAAGTTAAGGATGCGTAAATTCGACCCTGAACTTATAAAAAGATAGTACTTCCATTCCAAATTTTGTTGTCCACTGTCCTAGTAGTGGTCTAAATAGCACTAACGATTTGACACTTAATCTAGAGAGAGTACAATAAAATGAAACGGTAGCTTTAACAGTAGCAAGTACCAATTGAAGGTTTAAGTTTCAAGATTTAGAATTTTCACTTCAGAAAATAGGAAAGAAAACAGGGTGCATAAATAATGAGCTACGAATGCACAGACCGAACAATGAACTACATGAGAGTTGAGGGATATATCACTTGATTACTGCATCCCTCCCGGTTCCAAGTGGTCTTGGGATCAATTCTCATCTCACCTTCATGACTCCTTTATGGAACAAAAAAGGAGGCAATAATACGTCCATGTTGGGCCGGAACTGATTTGAAATGAATAGGCAACTGGTCTAGGTTTTTATCCTTGGCCCATTTAGACACGACCACTTACAATTGAGCCGGTAGGGGTGGATGTTTTTGAGATGATTATAGTTTCTTAAGCTAGTTGTCCTAAATTACGGCTCTTTAACGACTTAAGAGGAAGGAAATTTTTTTAATGAGACTATTGAAACTTGTCTCTTTTTGTATATTCTTGAAATGTCAGAATTAAAGAACTTGCAGAGTGTTAAACTGAATTTGACCTGTCTTTTGCAGGTATGGACTTGGGTTTGCAGAGCTATTTAAATCAGTTGACACCAAAAACTGGAATAGGTTTAGTGTAGTCAACTAATTCTAACATGGACCAAAAAAGTTTCACCACCAGCTTTTACTTAATGTTCTAACACGGTGAAAAGTACCTGATGTGGAACACCAAAAACAAAGGAGCTCCAGTTTCTGGCAAGCTTTTATCAAATGAAGTGAATTTACATTAACTGTAGCTGTATATGTGCCCTATCTTGCTTCATTCTTCTCCTTTCTTTACTTGTATAATTTTCCTTTGCTTTTGTAGTTTTTTTTCGTTAGTTCTTAGCAAATTAAACAAGACTCTGTGTATTCGGTATAATAGTGGGCGTGCAAGAATGTTGTAAGGGTTTCTGTGCGGTTGTCAATGACTTCTGAGTATCCTCTCTGAATTAACTTAAAAGGTTTTATTATTCAGGGAGCTAAGCAAAGTGCTTCGATAATTTTCACACAATATCATCTGAAAAGGGTACAAATGGTGTATCGTATATATAATAAACTATGAACATATGTTTTGTGCATGACGCTATACTGTAATTGCATATGGAGCGAAAGTGAATCAGAATCAGATTTTACAATATTTCAAGAAGGAAATTTGTGGTATGTACTAATCTACATAAATCTCGCACGACTCTGACTTACCAAAAATGGTGTAACGGTTGTTTGCTAAATTGTCGTATGCAAAATCACGAATGAACCTGAGGAAGTTATAAAGAGGAGAATTTAAGGGCTCATTCAGCAGCAATGAGATGTTTTAGCTTAAACTACAAACTAGAGCAGAAGCAACTCACAACGGTACAACTTTCAGGAAGAATGCCAACTGGGGGAACGGTAAATCTATGTATTCCATGATCTTTAGGACAGCTTCAGACTTGATGTAAGATCTGCAGGAAATACACAGTTGAAAGAAAAAGGGGATTATGAATTTGAAGACATGCACACAGTTGATACTAGATAGTGGTTAAAATATCATATGCGGCAAGCTAGCAACAATCACAAAAGTTTCGAGATGAAATAGGCTAAACACCAAACTGAATGTTACTGAACAGGAGAGAGTAAGAGAATTTTGATAATCGTACTTGTGTGAACTCCCCTCCCCTACCTCTATCTTGTTTGGTAACACATGTTTTCTGTTTAGCCCTACTCTTTGGTGATGCGACAAGATGCAATTAACACTGTAGAAATCAAGAAATTTGGTGAATTATCGAGGCGTTTGTTTAGAGGGATAAGAGGAAGGGATAAGGATCATTAATCCTTAAACAAGCAATTCCCTTGTTTGTTTGTAGGACATTAAGATTTTTTATGGGGATGGGGAAAGGGATTAAAAACCCCTTAATGCCACCAAAATTATACTTGTAGCTCCTCTAGTCCAAAAACTCATTTGATCCCCATTATATTCCCATAGTATACCAAACATTGGATGAGGATTTATATAAAGAATTCCCATGAATAAAATCCTCATCCCATTCCCTGTAATGAGTTAATTTAGAGGGAGGGGTACTTTAGGAAATGCATTTAACTATTTAAGTAGTGGCTTGAGGGATAAGTTAATATAAATAGAGGATAATAGAGAGTAAAAGGCATGAAAAATATTGATCAAGTTTCTCTTAGTTTACTTAGTTTTCATTTATCTTTTTTGAGAGTGTGACCAAGTCACTCGAATACTTGGCAATCTACCTTTACAAATTGTATTTTTCCATTAAATCAATCACAAAATTTATTTACATTTTATCATCATCATCTCCTATTATATCAGTCTATTACATTCCCATCGTTTAATCCCTATAATCCCCATCCCTCTAAACAAACACCCCATATGTGTATTACATAATAATTGATACCAAGCAAAAGAAACAAATGTGAGTTGGGTGTTTATCTAAGTCATCCGCGAAAATCAAAAAGGTTTATCGACTTTACTGCTTACTAACAAAAAGTAAGGTACAACTGAAAAAGGTAAACTGGGTATTAGTTTCTGTATGAATAGGTGGAAAAGTGTTTCGACTTTCTTGTCTCCTAAATCAGAAGGCCAAGAAACTCAAGTTCTCCTTGAAATTGCCTTCAACCAAACTAGTCGAGTATATAAATTAGTTTTTAAGATAAATCTAAAGTACCTCTCCTTTTCGACCAGGACAACACTTGAAATATCATCAGGGGCTCTTCCTGATCTCCTTAACAATTTCTTTCCTGCTTCACTTTGTAGAGCTTCATATCTGATTTTCCTGCCAATAGTACCCAACGAAGAGCATTAACTCATACATCTACGGCATTTATCCAACCAAAACTATGTAATTAACACACTATTAGCATAACTGCATAACCACAAAGCAAAGATTCCTCTTCATTCCTTACTGACATGCATTAATTTAAGCATATGGAATTTATCCTGATACTAGTAGTCTAATAAGTGGAACAACAGCCCCATAAACAGAAATAAACATAAAAATCTTGTAGGAGAAAGGAAAGCTAATAACCTATTGCGGTCGTTATCACGAACAAACTTCACTCCACCATTACACAGGTTGCAAACACCTGACATGATAAGTCAATTCAGATTGTGTTTATATTTAGAAGGTCTCCAAATACAGGAAAGAAGGTAACTTTCTCCACCAAGACAATTCTAATAGATTATAGTATAATTATGATAGGAAGGCAAACACAATCATGAATCAAATAACTGCATCAAAGATCACGGTGATGAACATTGGAATCTTGGAAAACATGTAAATTGAGCAAGTTCTGAACTATGATGCAGTTTAACTTTAACATGAACCACTATCCTGTACATAATTTCCAAAATTCCAATGTGATCACTGTGATATGATGAATAAAACGGCCCTACTGAAAACACACAAGAAATAAAGCATGGCAGCCTATTAGAACCCAATAGTGCTTCCGCCTCACTATGATAAGAAACTATTGCTTTTTACAAAAATGTCCGTCTAGAAAGCTTTGTGTGTACTTCCCATGTCTGGAAGTAGTCCAATTTTTTCTCCATCTTAGTTGTCACATAGTCTTAATTCTTCAGTTGTTACATTGTCTCAAGTCTCAACCCCTCATAATCAAAGATATGACACAATTTCAATCTCGTTATTTAAAAGGGAACATAATAGTAGTGCTATTTTTATCATTTTCACCAAATTTCAGTAGTGACACCTTACAAATCTTCTCATAAATGGTAATACTTATCATAAAAAAGACTAGTTTTCCAGAATATCCAAAAGTAATAGTGCAAATTCAGCAGAAATAAAAGCAAGTCTAGTAAGGGCCTCTTATCCCTAGCTTATTTTTAGTTTGATTCACTTCAGTTGAGCTTGCATAATACTTTTAGGGTCCGTTTGTTTTAATGGAAAACAGTTTTTATGGAAAATCACTTTTCAAGGAAAACAATATTCAGTAGAAAATATGATTTTAGAAAAAGTTTTCCTTTCTTTGTTTGAGTAGAGGAAAACTTGGGGAGTAAAGGTAAATAAAGCAAAAGATAAGGGAAGATGGGAAGGAGAGTATCAAGAGGAGTAAAGAGTGGAGAGGAAAATGAGGTATACCTTATATACAAAATAAAAATAGTTTTCCTCTTTTAAGAGCATTTTCCACCTTTAGGAAGATTGTTTTCCACCCCTTACCAAAACAAACAAAGGAAAATGGAAGACGGAGAAAAATCATTTTCCAAGAAAAAGGTTTTCCACCAAAACAAACGCAACCTTACTCTCACATTTCCTTATTCAGTTCTGATTTTTTTGTTTCAATTTAATTTTTTCAGTTCAGCTCAGTATACTTCAACTGTTTACAGCCAAAGAGAATAGGCCATTATGAATTGTGTAGTCCTCAATTCTTTTGGTTGACAGTGATGGCGGTTACAAACTGTTTACCAATCAGTACTACTAAGGCTCTGTTTTTTTGGACTAAACTTAACTTAACTTGTATGAGACAAAAGAAGTTGAGTTAAACTGAACCGAACTGAAATTAGTGGAACCGAACTGAAATTAGTGGAACTGAACTGAAATGAGTGGAACTAAACTAAATTGAACGACTGAAATGTTTTTCAATTAATACGGTCAGGGCTTAATTCATACCCAATGATATAGAAAATCAATTGATGCAATAAAACCTAACTTAACTAAGCTAAGCCCAGAGTATCTCTCATAACCAAACATTTCATGAAATTCATCACAATAATAGGCATAATTGTCATAGCTACCAATTCGACAAGTGATTACTCACATATCATCAAACTAAAACACAGGTATAATAGAGATCATACAAAAAAAGAGGTTAATTACCATCGAAGAGCATGATGGGGCGAGAGTCATTGTTGAAGAAGTTGGAAGTGGCTCCGACCCAGTCAACTGTATCTCCCTCCCGGAGAGACATTCTCGGAGTTCGAGAATAACGACGATGGGGAAGTATGGCTGCCATGTTCAATCCGCCAGCGAAATTAACCGCCATTATAGAACAACTTTTTGCTTCTTTTGTTGTTTCTATTTGATTATTAGTGATGCTTCAGTTGGAAAAACTGGTTTTACTCTCTATTCCTGGTTCACGTGGAATTTTTGTCACCAATTGCCATTTTAGATTTTTATGTAAATTGTTAGCAAATACTCCTCCTATATAGGCCCTGTTTTATGTTCAACGGATAGTTGATATATTATTAACGGGTTTAAATAGCGGATAAAACTAGTTGATTTGGTTTTTGTGTTGTATTAACTGTTTTTACAAAAATATTTGGTAAGATAAATTTATAATAAATAGTTGATTTTCAATAAAATGACATATGAAGACATGAATTATAAGGACAAATGGTGTAGAGACAAACAAGCTGAGGGTATGATAGTCTTTTATAATTTGCAGTACCAAAACTTTAAGAGCAAATTTTAACTTTTTGAAAATTCGAGTTTTGGGTTAATCATAAAAAAAGACGGTATATCAAACCCACATTTACTAACAAACTCATTCCATCTTACAAGACCAGTTATATTACCATTTCGTTAACATAACATTTGCAAATCCGTGAAAAGGTTGAAGATTTTGTCATATATGTCAAGCCATTTTTCTTTTTCCAACGATTTCAGATGTTGTGCTCCAAAAAATCCCTGACCTTTTGGGTTTTTTCCCTTTAATTTCGTTAATTTCCAAAATGCCCCATTCTCATCAAAACCTTAACTTTTGAAAAGACCCAATTTTATAAACTTAATTTCATTGATTTTCATAAAGACCCAAGTTAATGAATCATAAATCCTATTTCTCAGAAAGTCGTGTTTTGATAAATCCTAATTCCATTGATTTTCAAAAACCCTCAATTTATGACCCTAAACACTAATTTTCAGAAAAAGCCCAAATTTATAAACCCTGATTTCAATAATATTCAAGAACATATGGGTTTAATTTGGAATTTTTGCTCGTCTCATGTTACAGTTGTTTCAAGGATTTCACAACGGGTCTGGATGATTTTTAGAATATTTATCAAAGGCAAAACGATGAAATTGTGGGAAAGGGAAAATGGTGTGATCCATTAGATGAAATTTTTAACAGTTTTGGTATTGGTATGTTGTCGGGATAAAGTTAGGTTGTTTTGCTACAGAAAGTTTTATACTCCATTATAACAATTCTAAAAAGGAAAATTTGTCAAAAGAAACTTTTAAATGTTCATTTTCGCGGAACAAAACCTTTTAAAACATCAACTCATATTTTTTTTTTTGCAAACTTCAATTTCTAGCGTTGACTTTGGTTTTTTCAGTAAAGACTCCTATTTTTCCCAGCGTTTTTGCGGAAAGTAAATGGGGATAACTATAAGAAGCTCAATTTTAACAACAATAACACGTTATTTTTAGGTACTTTCGATATCGACAATAACGTCGAAAATGTTATGGGTCCACGTCGAAATAGTGCAAGTCAACGCCTAATAATGAAGAAAGTTACAAAAAAAATTGAGTTTAAAGTTTGTTTTTTTTGACGTAAGAGTTTAAAGTTTTTTAATGCAAAAAAAGCTTTAAAAGATTTTTTAAAGAAAAGTTTCCTTCTAAAAAAAAGTAATTTTTATTAGATAGTTATTAACAATTTCGGATCAACTTGTGTTTGGTATCGGGTCAAATCCACCCGCCCTTCCCATATGTTCCACTTCCTTCACTAATCCTCCCTCAAAATTTCATACCATTATTTCCACTGAACCTAAACTTGTGCACAAACGCAACGTCAATGGTTCCTCAACACAAATTCAACTTCTTTACTCCCAAAACATCACCTCTTTCTTCCTCTTCCTCTGTCTCATGTCCAAAAAACTACTCTCCCTCATCAAACCACGCCAAAACCCCAACTCAAAACCATCAAACATACCTCTCTATGAACCCCATATAAAAAAATTAGCCAATGAAGCTTGTCACTTACTTAAAACCCACCAAAATTGGGACAAAACCCTTGAAACCCGACTCTGTGAAGAATCAATTGAAGCATCAGAAATTGCCCATCTCGTTTTTGAGCGAATTCGTGACGTTCATTTGGGTTTACAGTTCTATGATTGGTTTTCTCAACGAAAGTACTGCTCTCCCCTTGATGGGTATGCCTTTACTTCCCTTCTTAAGCTCTTAGGAACTAATAGGGTGTTTAATGAGGTTGAAAAGGTGTTAACTTGCATGAAAAATGAGGGTGTTTCGCCTTCGGTTGAAGCTTATGAGGCTTTACTTCGAGCATATGCTGATGCCGGGTTGGTTGATAAAGCTTTGGAATTGTATATAATTGTGATTAATAAGTTTGGTTGTATGCCGAATGTGTTTGCTTGTAATTCGTTGCTTAGTGGGTTGGTTAAAAAGGGTGATGTTGAGAGTGCACTAGAGTTGTATGATGAAATGCTTAAGAGAGATGGTGGTGGTTGCAGGGGTGGGAAGTGTTGTTTGGATAATTATAGTACGAGTATAGTTGTGAAGGGTTTGTGTGAGCTAGGGAAGGTTGAGGAGGGGAGGAGAGTGATTGAGGATAGGTGGGGGAAGGGTTGTGTGCCTAATGTTGTGTTTTGGAATATTTTGATTGATGGTTATTGCAAGAGGGGTGAGTTTGCGAGGGCGAATAGGGTTTTACAAGAGATGAAGAATAAAGGGTTTTTACCTACCGTGCAGACGTATGGAACTATGATTAATGGACTTTGTAGAGAAGGGGATTTTGAAGAGGTTGATAGAGTTTTGGTGGAGATGAAAATGAGGGGCTTGAAGGTTAATGTTCCTATATATAATAACATAATTGATGCTCGGTATAAACATGGTTGTTCGGAGGATCCTTACAACATGATTAGGAAAATGCAGGAGAATCATTGTAAGCCAGATATCATGACATATAATACTCTAATTTCAGGTTTATGTAGTAGTGGGAAGGTGAAGGAAGCTAATGCACTTCTAGAGCAGGCTGTTAGAAGGGGTTTGACACCAGATAAATATAGTTATACTCCTTTCATTCATTCCTATTGCAAACAAGGGGATCATGATAGAGCTTCCTGTTTGCTCATTGAAATGACAGAGAGAGGTCATAAACCGGATATGGTTGCTTATGGTGCTCTTGTGCATGGGCTTGTTGCTCATGGTGAGATTGAAGCTGCATCAAACATTCGAAAGCAATTGATTGAGAGGGGTGTTACCCCTGATGCTGGAATCTACAATGTTCTTATGAGTGGATTATTCAGAAAAGGGATGCTCTGTGCTGCTAAGCAGTTGCTTTGTGAGATGCTTGATCATAATGTACATCCTGATGCTTATGTTTATGCAACATTGGTTGACGGCTTTGCCAGAAACTGTAATCTTGATGAAGCGAAGAAGATCTTTGAACTTGCTATTGAAAAAGATTTGGATCCTGGTGTTGTGGGATACAATGCCATGATTAAGGCATATAGCAAACAAGGGAGGATGAATGATGCAATAATCTGCTTCAGGAAAATGATTCAGAAACACCTCTCTCCTGATGAATTTACTTATTCAACATTAATAGATGGCTATGTCAAGCAACATGAGTTAACTAATGCATTGAAGATGTTTAATGAGATGGTTGACAAGAATCTTAAACCAAATGTGATCACATATACATCTCTTATAAATGGATATTGTCGCGAAGGAGATACAGTTGGGGCTAAGAAAACTTTTAAGGAGATGCAAAGCCATGGTTTGGTGCCTAACGTTATCACATATAGCATACTTATTGGTGGGTTTTGCAAGGGGGGCAATCTTGTTAAAGCAGCATCCACATTTGAAGAGATGCTGATGAATAAATGCACCCCAAACGATGTTACTTTCAATTATCTTGTTAACGGATTTACAAATGTTGCGCCAGGTGTAATAACTGAGCAAGAAAATGGAACTGAAAAGCATGAACGTTCAATATTTCTGAATCTATTTAAGAGAATGCTTTCAGAGGGTTTACCTCCTAAAAAGTCAGTCTATAATTGTATTCTCATTTGCCTTTGTCAGCACAGAATGCTCACTACTGCTTTGCAGTTGACACAGAAATTTAAGAGTAGGAATATCCTTGAAGAATCATTTACTTTCATTGCCTTGCTCCATGGTATTTGCCTGATAAAAAGAACGAAGGAATGGAGAGATTTGATCATGTGTAATTTGAACAACGAGGAGATCCACATTGCTCTGAGGTACTCTAAGTTGTTGGATATGTACCTCCCTGGAGGGATATCACCTGATGCTTCATTCATTTTACATCAGTTGGTTGAGGATTGCAAGTTTAATAGCCATGAAGCAGATCATCGTACAGCTTCTGTGAGATAGTGGAAAGGAAACTTATATTCTAATTTGTACGACCAATTAATGTCAAAGTCTTGGGTCCAAGCGAGAGCTTATGCTGGAATTTCCACTGTTGGCTGATTGTCCTGTCTCCTGTGCTCTTGTTGGTTATTAGGTATGACCGTAAACTTAACTGATTGGTGGTTGATTGATGATAGAAGGGGACGTGTCGGTCTTTCGGAGGAGCATTTTTATTATCAACCCAAGAGCACAGTGCTCTGTTCCCCTCTGGCCTATGCAGCCTTTGGTATGTCTTGAATTTTTATTGCTTATTCAGTAGATTGTGCTGCTGACTTCTCTTTGCACTTGTGCCTTTCCATAAGATCTTCTGTAAATTTGTTGATTTTCTTAATTAATTATGGTTTTGCTGTACCCCACACTAGCAACTCTCCTCTCAATTCTTTAAACAAAATTATGGAGTAGAAAATTAAACAACAGAGGGGTCGAATTGCTAGATTGGTGAGAGGGCTATTTGACATATTATTATAAGAAAGTTTTGCAGCATATTAGTATAACAAATTGGAGATTTGACAAATTGGTTATAAAGAATCGCTCTTATTGTCAAGTAAGCCTGAAGGTCTGAAATTTTTTGAATATTTTAGCACGACTGAACTTAAACTCACTTGTAACGCTAAATCATAACTTTAGTGGTGTGAGAGTGTAGGGGGTTTCGCTTTGGTGGTAGGTCAAAAATTTTCTGGTAGGGGGAGGAAAGCCTTTGATGTCCAAGAATGTCATTTTCTTCATTAAGCTGAGTAGATGCCTACCTAAGGTTAATTTTTAACTCAAGAGTTTCAAATATGTTGCTCTCAATTTATATTCGAAATGACAAACTCTATTGGTCACAACTCACAGTGTCATCCAAGAGATTTCTGAAAGATTATTTTTTTTTACGTTTTGAAAAGAGCTATAGCTTCATTTTTTAGCTGCTAATAGTTTTTCTTTATAAGTAGAAATTTTCTGTTTGCTAGAGGCATGAGTCTGGATTGTGTATAACTTTAATACTTTTTGCGTAGGTGCAAAATGCAGATTGACTATGCCTGTAACTCGCACTGCAACTTGTGATAAATTGTTATAGCTGGCTGGATGTCTGCAGCTTCCTTAGTAGAATACACGGTATGTTCTCTTAAGTTTGTTATTGGAAAGGTTGAAACTGTGTGCAAGTGTAACTGCCATGCATGTATATCTTTACTTCTTTTGCTTAGCTACATTCCTATTTTCTGGTATAATGTGATTGATAAGAGGTAATTTTATATTAGTACACGAGTAGAAAACATCAACATTTTTTTTGTTATCCAGGACTCCATGTCCAGTTTGACATCCTAGGTTAACTTTGGAAGAGACGCTTAAGTTGTTTCAGAGACCTCTGCCATTAGGAACAATTTATTAGACTGCAAGGTAATAAGGCAAGCTCCCGTTGTTGAGACATTTATGTGTTGGTTTAAGCCTTTTTCTCCTTAACTTATTTTTGCTGCACTTTTTTGTTTTTGCTGAACTTAACTTATTTTTGTCGAACAGAATTTAATTTGCGGAATTTAGCTCTTTTTCCCCCTTAGCTAAAACTTTGCTGAACTTAACTTATTTTGCTTTGCTTGAAATTATAATCATTGAAGTAACCTTTCCATTTCGGCAGGAATATAGATAGCATCTTCTAGAAAAATATAGAGGCTGAAGGACATCAGCCATCTAAGGTGGACGCTGCACAGCTATCTGAACATGTTGCAGCTTTGAAAGAGACTACTCATGTTTTTCAGCATTCTTATGATGCCTTAATTGCTCGCGGATTCAAGGAACAGCCGTGTATGCTCGCTCACATGGGCTAAAAAGCTACCATTACTACGTCGTCTTGAAGTAGCGCTGTGCCCTTTTTCTCAAAGGCTTCTGTAAGACATGGTGCTTTGTAGCAGCTATATCAAGTCTTTGATTGAATAAATGAAGAACCACAACATTTAGAAGGCCTTCTAATCGGAGCCTTGAGCTGTTCAGCTTTTTTAGCTATTGTTTTCCTTTGAAGTGTTCACAGGATGGACAACTTGATATTAGCCAAGTCAGATTGCTGCTCAGATCCATCATCCAAATGCTGGGTCTTGTTGCTCTGCAACTAATCTTAATTTAAAATTGATTTTTTGTATCTTGAAGATGTTCGAATGAAATATCTTTATAAAAATGGAAGATCGTGTAGAGTTCCAACTAATTCTAATGAACTTTATATTGAGTGGAGAGGAAATTCTACTTGACAATTAATTAATTGAATGTTGGTTGATTTACTTAAGTTGTTTTACTAATTGGTAGTTGGCTAATTTATCAAAACTACTTCCTCCGTTTTTTTTTAATCGCTACACTTCTCATTTCACGGACTTCTAGGCAAAACTTTGGTGAGTGAGTAAAAGTGTGTAAGAAAAAGTGGTAGGAGAGAGATAGAGAGAAAAAGTTACTAATAAGGGAAAAAAGGAGAAGTGTAGCAATTAATTTTAAACTTCCTAGAAAGGAAAGTGTAGCGTTTAAAAAAACGGAGGAAGTATATTAATACTCCATCTGTCTCAATTTGATGTTTTCATTTTCCTTTTTGGGATGTTTTAAAAAGTTCTTTCCACTTTGAATCTTATTTAAGAATATTTATTTTCCCATCTTACATTTAACAATCAATTATTTACTACATTTTTTTTACTTTTTGTCTTATACATGGCCTACTTTAGAATTTTTTATTTTCCCAATCACCCACTTTTCTTTCTCTCTCTTACTTTTTTAAAAGTAAAAAGGTACTTAAGTACACTTTATACAATATAAAATTAAAAATATTCCCATCTACCTCAATTTGCATTGGTTTTCCCCCATATTCCAAATAGGAACATCAAATTGAGACGGAGGAAGTAGTTGCTTATAAAGATATTAAGTACATTTGCAGTTGGGTGATATGTATTTTATGTACAAAATTAGATGTCTATTGGATCAATAAGCCAAATAAAAATGGCAGAGCAATTGAAAGAGTAGGAAGTCTGATATAGACCCGGTCTACACTAAACTTATTGTAGACCAGAGCTAGGTCCCAAAGTTAAGGTATTTTAGCAAAAGTTAAATTTAGCTCACCAAAAGTTAAGGTTTCTTTAGCAAAAGTTAAGATTTTGTAATTAAAAGTTAAGGTTTTATAATCAAAAGTTAAGTATTATGAATGAAAAGTTAAGGTTTTTTTTAGCAAAACTTAATATTTTATAATTAAAAGTTAAGGTTTAACAATCAAAAGTTCAGGTTTTGTAATCAAAAGTTAAGTGTTTTGAATAAAAAGTTAAGATTTTATTATCAAAATAAAACCCTAAATTTTCCCCCAATTCGATTTGATTGGTTGTAAATGGGAATTTAACATTCCAATTCATAAAAATCATTTGAATTCATGAAATTGAAACTTAAAAAAAGGGGATTTTATACTTGAATTTACCTAATTTTTGCTCAGCCTTCTTCATAATGGGTTAAATCCAATCTCATTTCCTCAATTCAAAACCCCCTTAAAACTCAAAATGCAGATTTTCGTGAAAACCCTTACTGGTAAGACCATAACCCTAGAATTCGAATCTGAGTCAATTAGGAACCGTTGAAAAGTTTTATGCCTTGTTGTGAGTACGTGTTGAGTTAATGTGTAAGATTTTTCAAATATTTAATACTAATAGATGTTATTTAGCGTGGTGGTGATGGCAATTTCAGAGAGGATGAAGGAGAGCAGTGATAGTATGGTTTCAGAGAGGAGGAAGGAAAGCAGTGAGGCAAGGTTGTGGGTTGGTGGTTTCAACGTTTGGGAGGGAGAAGAAGTGAGGAGAGAGAGTGGGTCTACACTATTTTCAGTGTGGACCGGATCCATCCAAGAGTTTGGGTTGAAAGAGGATTTCTAATTATGACTTAATCAAGTTAAAGATATATAATTTCAAAAATGATACAGTGTCAAACTATAAACCACAATCTATGTATTGTACAAGCTTATAATGTTAATCTGGTTAATAAGGTGAATGACAATTTGGGAAACATTATTTATGGCTAAATAGGATGAAAAACACAAGTATGAGTTTTGAGTAAGGGTAGTTTTAGATGTTCAAGTGATGGAAACTTTTTATATTGTTATATGAAGTATTTTGTAAAACACGTAATATAATAACCAGTGTATCAGACGGTTTTAAAGACTAATTCAGCTAACTGTGGTAAGAACACTAACACGCCCAATAATTCCCACTCTTAAAGCCAATTGTTCCTTTCTCGGTGTTACTTCATAAGTAGCTCTTGATCTCCAACTACTCAAAGTTTCAATATTTCTTTATATTTGTCTGAAATCTGAATGCCATTTTCAGGAAATCCTAATTTATCTTTCTATTCAGAGATAAATTCCCCAATTTTAAGATGTTGAGATTCAAACTCCAATCTCTTGGTTGGAAGGTGGGAGCTCTACCATTGAGCGACCACTTGATTCTCAAATGTGAATGCCAATTTTCTTTGTACATGGCATGACATTAGTAATGAACTAGAAGTGTCGTAGAGCATAGTCAATTATTGATAATATTTTCATTCTTCAATTTATGGCGGTATTTGGCAATTGACTGGTGGTTGTTGGTTGTTGGCTTTATATGCTGGTTGGTTTGACCGACTGGTTTTAGTGGTTTGTTCGACCGAACATATAATACTTGGCTGTTAAAAAAGTGTTTGGTAAAAGTGGTTGTTTTTGTTGGCTGTTTAGTACAAAATGGAAACAAAAGCCAAAAACGACCACCAAAGCTGGTAAGAGCAACTTCTGGCTTTTCAGCCTCTGCAAAAGCTTACCAAACACTTTTTTTTTGGCTGTTTGACCCGAAATAAAAGCCAAAAGCCAATGAACCAAAAGTCATTTGCCAAACCTCGAAAAATAGTCCCTCCAAATAAAAGGCAACCAACTAACATACAAACAGGCAATTCCCACCAAAAAATGGCTGTTACAACACTTCACTCACGAAGCAGAGCAACCTCCATCTTCCTCTTCCGCTTCTTCTCCCACCATTCTCATCCATCTTCATCTTCTTCAATCAATGATGTCAATGCAATTTCTCGCATTCTAAGCGATTTCCGTGAACCCCACCATGACATTGAATCTGCACTTACTCCATTTTCATCAAAAATCTCCACTAATTTAGTTGATCAAGTCTTAAAAAGAACCAAAAATCTCGGCTTTTCTGCACACAGATTCTTCCTCTGGGCGCAAAAATACCCATCTTTTCAACCCAATGTTACTAGCTACAAAATTCTTATTAATGTTTTGGGTAGTAGCAAAAAATTCCCATTAATTTGGGATTTTCTTTCTGAGCTTAAATCAACTAAAGATTTTGTCTTTTGCCCAGAAATTTTCTGGGTTATTATTGATTCTTATTGTAGAGCAAACTTACCCAATGATGCAATTAGAGCATTTAATCGAATGAATGATTTTGGGGTTAACCCTAGTTTGAATGATCTTGATCATCTTTTGTATCTGTTGTGTAGGAGGAAGTTTGTTAAGGAAGGGCAAGAGTTTTTTGATAAGGTGAAGTGTGGATTTGATCCGGGTGTGAAGAGTTATACTATTTTGATTAGGGGGTGGGGCGATATCGGTTTTTCGAGGGAAGCACGAAAGGTGTTTGATGAAATGCTTGAACGAGGGTGTGTCGTTGATGTTCCGGCTTATAATAGTTTGTTGGCGGGTTTGTGTAATGGAGGAGAGTTGGATGAGGCTTATGCTATGTTTAGAGGTATGGGTTCTAAGGGACTTACTCCGGATGCTTGTACTTATTCGGTATTTATTCGTTCGTATTGCAAAAGAGATAATATTCAATCTATCTTTAGGGTGCTTGATAGGATGAAGAGATATGATTTGGTGCCTAATGTGTATACTTATAATTGTATTATTAAGAAGTTGTGTGTGAATGAGAAGGTTGATGAGGCTCACCAGCTTTTGGATGAGATGATAGAAGTTGGGGTAAGTCCAGATGCGTGGAGCTATAATACAATTATTGCTTTTCATTGTGATCGTAATGAGGTTAATCGAGCTCTCAAATTGCTTTCTAAAATGGAAAAGGAAAACTGTAAGTCAGATCGCCATACGTTCAATATGTTGCTTAAAATGTTGATTAGAATTGGGAGATTTGATAGAGTTGAAAAGGTGTGGGATAGCATGGCACTAAGGGGGGTTTATCCTCCAGTTTCGACTTATGCTGTAATGATCCATGGTTTTCTCAAGAAGAAAGGGAAGCTGGATGAGGCATGTAGATATTTTGAGATAATGATTGATGAAGGTATCCCTCCTTATTCTTCAACTATCGAATCGTTGAGGAATCGGCTCGTGGGGTGGGGAATGATGGATAAAGTAGACATACTGGCTGATAAGATGGAGGCCAGTAGTTCTTCCTCAATAAAAGATCTTTCAAAAACAATGAGAGGACGGAGGTCTCAACAGAGGCGGAGGAGGAGGGAAGATGACAGCTCAGAATTTAGTGAAGAGGAATGGCCCTTTATGCCTGACGCTACATGATTGTTGCTTGGATGAGTTCTGAATTTCTTGAGTTTGCAGCTGGTATTTTCCACCTTCAGCTCATGTTTGCTCTTAAACTAAACCTTATATTAATATACTATCACCTTGAATATTTTCTTTCAGCTGTGGCAGAAAGGAAGCCGGTGTTTGTTTTGTTTGTCTGCTGTCTCAGTGTTAGAGATACTGCTACATTGCTCTATAAGCAACAATTAATGTCTTTGCTCTCAAAACTAATCTGCCTCGTCTTTGGATATGCCAAAGCAACTAGCATATCCCTTTTGGTCTGTAATCAAGTTTGTCTAGGTTTAATGGTGATTATCTGAGCCATAAATTCTATACCAGCTAACATGCAGAAGAAACATGGCTTAATTTTTGGGGGAAGTTCGTTTACATGGAATTGGACCATCCAACTGGGGAAAAGGCTAAGAGTTGATGGTTCGCAGCTGTAAAGTTGAAGAAATATCTATTACTGCAATCGCTTTTTTGGGGGGTGGGGGTTAGATTTTGTATGGGGTGCTCCTATTTTTTCAACAATTCTAGTTGACACCTGAGGTTTTTGGCAAATATATAGGATAGACCTATCATTTGGTCTATTAAAACGACAATAGCTTGTCGTTGAACTAGATATTGCCGTTGTTGACTGAGTATCTGAGTTAAAGAATGTTGTGCTGAGACTAAAAGAACCATCTCTTTCTAATTCCCTCCTTAATGAAGAACCAATGTGGTAAGTCGCAATCATCCAATGGTTAGAAAATCACTCGTTTTGGAGGAAATTGAAATAAGTGTGCTCTGGTCTTAGGGTATCATGATTTGACTAATAGGCAAAAATTAATCGCCACATTAGCATCAAGCATCAAAATTTGAGATACTAATTAATGCCTGAATGAATAATCCTTACATGGGGCTGAAGAGGTACATTAAAGGATGTTGATGACTGTAGTTGCTTGTAGGATTTACAGATACCGTGCCAGTTGCTTTTTCTGAGAAAAGAGGGAAAGAAAGCTTCAAAAAATTGATCTTTCTGAACCTCTACAATGATTTCAGATGGCACACCTTATAAGAAAAGCTCCGAAATGGCTTGTTGGACGGAGTAACAGAAGAAGTTACAAAATCTCTTACATGTGTGAACGTGATTCTCCAGTGAACTTGATGGGCTGGCTAAAAACTGATGTGGACGAAGATGTTCAAGGATCATCATGCATTCAGGATTTCAGCCTCGGGTTGAGTCGGGTATGTTTTGTTTTCTTATTGTACCTAGACAACAATGGTGGCCCATACTCTTCTTGAATACAAATTTATAGTACAGATATTAGTATTTCTTCCGCCCAAAATAATAGGCTGCACATTCTTTTTAGTGTCCCCCAATACTAGCTAACTTTCTGAATTTAGTGTATCGAACATTCAAGCTTCTCACGTTAGATACCATAGATCAAAGATCTTAGGTGAAATTGGTAAAAGGAGCTATTGCTAAATCAATGTTCTAATCAGTGTCTCCATACTGTGATAGTGAGTTTTATTTACTGCTATTGGTAAATTATTGATGACTAAATTGTTGATAGAATTTGATTTACTACTGTTGCAGGTCATTGATCCCACCCAGTAATTACCCAGTTTTCAGGAGTAGGTTGATCGGAATTGTTGAATATAAGCCTTGAAGATTATGAACTCTTTTCCTTCTGGGGATGAAGAGTTGAGGCTTTAAACGCTTTCAACCTAGCTTAACCTTGCATCTTCGTGAGCATTATTAACCAGCAAGTACTGTAACTTATTTGTTAGACCATTTTCCTGTATACTTAATGCCCTAACAGTTGGCTGGAACTCAGGAACAAAGGAGAAATGGGAAATTAGAAGCAACAAGTTCTTGTATTGATTGTTAATTGTTTGACTTTGACTTTTTGTTCTTTTCGAAGTATATATAGAAACAGATCCAATACATTTTAATATGTATATTACTCCGAGTCTTAGCTTGAGGTTCCCCCTTGAGAAAAAGGTCCCTTAAGTGTTCCTTGTACCTCTTCAATAATAATAAAAATTACTCCAAGTCTCATTACATTTGCTCCATCTGAGTAATTC
This sequence comes from Patellifolia procumbens, assembly GCA_947645195.1. NCBI lineage: Eukaryota > Viridiplantae > Streptophyta > Magnoliopsida > Caryophyllales > Amaranthaceae > Patellifolia > Patellifolia procumbens. The sequence goes on from CANSGD010000429.1 coordinate 3,657,180, forward strand.
TTTTTTTGTGGAAGTTCATGAATTAACAAAATCTACAATAAATAGAAGCAGCCTGACAAAATAAAACATGCATGACACAGTAAAGAAGATATGATGTGATTTTACTAGATATAAAACCACTGTCGAAGACTTGGTAACAACTAACAACAGATATATGTGACCTATGATTACAATTTAAATTCACAAAAACAATCTGGCAAAGCCGATCCTCTACCCGAGACAAAATCATCTCTATGCACCCTCCATAATTCGCTCTTCAATTCCTTTCCATTCAGCCCTTGAAAAGTCAGCTCAGAGAAAGCTCTTCTACTCAAAAAAAAGAGTTTTATACATCCCGTTAAAAGCTCGCATAGCAGCAACCATTTTATCCATGTTACCGAAATAAGTAGCAACATAGGAATCACTATTGATAGAAACATAGTAGTCAAGGGCAGCTTTCGTGTTCCCATGCATGGCCTTGAAATCCTCATCAAGAAGTAGTGTAGACTTTGTAAAAACATTGGAGTAGATGGATGTCAGCCCTTCGATTTCCATCAGACCATCCCCTGCTGCTAGATATATATTTGTGTTTCTTGGGATATGGAGTGATTCAAGGATTAGAGCGGTTTCTTGAGGAGTAAGGGGACACTTTCCACGTTTTCTCCAAATACGGGCTGCATCACCAGTCCATGGTTTTCTCTCTCCTCTTGCGGCTTCAATGGCTTTCACGGATTCAGTGGAGAGCCCTGTGTATTGACATTGGCTGTAAGCAACCATGTCGGGCTCAAACCGCAGATGAAGGGCAAGAAACGGCTTAGGTATGGCTTGGAAGAGCTCGGCACCCTTTTTCTCCAAGGCTTCTGTAAGGCGTAAAGCTTTATAACAAGCTTGGCAAAGGGAAGCTTTAGCATAGTGAGGATACCTGCACGACATAAAGACAATTTGATTACAATGATACAAAAACGCTTTTCTCTAAAAATCTGATCGATCACCAAATATTTCTTGACAATTCTGCATTTTTTTGAAGTGGAGAAACTTTTCTAGGCAGATGATCACGGAACAACTAGACCCATGCATGTTTGTCTTGCCTGTTTTTAACTTTTCCTTTGTTTACTTGGATGGAAAACATATTCAATAAAAAGGGAACTTGCAATTGTAAATTAGTTTTTCCTATGTTTGCTTCACAAGAAAAATCAGAATGAAAATACAATTGTAAACTAGTCCTGGGAGAAGATGAATGGATAGAAAGGAAAGGACTATAGAGAATATTGTGATCTCCCTCGTTCAAATAGGGATCTGTTTTCTATCCTTATCAAAACTATTTTCCACCCTTCGCAAACCAGAAGAGGGAAATGGGAAAATGGCTTTGTTTCCTCCCAACCAAACGTTCTCTATTACTCTTCGTTTGGAGGAAAAAGAAGAGAAGGGAAGGAGAGGGAAGGGGAAGGAATTGTGAGTTTGCATTTTCCTTGCAAATGGTTCCAAATGTGAAGGAAAATGGATCTTTTCCAACTCTTTTCCTTTTTGTTTTATCCAAACAATGGAGCATGAATCCCTCCCTTTCTCTTCTCTCCTTTCCCTCCATATTCTCCGATTTAAACTATAACATTAATCCTTGTTAGAATGTTAGACAACCTTAAAATTTTCAGTCACGTCAGAAGGTAGTACAGGCTTCAAGCAAAGCTACTTCCTAAACTTATTTTGCAACTTACGCCAACTCAAATTCCATTAGCCAAAGGAACTTAATATGCTAATACCTGTCTCTCCTTTGGCTCATTTGTGGAGTAAATGCAATATATCGATGCTGTAACAGGAGAGGAAGCACTGCTTCGATGTAATCAAACTGGCCCTTGCGTTTTCTACCATCAACCTGAAAAGGCTCCTTTGACGCAAGCTCTGGTGGCAGCTCTTTAACGACTTGAATAAAGCCATCCATTTGCTGAATGAAGTGATCGACATCAAAAACATCTGCAAAACCACTAAGGTATATGATAACCTGTCAGTCCAAATAAGTATAATTAATCTGCAAGAAAATACGGCCAGGTTCTTCCAAGCAGCTTTCAACAAAAGTTGCACCTATTATTCAATTCATTAAACATAGAGATTTGGTTGCATCTTCACAACCACCTAGACAAAGGTAGATCAACTAGTCGCAACTTGCTGCCTGAATTTGTTGAATTAGCCCAAAAGTATACTACTTACCTTGCATGTATCAAAATCCTTCCATTGTTGGAAGGATTTGCAAGGAAATTACAGGCTCCCTCTTCCTTCCCTCTCCCCTCTCCTTGCTTCCCCTATCTATCTCTCTATCCTTGCTATCCAAATAAAAGTGTCAGTCCCCCTGTCTTCCTTCACTCCTTTTAAAATAATAGATTAGAGATGAACTACATGGAATACAAGCTCTACTTATCTCTTCCTCCCTATCTGTTACTTCTCCTTTCATACTTCAAATTCCTTACCACAACAGATGTATAAGTAAAGACCCATACCGTTTGTCTGAATAATTTTGGTAAAAAGAAAGAACAAAATGTATCCATCACTCAGTCAAGCACTAGGGGAAGCACATATCTTCAGCATATAAGTGAAAGGAAAACTCACATCTCTCCTCATTTGAAGATAGACAAAACGCATCCTCTGAAGAAAAAGAGAAGATAGATTCTCAATTTTAGACAAACAATTACCTCGATTCGTTCCAATACGCTGCAACTTCAAATTTTGGCAATACGAGAGTTGCATTTAACAAACGAGCAATGCCAACACCATCACAGAACTGCAACCACAATGCATTCACGAAGATCAATTACAACAAAAATTAGTACCCTCTTTCTGGTAACCAAAAGCACATATCTTCAGCATATAAGTGAAAGGAAAACTCACATCTCTCCTCATTTGATTGAGGCCGCCATAACAATCCACACGAATATACCCATTAGTGTTTGCAGGTAGAGCTGCAGTATTTTAACAACAAATGTCTGCAAATCAAAACCATTTCACAAATTCACTCAGATAAAAATGACAACAGCTCTTAAACCTCCATAACCTTAAACCTAGTACTAACATATCCCATTCTGAAACAATTGCTAAAACTTGATAATATGAAACTAAGAATAACACTTACCAGCTGGTTTTACTTGGAGCCACCAATTGCAAGGTCTCCACTCCACGACACGCCTAAGGCTCCATATATCCACTCTAAAAACCATTAAAATAAAAACAGATAAGCAATTAAAATCACCTGTAGTACTCAGAATCCAAGTAGAAATACTCTCGATGCCCTATAAGGAATGTCCCTGTTGATTAAGCTTTTTTTTGAGGTGAAACCAAGGATATCCATTAGCTATTACCTTTGCCAACAGCAATAAACTTAGGACATAGCTAGTTACACCGAGTGGACCGATGATCCACTATTAATAAACAATAAAAATATCAATTTATGTAGCTGAATTGGAATCCACTACCTCTCTTATCTATTAGTAGTGGGTCGTCGATCTACTCAGTAAACAAAGTTTATTCCTCCACTTACGCGTAAAGGGCTAGACAAGCTTTTGCATTCCAAAAAAATCGGGATTCGAACCCCAGACCAACACTATGCCAAGACCAACTTGATTACTGTTGATTAAGCAAAGCTACCAAGACTAACACTATTTCAATACAAATTACCATAATTCAAAACTAACATACTACTAACTCATTTCCACTATGATTAAATCTACTACTAAAATCATATTAATCCCAAATTTCATCAACATATACAATACCCAGTTCATAATAGATCTAGATAAGAACAACAGCAAATATAACAACAATAAAGGAAACTCTTAACTTATATTTTTGTTCATAGAATTGGGTTTTGGGATCAAATAAAAAACTGAATCGAAACGAAAGATTAAAGCTTTAATATAAAAAAAAATGGAATTTGAAAGCTTACCCAGGTGAATAAGAAGGAACTGAAAGCTGAGAGAAAAGAGAAGAAGGAGATAAGAAGACCAAGGCGAAGATTAGAGATAAAGAAAGGAGACAAAAGCAACACATTGGCTTCATAACAAGCATAATTGCTTGATTTAGTGGTTTCATTGCAATTATAAATTTGTGATTTTAACGTTGGGTTTGTTTTGATGTGTATATAGAACAGACTAATACAGAGATCTTAGAATATTGTGTGACTCAATTGCAATGTTGGATAAATGATATAGTTAAGTGATTGAGGGTTGATTCGTGCTGTAAATGGTTAGGGCTTTTTTCGAGACAGTTGGAGTTGTAGCTTGGTGGATCAGCCTAATGTAGATCGAAAGTTTGAAAACAAGAAAGTTTCTTGGCTAATTGTCTTGGTTGGGTTCAAGTCTCATTTCTTACCATAGTCATTTTTGGGATCCCTTAATTTTTCCCACAAGAGTTTGATGTTTAATTTGGCAATTATGTAATTATGTTACATAGGATAATTAGTCTATGACATCTATAATATTTTGTGTGCAACGAGTGGTCTCAACTAAAGTAGGTGTATAAGACAACACAAAGTATAATGTTGGTGCGTCTAATGACATATTGTTGTGAATTCCGTTAGTTTTTCTATCTTTCTAGCTACTTTTGAAATTATCCTCTTTAGCTACTTCTTACATCTTGCCCGTGTCTTACCATTACCAAGAAATAGATTATTCACTAGATTTTGGTAGGATTTATTGTCATATGTCATTTGTGCATCCAACATTATAGTTGGTGCTGCTCTATATATCCGCCAAAACCATATTTGGTGTTGTTGTGTCAAATCCTAATTTTTATCTAAACTAACACCTAGTATGTCTTCTTTCGCCATTTCCGATCATTGATTGCAATAAATTGCAAACTTTCAGTTCCTTATTCCTAAATTGTTTTTCATGAACATCATCATATTACTTGTCATCTAACTCTTCTTTCTCTCTTTTTATGACATAAGTTCATTAGAAACCAAACTTCCATTCAAATAGTGAATTTGTGTGAGAATACTGTGTTAACCTTAGGGAACGAATCCAATAATATGATTACACCCTAGGCACATCGGGTACGTTTTCAAGTAATGGGACGAATATCGTCTTGTTATGGTGCAAACATACAAATATATACTTCACAGGGCCCCATAATCTTGAGGGCCCAATTTACGGCTGAGAACAAATAAATATATAATTAATGTCGTGCAGTTATATGAAAAAGCAGCATAGTTCAGTGGTGAAGGTTCTACTATTAGACACTTAAACCCAGTCTTCGAATCCTTATGAGCTCTTTCCTCTTTTATTCTATTTAGTTTCCATTTAAAAAAATTCTTTTTTGTTATTCTATTTTCCACTCTTATAGAGTTGTAGTCCGTCAGTATCCCTCTTTAATATTCATCCTTTTGTTTTCTTTTCCACCCTCCTTTCTATTCCCTTTATTTTACTTCCAATTTATGTATTAACTTCCTTGATTTTTCCACATACAAATTAGCATACTTAACAACTCCTATCGAAATTCCGCAAGTTAATAAGGTTAGAACGATGTTTCGATTATTTTGGTGTTACCTTTTACAAGTTTGAGACAATTAATCTCATTTGGTGTAGAAGATATTTGTAAAAAGAAGAGAAATGTCATTTTATCATGACATGTAAATCAAATACTGAAGTCTTGATTTTCATTGAAATCCATAATATCAGTATCACATTTGAGCTTGTGGGTTCAAGATTTCACATTTATAATATATATTTGTACTAATGTATGAGAGTGGCATCAATAGGTGGTTATAACTGACGCATTATAATTCTTTGTTTTCTAAAAAGTCACGTGTAAGATGCTTTTTAGAGTGATTTTTTTATTTATAATTTTTTTTACTTAGGGCCTTGTATTAAATTTAGCACAAGGCCTCCAAATTCTATGGAACGGCCCTGTATATAGCTTTTAGATAATCTTGCTACCTTAATTCTCATAAAGATCATTAATGATTGTATGTGCAACCTCTAATCCTTTATAATGCAATTTACAACATTTGTTATGAAACAAACAGAGTTGAGCACATTGTTGAACTAACATTTTTTCTCAAGTATGTATGTATATGAGACTTGGTTTTTTGTGATTGAGTTTCTTTGTTCAGTGTTCTTTTGGGTTGTTTTTGGGCGAGCTTAGGGGCTTCAAAGCAGAAATGAGGACTAGATATTAATTTGGGTGTTTAGACTTTGTTATGATCGAGTATGTTAATGTTTTAAATATATCAAATGACATGACTTAAAACTTGGAGGCTTTCTTCCATTCAATGAGCGTACATCCAATTTGGAGCACTAACTTTTGATTAACTTTTACCTAGTTTATGTTTGCTTGATAACTATTCACCAAGACTTTACCATAGCCCATGGGCAGACTATGACATATCTAAGGGCTATACTGAAGTACATCTGCAAAAAGTTAAAACGCGTTATTGTACAGATTCAATATCTATATAAAAAATTAGTAGAGTCTAAAAGAAAATGGCGAACCCTCAAGCAGGGTTTCTACCAACTGGAGATAATGATATTTCCATGATCAAATTGCAAGATCCAATAAGAAACCAAAGAGGAAAATGCACTCAATCAATCATTTAATTTTTGGTGCACCAGCAAACAACACCATGGCCATGCAAGAGGACACTACTGTCCATCCAAGTCAAGAACAAGGCCCACCCACTATCCAACCCATACACTCTTACTCTTTCAAAGATATGGTCCAAAATGCAGTCAGACCCCTGGCTTCGATGCACCATGGAATCAGGAAATTGATGGAGATATATCAGAGGATGTCGAAGACAATAGCCACTGTCCAGTCATTCTTCTCACAAAAGAGGAGAAACTCAGATTACGAAGACCATGGTGTACGTCCTTAATCATCAAAATGTTTGACAGGAAAATTGGCTACATGTCTCTCATGAAAAGATTAAAGAAGAAGTGGCAACTAAAAGGGGGGCTTATTCTTACTGATATTGGGTGTGATTATTTCATTGCTAGATTTTCTAGCATGGATGATTACAACTATGTTTTAACCCAGGGGCCTTGGATGCTTGATGATAGTTATCTTAAAATCAGACAATGGGTTCCGAACTTCATTCCGGATGATATGCCAATTCGTTTCCTAACTACATGGGTTAGAATCCCAAACTTATCAGTTGAGTATTTTGATGAAGGATTCCTTCATAAAATTGGAAACAAAATTGGTCGAGTCATTCGAATTGACAAGACCACAGCTGCAGCAGAACGAGGCCAATTTACTAGACTAAGCGTGGAAATTGATCTGTCGAAGCCTTTACTCTCAAAGTTTTGGTTACGAGGGCGAATTTGGAAGGTTCAATATGAGGGATTAAAACTGATTTGCTTCAAATGTGGAAGACTTGGCCATAAGGATGAAGAGTGCACACATAATAGTAATCAAGATAATGCAAATGAAGGTGATGTTGAAGACATCACTATGCGTGATGAACCCAACCACAAAGAATCACATGTGCAAAATACGTTGAATGACCAACAGTATGGGTCTTGGATGATAGTCAAAAAACCACAACCACGACGACGCCAAACTAAGCCACTCCACCATTCAGGGGCTGAGCACAGCAGAGCTACTGAACTCAAAAACCCGCCTACTCGGTCAACCCGACCCGCTAACCCAGGCCCAAATATTGGGGGATCAAGGTACACACTATTAGAAAATATGGAAATTGCACAAAGTGAGCCTGGAAATCAGCATGAAAATCCTGAAATCACGGCCCAGGATCAAAGATTGGAAGAGCCTATTGCTACAATCAATCATACCTTTGATACGGTTGATTTGGGTCAAACTTCCCAAAAACAAACTGATTTGCCCCCTCCTAATCTTTTTAATGTTGGCAAAGATAATTCTAAAAAACCAACTCAAGCTAAAATAAGCAGTGAAAGAAGGGAAAGCAAAATCAACTTTTTAAATGCCACTAATAAGCCACGTGTGAAGTTATATGAGATTTCTAATGATTTGAGGGGACCTACAGAGAATGTATATGCTGATTCCACCCAACCAGGCAAAGAAAATCAACCACTTCAGGTCCAAGCCATATCACAGAAGCCACTGAATGTACCATATTCCCTGCCAAACTCTCTAGAATCATCTGATACCCATCATGTCTCTCCGACCCCCGAACACCAACTACCTCCACATCCCTCCGGAGAAAATTATGTGTGTAGGGCAACCGATGACAAACCCGAACATGGGTGTGGCCGACCCCCTGACTCACCAACTGGAAATCGAATTCCACTCCTGGATGGAAATGATGCCGGAACCACCGGAACTAGTGGTAACGATGAAGTTACCCAATGATATCCAAAGAATACTCCGTTTCATCTCGGATGCTTATCAGACGTCTGTTCCTCATACATTGGTCTCAATGAATAGAAATCCTAATTTTATTCAAAACGGTCCTGCCATAACTTGTATGGTATGGAATGTCCAAGGTGCCGGAAGTCGAGCATTCCTTACGACTCTTAGAGAGGTCATTCGTATCAACAGACCTCAAGTGTTTGCTTTGGTGGAAACTCATATGGGAGGGATGTATGCCCAACGTTTAGCTTCTATACTTGGCTATTCTGGTCATACACACATTGATGCAATGGGATTCAGTGGTGGCATCTGGGTTTACTGGAAGCCTGAGATGGTTACAGTAGAGCCTATTCACCGTCACAATCAATACATCACTATGACTATCACGCGTACAGGCGAAACCCCTTGGTATTTTACAGCGGTCTATGCTAGCCCGGACCCTGCAAAACGCCATGATCTATGGAGGGAACTTCGTGATTTTGCAGAGCGTGATGGACACCCATGGTTAGTTGCAGGAGATTTCAATGAAACCAGGGGAGTGTGGGAAAGAAGTAGTAGTTGTGCGGAGACTTCTAGACGGAGTGCTCGTTTTGATGATTGGATAGAGGACATGAACCTTATTGAAATTGAATTCTTGGGTCCTGCTCACACATGGGCACGAGGAAATACCCCAGAAACTCGGAAAAGTGCACGCCTAGACCGAGCTCTATGTAATGCAGAATGGGGAATGCGTTTTGATGAGGCAAGAGTAAGACATCTTCCTGCTCTTCAATCAGACCATTGCCCCATCTTGATTTCCCCCAATGGCTTTGCTCCTCTCACAAGTCTAAATAAACCCTTCCGGTTTCAAGCAGCTTGGTTAACTCATGAGAAATTTGAAAGCTTTGTTAATGAAAAATGGGACCATTCTGCTCCCCTTGTTCCTTTTATGTCCAAGTTTGCGGAGGAACTACAACAATGGAACAAAAACACCTTCCATAATATTTTCCGAAAGAAAAGAGAACTCATGGCACGAATAGAGGGAATTCAAAAATCCCTGGTTACTCGAAGAAACTCGAGCCTCATCAAACTTGAATCAAAGCTGCGAAGAGAATTTGATGAGGTGCTAGCCCAAGAAGAGTTGTTGTGGTACCAAAAGTCAAGAGTGGAGTGGATAAAAGACGGAGACCGTAATACAACTTTCTTTCACCTGAGCACGGTTATGCGAAGGTGGCGTAACCGTATTACTGCCATCAAGAATGATAATGAGGAATGGGTTTTTGAGAAAGAAGCTGTTAAGAACACGGTTGTGAATTATTTTTCAACACTCTTCAAGGATCAAGAACCACAAGGAGAGTCTGATATCCCGTCAAATATCTGCCCAGAATTCCCCCTGCTGCCTGGACAAGTCTAACTCGCCCTTACACAACATCGGATATCGAACGTGTGATCATGGGAATGGGCTCTCTGAAAGCGCCTGGGCCTGATGGGTTTCAGGCCTTATTCTATCAAAAACATTGGAGTACAATTTCTCATAATGTGTGCCAAATGGCGTTACTGGCGTTTGAAGGCAAAGGTCTACTAGACTCTATTAATGACACTTTCCTAGTGCTTATACCAAAAGTAGATCATCCAGAGACTCCATCTCAATTCAGGCCGATAAGTTTATGCAATGTGACTTATAAAATAATCACAAAGGCCATAGTGAATCGCATAAAACCTCTTCTCCCGAGCATAACCTCTAATACTCAAGCAAGTTTTATCCCGGGACGTCAAATAACAGACAACATTGTCATTGTTCAAGAGGTCATTCATACAATGAAGCGTAAACAAAGCGGAAAAGGCTTTATGGCAATCAAGATTGATTTTGAGAAAGCTTACGATAGACTACGTTGGCCTTTTATCCATGATACACTTTCGGAAATGCAATTTCCTAAACTTATGGTGGATGTCATAATGGAATGCGTTTCCTCAGCTTCTATGCGTGTCTTATGGAACGGGGAACCTACCTCCTCATTTAAGCCAACTCGGGGAATACGACAAGGTGATCCACTCTCACCATACCTCTTTGTCCTTTGTATGGAACGATTGAATCACATTATTGAAGAGTCAATAGCCTTCGAAAAATGGAAGCCTATCCGAGCTAGCCGAAATGGCTCTCTCCTCTCTAATCTCTTTTTTGCTGATGACATTATGCTATTCGCGGAAGCGAGTAAACTGCAAGCAGACATTATCATGGGATGTCTCCAACGCTTTTGCAATGCTTCGGGCCAAAAGGTCAGTTTAAATAAATCTAGAGTTTATTTCTCTAAAAATGTGACGCAAGAGTATAAAGATGAAATCAGTGCTGCTTTGGGGATGGAGGTTACAGAGGATCTTGGCATGTATCTCGGAATGCCGACTTTGACTAGTCGCGAAACTCGTGAAACTTTTGGCCATTTGTGTGAAAAATTGGATAGGAGGTTAACAGGGTGGAAGACGAAATACCTTTCATTAGCGGGTAGGATTACACTTGCTAAATCCACCTTAACCACGTTAGCCTCTTACTCAATGCAGACGGCAAAGCTGCCCCGTTCCATATGTAATGACATAGACAAGAAAACCAGAAGATTTATATGGGGAGGAGATGAAAATCACAACAAAATTCACCTCTTGTCTTGGGAGGTTTTACAGCAACCACGGGAAGAAGGGGGGATTGGTGTAAGATCAGCCCGCCAAACCAATGCCGCCTTCCTTACAAAGCTTGGATGGCGTGTATTGAACCAAATGCATTATGGGCTCGGGTCTTGAGACAGAAGTACTGTAAAGGCAGATGTGACTTGGAGATGTTTCAACCCACTTCTTCTATGTCAAATGTTTGGAAAGGAATAACAGAGAATGCTCATATACTTCAAGACGGGTCTGCCATGGCAGTTGGTAATGGACAGCAAACCCTCTTCTGGAATCATTCATGGGTGCTGCCAACTCCCCTGAATCAGGTTTGCACAATGCCAATCCCGGAAAGAATGTTGTCCTGTACTGTAGAGGAGATGTGGGAGGTGAACCAAGGGTGGAAGTGGAATGAGTTTGCTGAATTCCTAGATGACGAAACGCTCAAAAAAATTGCTGCTCATGAGCTAATTGTTGATACGGAAATGGGAGATTTGAGGTATTGGAAGGGCTCACCTAAGGGTGGATTTTCTATCAAGTATGCTCTGAAATTAATTAGGAAAAATACCCAAGGCCAAAGTAATGCGAAGTGGAATGTGATTTGGAACACTCAAGCTCCGCAAAGAATGAAAGTGTTTTTGTGGTTAGTAATGCATGAAAGAGTGTTGTGCAATGCCAATCGTTTTAAGCGTCATCTCACAGAGGACCCTGGATGCAAGAGGTGTCATTCCAATGATGAAACACAACTTCATATGCTACGGGACTGCCCAGCAGCTCGACACATTTGGCAATGTGTGGGTGCTACAGCGAACTACCCGTCCTTCTACAGTGGAAATCTAGATGAATGGGTCATTCGCAATCTCAAGGCTGATGGTCTAATATTTTCTGAGAAATGGCCAACGACGTTTGCGGTGGTACTTTGGTGGAATTGGCGTTGGAGAAATAATGTTACCTTTGATAGGATGGAGGATATTCCGTTCGATACACACTCATTTCTGAAAACTCGAATTGATGAAGTGTTAAGTGCTATGAGACATGGGGATTTAGAAGCCAACATAGGGCGAGCAAGAAGAGAAGAGTGGTATATCAAATGGCGTGCTCCACCAGCAGGGTGGTTTGTCTTGAACACTGATGGAGCTTCGCGTGGGAACCCAGGGCTAGCAGGTGGTGGCGGGATAATTCGTGACACCAGGGGATTTTTCTATCGTGGTTTCTCGGCAAATTATGGCATTTGTGGATCGTATAGAGCAGAGATGTTAGCGGTTTGTGCGGGGATTAAATTGGCAAAAGAAATGGGAATAACGAAACTCATAGTCCAAATGGACAATGCTACATGTATTCACATTCTGGAGCACAGTGAACACATCGGAGGAGAATGCGCACAACTAGTTAAACAATGCCGTAAGCTGGTCTTACTGACAGATTGGCGAGTTAGATTCTTACATTGCTTCCGTGAGGGTAATCGAGCCGCGGATCAGCTTGCAAATTGGGGAGTCGAGCAACAGGAGAAGAATATCATCTATGAACATCCACCTCCAAGATTGGGACAGATTCTCAATGAAGATATCTTAGGAGTGGCTTTGCCACGTTTGGTTACAATGTAGTTTCCTTTGTTTTCTTTTTGGGGCTTGCCCCTCTTATGCACAAAAAAAAAATAAAAAAATAAAAAATATTGAAGTACATCTGCAACCCAATTAACCTAGAAAAAACAGATGTAGCCAAAAAGAGTTCAAACTAATTTGTACTACTATTTTCGTGTTTATTTATTTGTTATATTTTCTTTTGCATAGAATTTAGCACTTAGCAGAGGAGGAGAGGATCATAACTTTATGGGAAGGTGAAATATATACTTTTTTTCGTAAATTATTAGTTGTGACACTTTTGATTTCACGGACTATTATACAATTTTTGGAGAGGAAAGAGATAGAGAGAAAGAAAAAGGGGACTTATGTGATAGGTGATAGATAGAGAGAACGATTTGCCCAAAAAAAGTGTCACAACTAATTCTAAACTTGTTAAAATAGAAAGTGCCACAATAAAAAAACGGAGGAAGTATGAGAATGTTAAGAGTTTATTCTGTTAGACTGAAACTAGCTATTTCCTCCGTTTTAATATAAAGTGATATATTGTGCCTTTAACGTTTTTTGAGGCAAAAGATTCTAAGTATGTTTAGGGGTTTTTTAATTGTGATGTAAGTATGTGTGGTCCCCACCTCCACTACCTTTAGATTTGTTAAATGAAGTTAATGTGTGGTTATAAATTTTAGTAGGGATATTTATGTCAATTTACAAGCAAAAGTTTGCCACATATAGAAACTTTATAAAGTGTTTCACTTATTTGAAAACACTCAATTATAGAAACTGTATCACTTATATTAAAACAGAGGAAGTATATTGAATTAAAAAAATTGAAAAAAAACTAATCTTAAGTAAAACTGAAAGAAAAATTAAAATGTGAGAAATAAAAGAAGAACATAATTACATTGAAAACAAGCAAACGAGAATAGGAAGATGATAAAAATAAAGAAAAATATATTAATATTGGAGGTGTTTGACAATTGGCTGGTGGGCTAGTGGCTTTATATGCTGCCTTATTTGATCAATTATTTTTAGTGGCTTATTTAACCGGATGTATAATTATTGGTTGTTAAAAAATGTTTGAAAAAAATGGTTATTATTGCTGGCTGTTTAGTACAAAATTGAAGCAAAAGCCAAAAATCCACAAAAAAGCCGGTAAAAAGCAATTTTTGGTTTTTGACTGAAAAATTGACTTTTCACTAACTACAAAAAACTTTTTTTTGACTATTTAACCACAAATAAAAGCCAAAAACCAAAAGGCCAAAAATCAACATTAATAAAACTTTGCTTCCACAGGCATCGTGATTCGTGTGCACCAAAAGAGTACTGGTGTTCAACTTAAGCCTGGAACCTCTACTCTCGCTGATCGACGCTGCTCCCTCTTACGCTCCATCTCTGAGTTTCTATCCGCCATTGCTGTGTCCGGCTGCGGTCAATACTCTATTATCGTGTTATAGTGTCTCCCTCATTTCTATAAGGTAATTTGAAATCTTATTTTTCAAAAATTATCAACAATCGTATTTTTCTTTCTTAATTGTATGATATTATGATTCTCATTATACAATTCCTTATTAGTTCGCTGCTTTTCTGCTCCTCACTCATTGAATTGTCAATTTGAGCTAATTTAGGTCGGATTGACTGATTGTAGAATTGTAGCGAACACTGGCGTTAATTCTCTTCATTTTTATTGCTTTTAAGCTTGGTGCAATGGAGTGGTCTTCAATTTTCTGTTTTTCATTTTTGAATTCCTGTTCAAGAGTTTGAATCATCCATTGTAAAGAATTATAACGTGAATATGTTTGATTTTTTAGGGTTTTATGCAATGCCGATGTCAGGGCCGTCTTGTATAATTTGGGCGCTGATAGACCTATTCAAAGATAAACCTACAGTCCTCTAACTAAGGTAATCAATGGAAGCAGGGTCGAAAGAGTTTCTATATTAATATTCAATCAACTAACTACTTCAGATGAAATAAGTGAAGATTAACTGAACTAATAGTTAAGCTAAGGAAGACGAATTAAGACGAGGATTTAACTATGGAATAAAAGCTTAAGGTATTAGGTCGGTCCACCATGCTTATACCAATCAAACAAGGTCAACTACTATCAAAACCTAAGTCATGAGTCAAGTGATTAGAGCATGTGTTGAGCTATGGTTAAGACTCAACGCTCATAGTTCAACATACGCCGCATGTTCACTAACGTAATCAGAACTACTGATGTGTCCTAGGCCTCTAGCCGTAAGACGAATCTGTGCAAACAACTATTAACCACAAACAATCAATGAAATTGGCCACTAACATTAATCACTAATTAAGAACAAACCACACCATAATCACTCTAATCAAGCCCTAAGAATCAATAGAAGTCTAAATAACAATCATAGTATAAACATGGCTTCCCTATCTAACACCCTAGAAAGAGAACTACTCAGACATGATTAAATTGAAAATACTAAAGCTAATTGGAAACCCTAAGAATTGCATCATGAACTAATCGAATAATAAGCAATTAAACTAAAGCAATTGAGAGATAAGAATAAAGCAATAAGAAAGATGATTACCAAATTGACGGAAAGCGGGAACTTTAATTGAATTGAAATAGTATTCGAATCTCTTCTACAATGGAAAACTATGAAGAACTAGACTAAGAGCACTCTAAATGTTCAATAGCATAAAAGATACAAATAAAAAAAAAGTATTTATATTTTCTAAGAAAACAATAAGATAGAGTAGGAAAAGACGCAAAATTGCGTCACCCGTGTCGTCCACTCGATCGGGCAAAGGGCCGCCCGATCGGGCCTGGGAACAGATTTCCAGCAGCATAAAAAGTATGTTCATCCGATGAGATCGGGCACTGGACACCCGATCGGGGCCGCAACCCCAGCACCCGATCGGGCAAGACCACCCGATGCCATCGGGTGGATGTCTTCTTCAGCTCCTCAAACTTTAAGCAAAATCACCAAGTATTGCTCCGCCCGATGCGATCGGGCAAGGCCGCCTGATCGGGTCTGGGAACTCATCTTTTCCTACGGAGATCGAACCCAATCGGGCATAGGTTGCCCGACCCGATCGGGTGGAACTTTATTGCACCTTGTTTCATACTTGGCTTCAGATGCCAAGTCTTTTGTAATCCTTCTTCACAACGGCGGTCCGAATACCATCTCGAGACTGCCAATATGCCTCATAACCTTCCTCTATAGTGTGGTGATCAAAACATCAAGTAAATAGGGAGATTTTCCCTAAAAACCTGCAAAACGATATGGAACACAAACCACAACTATATCGAAATAGTTAGCATAAATAGCTCATAAGAGCGTCAATATCGCACAATATAGCTTGTAAAGAAAGGGAAAAACTCTATAAGAAATCAATATATCAAATTCCCCAAGCTAAACCTTTGCTTGTCCTCAAGCAAATAGAACATGATCATGGAATAGATTGCCTCACCCCATAGATAAAACAATCCAAGCTCAAAAATATTTTCAAGACTAAGAATCGTTCAAGCAGGCATAATAATCCATCCAACCACCAATCATCCAAGCAATTCATCAAGTTCAAGTGACTACTAGGCATACAAATCCTGAAAAGGTGCTCGCAAAGGGTGTCACTCCTCTCAATTTTGTGGCAGGCAAAGAATATGCCCGAACAATCACCGACCCGACCATAAATGTCCCTTCCCACTCACACTCTCATGTGTTTAAGAGGGTAAAATGTCACTCATCCTAATCAAGTCGACTCAACTAGCAGACATACACTTTAACTTTGACAAACTGACTCAACATCAATCCAGTAGACATTGTAGGCACAAGCTCAAGAGGGCTTTTTCTGGTTGTAATGGGGCTTAGGTAAGGGTAGGGAAATATTCTAGGAAATGTGGTGGAAAACCGAGCATGAGGGAGCATAAGTAATTCATATCAAGGCCGAAGATGGCCGAAACAACTCCCAACAATATCAAGTAACCACAAGATGAATTCTAACTCTCATACAAGGATGAAAACTCACAACAACCCAATCTTCAAGCAATGAGACATAAATATTTTTTTCTTTGTAGACAACGTGAATGAGGGGGTTTTATTATCTTTGAAGCTTTGATTCTTCATATTTTTTTCTTTCTTTTCTTTTCGAACCAACATCCACGTACCTTAAAACTCGAATTTTCTTTCATTTTAGACACACTCGAAGCCATAAATAATACACTCTTATTCCTCAAGCAACGCAAACCATAGAACAAATTTCAAACCAAACCCACACAAATGCTCCCCCAAGCTAGGCTTGGAAATAATAAATATATGAAGGCCATGTAATAAGGGTCAGTAGCTAAAACAGGTCATTAGGCTCAGCGGGGCTAAGGAGGATAAAAATATAATGAAATTACACTATAGGGCTCGAGAGTAAGTCAAAAGAATGCCTCTATCATAGCAAATGTAACAAGTCACCAGATATCAGATAAGTACGAAGTCAAAGACAAGATCAATCCGCTAAAGAGGAACTAACACACCAAAAATAGACTAGATAATAATATGAATCCAATAGGCTAGAAAAGGCCTCACAGTCTAACAAATTCAGGTATGCAGCACAAAGTAGTATAGTATAGTCAGAAATCGCTCGAAATCAAAGTAGTCGAACATCAAATCAAAGCCTCAGAATCACAAATGCCCAGCTATCCAGAAAACAAAGTCAAATCATTCTCAATAAAAGCACAACGAGAGGCACATGGAGGCAATCTATCCAGAAAACAAAGTCAAATCATTCTCAATAAAAGCACAACGAGAGGCACAGGGAGGCAATCAAACCAGTCATGATCAATCATATTTTTTTCATTTTTTTCAAAGCTGTAAACTATTCTATCAAAGCTTTAAACTACACTAGAAAACAGTAAACTATACTAGAAAGCAGTAAACTATACTAGAAAGCAGTAAAAAGAGTACTCACAGTGAGAGATCTTCCCCCAAAACAAGGCAATGTCCTCATTGCAACGAGGGAGAGGAGAGAACAAGGGCATCAGCCGCCGATATCATCATCCGTGGGGCACCAAAGAGATCACCACTAGAAGTACCACCACCATCTGTGTAACCACCACCTGAAGGATCACATGAAAAACCACTCATCCCTCCACCAAAACCGCTAGTACCTGCATCAAAACCACCGCTAAAACCACTAGGCCCAAGACCAAAGTCTCCTAAAGAGACGGATTGTCTAGCAGGCTTCTCCTCATCATCCTCTGCCATGTCATCACTCGGACCGGTAGGATGACCATAACTCGGGTTCCAATGGTACCACGAGGGGTGCTGAGCAGTCTGCTCAACAATGCCGCGCTTACAATAGTCGTTATAGAGAGGATAATGGGCGAAGTGCTGGTCGTCGGCCCAAGTATCTATCCGTCCCCCATCTTATTGACACTGGTGTAGAGTTGATCAATGCGAGTGCCATAGCCCGCTAGGGTGGCGGTGTTCGCGTTGATCATCCCTTCCATCCGTCCCATCCCCGTCTCCATGCGACTTAGGGTTGACATCATAGAAGTGAAATCAAATGTGTGCGGGGGAGGAGGAGGAGGGGGAGGAGCAGAAGTGGAGGCGCCCTCGTCTAAGATCGGCGTATGTCGCCTATGGTAGGAACGACGAGGGGGCTCGGGGTAAGGGACAATAAGGTCAACTCCCTCTATAGGGAGTAAGTAGTTCTTCTGACAAGGCCGCAAGCGGGCTCTAGGGTCGGGTAGGATGATGGATTTTTTTGATTTAATTATCCACTGAAATCTATGGTCAGGCAAGCGGTTTAGGACTTTGTGGGTGTTGAGATATGTGAGGTCGTTGAGGGTAGGGCCGAGGACGGGGGTACGCTGGGTCTCGTCAAAGCCGGTAATTTGCCGGGCAAACAAAGTGATCAACCCCCCGTTGACTAGCCTCCTAGAGGTCCAAGTACCGTCTTCCCTACGCTTAGGGAGTGAGTTCGAGATACGCTCGAACTGGATAGCTACGTGGTGTGCCAAATTGTATTGAAATGATTCCCTTGAGCCTTTGGCAATGTAGCTAGCTATGACAACTAACTCGGCCCCCCGGACCAAGTGACCCTCATAACGCCCTAGAAGTGTCTGGGCCATGAATCTTAGCCACATGCTAATGATTGGGTGATGGAAATTCGTCTAATGACAATGCTGGATGTCAAAAGGCGTAGTGTCCCCTGTCAGCATGAAATAAGTGTGGGCCTTTTGAAGTGGTCCGGTGGGTAATAGTCGCCCCGTACCTGTAACCTAAGAACCCCCGCAAAGTCCCTAAGGGTGAGTGAATGGTCTTGGTTTAGTAGTCTGAAATGGACGTGGGTAACTGGACCGGCCCGGGGCTTAGTCAGACTAAAACTGCTGAAAAATTCATAGACTAATGGAGGATATGTATTAACATGCACATTATATAACGACTCCATGCCCAAAATTTTCATAAATTCCTTAAAATCCTCAGTTAATCCCAATTTAGACAAAAGTTCAAAATCGAGAAAACGAATAGGGAGTACCTCACGTTTTTTAAATTGAAAGAACTTTTCGCAATGCTCATCATCCCGGAAAATGATTTCCTGGTACTGGGGATCTCGTGGAACTTGTGGTGGTGGTGGTGGTGGTAGTGTTGCTGCCCGCCTAGATCGCGAGCCTTCACCTCTAATGAGCCTTCTAAACTTGCTTGCCATGGTGAATTTGAACATTGTAACCCTATTCTAACACAAAGGATGGAGTTTTGGGTGAGTGGTGAAGAGAAAGGAGAAAGGAGGATGATTTTTGTGAATGGAAATTTGTGAGATGGAGGGTGAAAAGAGAAAAGGAATAGATTTTATGGAGTTTGGAGGAGAAAGGATGAAGATTTGAGGTAGAAAACTGGAGTTTTAATGGAGGTTAGGGTTTGGGGTTTGTAGGTTGAAGATGAGTGAAGAGAGAGAGATCAGTGGAAAAAGATAAGGAGTGAATGGTGAGAAAAGAAGGGAATCCGTGCTTTTCAACGGATTTCTGTGCGCACGCCCGATCGGGTGGAAGTTCAAATTTTTCTGGCTTTGGTTTTGTGGCTGCACCCAATCCCCCGTCCGATCGGGCAATATATTTCGGGCCCGATCGGGCGAGGCTTGCCCGATGCCATCGGGTGGGAGTCCCTTTTTGGCAGATTTGACTTTTGACTTTTTGCTTGTCCACCCGATCGGGCAAGGTATTTTTGATCGGGTGCTAGGGTTGCGCACTCGATCGGGCACACCTTGCCCGATTCGATCGGGTGCTCCTCTTTTTCTATTAGACACTTCTACTTGGCCACTAGTCTGAGGGTGATAGGCAAGACCGACTTTGTGGGTGACTCCATGTTTTTTCAATAGGGCCTTGAAGGTGCTCTTATGAAAGTGAGAACCTCCATCACTAATTACAACACGGGGGACACCAAAATGGGGAAAGATTATTTTCTTAAACATCTTCATCACAACCTTGCCCGATCGAGTGCCAGATCGTGTGGACGAGCAAAAAGTCAAAAGTCAAATCTTCCAAAAAGGGACTCCCACCCGATGGCATCGGGCAAGCCTCGCCCGATCGGGCCCGAAATATATTGCCCGATCGGACGGGGGATTGGGTGCAGCCACAAAACCAAAGCCAGAAAAATTTGAACTTCCACCCGATCGGGCGTGCGCACAGAAATCCGTTGAAAAGCACGGATTCCCTTCTTTTCTCACCATTCACTCCTTATCTTTTTCCACTGATCTCTCTCTCTTCACTCATCTTCAACCTACAAACCCCAAACCCTAACCTCCATTAAAACTCCAGTTTTCTACCTCAAATCTTCATCCTTTCTCCTCAAAACTCCATAAAATCTATTCCTTTTCTCTTTTCACCCTCCATCTCACAAATTTCCATTCACAAAAATCATCCTCCTTTCTCCTTTCTCTTCACCACTCACCCAAAACTCCATCCTTTGTGTTAGAATAGGGTTACAATGTTCAAATTCACCATGGCAAGCAAGTTTAGAAGGCTCATTAGAGGTGAAGGCTCGCGATCTAGGCGGGCAGCAACACTACCACCACCACCACCACCACAAGTTCCACGAGATCCCCAGTACCAGGAAATCATTTTCCGGGATGATGAGCATTGCGAAAAGTTCTTTCAATTTAAAAAACGTGAGGTACTCCCTATTCGTTTTCTCGATCTTGAACTTTTGTCTAAATTGGGATTAACTGAGGATTTTAAAGAATTTATGAAAATTTTGGGCATGGAGTCGCTATATAATGTGCATGTTAATACATATCCTCCATTAGTCTATGAATTTTTCAGCAGTTTTAGTCTGACTAAGCCCCGGGCCGGTCCAGTTACCCACGTCCATTTCAGACTACTAAACCAAGACCATTCACTCACCCTTAGGGACTTTGCGGGGGTTCTTAGGTTACAGGTACGGGGCGACTATTACCCACCGGACCACTTCAAAAGACCCACACTTATTTCATACTGACAGGGGACACTACGCCTTTTGACATCCAGCATTGTCATTAGACGAATTTCCATCACCCAATCATTAGCATCTGGCTAAGATTCGTGGCCCAGACACTTCTAGGGCGTTATGAGGGTCACTTGGTCCGGGGGGCCGAGTTAGTTGTCATAGCTAGCTACATTGCCAAAGGCTCAAGGGAATCATTTCAATACAATTTGGCACACCACGTAGCTATCCAGTTCGAGCGTATCTCGAACTCACTCCCTAAGCGTAGGGAAGACGGTACTTGGACCTCTAGGAGGCTAGTCAACGGGGGGTTGATCACTTTGTTTGCCCGGCAAATTACCGGCTTTGACGAGACCCAGCGTACCCCCGTCCTCGGCCCTACCCTCAACGACCTCACATATCTCAACACCCTCAAAGTCCTAAACCGCTTGCCTGACCATAGATTTCAGTGGATAATTAAATCAAAAAAATCCATCATCCTACCCGACCCTAGAGCCCGCTTGCGGCCTCGTCAGGAGAACTACTTACTCCCTATAGGGGGGTGACCTTATTGTCCACGACCCCGAGCCCCCTCGTCGTTCCTACCATAGGCGACATACGCCGATCTTAGACGAAGGCGCCTCCACTTCTGCTCATCCCTCCTCCCCCTCCCCGCACATATTTGATTTCACTTCTATGATGTCGACTCTAGGTCGCATGGAGACGGGGATGGGACGGATGGAAGGGATGATCAACGCGAACACCGCCACCCTAGCGGGTTATGGCACTCGCATTGATCAACTCTACACACGTGTCGATAAGATTGGGGGACGGATAGATACCTTGGCCGACGACCAGCATTTCGCCCATTATCCTCTCTATGACGACTATTGTAACCGCTGCATTGTTGAGCAGAGTGCTCAACACCCCTCGTGGTACCATTGGAACCCGAGTTATGGCCATCCTGCCGGTCCGAGTGATGACATGGCAGAGGATGATGAGGAGGAGCCTGCTAGACAGTCCGTCTCTTTAGGAGACTTTGGTCTTGGGCCTAGTGGTTTTGGCGGTGGTTTTGATGCAGGTACTAGCGGTTTTGGTGGAGGGATGAATGGTTTTTCAGGTGATCCCTCAGGTGGTGGTTACACAGATGGTGGTGGTACTTCTAGTGGTGGTCTCTTTGGTGCCCCCACGGATGATGATATGGGCGGCTGATGCCCTTGTTCTCTCCTCTATCTCATTGCAATGAGGATATTGCCTCGTTCAGCTTGGGGGAGGATCTCTCACTGTGAGTACTCTCTTTACTGCTTTCTAGTGTAGTTTACTGCTTTCTAGTATAGTTTACTGCTTTCTAGTGTAGTTTAAAGCTTTGATATAATAGTTTACAGCTTTGAAAAAAATGAAAAAAATACGATTGATCATGATTGGTTTGATTGCCTCCCTGTGCCCCTCGTTGTACTTTTATTGAGAATGATTTGACTTTGTTTTCGGGCATTTGTGATTCTGAGGCTTTGATTTGATGTTCGACTACTTTGATTTCGAGCGATTTCTGACTATACTATACTATTTTGTGCTGCATACCTGAATTTGTTAGATTGTGAGGCCTTTTCTAGCCTATTGGATTCATATTATTATCTAGTCTATTTTTGGTGTGTTAGTTCCTCTTTAGCGGATTGATCTTGTTTTTGACTTCGTACTTATCTGATATCTGGTGACTTGTTACATTTGCTATGATAGAGGCATTCTTTTGACTTACTCTCGAGCCCTATAGTGTAATTTCATTATATTTTTATCCTCCTTAGCCCCGCTGAGCCTAATGACCTGTTTCGTGCTACTGACCCTTATTACATGGCCTTCATATATTTATTATTTCCAAGCCTAGCTTGGGGAGCATTTGTGTGGGTTTGGTTTGAAATTTGTTCTATGGTTTGCGTTGCTTGAGGAATAAGAGTGTATTATTTATGGCTTCGAGTGTGTCTAAAATGAAAGAAAATTCGAGTTTTAAGGTACGTGGATGTTGGTTCGAAAAGAAAAGAAAGAAAAAAATATGAAGAATCAAAGCTTCAAAGATAATAAAACCCCCTCATTCACGTTGTCTACAAAGAAAAAAATATTTATGTCTCATTGCTTGAAGATGTTGTGAGTTTTCATCATTGTATGAGAGTTAGAATTCATCTTGTGGTTACTTGATATTGTTGGGAGTTGTTTCGGCCATCTTCGGCCTTGATATGAATTACTTATGCTCCCTCATGCTCGGTTTTCCACCACATTTCCTAGAATATTTTCCTACTTTTACCTAAGCCCCATTACAACCCGAAAAAGCCCTCTTGAGCTTGTGCCTACAATGTCTACTGGATTGATGTTGAGTCAGTTTGTCAAAGTTAAAGAGTATGTCTGCTAATTTAGTCGACTTGATTAGGATGAGTGACATTTTACCCTCTTAAACACATGAGAGTGAGTGGGAAGGGATATTTATGGTCGGGTCGGTGAGTGTTCAGACATATTCTTTGTCTGCCACAAAATTGAGAGGAGTGACCCCCTTTGTGAGCACCTTTTCAGGATTTGTATGCCTAGTAGTCCCTTGAACTTGATGAATTGCTTGGATGATTGGTGGTTGGATGAATTATTTGCCGAACTTGAATTATGCCTGCTTGAACGATTCTTAGTCTTGAAAATATTTTTGAGCTTGGAATCATCCAGGATATTTATGAGGGGGCAACTACGAGTGTGCGGACTACAGTGGGGAGGACAGCGGAGTTCCCTATTACGATCGGAGTGCACCAAGGTTCTGCACTTAGCCCCTTTCTCTTTGCTTTAGTGATGGACGAACTAACGAGGTCAATTCAAGATGATATACCGTGGTGTATGATGTTTGCGGATGACATTGTGTTGATTGATGAGACAAAGGAAGGTGTTGAGAGTAAGTTGGAATTGTGGAGGGATACATTAGAAGCTCGTGGTTTTAGATTGAGCAGAAGTAAGACGGAGTATATGGAGTGCATGTTCAGTGGGGTTACAAGCAACGAGGCAGAGGTGGTCACTTTGGATAGCAAAGTGGTTCAAGGATCGAACGTCTTCCGTTACCTTGGATCCATTCTCCAAAAGGATGGAGAACTGGATGGAGACGTGGCTCATAGAATTAACGCGGGTTGGTTAAAGTGGAAAAGCGCCACTGGGCTCCTTTGTGATTCTGGCATTCCCCAAAGATTGAAGGGAAAGTTCTACCGTACGGCAATTAGACCTGCTTTGTTATATGGCATCGAATGTTGGGCGGTGAAACAATGCCACGTTCATAAGATGAACGTTGCGGAGATGCGTATGTTGCGGTGGATGTGTGGCCACACAAGGAAGGACCGATTAAGAAATGAAGTGATTCGGGAAAAAGTTGGAGTTGCATCAATTGAAGAAAAGATGAAGGAGAATCGGTTAAGATGGTTTGGTCATGTGAAAAGGAGATCTGGTGATGCACCGGTGAGAAGAATTGAAGAGTGGAGGAGTAATCAAATTGTAAGGGGTAGGGGAAGACCTAAGATGACTTGGATGAAGGTAATTGAAAGTGATATGAGGCTACTTGGGATTGAGGAGAGCATGGCGTTGGATAGAAGTGAGTGGAGGGGCAGTATCCATGTGGAGGAAGGGGTGTGATTACTGCATTTATTTGTTTTTCTCAATTGTGTTGGTATTAAAACCTTTTGAAAACCTCTTTTAAAACTTCTTGATGTAAACTTTGTTTTCAAAAACTTTTTAAAAATTCTTCAAACTTAAACCCTTTTAAAAACTTTTTATCACTCTTGTCGATGCCATCTCTTTTGGCAACGGTTTCAGTTGATGATTCATGTTAGCCGACCCCAAATCACTTTGGGAATAAGGCTTAGTTGTTGTTGTTGTTGTTGTGAGGCAATCTATTCCATGATCATGTTCTATTTGCTTGAGGACAAGCAAAGGTTTAGCTTGGGAGAATTTGATATATTGATTTCTTATACCTCCTCCGTAACGAATTAATTGCACCAATTGGGGTCGGCACGGACTCCTATGCATTTTTTCGTAAGCATAGCTTAGTTGTATTAGGATAGGTAAAGTAGGAAAGAGAAAAGCACTAAAGTAATAAAATATGAATTTGTATGAGTTGGGACCACTAATTTTTTGGAGGGAAATGAAATTTTTTTTTGGGTTCTTTTGTTGAGGAGAGAGAAACGGGCCCCTTTCCTTCTTACTGCCAAAACACAAAAGCAAAATATTGCCACCAAAAGCATTCAAATTTCCCACCAAGTTTTTCTTTCTTCCTGCCAACATAAACCTACTTCTACCTAAAAGTATCAGTGTCTTTTGCAAACAAAAAAAGGCATCATTTCTTACAACACCAACAATGGTTAGTTAGAGTTACATCCTAAATTCTACACTGCACAGGAGTCCAAAATTGCACAGTGGCTTGTTCCAGCAGCTTCATCTTCTATCTTCATCAACTTCATTCTTCAACATTCTTCCCGATCGGGTGGACGACACGGTGATTAATCACTAATTAAGAACAAACCACACCACAATCACTCTAATCAAGCCCTAAGAATCAATAGAAGTCTAAATAACAATCATGGTATAAACATGGCTTCCCTATCTAACACCCTAGAAAGAGAACTACTCAGACATGATTAAATTGACAATACTAAAGCTAATTGGAAACCCTAAGAATTGCATCATGAACTAATCGAATAATAAGCAATTAAACTAAAGCAATTGAGAGATAAGAATAAAGCAATAAGAAAGATGATTACCAAATTGACGGAAAGCGGGAACTTTAATTGAATTGAAATAGTATTCGAATCTCTTCTACAATGGAAAACTATGAAGAACTAGACTAAGAGCACTCTAAATGTTCAATAGAATAAAAGATACAAATAAAAACAACCTAAAAAGTATTTATAGTTTCTAAGAAAACAATACGATAGAGTGGGAAAAGATGCAAAATTGCGTCACCCGTGTCGTCCACTCGATCGGGTAAAGGGCCGCCCGATCGGGCCTGGGAACAGATTTCCAGCAGCATAAAAAGTATGTTCACCCGATGAGATCGGGCACTGGACACCCGATCGGGGCCGCAACCCCAGCACCCGATCGGGCAAGACCACCCGATGCCATCGGGTGGATGTCTTCTTCAGCTCCTCAGAATTTCAGCAAAATCACCAAGTATTGCTCCGCCCGATGCGATCGGACAAGGCCGCCTGATCGGGTCTGGGAACTCATCTTTTCTTACGGAGATCGAACCCGATCGGGCATAGGTTGCCCGACCCGATCGGGTGGAACTTTATTGCACCTTGTTTCATACTTGGCTTCAGACGCCAAGTCTTTGTAATCCTTCTTCACAACGGGGGTCCGAATACCATCTCGAGACCGCCAATATGCCTCATAACCTTCCTTTATAGTGTGGTGATCAAAACATCAAGTAAATAGGGAGATTTTCCCTAAAAACCTGCAAAACGATATGGAACACACAAACCACAACTATATCGAAATAGTTAGCATAAATAGCTCATAAGGGCGTCAATATCGCACAATTTAGCTTGTAAAGAAAGGGAAAAACTCTATAAGAAATCAATATATTAGGCGCCGAGGCCCCATAAGGTTAAAAAATGTCGTTATATTGATATCAAAATTAAACAAAATTCAAGTTGTTTTTTCCAAACAAAATTCAAGACATGTTACATAGAAATTGGGGACAAACTCACAAACGGCTAATCAAATAGAAAAATTTAAGGCGGTTCAATTGTTTTAGATGTAAAAATGTAAAGCTTGAGCATGGAGAAGAGAAAGAGACGAGCATGATTTTATGGAGAAGTTAAGAAGTAAATGAGTATCTAGTAGTATGGGGTTTGGTTTTGGGAATTGAAAGGCATTAAATGATTAAATGAAAGTTGTTTAAAGAGAGGATGCTGCTTCAAGTTAGTATTTACTGTCTTACGCGTCAAGATGCACTAAATAGTTTTTTTTTATTACTTTGGGCGAAAATTTAGTAAATTGGGCCTAAAATTTTGGGGCCTCTGCGGTTGCTCACCCTGCACATGGCCCTAGACGGGGCTGGCCGATGTAATGGGCACTCTCATTTTGTGAATGCAATAATTAGGCGATTAACCAATATTGCTGAAGGGAAAGGAGTGTGATTGTGTGAATGCAAAATTAGGCGATTAACCAATACTGCTGAAAACATCAATCAAGTGATGGTTGGTCAGGAAAACATGCAAAATGAGACTAATACCTTGGTGAGGTATTTAATGAGAGTAGCAGCTGTCGGACCTCCCAACTTACCATGGGAAAGAGGACCCCGCTAACTTTGATATGAGAGTTTGACAAAGTATTTGATGCTATAACGTGCCCATGAATACCTTAGAGTGAATAATCCTGTTTACAATATAAGAGACAAAGCCGACTTTTATTGGAAGCAAAGAGATGGAGTTCATTAAATATTTGAGCAAGGGTTAACCTTATCAAGCTGGGAGGGTAACTTTTGAGACTCTTGATGAGGAATTATGGTAGGGTTGTCCATTTGTATGGGATTAAAGGAAGAGTGTTGGAAGGGAACTCCTCCGAGGAAAAGAGGAAGTTTAACGGAAATGGGAGGCAGCAAGGGGCGAATAAAAAAAACCTAAGCCTAATATTCCAACCAACCCAAGAAGGACAACAGGTACCCAATACTGGAAGCCTAATGGGAACTAAGGGAATGGAATGAAAGTTGGCTAATAGGAACCAAGGGAATGGAAAGAAAGCTGAGAGAACCTTTTTCTGTAAAAAGTGTGATAAAAACCATCTTGGAAGGATTTGGCTCATTGACTTGTGTACATGTCTATTTTGCTTAATTTCGATCGTGTAAGTTTGTCAAGTTCCTTTTTATATTAATCCTTGTAGACAGGGTTTTAATTTTAATATATAACCAAATATGTATATAGTTTGTTTGACTATTGTGTTGGGTAATTGAACTCGAT
This sequence comes from Patellifolia procumbens, assembly GCA_947645195.1. Lineage (NCBI taxonomy): Eukaryota > Viridiplantae > Streptophyta > Magnoliopsida > Caryophyllales > Amaranthaceae > Patellifolia > Patellifolia procumbens. The sequence goes on from CANSGD010000429.1 coordinate 3,685,066, forward strand.
TTGGAGCAAGATTGTGGACATTTGTATGATTGCTCATATTGAGATGGTTGCATAAAATGTATTTGTGTACTGAAACTGCACGATCAAAATAATACTAGAGTATAAAGGAATGTGACGATATCAGTCACTAAATGTTTTTGTGGTCATCAACTTACAATCAGTTATTACCTTATGCTTCCCTTCCCCCTAAGCCTAGGTGAACATCATTTTGGGGACTTTTTTTGACCGAACACTAATAATATCAGTAATTTTTAGGAACTAACCTGCTCTTTTCCTCCTGACTCACTGGCTTTGTCTTTTTTAACAGACTGATACAAATACTCCCTCTTCTCTGATTTCTCTAGAAGGAGCAACAGCAGCATTTGCCGTATTTGCTGGTGGCGCAGCTGCTGTGTTTGTCGCTTCTACCAGTTGCTCCTCGCACTGTTGCTTCTCTCTCTCTACCCCATTTCTCACAAGTGGTAACTCTCTCCCTCCCTTCCTTTTGATGCCGATTTGTGGCATATTTAAGCTGAAATTTCTTTTTCTTAATATACTGTTGTGTAAGACTTTAACTTAGAATTGATCATGTCTATGTAATTATTTGTGAAATTTATAGGGCATTGTTGATGCGAAGAGATTCATTTTGATTTGTTCAATCGGTTAGTTTATAAGCTTTTTGTGGCTCATGGATGTTGTTGCTCAGTAATGGGAATATGTAAAAGCAAATGGTAGTAACATTAAAGCAAGTTTAATTGATTGTTTCTTGTCATGCTGAAACAGATCCCGTGATAATTTATTGAGGGAGTAGCTATCCAATTCATTTAAGGAAGTCCACCTTATTGTAGTAAGTTTCTAAGGGTCTTATTGTCGTGAACGTGATTTCGGTAGGTAAACTCTCAAGAGTGTGATTAATTGAAATCATCCGTGATGTTTGCGATCCCTTAATTTGAAGGATTGGGTAGTTTTTTGAGGTGGAATTTTCGTGGGAAAAATTATTAGATCAAATCAAGCTTCAGCAAATTTGCACAAAGGAGTCCATGAAAACATGCTCTGAATAATTGAAGCATTATCTTTATGACTTTCTTCGTGCTGAAATAAGGGTATGATGACGAGTTTATGTCTAATTTTGTAGAATATATTGTGTAAATGCCCATGTGAATGCATCTACTATCTAGTATGCAACTTTTCTCTACTGATCTTCATTACAACTTATCACCACATATACGAGTGGTGGTCAAGAAAAATGAAGAAAAAGATGTGCATGATTGAAGAACATAGACTAATTACCATGGAAATTTACTTGGCATATTTTATTAACTTTATTAACTTATAAGTCATTTTGGGAATAAGGCTTAGTTGTTGTAGTATTAACTTATAAGTCATTAGTCTCATGACCGTTCTGATAGAGCTGTTAGGGTGTAGGTTTACTTGGCAGGGGTTTAGCTGATGAAAAACTCAAAGAGGATCAAGCAAAACATACATTATTTCAGTGAATTCTCCCCCCCCCCCCTCCCCTTTTTTTTGTGCCCTTCACATAAGGGTTTGCTGACTAGTCATGACTCAAGAGGATCAAGGAAGGGAGGAGTGGTAAGACCTCCTATATGTTTAACCCTTGGTGCAAGGGTTCAATTGTCGTTGCGGGCATATCGGGGTCCTGTCTCCTGGACCCAAGTACTTGGCTCAGGCCAATGTATGCCTTTTTTTAATACGAAGTTATTGTGCTGGTTAAATTATTGTTCTAAGTACCAAGAGAGCAAAATCTTCCTTATGCCTTCTCCCTTTTACTCGCTTTCTTTATCCACCAACATCCGGCAGCATCTGGTATCTTTCCTGTAGCCGTTTTAGCTGGAGTTTTGTGCATTGTATTATTGTGGAGCTAGTTTGTGATTCCAATTTGTATTTCCAAGGAGGCTAGGCTGTGCAATGAGTAAACCTTTCATTCAGTTAATATTTTCATTCTGTGTTTTAGACCTGCCTCGTAAGTTTTAATGGAGCAAACAATTTTAGCCTTTCGGGCTCTAGCTAAAACCTCAGAAATGGTTCAAGTATACATCTCTCAGAAACGTTAAATGGAAGTAGGTGATGTAGTAGCTGGGTAAAATATAATTTGCCGGTTTTGAGGTTCGCAATGGTAATGCAATATCTCTTCATGAGCGCAAACTTTACACACAAGAATAAATAACGCAAAGGCGAAGAAAGCACAAATTACAATTGATTATTTTCATTCTGCTATCAATACAATTAGAAATGGTGCTCAGATTATAAAATTCACACTTTTATGTTATTTATATGTCGTTTATTGGTATGACTGATTTGTGCGGAAGCTATTTGAAAACGTTGTGATAGCTGCTATCTCTGATATCTGGATGCCCTTGTACTGTCCTGTTATGACTGCTTTTGAGGAGGAGAGGAACGTTGGGGGTCTTCTGAGCTGTTTCTCTATCCTTATGTTTTACGCAACCTTTGTGATTGTGTCATGATCTTGAATTGGGGTTTTTTCTTCTTATTTTTCCAGCAAGTTTCATTAATTGCTTAAAAGCAGGACAGAAAGTGTAACACTATTTCTGATACTAGCATCTTTGTGACATATTTCTCAGATTTTTGAACAAGTGCTGGCCTCTTCTCATTGATCATGGCACCAGGAGAGCCTGTGACTTCTCACATAGAACCTGCACAGAATAATGACACACCTAGGAGACCCAGGATCCTACTTGCTGCTAGCGGAAGTGTTGCCGCGATCAAGTTTGGGAACCTCTGTCATTGTTTTTCTGAATGGGCTGATGTAAAAGCAGTGGCCACAAAATCTGCTTTGCATTTCATTGACAAGTTGACAATTCCAGAGGATGTGATTTTGTACACAGATGAGGATGAGTGGTCTAGTTGGAGTAAGATAGGTGACAATGTTTTGCACATTGAGCTGCGGAGATGGGCTGACCTCATGGTTATTGCCCCTCTTTCAGCAAATACTCTCGGCAAGGTAATTTTTTTCTAATGCCGTATATCCTGGTCACTAATTAAGCTTTCTCGTTCTGAATTATCTGTCACATGATATATTAATGCACTCCTATTTGCTTGTTTAATATATCAATTCATTTCGCTGGAATCATCTTCGCCTACCCGGCGAGTATTCTACCCACTAGGGATAGACATAACTTGGTACTCTAACCAGTGGAGTGTAATAGCCTGGGTTTCACAATCTGAAGGCAGTAGAAAGGAAATAGAAAGAAGAAGGTTAGAAAGGAAATAGAGGGAAGAAGGTGAGTTTTGTATTGCTCAAAGTAATCGGTAGAAGAGGTCAGCTTTTGAGTGGCTGCCACACTCCCATACTACACTACAATACTCTAAAATGATTCTCACTTTTTGGATGACAATTGCTATTACAGTAGTACTCCTTTTATAGGCCTAGGTCACCTTATTGTCCACCTCATGATTGGTCCAGCACAGTCCAACACATCATTCTCATTCTCTGATTTTTCTTCTTAATTTCCTTGATTGCCCTTGAGCCTTGCTTTGTCTCTACGTGAGTATGTAAAACGGATAGTGGGTTTGGGCTGGTGTATGACATGGAGATAGACAAATTAGTTGTAAACTGTGGTCTCCAAGTAAGCAATGCGAAATGTTATCTTTAATGTTTGGAGTACCTTGTGGATATATGCAATACATAACACTTCCTAAAAAGTTTTTCATACTGCCTTAACCTTGAAAGACAATTGATGTAGATTGAGGGGACTGGGAAGTATACATTAATATTGAGAAATCTTTCTTGCCTCTACATTGATATTTGTAAAGGCTATATGTGTAAGTCTATCATATATCTAATTTCGAACAATGGATAATCCGAATGAAGTCAGTGTAGTTGATCTAATTCTCTTCCTCTCACGTGCAAGTATCTCTTGCTGAATAAGCTTAGAGATCTAGAAAAATATAGAATAGTTGATATATGGATATATAATGTCGTGCTGATATAAAAAGGAAAGGCATCTTAGGTAAGATAATCGACGAATGGTTCATTGATTAATTTTAGGACCTTAAGTTGGAACATTTCAAAATAGCAACTAGATTACTAGACATATACGTGGGACGAGGATAGACATAGTGAATGGAACTTCTGTGTACTAATTTGAAAATTTGGAGCCTCATGCGAAATTCTGTTTGTGTTTGATTTTTATACTTCATAACGAGACTTTCAGGTCTTGTAAATTTCTTCTTGTAGTTATTCATAGATCGTTCTTAAATAAAGTTCTAGTGCATTTAGAACTGCTCTAAGGCTGATATTTTAACTCCGTATATGTTCTTCTTTTGTGATTTTGTTTTTCTTGGGTCTGTGTTATTGATGTCAAACATTATAAGACAACCAACTTTATATAAAATGGCACTAAACAAATTTTATCCCATTACTCCCTGAATTCTACATGACAGTTTCGTGTTTACCTCTGTTATGGGCATTGGTGGGTGGTGTCGGTTATTTATTTGTAGTAAAGTGGTGATGCCTAATGCAATATTAATTTCGAGGAGGCGGGACCGGGGCGGGGGTGAATGAAATTACAGCTGTACAAGGTTAAGCAATACACCGTAAACTTCAGAAAGGACGCTGGAGTCGAGCCCACTTTTTAATATGCTGTGGTTAGAATTCTAGGGGAACTAAAAAGCATGATAAAATAAAAAAACACCGCGTGATTAGATAATGTAATCAACTTGCAGAATAATTAGCCTTTTCTTTTTTCTGCAGGCAGAATCAGTATCTGTAGCAATTAAGGGAGTATTGTGCTGCTCTGATTTATTTCTCACAAATAGGGTAGACAATGATAACCTCGACTGCTCTTTATATTTGAATGATTTCAGATGTCTCCTTCAATCTCTTGAGTATAATATCACAGAAATAGACCCCAAGGTCGGTGCCAAGAAAAGGCAAAATTTTGGCATGACTTAACCCTGCAACATTATCCTACGAATCTGACCTGTAAAAGCACAATAAAACAACGAAAATCATACTTGATTATTGAGCACCTTTGATGGAAAAACAAAGAACACATGGAAGATCAAGTTGAAGACCGGATGCATCCCACCTGTCCTTGTCAGAAAGTGTAAGCCTGATCAAGACCTGAAGCCACAGAATTGAAGCCACGTTTTGAAGCATCATAAAAGTGCCACAATCTATTCCCAGTTAACTATCAGGTCTTTGTATTCTGCTAATAGAAGCAGTGTGAAACCTTACAACAGCTAAACTGAAGATTTTCCTTGAGGCACTCTGATTCTTGAAAGTATCCTAATAGTAAGCTCCCTATGATCTAAAATCATCCCATTGTTATACCGAGGTATGCACTGCTATAGAAGCCTTTATCCAGGAGATCTCTCAGCCCCTAGGACTAGCAGATCTTGCATCAGAAAGATGAGGCCAGCATGATAAGGATAATTTCACTACTGATAGCCTTACCAGCCCACATAACTTTATGTGCTTGATAACTTTAGATATAAAGTAGTTTCAGCTTCAATTGTATTCAAATTCCAATATCATAGTCTGATGCAGTTGGGATCTGCTAGAAATAAGTCAAACATTTCTTAGTCATAGAAGTTATTGGGTATTTCTAGTCTCAGAAGTAACTATGTCAAGTATCTCTCTAGAAAGAGGCGTTGATTACAAACATTTCATGGGAAGAGAAAGAGACAACTAAAGAGGAATAATTGAACCAACTTTTTTTTGATTTGATTTGATTTAATGTGAAATTACAAATCTTGTGTTTCTTGTATGAAGTCACATCAAGCTGTTTTTAGAGCTGTAAAGATTTGTTCGTTATTTCTATTTGTATCCTTACTTTTCAACTGTTTTATTTTTAATGATCTTATGTTTTATCGAATGATATCGCATTAATAAAGTAAAGCTAACTTTCATCTCTCCATTGTTGGTATTACCTTAAGCACTTGTCTGGATTGTGCTTTAGTTACGCATCAAATAAAAAAATTCCCTCCTCCCTTTTTTTGTAGATTGGCACTAATGTGGTGGGGGATAAACTAGCCACAAGATTTGGGGTTTTGGATTGAATGGTGGATGTACAAACTTGGCAAGGATTACAAAAACATTAGGACTAGAATAATTACGGACATGATTAAGTTTTTAAGTCTAAGGTCACGTGTCCTGGGATCGATTCTTCTAGAAAGCTATGGTGGAATTATGCAGACACATACTTGGATTATTTTTTGGGACTAGAATGCGTCTTCATCTTGTGTTTAATGTGTGCTTCATTTTATGTTAGTATATTGTGAGCACAAATGACCATTTTGGAAGTAGCAGGTACTTTTATACAGGGATTTGGTGCTTTTAGTGATAGCTGAGTTGGTAGCTATACTCTCAGCCACAAAAATGTATAGTATGACACTATGAGAAGTGCTCTAATATTTCTCCTTTTATTGCCAGCTGTAACGATTAAAGCATTTTAAGTAACATTGAATCAGATTGCACTACCACATTTTGATATCATTTTGTTTCTTATCAAAATTCTAGATTAGAAAACTGAAAAAGATGATGAAATGGAAGTGTATAGGGAGCTGGTATGAACTGGTTAAAAACGAGTGAAATTATAGTTGAATGGGTAAGATTCATTCAAATTTCGAACACTCAACCTGATCCGTGGTAGAGGTGAAAAACGGATTGTTCAAATCAGGTTAGAATCTGTTTACATTCGATTGATGAGTCATATGATCTGCTCAGGTCGGTTCGAGTCTGCTGGTCACATTTGGGTCTATTGTGAATTAGTTTATTATCTAAGATAATCAAGATTGTCATCCTCCGTTTCTTTTTAGATGCCACACTTTTGAAATTGCGGACTCCTAGACAATTTTTGAGGAAGAGAGAGATAGAGAGAAAAAAAGTGGGGACCCATGTGATAGGAGAGAGATAGAGAGAATGAGTTGTCCCAAAAAGAAAGTGATGACATCTAAATTGAAACACCCAAAAAAGAAAGTGCGGCATCTAAAAAGAAACGGAGGAAATATTACTATTCACGTCCACATGGTTTGGGTCTGTTTAATTGAATTTGGGTCAAAACTGGAGCATGTAATTTGGGCTACAGTTTCTTTGTGGGTTGGGTGAACGGGTTAAGATCACTGAACATGTTCGTAAAGGCATCCTGTTTCAAATTTGCATCTGAAACAGTGAATTTGAACCATCACTCTTAATTTCTTGTTATGCTCTGTGTAAAATATCTCGGTGATGTCTACGTATGAAGCTGATTCTATTATTCCGTAGATCGCTGGGGGTTTATGTGACAATCTGCTCTCGTGCATTGTACGGGCATGGGACTATAACAAGCCCCTGTTTGTTGCCCCAGCTATGAACACCTTCATGTGGAACAATCCATTCACAGAGAAGCATCTTCTGTCAATCGATGAGCTTGGTATTACTCTGATTCCTCCAGTTTCAAAGAGGTTGGCTTGTGGCGATTATGGAAATGGAGCAATGGCCGAACCATCTCTCATCTACAAGACAATACGGTTGTTCTTGGAGTCTCATCCGCTGCCCGCTGGTTCAAATGTGTAGCAGTTTATTACGTAAGTTATGTTTCTTTTACCTGTGCCTTATTTTTATTCTTTTGACATTTTCACCAGGTTAATGTAATATTTATGTGAGGCTTTTAGGAGTTTTGCTCCTTTGTATATTATGGTTGGGGTGTGTGAATGTTTGTTATCCTAACAGATCGAGTGTTCGGATTAAGTAGCAGGTTGGTAGAGCTTCTTTATAGCATATTGAATTTTTTTGTTTCTTTGTTGGGATGGTACCTGTGGGCTTTTTAGAAATCAGAAGTGTGTATCAAATTTGAAACGTAGGAAGTATATTCAAACACGTCGTGATTTGAATACAAGTGGAGTAGGTCATCAGTTCCTGAAGTGTTCATGGTGCTTTTATTTTCTTTTGATGTAACGAAACAATGAAGCTAGGGTTGCCTCCTGTTAATATGTTAGTTTATAGAGATGATTAAGAAAACTTAAGTGATAATTGCTCTTCGCTAATTTCCAATTGATATAGAATTTGACATATGATTGTTGCTACGAACTTACCAACTCTATTAGCTTCCCGATAGACATCACATGTAGATGTGAAGTTTCTACATAATTTATTAGATTTCCTGCAACATACTTCATCAATAAGAATTAAACTATCTCCTTCAGTGCACAAAATTAGTCATTATTTTCAAGCGCATTTGGAGGCTACTTCTAAGAGCCACAACTTCTGCTGTGAAAGCATTTGAGTCTCTAATATACCAAATGTTGAAACGTTGTTGGATCATCATCAACAGCACCCCTAACAAACAAACTTTTTTTTAATAGTAAAACAGAGATGCCATTGATTAAACTAAAGTAACATCTTTTACTTTTGACATCTCTAGTATAATATACTAAAGTGTAGCAATTTCGATAGTGCATATAACTTTTCTTGGTTTTTGCTCTTCTCACTGTTTGGGATATCAATTTCACTAATTTACTAATAAAAATATTAATAACTTGAAAATTACTTCAAGCGCCCTCTGTTCTCCAAATCTGAACTCTCCAATCTATCCTCCATTAGCAAATTTTGTAGGATTTTCAACAGTTCTACCTATAAAAAGCCCTAAATATCGTCATTTTTGTTACCTTAACTTAAAAGGGTAATGAGATATATAATATTTAGGGCTCTATATAAGCATTAAATATCTTTGAAATGATATTAAGTTGGAAATTCATATCAAACTCATGCGTAAATCAGTGTTAATATGTTAATTACTTGAATTTCCTATTTAAGGTTACTTATATACAACCTAAGGATTGTTTTTTACCCTTTTCCTAATTTTAATATCGGTTTGAACAAAGGCTTATGTTTTAGTTTTCCTTTCTTAAAAAATGTCAATCTTTTAGCCATATTCTCTTATTTCTCCAAATTTCTTATATGTTACTATTTCGCATACATAGCGTGCATATAGGGCTAGTTGTTTTAAAATAATTTGGCAGGTAATTTCTAATAACTATTTGTTACTAACAACAGTTAATAACTACCATAACAACTAAGGTATACTGTTACTTTGTTTCTTCATAAGGCGTAGGAAAAGAATAGAATTCCCACATCAAAAGAATAGAATCGTATATATGTAGTCAGATACACTCATATACCTACATGTGACCCATTGACTGTTGGAGGAGAAGATTTTGCTCTTCTCTCACAATCATATAAAACTTCCTTTATCCAAGTAGTACAGAAGGAATAGTAGGCCGAAGTAAGTCAGATTTTGAGATTCTGACATCTACTTGATATACAACGTTAATCATTATATATTTATATCAGTAATATTACATACTACATACACTTAGAACCATAAAAATATAGCAATGTGTTTGAAAATTCATTTAAAGAATTTTTTTAAAATAAAATCTCAGAAGATTTTCAATAATTTAATCATAGTATGTATAATATGAACAACGTTGTGGGGGATATTATGAAATGATGGCAAACAAGTATTCTTAACCTATCTCTTTCAAAAGAGGGTTATTGACTTATTTGTCAACAAAACAAGTCAAGCCAAATTTTCGGTCGGAATTTGATTTACAAACCACCAACTTTAAATTGCTTAAAATGCAAACCACAATGTGTGATGTTGGAGCATGCAGTACATGCCAAAATCCCCTGATGTTAACTCCTAACACTATTTCAACTTTGTCATACCAATCATGCTCAATGATCGTTCAATTACAGTAGCTGGTGTGCCGCCTATATTGTTTTCTTTCCCCTCTTTAAAATGCGGATGAAAAGGGGAAAAAAATATCTTAGGATGGAGTTGTATCATGTGTGATGCCTTTCACTGATAATATGGTCTGTTACAATTGTGTTTTTAAACAATGAATCTCGGTTTTAAAACAACGAGGTTCATATATCTAACAATGTTTTTCAAATTTAAAGTAGTAAACGAATCTTATGAATTGAACAACCAGTCTCATATGTTGAACAAGCCTCACATCTTGAACCATTAGTTTTATATTTTAAATTACGAGTTTCATCTATTGAATAATAAGCTTCATATATTAAACAATGAGTCTCACATATTGAAAATGAGTCTTATGGAACTTTTAATCATGAGTTCGATGTTAAAATTACAAGTCCAATATGTAGTCCAATAGGGGAAGGGACCCCGAAAAATGTAGTAAGTTTTGGGATTGGTCAAGGGAAGTTCGTAGATGAAGAAGAACGTACACTTCGAAGCTTAGAACATTGCACATCCTCCCCTAGTAAAAGGAGGCACCCGACACCCGCTCCCCTTTATTTGGTTCGGTTTTTGGTAGCTAGTCTTTTTGGGTTTTTGCTTCTTTGTTGCTGATTTTCTTATGTAAGATGGTTTAGACTCTGTTCTTTTGGACTGAATTAATTGAATTTTTTTAGTTGAGTTTAGCTCTATTAATTTTAGTTCAGTCCAGTTCGGTTCTATTCAGGGTCCGTTTTCTTCGTCTGATCTGAATTTCTCTGAAGTGATCTGATTTGGTCTGAATTTTTTTATTTGATCTGATCTAAACTTATGATAGTTATTTTTTGTTCTTATTATTTTCTGATCTTATTTGAATTTATCTGATCTAATTTGAATTTTTCTGATCTGATCTCATCATTTCTGAAATAAGCAGTAGAGTCATTAAATAAGTTGAAAAGAACATAGCTCAGTCCAAAAAAATAGAGGAAGATATAGATTGTGGTATGAGCAGAGTTGAGTGGACAGTGACATTGAACAGAGGAGGTTAATACAAGCAAGATCAAACAACAGTGAAGAAAATAGCTTACTACTCGAGATGAAAGTTGCTTAGATTAGATCAGAACTTTTTTACACAAGCCAAAGAGCAGTTGTGCAAGCTAATCTAATTCATGGGTTTCAGATTTCCAATCTGTTATAATAGAGGAGGCACTAAAGAATAATATAGAACGTGAAAGCAATAAACACAAACAGAGTTTAACGTGGTTCACTAGCAATGTGCTAGCTACGTCCACCAGACCAGAGGAAGAGTAGTTTTATTAGTAGAGAATCAAAATACAGAATAGTGTTAGGCAGCACTAAGATAATCAGATGTGTTGAATACGGCTATAGGTTTAACCTAAGGGTTTATATAAGCACCCTTAGAGTGAAAGTAAACAGATTGGCGCCTAAAACCCATAACAGAATATTACATTTAGTCAAATCTTATAATATTTGAAAAGTTAAGGGGGGCATTGCCCCCTTACCCCCACCAGGGCATTTCACCCCTGGACCCAGAGTCGCCCCGTGCTTGGTTGTTCGAACCAACAGATAATTCAAGACATATCTAACACAATCTTAAGTCTTAATTTTCAGATTTTAAAAAAAAATCGTCTTTGTTTTTTAAATTTAGAATTGTAAGGAGAAGGTTTCTGCTGAATCAGAACCTCGCACAAATTACAAGCACATTTGCAAATAAAACCCTTGAAATGGGAGGTTAAGGATAAAGGGACACCTTCTTCAACTGATCATCCCACCAAACTAAGGCACCAACTACACCGAGTAGAAGTACTACTTGATCATCTTATTTTGTACGAGTATTGGAATAATTGGCTAACCTGTTTAGGTTGCCTGACACTATTATATATAGAGAGGTATGAAAACCTATTTTTACAGAACTAAGAGTCTAATTACCAAATTACCCTAATACACCCCTCAATCTTTACGGGGAGGAATCACGGATAGACTGGAACGATGTTTACAAAACAACTCAGAAGAAAGACCCTTAGTAAAAATATCAGCAACCTGCAACTGTGTCAGAACGTGCTTGACCTGAAGACCACCTTTAGCAACCATCTCACGAACAAAATGATAATCAACATCAATGTGCTTACTACGATCGTGATGAACAGGATTCGCAGTAAGATACATAGCAGAAACATTGTCACAATAGAGAATGGTAGGCCGTCGATGAAAGTACCCTAAATCAGCCAGCAATTGACGTATCTAAATTGTTTCGGCTGCAGTGTAGACAACAACACGATACTCAGCTTCAGTAGAAGACTTCGAAACAGTAGGTTGCTTTTTAGAGCGCCATGAGATCAAAATCTTCCCTAGGAAGACAGCATAGCCAGTAGTAGAACGCCGAGTGTCAGGACACCCGGTCCAATCAGCATCAGAATAGGCAACAGTCACAGTAGGGGAGCCAATACTATTAAGAAACAGCCCATAATCAGAAGTTCCATGCAGATACCTGAAAATTCTTTTCACAGCATGAATGTGAGTAGTACGAGGCGCATGCATAAATTGAGAAACCGAATTAACAGCATAGGCAATATCAGGACGAGTCATAGTCAAATATTGCAATGCACCAACCATACTACGATAATCTGTGGGATCAGTAAGAAGTTCACCATCTAAAAGAGAAAGAGTGACACGAGAGACAACAGGAGTACGTGCGGGTTTGACAGTATAAAGATGAAATTTCTGAAGAAGATCAACTACATATTTGTTTTGAGACAAAAGCAAACCCTGAAGAGTACGTAAAACCTGAATGCCTAAGAAATAATGCAAATCACCCAAATCCTTCATAGCAAACTGGGCAGAAAGAACACTGATAAATTTCTGAAGCAAAGAGGAACTACTACCTGTAAGCACAATATCATCAACATATAGCAAAAGAATGATAATATGACCACTGTGTTTAAGAGTGAACATGGAGGTGTCACAACTGCTGCACTTGAAACCAATAGAGAGGAGGAAGTTGCTGAAACGAGAGAACCAAGCTCGAGGAGCTTGCTTCAAACCATAAATGGATTTTCGTAACCGACAAACATGATGTGGCTGAGAAGGATGTTCAAAACCAGGAGGCTGACGCATATAGACTTCCTCATTGAGGAAACCATGAAGGAAAACATTTTTAACATCGAGTTGACGAATAGGCTATTTAAAAGTAGCAGCAATGGTTAGAATTAAGCGAACACTAGTAGGCTTAATTACAGGACTAAAGGTTTCAAAGTAGTCAATAAACAACAAATCTGGCCTTAAACCGCTCCACAGAACCGTCAGAATTATATTTAATCTTATACACACACTTACAACCAAGAGCGTTTCTATTGTTGTTGCAAGGCACAAGTTCCCATGTATCATTCTTAATTAATGCTTCATACTCATCACGCATAGCTTGTTGCCAGCGAGAATCTTTGGACGCTTGTTTAAAATAAGACGGTTCAGACTCAACAACATCGGTTTTTAAATTCATTAAAGTCCTAGTTGAAATAATACCATCTTTTAAACGAGTAGTCATAGAATGGACATTAGTAGGATCGACACACCTAGAAGACTTACGAGGACGACGAGGGGGAGGGACAATAGGAGACGGGGACGACTCAAAGGAAACATCGTGTGGAACGACCAAGGACAAGGAGGGGGAGGAGGAGCTAGCACGAGGGGCGCTAGAATGGCCACACATGGCCGCGGGCGCGGGGGAATGTGGCTGCGGGCTGCTGACGTGCAGCGTGGGGGAGCTCCGTAAACCTGCGGGCGTAGGCGCGGCCTGCGGGTGACAGGCTAAAGTCGTATCACCTAATCAAAAATAAACCTACGGTCCTCTAACTAAGGTAGTCAGTGGAAGCAGGGTCGAATCCACAGGGAGACAGAGTTTCTAAATCAATATTCAACCAATTCAGCTACTCCAGATGAAATCAGGAAGGAATTAATTAAACTAAAGAATAGACTACAGAAGACGGAATAAATCGAGGATTAAACTATGGAATAAAAGTCTAGGGTATTAGGTCGGTCCACCATGCTTATACCAATCAAATAGGGTCAACTACTATCAAAACCTAGGTCAAGAGTCGGGGATTAGAGCCTATGTTGAGCTATGGTTAAGACTCAACGCTCATAGTTCAACATACGCCGCATGTTCACTAACGTAATCAGAACTACTTACGTGTCCTAGGCCTCTAGTCGTAAGACGGATCTGTGCAAACAACTATTAACCACAAGCAACAAACGAAACTGCACAATAACGTTAATTACTCAATAAAGAACAAACCACATCACAATCACCCTAATCAAGCCCTAGAAATCAATAAGAGTCTAAATCACAATCATGGTATAAACATGGCTTTCCTATCTAACACCCTAGAAAGAGACTACTCAGACATGATCGAATTAACAACAACAAAACTAATATGAAACCCTAACAATTGCATCATGAACGAATAAATAATTAAACTAAGCAATCAAGAATAACAAAAGAGATTAGGGTAAGGAAGAGTACCAATTGACGGAAAGCAGGAACTTTTATTGAAATCGAAATAAGTTCGATCACCTCTAAATTAATCTAAAGTGTTTGAATTGAACTAAGAGCAATGAAGAATAAAACTAGTCTAAAGCTAATGAAAGATGAATAAAAGATAATAGATCTAAATTAATGAGGAAAAGGTATTTATAATCCCCCTCAAGTCTAACTAAAACGGAAAATAAAAGTCGAAGACCGCGTCATTAAACACCAGACCCGATCGGGCCCGAGCACAGTACCCGATCGGGCCGTGGTACAAAAGTCACAGCAAGCGTTTGGGCTTTAGCATGGCAGCAACGCAACATTTAGTTGATTGTTGCAGCCCACCCGATCGCACACCCGATCGGGTCGTGGATCGGGTGCACAGCACAATTAGCATTTGGGCGTCTTGTGTGGCGTAGCAGCAGCAGCAACCAAAATGTAGAGGACCCGATCGGGTCGGGCGGTGGGCACCCGATCGGGTCTGGGGACACGCTTCCTCGCCCGATGGCATCGGGCAACCCTCGCCCGATCGGGTCCGCAACATCTATACCCGATCAATATTTCTTCGCCCGATCGGGCCATTTTTGCCCGATCAGAGTACGGAAACCTCCTTATTGACTCTTTGGCTCTCTAATCTTCACGTTTAGGGGTCTTGGGACCTCCTAAACTACCCATAAAACTCGTGAGCCATCTTACGTGCCTCGTAACATCTCGTAAAGCCGTGGTTGCTTCCAAAAGGCTCGGGAATAAGGAGAAAACTCCATAAAACCTGCAATTCAATACTAAAACACGAAACCACAACTACATACGATAGTTAGCACAAAATAGCTCCCAAGAGCTCCAATGACGCACAAATTAGCTTGTAAATAAGGGAGAAAACTCTATATAAAACGTGATATCAGCGGGCAGGCAGCAGGTAGCATGGGGGGGTTACGGATGGCTGAGGGCGAGGGGAAGTGAGGCTGCGGGCTGCTGTGGGGCTGACGTCCCTCGGGGGATGGAAGACTCGAGGACACATTCGAAGTCAACGTGGGGCCACTAGACAAATGCAGACTCGGAAACCAAACCAAGGGGTCAAGAGACTCGTCCAAAGACGAATCAATGGGTGTGCTAGACACAAGAGAACGATAAGGAAATTTTCGTTCACTAAACAAAACATGACGACTTGTGTAAACCTTGTCAGAAACAGGATCAAGACATCAATAACCCTTATAATGTGACGCATAGCCAATGAAAACACATTGAATCGACTTAGCCTGTAATTGATTGATTTTAGGATCTAAAAACAACGAAAAACAGGCACAACCAAAGCATTTCAAAAACTCATAGGAGGGGGAGGGGGCGGTGAAAAAGCTTAGCAAACGGGGATGAACCCTGCAATGCCGAACTGGGAAGACGATTAATCGTATAAACCGCCGTATAACACGCATCGACCCAATATCGAGTTGGCAACTCAGATTGAATAAGCATAGTACGGGCCATCTCGATAATGGTTCGATGTTTCCTTTCGGCAACACCATTCTACGCTTGAGTCTAAGCACAAGACTTTTGAAAATAAATTTTTAATTACAGAAATGTTGTAGTAAAGGAGTGTTATCAAACTCACGTCCACCATCACTTTGGAAAAATTTGATTTTGGAATTAAACAAATTCTCAACAAGTTTCTGAAAAGCTAAGAAGGTCGAATAAACATCAGATTTCAGTTTAAGTGCATATAGTCATGAAAAACGTGAATAATCATCAACAAAAACCACATAATACTGAAAAAGTTGATTTGATTTAACAGGCGATTGCCAAAGGTCACTATGTATCAAATATAAGGGATAGGGAGCACGATGAGTCACAGACTCAAAGGGCAAACGATGTATCTTTCCTACTTTGCAATGAACACAATCGTCATGAAACTTAGAATTACATGAAATCAAGTTTTGTGAACGTAAACTTCCTAAAACTCGAGCAGAAGTATGACCAAGGCGGGTATGCCAAACATCTCCAGACTCCTTGGTGGCTATGAGAGCAGGGACAGACGACTCTGGGCAGACTCGGGAATACTCTGAACAAACTCGGGAAGACGACTCTGACTCTAGAATGTGAGGCTGAAGCGGGTAGACACCATTCCTACTGATTCCCCGCAACAGAACCGCCCCCGTGGTCTTGTCCTTAACACAAACAGAAGACTCGTCAAAACAGACTATGCAAGAATTATCCTGACATAACTTTTGAACAGACATCAGATCATGTTTTAACTGGGGAACATGACACACCTTCGTGAGGAGAAGGGGGCGAGTAGGGGAAGACAGAGTTAAATTACCAAGTTTATTAATGGGAAGTTTCGTGCCATCACCAACAACAATAGAACTCGAACCAGTGTAAGGAAGAGCATTAGATAGCATACCATCCTGTGAGGTCATATGAGATGCGGCTCCAGAATCTGGATACCAAACAGAGTCATTCGTTTCACCACCAACAGACAGTGCAGCTAGGGCACAAAGCTGTGATTGAAACGTTGAGGACAATAGGCTGCTTGGTGACCTGGATACCAACAAAGACCACAAGTATCTGAAGAAGGAGTGTTGGTTAAATTGCCGTTAGATGGATTACTTCCTGCTGAAGACAAATCATTAGCAATATAATTGGCACAAGAATAATCAACATACGAAACATCATGAAAATTACCCATACCATTAGTGCGGCCTGCATGACCACGACCACCCTGTCCTCCATAACGGAAATCCTCCAGTGTTACCGCGGCCACCCTTGTTACGATTATTGTTGTTGCGATTCTTTTTCTTATCACCCCCTTGACCTTTAGAATTCGAACCACTCGAAGAAGATGGTTGTGAACCTGAAGAGCCAGAATGAACAGCGACTAAGGCCTGATGAGCAATAGGCGTATCATCGTATGCACGCTTAGCCTTAATACGTTGTTCATGCTGAAGTAGCTTGGGGCGAAGATCATCAAAAGTCAAAGTCGTTTGAAATTGTAACCAGGTAGTGACAAGGGCATCATAATCACGATCTTGATCCAAGGCAGTCAAGGTATATTGAACGAGGTCATACTGAGAGACAGGACACTGAATAGCAGCTAAGGAATCAACAATAATCTTAATTTCACGTAAAAATGCTTCCATAGTCTGTTGTTCAGGTTTCTTCATATGACTCAACCGTCCTTTCAATTCCATGGATCGAGCCATACTAGCATGTAAAAACCTCGACTTTAACCTATTCCAGATCTCCACAGAAGTATGTAATTCATGTACATCAAGCATAACATCACGCGACAAAGTAGCATACAACCACATTTTTATTTGTTGATCTAGGCGTAAATACTCGTAAAATTGCCGATTAGGGACATATTGACCAAGATGATCAACACAAGTAGGTGAAGGAATAGAAAATGTACCTTCAACAATACCTAAAAGTTGATGCGTTAACAAAAAACATGTGACTTGTGTTTTCCAGACGAGAAAATCCTCCGGAGTGGTCAACTTGATTGTAACAAATCTTGTAATATCGTGATTGTTAAATTGTTGTGCAAAAGATGACAATGAGTTAAAAAGTGGCGCACCATGGAGAGGAGAAGGAAGCAGAGGAGATGCGTGCACCATGGAAGAGGAAGCAATGGAAGTGGACGGACCACCAAATCCTAGTGGGTAGCGGCTGATTGGACTCTGGGAAGGGGAGGGACCAACCAGTGGACTGATGGGACTCCGTGAGGGTGAAAAACCGACCAGAGGGCCAGTGGAGGCCACTAACGGTGGCAGGGCAGACGTCTGGGAAGAGACGTGGGGCTGGTTCGCCAGCCAGGACACAACAGTCGACGAACCACCGACGGCCTGAAAGGATGCGCCTGACTAAGGCAGCGCTGCCGTTGTGGCGACAGAGAACGCGCTGGTGTCTGGAAAGAAGGCGCCAGGCTGGTCCGCAGCGACGAAAACCAGCGCTGGGTTGTGACGGAAATCAGCGCTGGGCGTCTGATGGCGGGGCTGGTGCACCGGAGTAGACGATTCTAGGCTAACAGACTGACCGGCGGTGGGCACCTGAGTGGCCATAAGAAAAAAAAAACAACCGAAAATTGAAAGAGAAAAAGGAATTTTTTTTTAACCTAGGCTCTTGATACCATGTACGAGTATTGGAATAATTAGCTAACCTGTTTAGGTTGCCTGACACTATTATATACTACCTCCGTTTCGCAATACATGCAACATTACCTTTAATAGTTAGTCTTTTTAGCTAAAAAGACACTTGTATCCTTACTTTTCCACTCACATGTAAACTACTTTGTTTTATCACATGGGTAATAAAGGCAATTTGCTCACTCTCTCTTCCCTTCCTTGGTCCATGTGCCATCCTCCAACGTTGCATGTATTGCGCAACGAATGTAGTATATAGAGGTATGAAAACCTATCTTTACAGAACTAAGAGTCTAATTATCAAATTACCCTAATATATTTCTCAATCTTTTAATTATAGCAACATTGTAATTACTATTTCTCATTCTTTCTTTCTTTTTTTTGGTTTAATTCATAAAAGTCTTATGCGAGATCAGTAGTAGCTAGTAGGTAACCATAACTCTCTTAGTGTGATACATCAATTAGTTAAACAAAAGCAATGAAATTTACATATATAGTACGTAAAAGTGAACACATCTACAAATTTCTGAAGAGCTAAATAACTATACAATGATATCAAAAATTGAACAAAAAAAAAGTTTAAAGGTTAAGTGGTCTCACCCTATACATTTAATCACTTTTAGATACTATATATTAAAAGAAAGGCAATGACCCTCTTGGTTGGATCCACTAACATAAAACACAAACAACAAAACTTGTAAACTTGTAAATTTGTAATCCCTTTTTTTATAAGAAGGGATAGAAATTGATGTTTTGTAAATTGACGTACACTTAATTAACCTCCCTAATAAAAGTTATTGTCATCATTCATCAACTTGGTAATCAAATTCCAAAAGTCATTACTCATACCTAATTATCCTACTTTTTTTTATTAATGCTTGATAATCCTACTTGTTACTATATATAGTTAACCGTATAACTCATTACCGAATAATACAACAAATGCTCTCAAATTGTAATCTTTTAATAAATATACTTTATAGGACCCACCTTGTATTGTTGTTCTGATCTGTGATAGCTATTTAAATCGTAATCGTATAATTATTTTGGATTATCATGTTATAGTACTCAATCAAATCAATTAGCCACATTCACATATCATTATGTCACCGTCAATCTAATTAGCTTAATTATACAACAAGTGGGCCACGGCAATGTCCATCATTTATGTTCACTATATCTTAATGATTTTGCCTGTTCAGTAATCAGTATGACTGTAAATATTAGTATTATAATACTACCTCCGTTTTATATATATTACAACCTTTGACATTTTGCACTATTCATACACTATCATTTGACCTTGTTTTGTGATTTATACACAGGGATAAATATAACCATGTGGGATCTTGTTAGCTTCGTCTCGATATATACTTAATTAATATCAACTTTCTATAATTTTTACTTAAACAAAATTAGAGATATTATCGTCTAAAGTAGTGCGTTGGGAGGCGTAAACATCCTTATGTTGCAATATATATGGAACGGAGGTAGTATATGACTGTACATGTAAAGGAGTGCTTGCAAAGTGGAGAGAGACGGACAGAAATAAAAAGAGGGAGGTATGTGATGAGGAGAGAGATAATCACTTGGTAAAGAAAGAAATTATTACAACTAAATTGAAAAGTTTTTTTTAAAAATGTTGTAATTAATTTGAAATAAAGGAAGTAGGTTTATCTGTAAATACACTACATTGCACTATCATATACTAGTATATACTATTAAGCAAGGTTCGACCTAGTGGTAAGACATGTTCTCACGAGCGACTTCAAAATCATGGGATCAAATCCCCACTATGAGCACTTAAAGATCAGGATTTCCCTTATCTTTTCTCCCTACTTTCAAATACATAGCTCGCAAATACTAGACGAAAAAATTGAGTTAATTGAAATCTAGCCATGATCCTCCTTACTATCATAGTATTTAATTATTCGACCATTCTAGACATCTAGCTAATTGTTACCACCTGTATCTTAGCTAATGGAAAGCTGATTAGAACTTGACCTAAGCTCCAATAATGTCTTCTATTACACAATAATGTCTGATCTGTACTCTGTCAAATGGTCAAAAGGTAATGGTATTACTCCTCTTCAGTTCTAATTGACTCATAGTTTATTTATAAATGACATATCAAACTCGTTTAGTTAGGTGGTTAATCACTTAATTAATAATTTTAGTAGGTATAAGAATCAAGTATATGCATAAACAAACTTTGGCATGATGCTTCGTGTACAATAGTCGAGAGTAAGTTAACCTATCTACTATTTTTTAGTTTTGAGAGGAACCTATCTATTAATTAACTAATGAAATGGTTCCCGTTTTTATAGGCATATACTTCCTCCGTTTTTTAATAAATGACACACTTATATAGTGTTCACTATTCACATTTTAGCCTCTAATTAGATTTGGTGATTTACATTTTAGGAAAAACATAGTCATGTGGGATCTTGTAAGATTCGTCTCATTGTGTAATTTTTTAATATCAACTTGTTATACTTCATCCGTTTTTATTTAAATGTGACACTTTCTATTTTAGGAAGTTTTAAATTAAATGTGACACTTTCTTTTTTGGTCAATAAACTCTCCCTATCTCTCTCCTCTCACATGGGTCCCCTTATTTTTTTCTCTCTATCTCTTTCCTTCCCAAAAATTGTCTAGGAGTCCTTGAATCTAAAAGTGTCACATTTAAATAAAAACGGAGGAAGTAATTTTTACTTATTGATAATTATAGATATTAATGTTTAAAATAACGCATTGGCAAGCGTGCAAACATGAAGTGTGTCACTTATTAAGGAACGGATGTAGCATTAGTTATGTATTTTATTTGATTGAGTGATTGAAATGAATTTTTATAGATTCTAAAATGGCTAGGTTCTATAATATGGTGGACCCATACTTGAATTACCCTTTTATATTATAAAGAGACAATTTTTTACATAATCATATTCCTGTTACCTTCATATATAATTTAGTAAAGTCATCACCATTTCAAGGAAAAAAAAGTAACTTTATGTATTAAAATACTGATGAATTATATAAAAAAACAAAGCTTTTACAAAAATGATCCTAGTGCACGATAAATCTATTTATCTATATTATTGCTTTACGTGCAACAAATAAGAAATCCTAATTACAACTGAGGAATAGTAGAGCAAAGGTTAAATTAACTCGAATATGATGAGAGAATGAGTTATCTAGTTACAAAAATGTGGTGCTACCCCTTTTTTTTCTTTTCATGGGGCTACCCTTAATTAAGGCCGTAACTAACATATATAACAAAGAGTTTCGTGTGTTAGACTTTTGTTATTCGATCTATTTTTGGGTTTGGTATACACTATCTAAAAAACATGATTCATCCCTAGCTAATTCAGATAATTTTTGTGAGGTTTCAGGGTATTAATAGAACAATATATGTATTAATAAGATACTTGTATATTATTGATGTTTGGGGAATTGTATTCATATTAAGACTGTAATTACGTAATATATATATAACGCCAGGACCTCATAATTCAGGTTAATCGTCATTATTCCATACATAGTATCAAGAACCCTAATTTTTTCCCCTCTCTCTACTTCTTGTATCACGTTCAAGTCATCGAACGCGGAATCACTTCCGCTCATGTTGTGTCATCCTCTCACGCCACTCCATGAAAGTCTGCCACCACCCCCCACAAGTCTCTGTGTTCGACACGTTCCTACACAATTACAAGTTGCCGATATTTTTGCGAAAGGTCTTTCTAATATAATGAATTATTTACTAGACATGATTCCAATATATCCGTGATTGCGTCCCATAAAAATTAAAGAAGTGTATTAGGCTAATTGTATATTATTGATGTTTGGGAAATTGTATTCATATTAAAATCGTAATTACTTCATTTATATATAACATAACGTTAGAACCACCTAATTTAGATGAGTCGTTATGTTATCAACAAATTATCTTATCAAGAGGTAGTTGTGCCTGTGGATATGTTCATATGTATGTGTGCTTAACATAGGACATTAGGGTAATAGATACTGTAGACGGACAAGTTGGCCTAGGGACCAATTTGGTTTTAGTCAAATTTATCTGTGCTTAGTCAACGAATAGACTATCACCACCGTGGCTCAACCCTTTGACCACGTGCGCTAAAACCATAACGAGTAGGAAAAGTGACTAGTTGCTAATTTGCCATGCTTCCGTAAGAATTTGGAGGTGCATTTTTAAACAATAGGTCGAGGGGTTTGCAATAACAGTTTGTAAATTACTCTTTCTATTTCAATTTATTTGCTCATGTTAAATCCGTAATAAAAAATATACTCATTAGATCTTGTTTGACTATTATATATTTGGAAATTACATTATGAGACGAACCAAACTAAATTCCACATGTGTATGTTTTTTGCTACGTATATTAACTCAAAGACGGTGAAAGTGACTAAGTGAATACTGTCCAAAGTCAAAATGTAGCAAATAAATTAGAACGGAGAGAATATCTAGTAAGAGTCTTTTTAGTTACTGAGGTAGACAGATAGTTACTATATGAAAAGGTTAAAAAAGTAACTTTCATTACTGTCTAAAAAAAATAAGTAAATATTCTCCGAAATTAAGAAGCGTTCAACAAAAAGAATTGTTAGAATTATCTTCTTTATTTATACAAAGACTTGTGTTATAGTATGATCTTTTATAAATATTTGGATAGATTGTATAAAATTTTAAGTTAACAGTAACAAGTTTTAAGTTAAAAGTTCAAGGATTTAAAATTTTAACACTTTGCACTTTAAAGTTAATAATCCGACTTGCGTGGACCCGATTCAAATTAAAAATAGTGTGCACCAGATCTAGACACGTGACTGGCGCGCAACAAACACTATCATTTCAAAGTCGTTTATATCACAAACCATACACTATATCAGAAATGGTTACACTATATCAGACAGAAACGCACTATACATATATAGAATAACGTACGAAAATGAAGTATATTACATACACTATAATATCACACAGAAAGACACTATATCAAATGGACTACAGTACGCAAACACACTAGTATAATTCATACACTATATCATAAATAGATAAACTATATCACACGGAAACACACTAGTATAATTCATACACTATATCATAAATAGATAAACTATATCACACGGAAACACACTAGTATATATAGAAAATATTACGTAGAGTGAATGAATCATTACATAGAGTGAGTGAGTGAAAGTTGTAATCATTAAGTAGAGTGAGTGAATGAGTGAATAAAAATATTACATAAACAGAAACACAAAATACGTATACTAGATATCACATATAGATACACGGTATCACTCATAGATTATAAAGATAAACTTTATCACATGGAGACATAAAATGAGTGAAAGTTGTAATCATTACAACTCACGTGATATGAGTCGGGTACACACCGAATACATACGAGATTTTTTAAGAACAATATTGAGCAAAGAAAAGAAGAGAACAGTCTGGAAGTGTCTAAATTAGTAAGTTCCAAAAAAGACAATGTCATATGTCAGAGTTTAAACTGGCCGGTGAGTAGATGCAAATCCCGTGAACATCATATTTATCTGTTTTATCAGCTTATGATAATATCTTCCACATCATAAACCCCAATATTTGATCAATTTCACCGCAGCCATCATCGAACGCGTTGTCCATCTCAAAAACAAATGAAAGCATATTTTGACTTTTCTTTTTTTTGTTGATATAAATGAATACGTAGTTTCATAATTGTGCAATATTTGGTAACTTGGTAAGAAATGTAATTATTATTGGCTATCATATGGATTATGCAGTATCACCTTTTCCTAAAAATTCCATACGAATCCATACTATTATCCTTATTCAGTATTTCTTCATCAAACAAGTCGGTAAGTAATAATAACTTGGAAAAATTGTCAAAAACCACCTAATAAAGGCACTTATTTTGAGAAAACCACATAATAAACGTTTTATTATAAGAAACCACATAATAAAACACTTTTTCTTTCAAAACACCACCACTTGAGACCAAATTAATAACTCCGTTAACCTTGGAACCACTTATCGACAAATTAGTACCTCCAGAAGAGTCACTTGGAATTGAATGCAAATGGAGGGAACTGATTACAAGGTCAAATGAGTTACTTATTTGGTCTTAAATGGTGGTGTTTTGGAAGAAAAAATATTTTATTATGTGGTTTTTTATAATAAAACGTTTATTAGTTGATTTTCTCAAAAAAAGTGTCTTTATTAGGTAGTTCGTGACAATTTTTCCTAATAATTTTAAACGACATATTGAACAAAAGCCAAATCCCTACAAGTTGAGTTGTTGCTTAACGAGCAAATGAAAAAAACAACGAATAGGTGTGTTTTGGCTCCAGCCCGGACATGCATGAGATTGCTCGGACGGGCACTTGTGATTTGCTAGTGAGTTATCTTACTGGCTCTGTTTGTGATGTATATGCTATTTTAGGGCCTTTCTTATGTTTCAAACCGCAATATAAAAGGTTTCTAATGTAACTTGGAGAGTTCATTAAGAGTCTCAAAGAGCTTTATAGGGCTTACGAGAAAGCTGAAAGGGAGGGCAAAATATTTTTTGTAGAGTATGTGTGAGAGTCCAACCACAAAATAGCAATTGAGTACTAAGAGTGTGTTATTCTTTTTAAACTATTGATGTAACATTGAATACTATTAGGATAATTTGGTAATTAGACTCTTACTCTTTGTAAAGACGGTTTTATCTCTTTATATATATAATAGTGCCAGACAACCTAAACAGGTTAGCCAATCATTCTCAATACTTGTACATAGTATCACGAGCCTAGGTTAAATTTTTTCTCTTCCGCACATGTTTAACCTCACATTTTTTAAAAGAAAAACCCTAACCCTAGCGGTTTTCCGCCGACCTAAGGACATGGTTGTCGCCCCTTCCTCCGGCAACACCGCCGCCAACAGTCACCTAACACCGGGCCCTCCTCAGCGCCCCGTCATGACTGCGGCGCTGCACTCCAGTCCCTCTTTGCCGTCCCTGCCTTTCAACAGTTTTGCTGGTCTTCCCGCCAGCCACCACTACAACACCGCCACAACGGATGCTGCGGCGTTCACCGGCGGAATTCATGGTTTTTCTGGCGCGCCAGGGCAGTTTGCGCCACCCTCTAACGTTGATCTTCAAGGCAGCCCGTTGGCTGCCCGCACTCCTTCGCGGTACCCTCCGGGTTTTGGCCCTAGTTCTAGCAATGGTAGAGTTCGTTCCGGGTCCCCTCTCTCGGCCTACACTCCTCCTCTTCTCCCGTCTGCGACATCTCTTGTACATCAGGATATTACTCGTTTTGTGACCATCAAATTAGCATCACCCGAAGATTATCTTATGTGGAAAACTCAGGTGACGTGTTTTCTTTCGACGCATCAATTACTTGGTATCGTTGAAGGTACAATTACGGTTCCTTCTCCTACTTATGTTGATAATCTAGGTTAATCTTTGCCTAATCCACACTTTATGAGTATATGAGACTTGATCAACAGATTAAGTTGTGGTTATATGCATTGATTTCCCGTGATGTTATGATGGATGTGCATGAGTTACGTACTGCTGTTGAGATTTGGAATAGATTGCGGTTACTTTTTTTGCATGCTAGTATGGCTAGATCGATGGAGTTGAAGGGTAGACTAAGTCATATGAAGAAATCTGATCAACAGTCTATGGAAGTCTTTTTACGTGAAATTAAGATTATTATTGATTCTTTAGCTGCTATTCAGTATCCTGTCTCTCAGTATGATTTAATTCAGTATACCTTGACTGCGTTGGATCAAGATCGTGACTATGATGCCCTTGTTACTATTTTGTCCCAATTTCAAACGTCCTTGACGTTTGATGCGCTTCGCCCTAAGCTCCTTCAGCATGAGCAACACATTAAGGCTATGCGTGCATATGATGATACGCCTACTGCTCATCAAGCTTCGATGTTCAGTCTGGCTCTTTAGGCTCACACTCCTCTACTTCGGGTGGTTCGAATGCTAAGGGTCAAGGGGGTGGTAAAAACAAGAATCACAACAATCGTAACAAGGGTGGTCGGGGCAATAATGGAGGTCGTGGCAATGGAAGACAGGGTGGTCGTGGTAATGCAGGCCGAAATAATGGTATGGGTAAATTATCTAACATTTCATATGTTGATTATTCTTGTGCCAATTATATTGCTAATGATTTGTCTTCGGCAGGAAGTAATCCATCTAACGACAATTTAGCCACTACTCCTTCCTCCGATACTTGTAGTCTTTGTTGGTATCCAGGTCACCAAGCAGTTTTTTGTCCTCAGCGTTTCAATCACAACTTTGTGCCTTCTTCTTCTGATGGTGTCACACGTGCCCTTGCTACACTGTCTGTTGGTGGTGAAAAGAATGACTCCGTTTGGGTCCAGATTCTGGAGCCGCATTTCATATGACCTCCAGGATGGTAAGCTATCTAATGCCCTCCCTTACACTGGTTTGAGTTCTATTGTTGTTGGTGATGGCACAAGACTTCCCATTAATAATCTTATAAATTTAACTCTGTCTTCTCCTAGTCGCCCCCTTCGCCGCACGAAGGTGTGTCATGTTCCCCAGTTGAAACATAATTTGTTGTCTGTTCAAAAGTTATGTTAAGATAATTCGTGCATCGTTTGTTTTGACGAGTCTTTTGTTTGTGTTAAGGACAAGACCACGGGGGCGGTTCTGTTGCGGGGAATTAGTAGCAATGGTGTCTACCCTATTCAGCCTCACATTCTTCAGTCCGAGTCGTCTTCCCAAGTTTGTTCCGAGTCTTCCTGAGTCTGCTCAGCGTCACCTGTCCCTGCTCTTGTTGCAACTAAGGAGTCTGGAGATGTTTGGCATGCTCGCTAGAATTTTAGGAAGTTTACGTTCACAAAATTTGATTTCATGTAATTCTAAGTTTCATGACTATTGCGCTCATTGCAAAGTAGGAAAGATACATCGTTTGCCCTTTGAGTCTGACTCATCGAGCCCCCTATCCCTTATATTTGATACATAGTGACCTTTGGCAATCACCTGTTAAATTGAATCAATTTTTTCAGTATTATGTGGTTTTTGTTAATGATTATTCGCATTTTTCTTGGCTCTATCCACTTAAATTGAAATCTGATGTTTATTCGACTTTCTTAACTTTTCAAAAACTTGTTGAGAATTTGTTTAATTTCAAAATTAAGTTTTTCCAAAGTGATGGTGGACGTGAATTTGATAACACGCCTTTATTGCAACACTTCTATGACTCGAGAATTTATTTTCGAATATCTTGTGCTAGAACTCAAGCACCGAATGGTGTTGCGGAAAGGAAACATCGCACCATTATCGAGATGGCACGCATTATGCTTCTTCACTATGAGTTGCCAACTCGATATTGGGTCGATGCGTGCTATACTGTTGTTTATACGATTAATCGTATTCCGAGTTCGACATTGCAGGGATCATCCCCCTTTGCCAAACTTTTCCATCGTCCTCCTTCCTATGAGTTTTTGAAATGTTTTGGTTGTGCTTGTTTTCTGTTGTTTTTAGATCCTAAAATCAACAAATTACAGGGTAAGTCGATTCAATGTGTTTTCATTAGCTATCCGTCACAATATAAGGGCTATTGATGTCTTGATCCTCTTTCTAGGAAGGTTTATACGAGTCGTCATGTGTTGTTTCTTGAACGTAAATTTCCGTATCGCTCTCTTGTGTCTAGCACGTCTCATGACTCCTCCGTTGCCGATGAATTAGACCCCTTGGTTTTGTTTCCGACTGGTACAACGTCTTGTGTGTCACCTATGTCTTTGGTTCCATCTCCTAGCGTGTCTCAAACTTCGTCGTTTTTTTTGGTTATGCGGTTTCATTCCGCGTCCACAACCCCCTTGGTTAGTCACATGCCCGGCAGCCCGCGGGATACTCACCCCGCGCTTACAGCTGGATCATGCTCCACTCCCCTAGATGCTGCCTGCCCGCGCGCGTCCCCTGCGCCTGCAGGTTTGCGATCTTCACCCAGCGTCCCGCAGGCCCGCGCCCGCAGCCACGCTGCACACCTCCTCTGCAGCTGCTGCCTGCCCGCGTGCATGCCCCGCGCCCGCAGACATCCCCACCTCTCCAACTTCGTCTGTGCACGCGGGCTCACCCGCATCCACAACCATTCCCTCTTCCTCGTCGTCCTTGGTCGTTCCTCTTGATGTTCCTCTAGTGTCATCCCAGTCTCCCATTCCCCCACTCCCTCGTCGTTCTAGAAAGGCGTCTAGGTGTGTCGATCCTTCTAATGTCCATACTATGACTACTCGTTTGAAAGATAGTATAGTTTCAACTAGGACTTTAATGAATTTAAAAACCGATGTTGTAGAGCCTGAACCGTCTAATTTTAAACAAGTGTCTAAAGATTCTCGCTGGCAACAAGCCATGCGTGATGAGTATACGGCATTGATTATGAACGATACATGGGAACTTGTGCCTCGCAACAACTATCGAGCTGCTCTTGGTTGTAAGTGGGTGTATAAGATTAAATATAATTCTGACGGTACCGTGGAGCGGTTTGAGGTCAGACTTGTTATTTTTGGTAACCATCAACAGGCAGGTATTGACTAGTTTCAAAACCTTTAGTCTTGTTATTAAGCCTACTACTGTTCGCTTAGTACTGACTATTGCTGCTACTCTCAAATGACCTATTTGTCAACTCGATGTTAAAATTTTTTTCCTTCATGGTTTCCTCAATGACGAAGTCTATATGCGTCAGCCTCCTGGTTTTGAACATCCTTCTAAACATCATCATGTTTTTCGGTTACGAAAATCCATTTATGGCTTGAAACAAGCTCCTCGAGCTTGGTTCTCTCGTTTCATCAACTTTCTTCTCTCTATTGCTTTCAAGTGCAGCAGTTGTGACACCTCCATGTTCACTCTAAAAAATAGTGGTCATATTATCATTCGCTTGCTATATGTTGATGATATTGTTCTTACAGGTAGTAGTTCCTATTTGCTTCATAAATTTATCAGTGTTCTCTCTGCTCAATTTGCTATGAAGAATTTGGGTGATTTGCATTATTTCTTAGGCATTCAGGTTTTACGTACTCCTCAGGGTTTGATGTTGTCTCAAAACAAATATGTAGTTGATCTTCTTCATAAATTTCATCTTCATACCGTCAAACCCATACGTACTCTTGCTGTCTCTCGTGTCACTCTTTCTCTCTTAGATGGTGAACTTCTTGCTGATCCCACAGATTATCGTAGTATGGTTGGTGCATTGCAATATTTGAATATGACTCGTCCTGATATTGCCTATGCTGTTAATTCGGTTTTTCAATTTATGCATGCGCCTCGTACTACTCACCTTCATGTTGTGAAAAGAATTTTCAAGTATCTACAGGGAACTTCTGATTATAGGTTATTTCTATACAGTACTGGCTCTCCTACTGTGACCATTGCCTATTTTGATGCTGATTGGGCCGGGTGCCCTGACACTCGGGGTTCTACTACTGGCTATGCTGTCTTCCTAGGGAAGAATATGATCTCCTGGCGCTCTAAGAAGCAAACTACTGTTTCTAAGTCTTCTACTGAAGCTGAGTATCGTGTTGTTGCCTACATTGTGGCCGAAACAATTTGGATACGTCAATTGTTGGCTGATTTAGGGTATTTTCATTGACGGCCTACCATTCTTTATTGTGACAATGTTTCTGCTATGTATCTTACTGCCAATCCTATTCATCACGATCGTAGTAAGCACATTGATGTTGATTATCATTTTGTTCGTGAGATCGTTGCTAAAGGTGGACTTCAGGTCAAGCACGTTCCGACACAGTTACAGGTTGTTGATATCTTTATTAAGGGTCTTTCTTCTGAGTTGTTTTGTAAACATCGTTCCAATCTACCCGTGATTCCTCCCCGCAAAGATTGAAGGGGTTTTTCAGGGTAATTTGGTAATTAGACTCTTAGTCTTTGTAAAGACGGTTTTATCTCTTTATATACTTCCTCCGTTTTTTATTAGTTGACCTGTTTCTTTTATCACGTTTGCTAACGCGTGATTTCAATCACTTTTATCTTGGAAAATTGATGAGTAAAAATTATAAAAATATGATATTTTGAAAATATATAATGAGACGAATCTAACAAGACCCCACATGACTATATTTTCTCTTATGTATAAATCACAAAAGATAGTCAAAGTAGATTATGTGAATAGTGTCAAAAGTCAAAAAGTGTCAACTAAAAAAACGGAGGAAATATATAATAGTGACAGGCAAGCTAAACAAGTTAGCCAATCATTCTCAATACTTGTACAAATACTTTAACAGAGAATCATTTATTGACTGAAAAGGGTAGCAAAGTTACCTCAGAAATTATAATCTCAAAAGATTATAATTAACAAATTTCATCATTGTTAATACCACGTTATAAAATGAAGGAGGAAAATTGAATTTTGGATATAAAACATTAAAACTTACTTTTGCTATCCCACAGAATAAAAAGAACTGAAAACAAAACTTTTGCATTACTTCAAAAATATCAACAACAGGTGTCACATGATTTTGGATGGAGGAGACTAGGAGAAGTGTTAGGCCATGTTCAGTTCAACTTATTTTTACTGAATTAAACTTATTTTTGTTGAACTGAACTTATTTTTGCTGAACTGAACTTATTTTTACTGAACTGAACTTATTTTTACTGAACTGAACTTATTTTTACTGAACTGAACTTATTTTTACTAAACTGAACTTATTTTTGCTGAACTGAACTTATTTTTACTGATTCATGTTGTTTTTTATTCTTTGCTCTACTGATTTTTACTGAACTGAACTTATTATTACTGAACTGAACTTATTTTTGCTGAACTGAACTTATTTTTACTGAACTGAACTTATTTTTACTGAATATTATTATTTTAAGGTGAACTGAACAGGGCCTTAGTTGATTCACTTGATTGATTATGCTTTGTTTGTTTATCATAATTAGATTATTGATTGAAATGTTAGGGAATCAGCATGATAGCTCCCCATTATTTATCGATTTATTAATCGTAATGAAAGAACGCTTTGTTTGGATGTACTATTATTATTCATGCAAGTCCCGTTCCTTGAGACTTTCTAAACACACAAAAATAGAGAATTTAAGCACTAATGCAATTGATGATAACTTTTCCTATTTTCTATTAAAAACAAAATTTTAAACTAATCACTAATATAAAATCTAATACTTTCTTCCGTTTCTTGCATAGAAAGTTCCTACTAATCGAACAAGCATGTATGTGATAGGAGGTTATGGAAAATGTGGCGAGCTCCCAACAACTTAATTTGAATACATGTACTAACTACTACTCCCTTCGTTTCTCAAAAATTATTACACTTTCTTTTTTAATACGTTTCATTAAAATTGTTACACTTCTATTTTTTTCTTTTTGGGATATATGACCCACTAATTTTTTATTCAACTAAATATTAGTTGTTCTACACTTTTACCATTAAGTCATGCTTTTTTATTTTTTATTCTCTCTCCTAAACTTACCTTTTATGTCATTGTCATGGTTTTCATATTCATTTCCTTGGTTATTGAATTTTTGAGAGTGTAGCAATTTTTAGGAATTGGATGGAGTATTATTTAGTCTAGTACTTCCTCCGTTTTTTATTAAATGATACACTTGTTTTTCACGCTTATCAAGGAAGCGATTTAAGGGTGTAAACGATTGAAATTTTCGATGAAATTTTCACACAAGTAATATAGAGTCTCATTCTTGCTTGTGTTAATATTTCATCGAAAAATTCAATCATTTACACCCTTAAATCGCTTCCTTGATAAGCGTGAAAAAACAAGTGTATCATTT
Organism: Patellifolia procumbens; assembly: GCA_947645195.1. Lineage (NCBI taxonomy): Eukaryota > Viridiplantae > Streptophyta > Magnoliopsida > Caryophyllales > Amaranthaceae > Patellifolia > Patellifolia procumbens. The sequence goes on from CANSGD010000429.1 coordinate 3,717,227, forward strand.
AATAAAAAACGGAGGAAGTAGTAAGTATCATTCCAACCTCAATGTTGGGGGATCAATTCTCATTAGGGGCACTTTGAGGATATGAATTCCTTTTACCATTTCCCTACTATCAATTGCGTGGCCTATTAGAATCCGAGCGGAGTCCGCACCATTTCTTCTTACCAAAAAACAATAATTTAAATACATATTTTTTTTCTATTGTAAAATACTCATACGAAACATAACAAATATAGTTATTACTTAGTAGGGGTCAAGGCGAGTCGTTAGTGGGGGAGTAGATAATAGCCTAGTGAATCATCTTGTAATAAGTCAGATTGAGTTGAATGTTATGGGGTAATAGCAGGTTGATATTAATGGTTAAAGCCTTATTAATTTAAAATCAACTAGTTCTGATTAATAAAAATCAGCTGCAAAACGTACATTTTAGGCTTAGTTTCTTGAAGTGCAATGAAAGGAACATAACTTAACTGAAATGTTGTTAAACTGAACTGAACTGAACTAAGTATAATTGCGACAAAAATAGAAGAACTGAACTGAATTCAAAACTGAAATGAATAGATTGAGCTGAATTTAACTAAATTGAAATATTTTTCAATTAATTCAGTCTAAAAGAAAAGAGCCTCGGTTGGAAACAATCATCACTTGGTAGGAGCCTAGGAGTATCAGCGTGAGACTAGCTTCCATTTGAACCTGACACAAACCTAAGTACGACCCCTTGTGTAGTGTAGGCTTGTAGCCCATTGCCCCCCCAGCTATTTTGCTTCATTATGCAGTTTGCACTCGGGCCAGCAAGCCCATGTGCACGGCTGCCGCTTGCCTGTGCAGCTACTGTCAACGTTTGTCTTTCTCATATGCCGTCCTTCGTCTTCATCCTTGACCCTTTCAGACCTATCACCATTGCAAGCTCTGCTTGACCGCTTGCTTCACAGCATGAGCTGCAACACTTATCCTAATTCTAGCCTCCAATTAAACGAGGAAGCTAGCTAGGTGTAAGGTTTATTTATTAGAGTGATTGTCTTGCTAGTTGCTAGGGTAAATTGGGACGGAAATCGATTTCAAGACCTTTGAAATCGGCAGGAATTATCCGATCAACAAACTTATCCCTTGCTAAGCTCGTTTGAGTCATACTTCCTCTGCTTTACTTTTGCAAGATGTAGAGTTTTACCCTCTATATACACAATGATAAACATTTATATCTTCAATTAACTAGAGGTAAAAATCATAAATTCAACTTCATATTCTATATAGTATATATCGAGAAAAATGAAATAAAGACATATGACTATATGTTCATAAAACTATGAGAAAAGCTTAGTTCATATCTGATAGATGTGAACTAAACATCTATCAGATACAATTATACTACGATTATCTATAAGTATACTACATTTTGTATATATGTACTATATGTTCAGTAAGTTCTAAATTTATTAAGAAAATATACTACTTTAAACTTTGATTAAATATACTACATTATTTATAAAATATACTACATGTTCCTATAAATATACTACGAATAAATTGATAGATGTCAAATCTCCTATCTATCTGATAGGAATTGGGCAGCCCTCATAAAACTATACAACATATATTAAACGAACTTGCCTTTAACTAGATGAGATTATACATCATACATTCGGGTGTACATGAACATCAGTACATGATACACCCAAGACTATTTAAGTAAAAAAATAACCTTCAGTATAACGTGAGCATGATATACCCAAAACTATTTGAGCAAAAAATAACCTTAAGTAACCGTATAACCATGAGTGTATGATAAGAATGGTATAATTTGATTGATAATAGAGTGTTCCTTTCAAGAAAAACAAAATGATAAGTATCAATACCTAAAATAGACCTAAATCCTAATCAAAACTATTCTTAGAAAACAATTAGGGATATCTTTCTTGGGTTAAAATAGAAATACGAAAGTAATACGTATATATGGGGTTAAAGCAAATAATTCTCAAAAAAAATGAGCTGTAGATGACCAGTCAGCAACGTGGAACCTACGTGTCAATTTGGAATCTTACAAGCAAACGTGGCGCACATGTAGTCTAATCATCTTTCTATATAATGCTCCCCAATTTCCACAAAATTAACATCATTTACTCCCAACACCTAAATTCAATTTCTTTAAATACACTTCCTCTATTTCAATATTTCATATCATTTCATTTCTCCCCTGTTTTTCTCTCTCCTTTCTTGATCATATCAAGTAAGCAAATTTTATCCGTCGAAAAATTAAAAAGTGCCGAATTTTTTGGATTTAATTTTCCAAAAAAGAACCAAAAAAATATCAAGAAAGAAGAAAAAATGAAAGAAATGAAAGGAAACCCACTTCACCTAAAATCAATTAACCATATATCTCTTCTTTGTCGATCAGTTGAAGAATCAATTTCTTTTTATCAAGATGTTCTTGGGTTTATACCTATTCGAAGACCCGGTTCTTTTGATTTTGATGGAGCTTGGTAATTCTTTTTAAAGTTTCATTCTTTTTTTATTAAAATTAGGAATTTTTAAATTAATGGGTATTTTGAGAATTTGAGTAATTTTGGTTTCTGGGTTGGTTTTGATTTGGGTTTTTATGCTCTTTCTAATGAAAAGTTGTGTTTTTTTTTGGGGGGTAAATGTAGGCTATTTGGGTACGGAATTGGAATACATTTATTACAGGCGCCAGAACCAGAGAAATTGCCCCAAAAAACTGAAATTAATCCCAAGGATAATCACATTTCTTTCCAGGTACATTTCTTTTTCTTCTTATTTTAGGTTACTTTAATAAGTAGGATACGTAAAGCAGTACTTAAACGTTCATTTCTAAGTTTGAACGTACGATTAGCTAAGGTCTGGTCAAGGTCCTTTGTTTCGCTAAAAAATATATTTGAATGTACGATTAACTTTATTTTATGATCGTGTCCACTTATTTCTAAGTGGTTTTTAGTAGAAGTAGAAAGAACTTGAGGAAAGCTTAATTTAAGAACCTTGATCTAGTAATTTCATTAAGCTACTACTATTATTTCTCTGAAATTTTAATGAACTACTAATATAGGAATACTTCCTCCTTGCATACAATTTAAATAGATTGTCATTGTTTACTTGTTACATTTCCATTTTCAAATATGTGCTTTTCATATGCTTTCTACATTTTCAATCTTAATTTGGTCATTATCCATTTTTTCTACCGTTCTAACTTTTGTTCATTCAATAAAGCAAGAGTTAATATTATTCTTTTATATTTTTTAACAAGTTTCTTACTTATCTAAACTTATAACTTTAATAAGCGAAACCTTATTTGAACTTATATCAACTTGATAAAACTTGAAAATAGGTTGAAAACAACTTAACTAATTATACATCTTCTAAAAATCCCTTTCATATAAGTAGAGACATTGAGCCGGGGGAGCCTGATTTTGTAATTTTGTACTTTTTGTCTTTTTGAGGACATTTGTTAATGCATCACATGTAAGATAATGTGACCCACGAATTCAAGACAACGTGAATATATAGACTTTGTGTATATACGACAATTGGCAAAATATCTGCCTCCATTTTGATTTTCTGTTATGTTTATAGCCAAATAAATTGCTCCTAATAATTCCTATCCTAATTGGTTTCTAATAGGGTCAGGACTTCAGGAGTATATACATTCTAGTACATTATCAAAAATTATTAAAATTTATTTGATATTATCAATCTATTTTAGAACTTACTAAATTATCCGAACCAATTGAAATTAATCCAAACTTGTTAAAATCTATTAGAAGTCATTTGAATTTAGTAAGAACTTGTTTGAATTTATTATAACTTATTCAAACTTATCTAAATTGTCTTTCACTACTAATTAATACGAGTGCAAAACATTCCCACCGTCCTTAAATAATTGTTCTGTTTGATCATCGAAGTCTCTATTCTACTATTTTCTTATATTTTTAATTGTATATTAGTTAAAGGTATCAAATATTAATTGTAGCGTTAGGAAAATATACCTTGTACATAGTATTGGTAATAACAGATTTTACGTTTATAAGATTTTGAAGTTTCATAAAAAAAAGTCAAAATATGAGGAACTTGTGAGATCATAGATAGAGCTAAATCCGTGAATTAGGTTTGAAATGGTGACTTTGAATACAATCGTGTTACAAACTTACAGTTGTACATTAGACAAGATGACAAGCGATAAGTACGTTACTATTAGCTGTGTGGCGTGGACCACGATCTCATTATATATAGACATATCATAGTAGTACTACAGTACTGCTTCTATGCATGCAATTTTTGAAAATTTTTTATTCATATCACGACCAAATATATTTTTAGTTTAAATAGAATACATGACTCAAAAGATATGAGAATATCTCATGTTTAAGTTCTCAAGTTCGAATCCGTCTAACTAAATAATACTTAGTATAGTGAAAAGGAGAGTATCCTTCTAATTTAAGGTTAGGGGTTTAATTCTCATTAAGGACACTTTAAGGATAGAGATTTTCCTTACTCTTTTCCCCTACTCTCAAATGCCTGACCTAATAGGACCCGATGGGGGTACATGCCACTCCTCCTTACCCAAAAAATGGTTAGAATTCGTCTAACTCAAGAATCGAGTGTAGAATAATAGTTGTATGTAAACATATAAAATCTGTAAAAGTAATAAAATCTCAGAGGAACATAGCCGAAGAAGTTAGAGAATAGAGGGTGAGATGTGGCAATCTAGAAATTGAAGTCTGATAAGCTGTTTCTTTGTCCTTTCAGTTCATGCCGTAGCATTACGGAAGTTTGATACTCAAGAAAGGAAGTAGTTTACTGGTTATATCAATTAAAACCATGTACTTCCTTTTTTTTCCCTTTTTTTTTATAGACTGTGGAAGTATAAGAAATTGTCACAATAATTCCTATATTTGTGCGAAATAATTAGTCAAAATAGGAAAAACTTTTTGTGAAGGTAGAAGTATAAGAAATCCATCTTATTTGTTGATTAGGCGATTTTAGGATATCAAGATAATTTTCTCATAGTCTCAGTTTTTGCGACCTAATTAGATGTAATTAGAGGGTTACATTGCCGCGTGACATAATAAATGGATACGAAATCATTCGAAGATGAAAAAGAAGGAGAAACTAAGAGTGAATAGTTATTTGATATTTAGAAGTGATGTAGTAACAGAAAGTATCTGTTAAAAGGAGTGACCGAGTCAGCAACAACTCATGGCATGATAGAGATGTATTTGTCAATGGTGCTAGTCAGGGGAGCACAAAAAAATAAAAATAATAAGCTCCTAGGGTTACTTCTAGCATGGTTTCTTGTCCTTCCCCTTTCTGGTACGCAAGTGTTGATTAGTAAAATCAGTTAGTAGAGGACTGTATTTATTTCCTTAGACTTTGATTATTTAGGATAGTAATTTTGGTTTCAGCCAATTTGAAAACTATATTGATACGAATTCAATAAGATTTTATATAATAATATCTAAATTAGTGTTAACTACTAGTGGTTAATGTATGTGTTCAACTTTTGTAGTGAGTGATCATAAGTGGTTAATGTTTGATCTTAGCCACAAGTATAAAATTGTAATGATAGAAGTAGGTGATGTAGTTTATGAAAAGGATTGAGCTTTAATTTTGTAGTTTTACTTATATCCAAAGCAAACTTTTCGCGGAATAATGCCCTTATGATTTATGAACTAGTGTTTTCTCTTTCATGTATATACTATAACTAGATAAAGCACCTCAAAGGAATCTTTATGGGTGTATAATATTTTCAATCAATAGATTCTAAATATAAGAGATAAAATGAGGATATTCTTGTTGATAAGAGGAGTCGAAAGAGTTGGGCACAACTTTTCCACTTCCATTTCATGTTACATACATGTATAAACTATAAACCAAGCCGCTTACCATAAATTTAACGAAGATAATACATAAGTCGATATTACAACAAAATGGTAATAATAGATATAACATATAATGCGATATTAGAAATGGTCATAGATACATTAGTTCCTCTTCTTTTTGTTCGAAGCAGTACATATTAGGTTCTAAAAAAATGTGTTAGAAATTTACATAATATTGACATAGTTGTAATTGATGTAGTGTGAAAGCATGGGCGCGGTGGAGAAGAAGTTGAAGGATATGGAAATAAAACACATACGAGCAAGAGTGGAAGAAGGCGGTATCTATGTTGATCAGCTCTTTTTCCACGATCCCGACGGTTTCATGATTGAAATTTGCAACTGCGATAACCTCCCAGTGATCCCTCTCGCCGGAGAGATGGTGAGATCGTGTTCGCTTGCCAATTTTGAGCATTTGCAACAACAACAGCAGAGCATCACTTCTGTGGTCCAGCAATAGAGATATTTATTTGGATGACATAAAGGGAAGAAATAAAAATGTGGGAGATATCAATTTCTTAGGTTGAAGTTGATGTCAAAAAAGTCTAAAAATGTGGACCATCTGTTGGTTGAACATATAGGAAAATTTGTGTAATGTAATATGTATCAATGTAAGAGGACCTTATATTGCTGTCTTTGTTTTTTTATTTTATTTGGGTCGTTTATTCTCGGGGCGATTTGGTCTTTTGGCTCCAAAATGGTGAAATTAAAATGTGCAATTTTGCATAATCAAATGGAACATGTTAATTGTTCTAGTACATTTTTGTTCTACCGACTACAATAATCCTCACCATTACCAATCTTATAAGACCGTTACCAAGCTTTTAATTCGTTCTTGGCAAGATTATTCTGGTCTAATTCTATTATTACTTGGGCGTTCACTTCCCGTCTAAAAATACGGCCCAATTCAATTTATCATCCTAAAGCATATTGCTTTCTTGGTTGCATCTACCAGATAGTAATTGGGCAGGTCGCGCCAGCCCGTCGAGCCTTCAAAAACCATCTGGCTTGTAACATAAGTCCAACCCATGATCAATTCATAAATTTTTAGCCCATATCGAAAAAGCTAGCCCATTAAGCCCAGTACTATCATGATTTCCTAAAAATACTATCAAGGACATGCCCTACCTGATCAATTAAGCCCATCTTGGCCCATGGGCTAACTTGTCCCTTGACCAGCCGGGCTTGGTTCTTCCTCTCGACGCAACCTGTGAATCGCACCTTGATCAGTATTATACTCAGCTCGTCACAGTCCCCCCTTCCCAAACTCAACCCATTGAAACATGTTCGCCCCTTCCAATCTAGCCTGTCAAAAACACGGTCTGGCTTGCTCAATTCACATAAATGCCATTGCTAATTGGATCTAAGTCAAAACATATCGCATGTTCTTTTAATCTCAAATGAGTTGATGAATGAATTTATTACGACTTAAGTTAATTGAAGTTGTAAATATGAAATTACAAAAATGAACTTAACATAAAAACTAAAAAAATTAAGTTGAAAAATAAGAAGGTTGTTGTGAAAAGATGAAGACAGAAGTAAGAGAGAAACTAGACAGAAGAGAGAAATACTGAGGGAAGATTTTACTCGGTGCAGTTTGCATTCATCCTTGCATCATATATATATACTACAACCATGCTATACCTTTGCCTATATGCTATAGCATAGGAGGGTAATTTTTCTACATGCATTTATGACATGCATGGTACATGTTCTAGATGGTCATTCATCTTTGACATTTAACACTCCCCCTTGAATGTCCATCTTTTCTAATGATGCTCCTTACAACTATATCTCTTTATATGCTTAAATATACTGCCTCGTTAAAAACCTTATCAGGAAAAACCCAGTGGGATAAAAACCCGATCAAAGGGAAAAAGAGTGCAGTGCATATAAGAACTATAATACTCCCCTGGAATGCCCATTGCCTTATTTACAACAAAACATGGTGCAACTTTATTGTGTTATATGCTGATATTTACTGCCTCGTTAAAAACCTTGTCAGGAAAAACCCAGTGGGATAAAAACCTGATCGAAGGGAAAAAGAGTGCAGTGTATATAACCCTCCCCCTGAGTCTAACGTAGGTTACTGAGGTGACGCATTCCAATCTTGTGCACTAATTGTTCGAGTCTCTTTGAAGGAAGGGACTTGGTAAACAAGTCCGCAAGGTTTTCACTTGATTGAATTTGCTGAATGTCTATCTTTCCTTCTTCTGGAGATCATGCGTGAAGAAGAGTTTCGGTGATAAATGTTTGGTTTTATCTCCTTTGATATATCCTTCACTGACTTGGGTGATGCAAGCAGTATTATCTTCATATATCAGTGTTGGATTATCAGTAACTAAATTCATACCGCATTCTTTTTGGATATGGCTGATCATTGTTCTGAGCCAAACGCATTCTCTTCCAGCTTCATAGAGAGCAATCAATTCGGCATGATTTGATGATGTGGCAGTTAATGTCTGCTTCGTTGATCTCCATGATATTGCTGTATCTCCATAAGTGAATAGATACCCAGACTGTGATTTGGCCTTTTGAGGGTCGGATAAGTATCCAGCATCTGCATAACCAATGAGTGAAGCACTTTGCTTCGATTGTTAAAATAATCCAAGGTCATGTGTTCCTCTGAGATAACGGAATAGGTGCTTAATTCCATTCCAATGTCTCTTTGTTGGCGCATTACTGTATCTAGCTAAGAGGTTCACTGAAAAAGCTATGTCAGGCCCAATATTATTAGCTAGGTACATTAAAGCGCCAATTGCACTCAAGTACGGTACTTCAGGACCAAGAATTTCTTCATTTTCTTCTCGAGGTCGGAATGGGTCGTCTTTCACATTCAAAGACCGCACAACCATTGGAGAATTTAATGGATGCGCTTTATCCATGTAAAAACGTTTTAAGACCTTTTTCGTATAATTTGATTGGTGAATAAAGATCCCGTCCTTCAAATGTTCCATTTGTAATCCAAGGCAAAATTTTGTTCTCCCAAGGTCTTTCATTTCAAATTCTTTCATCAAGTACCTTGCAGTTATTTCAAGTTCTTTATAAGTTCCAATGATGTTCAGATCATCAACATAAACTGCAATTATAGCAAATCGTGATTTGAATCGTTTAATGAAGACACAAGGATTGATTTGATTATTTTTGAATCCTTCTTTCGTTAGGTATTCACTGAGACGATTGTACCACATTCTTCCAGATTGTTTAAGTCCATAAAGCGATCGTTTTAGTTTTATAGAGGTCATGTCTCTGGATGTGTACTTTTCTGGTAGTTTTAGTCCATCAGGGACTTTCATGTAGATGTCAGTGTCAAGTGACCCATATAAGTATGCAATCACGACATCCATCAACCGCATTTGAAGTTTTTCGAAGACGGATAAACTTACCAGAAATCTAAATGTAGTTGCGTCAACTACTGGAGAATACGTATCATAATAATCAATCCCTGGCATTTGGGAGAAGCCTTGGCCAATCTTGTCTGCGGCGACATTCGTCTATGGTTTTTGGTTCTACACCATTCTCGTCAAATACCATTTCAACCGCTATGGAGTAAGTAAAGACATCATTTATGTCAACATTTTTTCGATTCCACTGTCTCTTTGTACAAGCATAATTAATTGAAATTTCAATGTTGTCGATACTTTCGTGTCCCTCGTTATTTGGAACATCTTCTTCTTTGTCTTTGTCTTTATCTCTTTCTCCATTTTGAATTTCATGATTTTCAATTGGAGGAACAATCATTTGTTCCTTTTCTATTTCATCTCGCCTTTTATTTTTTCTTGGTTTCGAATCTTTCGAACCAGGTGGCCTTCCACGCTTACGGCGTGCCATAGACTCTTTTTCAATTGCCTTATTATCTATGGGAATTTCAATTCGTGGGGGAGCATTCTCTGCTGGTATATGTGACTTCGTCACTTTTTTACTGTCAACGAATGCATCAGGCAATTGATTTGCAACACCTTGTAAATGAACAATTTTCTTAACTTCTTGTTCACAAGAGTTCGTTTGTGGATCAAGAAAAGATAATTGTGTTGCATTCCATGTAATTTCTATATCCTTTTTGTTTGGGTCCACTTTCTCTTCCCCTAATGCTGGGAATAAGCTTTCATTAAAATGACAATCGGCAAAACGAGCCGTGAATAAATCACCTGTCATTGGTTCAAGATATTTTATAATTGATGGGGATTCAAAACCAACATATATTCCCAGCCTTCGCTGTGGACCCATCTTTGTGCGTTGTGGTGGAGAAATAGGGACATATACACCACATCCAAATACTTTCAAATGTGAGACATTTGGTTCTCGACCAGATACTAATTGTAGTGGTGAGAATTTATGATAAGCTGTTGGTCTCAATCGAATCAATGATGCTGCATGTATTATGGCATGACCCCAAGCAGATGAGGGCAACTTTGATTTCATCAATAATGGTCTTGCAATCAATTGCAATCTTTTTATTAATGATTCAGCAAGACCATTTTGTGTATGAACATGAGCCACGGGATGTTCCACATCAATCACAATGGATATACAATAATCATTAAATATTTGGGATGTAAATTCCCCAGCATTGTCGAGTCTTATTTTTTTAATTGTATAATCCGGGAATTGAGTTCTCAATCGAATGATTTGAGCAAGGAGTTTTGCAAATGTACTATTTCTGCTTGATAAAAGGCTTACATGTGACCATCGTGTTGAAGCATCAATCAACACCATAAAGTATCGAAGTGGTCCACATGGGGGATTAATTGGTCCACAAATATCTCCTTGTATTCTTTCAAGAAATGTTGGAGATTCAGTAACAATTTTATTTATAGAGGGCCTTGTTATCATTTTCCCAAGTGAGCATGCTGCACATGCTAACTCATTTGTCTTTGGGATTTTTACATTCTTTATTGAATGCCCTATTGAGTTCTCAATGATCCTGTGCATCATTCCTGTGCCAGGATGACCTAAACGGTCATGCCATAGATTAATTAATATCTTATTATCTAACTTCTGGTTAGATATCATGTTTACTTCAAACGGACTTATATTAACACTGTATAGTCCTGAGGAATATGCTGGCAATTTCTCACAGATATATTTCTTGCCATTTCTATTATCTGTGAGACATATATATTCCGTTTCATCATTTATCATTGTTTCCAAATGATAACCATTTTTACGCACATCTCGAAAGCTTATAAGATTTCTTCGAGATTTACTTGAGTATAGTGCATCATCAATAGTCAATTTTGTCCCTTTTGGGAGTATTACACAAGCTGTTCTGGATCCTTCGATAAGTTTTGCTGTCCCGGATATGGTGTTGACATCACCTTGAAACATTGTTAGTTTTAAAAAATACTCTTTATTTTTCAGTATGGTGTGCGTTGTTCCACTATCCAGGAGGCATTGGTATCCAGATCCATTTTTAGGTTGATCCATATCTTCATAATAAGAAACAAAATTAAATAAGAACATGCATATTTCATTGATAATAAGATGGTAGTACAATTCTTAAATAAAACAAACATTAAATAAATACTTGATCAACAAGGAAATAAATATTTTCATAGCTAAACAATCAATTTTCCCCTAAATTAAAATCATTTTCAGCTCCAACTCCATCCATAAAAAAATCGGAGACATGAAGGCTAGGCGGTGAGGTATTTGCCTCATTCACAAAATTGGCTTCTGCATCTTTTCCTTTATTTTTCTTAGAAGCATGGTAGAGATCTACCAAATGCTTGGCTGTTCGACATGTACGCCCCCAGTGCCCAGATATACCACATCTAAAGCATATATCTTTTGCCTTCTGATTATCATGCTTGTGGTATTGTTGCCCCCTCTCATTGTTTTTGAAGTTATTATTATTTTTGGGGAAATATCCTTTACCTCGGCCTCGGCCTCGACCACGATTGTTTCCACGTCCTTTCCCACGGTCATTTCCACGCCCACCTCTGTTTACAGCATTTGATTCAGGTAGGTCTGAGCTTTCTACTGCATTCGCCTCTTGGAATGCCAAAGACCCAGTTGGTCTAAGATTATAATTCTTTAGTAAAAGATCATTATTTTGCTCAGCCACCAACAATACAGAGATTAGCTCAGAATAGTTTTTAAAGCCCCTTTCTCTGTATTGTTGTTGTAATATAATATTTGAGGCATGGAATGTAGAGAGAGTTTTCTCTAGCATTTGTTCCTCAGTGACCGGATGATCACAATATTTCAGCAGCGATACAATTCTAAACAGTGTTGAATTGTAGTCACTGATGCATTTAAAATCTTGGAACCTTAGATTAGTCCATTCGAATAATGCCTTGGGGAGGAGAATATTTTTATGGTGGCCATATCTTTCTTTGAGGCTGTTCCATAGTTCTTTTGGATCTTCCACCAATAAGTATTCAGTTTTTAGGCTTTCATGCAGGTGGTGTCTCAAAAGAACCAAGGCCCTGGCCTTTTCTTGTTCAGTGGCCAATTTAATTTGTTGGGCCGTACTTGAGCCTATATTGACAGTTTGATCTTTAATAGTATGCTCTAGTCCTTGAGCCTTTAAATTCATCTGGGCATCTACCGTCCATTCCAGGAATTTATTTCCGGACAAATCTAGGACATTGAATTGTCTTTTCATTAAATCTCCCATTATAGCTACAATAAGGTAGATAATAGTATGAAATTAGTAAATGATAACAAATCACATATAATATCTCCCCCTGATTTATATCATTTATAATTATAAATATTACAAAATAAAACAAAACAAGACATAACATTAAAATATTACAAGCAAAATAATAACTTACAATAAAAACACAGAAAGTACAAAAATAAGCTAAAATAACAAAATACTTCCTAGAAATGCATATGAAGACAAAACAACACATGCATTTTCACCGTTTCACCGGGGAGAAAGTGTGTGATATCATGGTTCCTACTTGTGTATGAGGAGAAATATCATTAATGCCATGAGAAGGACAAATAAACCGGCTATAAGGAAAATAGAGTTTTATTTTTCTAAAATCCTCCTCAAAAGAAGAATAGGAGGGTGGAGGGCGGTTGTGTTCGGCGTTGGGCATGGTGGTCGGGAAAAATGGAGGAAGAAGAAAAAAAATTTGTGGGTTTGAGTAAAAGATGGACGAAGGTAAGAGATATGTGGTGAAATTGGGGATGGGTAATCCGCTTTTATAGAGGGTTATCCTTAACTGTACAGTTTGTTGTATATTTATCTACAGTTGTTCAAAGAATATAATGCAATAAAATTTTAGTTGGAGTATTTATGGGTACTAAATATAATTTGTTACTATTATGCATGTCGGTAAGTGTAAAAATGATAAAAAATATAACTACAAATGTCATACTAAGGAAATAACACATAGTAAAGGAAATAAATATGTAATACGGTTCTAGGTTAGCTACTCCTGCATATATTGACAATAAAAAGAGCAAGAAAAATTTACTATTGTCGGCCAGCCATATAGGCGGCAAAATTAAATAAAACAACAACCTGCCATATAGGCGGTAAATGAAAATAACCTGCCATATAGGCGGTACAACAAAATAAAATAACATAAATTAAAGTGTCCTGGCCCTCCATAAAGGTGGCGTTCTTGTTAAATTATTATTTGATTTACCGGCTAGTGGCATGGTGACGTTTGCTACTAGTTCCTTCCTGTTCGTCCCTATTTCTTTTATTATTTGGTGGTGGTGGATTTTCAGTTGGTGGTGCTGGAGGATTACTATTGGTGTTAGGAACAGGGGTTTGTGGATTTTCACCGGTACGGACATTAATACCGTTGGCGAGGTCAGTGCGAAAAGGATGACTTACAATCCCCCTAGCTGGGTTGGTAGCGAAAGGGACGGTGTTACGTTCTACAATTAAATGTATACAACAGAGAGAAACATTGTTGAAAACAACATTGATCCCGTTACTTTGTTGATCCATGTTAGGATAGTGAAAAAGGGTGAGACTAGAAAAATTGAATACCGGAGTTTGAAAGATTAAAGGTTAAAAATACCTTTTGGTTTTTGTAAGCAAACTCGTGCTGATAACGTGTTGTGAAAAGATGAAGACAGAAGTAAGAGAGAAACTAGACAGAAGAGAGAAATACTGAGGGAAGATTTTACTCGGTGCAGTTTGCATTCATCCTTGCATCATACATATATACTACAACCATGCTATACCTTTGCCTATATGCTATAGCATAGGAGGGTAATTTTTCTACATGCATTTATGACATGCATGGTACATGTTCTAGATGGCCATTCATCTTTGACATTTAACAAAGGTCATATTACTAATATTCGATCTTAAAATTAATTGACGCTAGTAAGTCTTCGTACTAGGATTATTACAATTCCATCTTTTAATGTGTGGGACAAATTATCTCGCATTTGTAATATCATGACTTCCTCTGTCTCTAGAAATTCTAGTCTCTAGGCATTTGTTTTTGTTAAAGTCAAAGGTGTTTTTTTTATCACATATGTTCACTAGTATATAAAATTCTTACGTGATAACCTCTTAAATTGATTTCTATGTCTAAATTTCAATTATTAAAGTTTTTATAAGCTTTATCAATAACATAATTAAAGATGTAGAAGGTGTATATTGAAAGCCTTGTAATAAAAGATATTTTGTACCATTAACAACCATAAAATAAGTGAGGAGAGAAGAACCCCCAAGAGAACCCAAAGCAACCAATGGACCACCGTCAGTCGCCGGAAAACCAAACCAATCCGCACCCAGCTACAAAAGGCTGGTTTGTTGATTTCCTTCCCATGAACATTTGCCAATATGATTTAGCTTGAACCATTGAACCTTATGGTCCTATGGTCAACGTTTCCATACCCGAAAAATTGAGGCCCCATTGCAAACATAGATTTCCTTCGGTCCAATTTCTTTCAAATTCCTTCCAGAGAAAAGCCATACAGCTGAAAATGAAAAAAAGCTATCAAATGGCCGCTTGAAATTTTTTCCAGCCAAACGTGATATCTCTCTACCTCAGTATAATACCAAACCTCATGAAGCAACAACGAACCTTCATCCCAAACCCACAAACTTAAGCAAACAACTAAACATACCCCCATCTTTTCGAGATCTTAGGTCCTACAAAGATGTTTCTCTTGGCAATCCCCCCTCATCCAAACCTAAACCATTCATACCCACTCAATCTGATCCCCCTACAAACAAAGAGTAATCCAATTTC
This sequence comes from Patellifolia procumbens, assembly GCA_947645195.1. Lineage (NCBI taxonomy): Eukaryota > Viridiplantae > Streptophyta > Magnoliopsida > Caryophyllales > Amaranthaceae > Patellifolia > Patellifolia procumbens. Next base: position 3,732,288 of record CANSGD010000429.1, read on the forward strand.
AATCCATCCCCCGCAAGAAAAGGATTCAAACCCACAATGCTTTCATTTTGAACCCACCCCTGTCAGGCGTATGAGTTCACCGTTACTAGGAGAAAATGTGGAAAAAATCAGGATGCAATTTCAGTACATGAATACGAAGGCGAAGAGCAGATCTCAATTAAACGAGTTATCTCCCATGACAATTATGATGTCTTTAACAGAAGCCTTCTTGCAATCTCACCCTCATCGCAATCTTCAACCCAAATCCATGACCACATTCTTGCAGAAGGTGTCTCTTGCATCACCTTAAAATCCCTTAGCTTGGGGGTCAACTTCATCTCGTCACTTTTGCATTTATAGAAGGTAAAGAGGCTATCTTAGACAACAAGTGGTTTGATAAATGGTTCATTGAATTGAGAGAAATATCCAATAATGATGCTTCGAGATGGAGGGACACAAGAAAAAAAATTTATGGGGTGCCCTTCAAATGCTGGACATATGAAATTTTTTTCAATATAGGATCCGTCTTTGGTAGAGTTCTTTCAGTACACTACTCAAACTTTGATCATGCTGAAATTTCGCTTATCACTGATTGCCTCTTCAACATTAACTGCAAGATGATATTAGAGGTGGAAGGAAAAAAATCATAAATTTTCATATCAGACTGCCATAAAAATCACTTTCAAAATGGATCTCAAACTGACATCCATATTCCAACTCCGTCCTCCGATGAAAATTCCGATGAGAACAATGATTTTGTCGGCACACCTATCCCGATTCCCAAGAGCAATAACTCTGCCAGCTGCTCCTCTCCCATTGATGTTTTAATGGGCTCTGCAAATTCCCAAAACACTGTTGTGCCCCCAATGTGATGTTTCAGCCACCAAAAGATAATGACATCACCTCCATAAGTTTTCAGGTAACATCTCATCAAGCCAATGATAACCTATCATTTCTTCACAACCTATTAGTCACTCACCAAAAGGACACCTCAATTCTAAGGGGCGCACCATTAACGAACCATGCTCCCAAAATAAAATCCCCCTCGTGTCTCGCTGCCTGTGTGGGTCCACAAAATCTCCTACCAAACTAGATAATCCTCTCTCTCCTATTCCCATCTCAAACCCTTTTCGGCCTTTGCACCGAAATTCGAAACTCTCATATTCTCTATCATCTCTCTCCTATGGACCTATGTTCCCACCTAGTTTTGAAAGCCTCATATCCATAACTCACAAATTAAGCCATGCAAAAAAAGATTGAAAAAACTCCAAAAGAAAGAAAAGAAGAAAAAGCTCAGCAAACACATTTATTCCTCTCCAATTCATCTCACTCCCCCTTCTCATATCACCTGTAAAGATGTTATCAATATAGCTACATAATTAGGTCTCAGAATTGAGGGACCTATTTCTTGTATCGAGAACCTTATCTCCAGTATTTTGAAACGTCAGCAAGAGGATTGAGATTCAATCAAGCCCTGATCTTTCCACACCTTTCATCACCCCATAAACGCAATGATTATTTTCTCCTGGAATTGATGAGGTATAGGGGCTATGTCAAGCGTTCCCAAATCCGTAAACACATCTCCAACCACAATCCTTCCTTCACTTTCATTCAGGAAACAAAAACTGAAAACTTTCATCCTAAATCAATAAAATATATTTGGCACGATGATGATGTTATATGGCTGGCTAGTCCATCCATAAGAAACTCAGGTGGACTTCTATCGAAATCCTCCTTCTTTAGATTAGAATCACATCTTATAGAGAGATGGATTGCAATCTGTTGTCTCCAATGAATTTTCGTGTGGCATTATAAATTTATATAGTCCATTTAGCATTGAAGGAAGGGCTGATGTTTGGAATGTCATCAGTGAATTTTATACATCAATAAACCTTCCAATTCTACTCATTCGAGATTTTAATGAAGTCTTGTCATCATCGGAACGGGGGAGCCAAGTCATCTCACAGGAGGGTGTATCTGATTTTCAGAAATTCATCCAGAATACCCAACTACTAGAAATCTCCTCCTCCAATGGAAACTTCACATGGTTTCATGGAAACCCCAAGAGCAAATTGGACAGGTGCTTCGTAAGTCCTGAATGGGTCTCCAATACCCGAATCTCTCAATATCAATTCTCAATAGAAGCATATCAGACCAGTGTTCGCTTCTGGCTCAAACCACACACTCAAATTGGGCCCAAAACCTTTTAAGTTCATGAACTGCTGGATCTCTCACCCCAAATACGTGCCCACAGTCCGCATAGCATGGGCTTCAGCCACTCACTTACCCATCCCTGAATAACTCAAGCTAGTTAAAAAAGAGCTTAGAACATGGAATAAATGTGAGTTTGGGATGATTGACGATACCATCTGGCGATTAGAGGATAAAATCCATAGTTTTGATACAAATTTCCAATGTTAGACCTCTAGATGACAACGAACTTCTTGAGAGGAGAAATGTGCAAGTTGATCTGGTCATGCTGGAAACACAAAGAATCATATTGGGCGCAAAATTCACGCTTAAAGTGGATTAAAGAAGGAGATCGAAACACCAAATACTTTCATACTTTAGCCTCCATCCGAAGGAAAATAAATGCTCTTTTTTCACTAACAATTAACAATCTCATTGTTTATGATCTTGCATGTATCAAGAAAGAGGCCATTTCTTACTTCCGAAATATCTTCAAAGAAGAAATTCATCCTAGGCCCCGTTTCGAAAATCTCGACTTCAATTGTATCCCCCCATCGCAAGTCTCTTTTCTTACAAAATCGTTCACAAATGAGGAAATATATTATGCTGTAGCCTCTTACGAAGGGAATAAGGCCCCTGGGCCCGATGGGTTCATTTCAATTTCATAGAATCTACTTGGGATATTATAAAACTTGATGTGTGTGATATAAATGGGAAATTCTGGACAACATCTCAACTGCCTAAGGGCTGTAACACCGCCTTCATAACCTTGATCCCCAAGGTTGACTCCCCTCTTGGGTTTAAAGACTTCAGGCCTATTAGTATGGTGGGCTGTATATACAAGCAAGGTTGTTAAAATCGAGATTCTACCTTAAATGGGAAAGGCGTGTTAAAATCGGATCGTAGAATCGAATCGTAAAATCGTAAGATTCTACAAATTTTGCGAAAATAGAGTTTTATGATGCATTGTTTAACTTATTTAACTGTTTTTATCATTAAATGACTTTTAAAAAATATTATTTTGGTATTTGGTCCTTTTATTATAAGATTAATCATTTAAATTTAAACACAATTAAGATTAGAAGTGCAAGGCCACTAATCGTGTACTAAAGAAATGCTCCTAGTATCATTGTTGATGAAAAAGACGAGTTTGAGTGACTTGTGAAAGTTGTAACTCATCTAGAAAGAGAGAAGCATTATAACAATAGGCTTGACCCATTATTTTAATGGAATCTCGAAGTTTTAAAATCGTAAAGAATCATTAAATCGTAAGATTTTAATGACGATTTTAAGATTCTAATGATTTTTTAAGATTCTAACTAAGATTCTAACGGATTAAGATTCTAGTTGCGATTTAAATCGTTTTTCAAAGTAAGATCGTAAAATCGTAAGATTTTAAGACTTAAATCGTGATTTTAATAACCATGTATACAAGATTATATTAAAGATCTTAGCGTGCAGACTACAACAGGTTATGGGATTCCGAGTCAGGCCGTTGCAATTCTCCTTTATTGCGGGTCGTTAAATACTTGATGGGGCTTTAATTGCAAGCCAGATCATCGACTCTTGTAAGAGACGAAAAATCAAAGCTACCATGCTTAAGCTAGATTTTCATAAAGCTTTCGATAGTATTTCATGGGAGTATTTGGATTGGGTTCAAGACCAAATGGGCTTTCCGTCTCAATGGAGATCTTGGATTAAGGCTTGTGTTATGTCTGCCTCGACTTCAATTCTGCTTGATGGGACGCCATCTCCTCCAATTAAGCTCCATAGAGGCCTTTAACAAGGAGACCCTCTGTCTCCTTTCTTGTTCAATCTGGCTGTTGAACCTCTCAAAAAAAGCCCTAGATATGAAGCTTTGGGAGGGCATACCCTCTCGACCAAACGGTATTTGGACCTCGCATCTCCAATATGCGGACTCTAATTTTATTTTCTGCCCTTAATCTTGATTATCTTAGCAACATCAAAAAAGCTCTCATTGCTTTTGAAGTTACATCAAGCCTTAATGCGAATTTTCTCAAGAGTGCACTTTACGGACATTAATGTGGACGATGTATGGCTCTCTCAAACGGCTAACTCCGTCTTATGGCGAAAAAAGGTTCCTTCCCGTTCTTCTATTTAGGGCTCCCTTTAGGGGCTAATTCATCTAGACTTGCTACTTGGGATCCTATTATTATTATAAGCCGTATGCAAAAAAAACTTGCAACTTGGAAGTGTAAGCTACTATATATTGGAGGGAGACTTACTTTGATTAAAGCCTCTCTTTCTAGCCTCCCTCTTTATTTCATGTCTATTATTCCCATACCTAAGGGAGTGATGGAGATGATGGTAAAAATTAAAAGAGAATTCCTTTGGGGTGGAGTGGATGGCAAACGTGCTCTTCCTCTATTGCTTGGGCTCGCATTGAGTTGTCGAAATCCTTAGGTGGTCTGGGTGTGGGGAATTTATCTCATAGAAATGTGGCTATCTTGTTTAAATGGCTGTGGAGATATTCTGATGAGCCCAAGGCCCTTTGGAGGTCTGTCATACATGATAAATACGGGTATTCCTCAACTCTTACCCTTAATGATCTCTCGATACCCAGCTCGGGTGGCCCATGGAAGTCTATTTATTGCAATGAGGTTCTTAACCAGCCGGTAGCAAAGAATTCCGGGCTACTCAATGTGCGGAAAAATGTGGGCCGTGGATGTCAAACTTTATTTTGGTTCGATATATGGATCAGCTCAGTCCCTTTTAAAGCTTTGTTTCCTAGGCTATTTTCCATCTCCCCTAATCCAGCAGCCACAATAGCTTCACTTGGATTTTGGGATGGTTGTGAATGGCATTGGTCTCTCTCTTGGAGACGCATTTTAAGACCTAGGGATTTGGATAAATTGAATGAATTAATGGCCACGCTGAAAAATGTTATGCTTGATCTTGCTAGAGATGTTTTCATGATTTGGACTCCTCACAAAGAGGGGTGTTTCTCTTTCAAATCGGTCACTTTTAAACTTGCATAGAGTTCGTGTTTGTTTATCAGGACCTCATCAAAGGAAGCTGGAAAGGTTTGGTGCCTCCAAGGGTAAAAATCTTTACTTGGCTCTCAATTTTGGATAAAAATTAATACTAGGTCGAAGCTATGTCGGTATTCTTCCAATTGATGAAGCTTATTGTGTATTTTGCAACTCCCACATAGAAACTTTGAACTATCTGCTGCTACACTGTGATCTCTCATGGTCAATTTGGTCATGGTGGATCTAATTGTGGGGGCTCTCCTAGGTCTTTCCTCTTTCACTAAAAGATGCTTTTCTTTAATGGAAATTATCTATAAGCTCCTCTTTCTCAAAGAGTGTTGGTCCTATTGAACTACAAGTTTACTACAAGAGGGGGGGGGAGGTTTGAATTGTAGTAAAGGTATTTATAGACTCTTTTTGCGGAATTAAAAACTTAGAAAGAAATAAAGAGAAACTTTAACTATGAACACAAGAAATGCTTTTAAACAAGATTTTCTTCCAATATTCTCTAGGAAGAAATCTTGCCGTTTTATTTATAATAGCAATTACACCCTATTATAAACAGCACCTACTCTATTCCTCTAGGAACTGGTTCCCAGTCACCTTGTTCCCCCTGAACACGTGACCTAGAAGTCTTCTCTTTCTTCTCTTTCACTCTTAAGAATAGAAATTTTCTCACAAAATTTCACTCACCCCAAACTCTATATATGGATTACAGTAATGAATAGTTGAAGAGAGAAAAACCGAGGTTAAACTTTCTAAAAGAAATTATACAATTAATCTCGAAAGTCTTAAGAACTAAATTTGTTGTTCTTCAATGTTTAAATAGCTGATTTCCCCTTCAACGATCTTCTTCAACGGTAAGTAATGGACGCTTGAATTTAGCCACGTCCAACCACTTTCCAAGCCGTTATTCAGTCATGCTCAGTCCACGATCCACGATCTTTTCTCTTGCTGTTGAATAGGTCTTAGCCGTTAAATCTGTTGGACTTGGATTGTGCTTCCTAGACTCTAGGAACTTGCTGAAAGTGCTCCAACAACCCAGATTTGTAGCTGAGTAATTATGCCCATTTGTCCATCTTTTTATTTACCTGTAAACCTATAAACACCTCTACTAACATTATGGAAATTAATATTCCACAATATTAGATATATTAAATATACACAAAGCAATATATCCAAATATCTTATCATCCTAAATAACTTAACTTTGGTTAAATCCAAAACCAATTCTCCATAAGTTATTTTAGGTCTAACAAAATAAATAAATAATACTTTGCGAATAAATAAATAAATAAATAAATAAACCTAATCCTAAGTTAAAACAACTTTATTTGTTATCATCAAAATAACGAATACAACAAAGAGGATATGGCATGTTATGTTTTACATCATCAGTTTGTCATTGTGGAAAGAGAGAAATAGTAGAATTTTCAAGAACACCATTTCCTCCCTTGTCCACTTGCAAGACTTGATATTGGTTAGACTATGTTGGTGGCTCAAAGCATGGGCTGACGGTTTCCCCTACTCTTCTACCGAGGTTCTTCAAAATTTGAGATGTCTTAATTGGACCGGAAATCAACCAGCCTATTTATCTCTTCAGCAGGCAGAAACGCAATCTTGGTCTCCTCCCCTTCCAACTATCTAAAATGGAATGGTTGAAAAGTTGTTTCTCTATGAAGGACCTTGGAGAGGCTGAGTACATATTGGGAATAAAAATCCATAGAGATAGGTCTCGAAGGATGATTGGACTAAGTCAAGAAACTCATATTGATAAAGTTCTTGCAAGGTTCAACATGGAAAACTCGAAGAGAGGATTCGTTCCCATGTCACATGGCATATCGCTTAGCAAGAGTCAGTGCCCGACTGAGCCTGATTAGTTGAAGCGAATGAATAGCATACCTTATGCCTCGGCTATAGGATCTATCATGTATGCCATGATAAGTACTCGACCAGATGTTGCATATGCCTTAAGCATGTGCAGCAGATTCCAAGCAAATCCAGGTGAAGCACACTGGACTGCAGCTAAGAGCATCCTTAAGTACTTGAGAAGAACTAAAGGCATGTTCTTAGTCTATGGAGGTGAAAATGAGTTGGTTGTTAAAGGTTATACTGATGCGAGCTTCCAAACCGACAGAGATGATTACCGCTCTCAGTTAGGGTACATCTTTTGTCTAAATGGAGGAGCAGTGAGCTGGAAGAGTTCAAAGCAAAGCACTGTGGCAGACTCTACGACAGAATCAGAATACTTAGCAGCGGTTGAAGCAGCTAAGGAAGCTGTTTGGATAAAGAAGTTCTTGACAGAGCTAGGGGTCGTACCTAGTGCTCTTGAAGGGATTGAGCTATTATGTGATAATAATGGTGCTATTGCACAAGCAAAAGAACCAAGGTCACATAACAAATCCAAACATGTAATGAGGAAGTATCAACTTATTCGCGAGATAGTTGACAGAAAGGATGTCAAGATCTGCAAAGTTCACACGGATGAGAATGTGGCTGATCCGCTTACTAAACCTCTGCCTCAACCCAAGCATGAAAGTCACGCTAGGGCTATAGGCTTGAAGCAAATGTTAGAATGGCTTTATATTGTATTATGTTTGAAGAAACTTGTTACAATGTAAAGACATGGTTTTGCTATTTTATGTTTATGAGAAATAAAGTTTTATCTTATTTAATTTTGGTTTAGTATTAAATAAAATGTCCAAAAATATTCTTGAATTCAATGGTTTTGTCAAATATGTGATTTGATGAATGAAACACATAAGTGAACTGAATTCATAGAATATTCATGTTCCTAATCCAAGTCATTAAATTGGACATAAATGACTTATTGAAGGATTAGCATATAAGATTGATTGATAGCGCTGTTTCATGGGCTATAGGAACATAGAGATGTTTAGTCAATCATATGGATATGTATATTTGATACATGATCGAACTGACCTACTTAGAAGTTTGAATAACTTCATAATTATATTAGTGGATTCCTAAGACATGAGTGGAACACTACTTAGCTTGATAATTGGTATAACTTTGATGTTGTCAAACGTCATGCCGTAAAAGGGGACTAGAAAGGCAGCATTCGGGTTGTGCTAAAAGTTGAGTGGGAGTTTTGGTTTCCACAAGATTGAAAAGGTCCTCCTATATAAGATAGGATGGGTGTCTTGGCCTCTTGAAGAGTGAGAATTGAAAATGCATGGCCGTGCTCAAATGGATTATAAGATAATCATTTGTTTAGCAATTCGAACTCGGATTTCAAGGAATAATTTGAAAATTAGTATGGATAACATAGAGATGTGATCATACTATCAAATTAGACACTAAGAGACTTTAGGAATTTGAATATTGCACACTCGTCTCGGACAAGTGGGAGATTGAAGGAATTGTGTCCTCGACTCTATTGCAATTATTAAATATAATATGGATCGTATTATGGAGATAATAATTCGTTTAATTGGGTCGTCTTTACGTCTTGCTAGAGAACGCTATAGACCTTTGGGTTAGTAAATAATAAACCCGAAGCCCACTTAAATGGATCCTATAAGGTCACACATAATATTTGGATCAACAAAAGAGAAACCCATAGCCCATAAAGGCTATAGGGTAGTCGGCCCAAGAGGGAGATGAGAGGAGATTATTTGACCTAATTATTCCTATATAAAGGTCATACAGTCAGAAAATAAGATACAATATCTCTCATTATTTTCTCCTGCTCTTTCTCTCTCTCAACTGACATTACTCCATAAAAGAAGAACGCTTTCTTTCTTCCTTCCAACTAGCATCGGTGGAGTGTTGATCCAAATTGGTGGACTAAGTAGAGGAATCACGTTTGGGATTCTTTCTCCAAGATCGTTGGCTATACTTTGAAGTATTCAATCCCGCCATACCAGTTGAAATCACGCATCAAGAGGTTGGTAATTAATTATTATATGATCCTTAATTATATGTGCATGAGATCCTGTTTTAGGTGCTTATGAATTAGATTCATGAAATTCCGCTTATAGTACCTATAATACTACAATTTTCCGATCCATTAAAATATCAACAAGTTTAGAGACAATCAAAAGCTCTAATCTCATCATTGTATCGGACTCTGCCAATGGGGTTTGATGGTGCAATCAAGAAAGTGGAGGTCCTTGGAATCTTAATTTCATGCTCAATTTCATCAGAAATGCTCGTAAAACTTGGGTCTCTCTATCCATTGTCCACAAAGGAAGGGGCACCGATGGGGTTGCTGACTCTCTTGCCAAACAGGGGTTGAGGAGAAGTGATAGTGATGAATTTCTAGTTTGGTGTTAAGTCTCTAGCGAAATTTGCATTATCTCCTATAAATATTCATTAGTGGGATATTTTATATTTTGTATTAACGCTTGTACCGAACTTGCTCTTTTGTGGGCCTAAATATTAATAAAAAGTCTCAAAGTCTATTAAAAAACCATAAAATAAGTGAGAACCATTCTTTCACAAGGACTACAGGTGATCAACAAGTCTTCGCTATGATAAGTAGGGCCAAAATATCTCAAGCTATATAGTCAATTGCCAACTAGAACGTAATAACAAGAAACGACTAAATCAGCGAATGAAGGTAAAAGAGATTGAAAGGGCTCACACACCAACTAATTCGTGAATCGTGATTGAGGCATTCGAGGGAATGAAACACAGGGGAAGAAATACGCGATTAATTAAGGTGATCGACTCATAATTAATCATAAATTATCGGGAAATTCTATATGGTACCATTGTACTTTTGACTTTTCATTTGGTACCACATATTAGTCAAGGATTCTACATGGTACCATTGTAGTTAGGACGAATTGGCTAAAGTACCATTATGTTAAATAACACGTTAGTTGAAGGTTAATTAGGGTTAAGGGTTTGGTTTTCTCACCAAGAAAATTACTAGGTTAAAGTTTTGGGGGGCATATTGACCCTTTGAGGTCGAAAAAGTTAAAAATTGACCGAAAATGCCTTAATATGCGCACCATGAAAAACAATCAGTCTTCCCTCACACATAAAACAAGGCGTTTTCAATCATTTTTTGCTAATTTTGACCTCAAAGTTAACCCTTTTGGATCAAAATGCCCCCAAAAATTTCAACCGTGTAATTTTCTTGGTGAACAAACCAAATTTTAACCTCTAGTTAACCCCGACTAACGTTTTGTTTAACGGAATGGTAACTTAGACAATTTGTCCAAACTATAGCGGTACCATGTAGGACCCTTGAAAAATTTATGGTACCAAATAGAAAAGTCAAAAGTACAATGATACCATATAGAATATCCCTAAATTATTTTGTCAAAACAATATAAAAGTAGCTAAACTACATAATGAAGTCACTTTCATGTATAAGGAATTTAGAGTAAGATAAAGAATATCACTCATCACCATGCAAATTGCAATTGTGTTGTGACTTGTGCAACAAAAAGTTATCTTTTCAAATTTGATGTATATGGTAACTAAGATTACTGAATAACTGTTACTAGTTAGCTATACAACAATTCATTGAGCAAGAAACCGAGTCAATAATTTGAAAGGAGAGACATTCGTTCAAGAATTCGGCTGAAAGAATTTACTTTACACTGTTTACAGTTTACAGTGTATAAATGATAATTGGCCCCCAAAATATGATAAAAGTTGAACTAAATAACAAAATCATAGTAGTAGTATATAAATGATCTCTTGAAGTTCTGAGAAAAGTGATACTATTATACTAAAGCAGCAAGAATTCAGTTTAAAGAATTTACTTTACAGTCTAAAATCTACATGCTTGGTTAACTGCAATAAAAGCAGCAAACATGCAGCAAAAAATATGAAATAATGCTTACAATTCCATGATGAACCAATAAATAAATATAATCAAATAAAAGCACCCGAAAAAATAAGAAAAAGAAAAACTCTCCTCGAGAGTAGGGACAAATGGATGAAATTCCTTATCAAACCGCAGCTGATAGAAATCGAACTTATGGCGTGAAAGTTACACAGTGAAACTCCTACAAGCTCCATATCATATCAAAGACCTCTCTCAAGCATCTTCTCTACGTTTTCGATGGATTCGAGGCGTTGAAGAAGCAATTGCTGCTTAAATTTTTGGATAAAATTTTCAGCACTCTCGTTTATATCAACCGATTTCTTGGTCTCGAGTTTCTTGTTGGGAATTTGCATAGCCTTTTTATCCCGTAGTACTTTAACATTATTAATATCATCACTAGACTTCACTTTATTATTCGTAGCGGGCTTAACCTGATTAGACTTGATTGGATCTGATTGAAACTTATTATTACGACGAGTTGTTGTAGTAGTGCTTGTTTCTGCTAATCTACGAAGACATTCTTTCTCATCTTCGTCGATTCTTACCATCCTAGAATGAATGATCTTGTAATTCTTCTCCATTATATTTTTCTTTTGTTTTTTTGAGGGCTTTCTTTTTTCCTGGATGTGTTTGGTATATTAATTAAAGTAGGAAGATGGGAATTTGGATGAGATGGTGTGATAATGGATGTGAGGTATATATAGAAAGTAAGGAATGAATGGTTGGTTTAAGGTTGAAGTTTATTACAAGTGGGGGCTGAGTCAATTGCGTGTTAATTAGTATTGTTGAAGTATTTTCATGGGTTATGGTCGGTTATAAAGGTGAAATACTCTCTCAAGCTGCGCCGTAATACTTTGATCTAGTCTCATGCATGCATGGTCTCTACTTTAGTGTTGATCACTTCTTAAGTAATTCTCTTATCTCTATGAAAACTAAAAAGAAGTCATTTCATACTTTATTAAGAATGTTTTATTTTTGATAATTATGCTAAAAATATTATTCTAATTGAGAACCATACGGCTAATATAAATATAGCAAAGTGAGATATCATGGAATTGATGATCATTATCTACACCTTCAATCCTTTAAAATGATAGATATTAAATAATATTAGTCAAAAGTCGTAGATGAACAAAATAAACTAGCTATCTACAGAAAAAAGAGACCCACAATAGAGAATAATTATTAAACACAACTGAAAAAACTGAGAGGTATAAAATAAATACAACATAATTAAGAAAAAAATCGAGCATGCAATTAGTAAAACTAATAGAACCTTTTCCAAAAACAACAATATGTAGAAGAAAGACCAACTAAGACGATATTTGAATAAAGTTTAAAAATAGTTCTTTTTGAAATTCATTGTATGCATACTCTTTTAGGTGCTAGTTGCAAGTCCTTTTTATGTATATACCTTAATAAAAAAGAGATAATGATTATCATCTAAAGATATCAATGTGTTTTGGTACATGATCTATTCGTATGCTGGTAACACGGACGAATAATATTTGTAAGTTTTTTTGATATATATGTTCCTCAGAAAATGAGAATGTGTGGTGAAGACGGGAACTCATCATGATCTAGCATGTGATGATTGATCAAATATATATTTCATGATTCTTAGTTTATCTTATCGTAAATTCCCTTATTTTTTTCTACTAAATTGCTAACATGTAAATTTAAACATAGCGAATTTATGAAGGTCCGATCTACAAGAATCTTTCATCTTAAACATGGAGTATTCAAGATAAACTAAACTATTTGATTTCATATTAGAATCCCAGTTACAAAATAATTACCGATTTAATCACGCCTCAAATATTTAAGAGAAAACAAGAAAAGTAAACCTATTAATATAAATATGTAACCTCTAGATATCTTTAGAAATTAGATGGTGTACTACCAACATACTAACTTCACTCTCATATTTCAAAGGCTGCTATCATTCAATCTTAATAGCCACCCACGTGTGACATGGATTACATATTATAAACAGTTATAAATTCAAAGTAACAATAACCCAAACGATATTATTGGTCATCATGTTGAAAATTGCCTGCATTTGAAGCAATAGCTTCGCAGTTTTGCGTCATGCAAGGGACCGAAGATGTTGATCAAAGCCCGCAAACGCGTCAACTTCATTCATTGGAGTTCATTAAGTCATGAGTATATCTTATTTCTTGCAATATAGTATCCTTTTCGTATAATGGTAGTTAGTTGAATGGTAGGTCTCTTACGAAATTATGAAGAAGCATCTCTACCTAATTTAGATGAAATAAAATATGCTTAGCTTGTAGTAGCTTGTTACGTGTACGTACATTACATGCACATGTGCTTTGTAGTCAGCCTAAGGATAGAGGCGACATTAGGTTGGTAAGTGATCATCTTATTAATAAAAACACATGTCTAAATATATGTGATTTTTTTTCCAGAAACTTCAATTCCCACTCAATTACAACTATTAACTATTATGATTGTAATGAGATTTATGAAGTTAAAAAAACAAGCTTATAGCACACAAATATTACCAATTACGGTGGATATTTATTATAGTATGATCTTTCAATACAAAGATACATATATCTAAATTAGAAAAATAAGAAAAAATAAAATAGATAAGGAATTTAAATCTCCTATCATTAAAAAATTAAGTTTTATTCTATCATATTTTAGTAAAAACTGTTTAAACTTCATACATACTAAAAAATATCTGAAAATTTACAAAGTAAAAATAATTTTAGAAAATATCAATGATTATATTTTCTTGAGATCTATAAATATCCATTTTACTATGTTTGTATGCACTTTATTTATTTATTATTATTTTTAATTATATGAGTAATTGATTGTTATGAGTCATGATTTATGATTTATGAGTGGGGTGCATTTGATCAAATTGATCAAATTGATCGTGAAACGTGATAAAGTATTATAAATTGAGTGAGAGAGTGGCAGAGAAAGAAAGGGATGATATACTTTTACTCATGAGTGATGATCCTCTAAATAACATCTTCCGTTAACTTTTGATAAGATTTTCTTGTCTTTTTTGGCATTTTATTTTTAAATCACTATTGCTAATCTACTATCTTTTTTTTATGTATTTATATTATTTCACTAATTAAACTCTATTGTGATTACAATTACACTTTACAACCCCAAAAAAGAACTAATTAAAACTTAAACTATTATTTTAAAAAGTATGAAAAATATGTACTTCACTTCACTGAAAAAATTACAATGTAGGATATCCCAAATCCATTCATATTACTCTTTCGCACGAAACAAGCATCGCGTGCATATAAGGTTAGTTTATATATATTCTATCACACCCCGCAGTCGAAGTGAGAGAAAAACTTACGTTGATATTGTCCCTAAAGTCGTCAAATAGAATAAACGGAAGATCGTACCCTTTGTAAAACTATATGCTATCTGCTACCGAGACAGGACATGTAGCAAGTGAGCCTCACAACATGCCATGCCACCTTCCCACGTAAAAAATGAATATCCATTTCAATGTATTTAATGCGATGGTGTTGGACATGATCGTCAGACAAGTAAAGCACACTCACATTAAGAAAAGAAAATACATCTAAAATAAATTAGGGAAGTTATTAAGTAATTAAGTTTTATTTCCAAACTTAACCATCAGATTTTTAGCCAAAATGTTTAACACTTCAAACTAAAATATCTAAAAATCTACAAAGTAAAAACAAGTAAAAAAATATATCAATGGTTACATTTTCTTGAAATCTATAAGTAGACAGCCACTATGCTATATTTTTACATACATTTGAATTTTATTTTTATTTTTAAATACATAAGTAGTTGATTGCTCATGAGTGAGGGTGCACTTGATCAAATTGATCATGAAACATGATAAAATATTTTATGATAAGTGAGAAAGCGGTAGAGGGAGAGGGATGATGTACTTTTTTTACACATGAGTGATAATGCTAATGACATCTTTTATTAATCTTTTGTAAGATTTTTTATCTTTTTTGGCATTTTGTTTTTAAATCACTAATGTTAATCTACTCTCTAATATTTATTACTCATTTTTATGTATTTAAAATTGTTTCACTATTCAAACTCATTTGAGATTACCAGATAGCAAAACCTCTTCACTAAAATGGAAATCTGCAGACCAAGCTTTCAATACAGTAGGCTTACCAAAGAACATGTAAGGCCCTGAGTATAACACAGAGTGCAGATCATCTTTGGACACAAGCCTAATCACTAAATAGCCTTCATCATGTAAGTAAACCTCAGGCTTAGCCACAGAGTTCCATTGATTAGCAATAAAAACATCCTCTAAAAATAAAATAACTAAAACGTAACGATTATTTTTAAAAGTATGAAAAATTTGTATACACTTCACTGTAGAAATTACAATGTAGTTTCTCCCGAATCCTTACATATATATTAATCTTTTGCATGAGACACGCATCACATGCATATAAGGCTAGTATTTATTATTATAACTCTAATTTATTTCCATACCAAATGGGATTTTTTCAAAGTGAAAAGTATACACTCTATATAGTGGCCATTATTGTAGAAGGGAATATTAAAAATTGGATAGCACAAACACAATCTTGATATGACAATTATTGTGAGCTGTTGAGGGCTTTGGGCCAACTTTCACTGGCGTAACAACATGATATGAAACGAGTCCCATGGACAAAAAGGCATGCCATGGCCCAATCTTATTTGTAATGCTTAATTACAATCCAATATCACAGATTCAAATGTACCATGAGAGAACCACCAAGGCCAGTGGAGACCCAAACTCAATTAGTTTTTTAAATTATTAATTATACAAATTTTAAAAAATACAAAACTATATAACATTTTTTTTGAAAAGGAAAGGAAACTAGGAGATGCCTACACAAGAAGCACCACCTAAATCATCCGAAGGATGAGAACAAGCTTCAAGTAATAAAAGATAGAAGAAAAAAGAGCACGAAGAAACTCAAGTAGATGCTCTGCCGCGGCAATACACCTTCTCCTCAGGCCCAATCGAAGACATCTTCTTGTAACCCGCCACGAGGGGCAAGACAAACACCATCGTAAATGATAAGGCTCTCTGAACTTCGTAAGAAGAGCAGTACTTGAAGCCACTAAAACCGAATAAACAACCTAACTATCCAAAAAAAGTTAACATAACCTAAAAGCCTAGCCCTGAAATAATAATAATAATAATAAATAAATAAATAAAGTTCCTATACACGCAACCTAAAAAAACACGCAAGAAGAGAACGAAGTCTGAAAAATCATATAGCAACGAGAAAAGAGGAGCACATGTGGACCCAGGCCCATACGCGACCGAACTACAAACCCAGCCAACTGAAGCCCGAACAAAACTATATAACATGATACATCGATATATGAGTATTGTAATAGATGTTATTAATATCTTGGATATGGCCCACACATATTGAAGTAGATTATATACCCTTTTCAATTTTCATGTAGAGATTGAAGTTTTGAATCTTGACCCCTCATAATCTAGACCAAGGTTCGACACTGTGCCTCGAAATTTATAACATATAACAAAATATCATAAAGTATTCCATCTGTAACGAATTACTTGCAACAATGGAATATTTTACCTCTCACAAATAATACCAACTGTTGCAAGTAATTCGTTACAAAGGGAGTATATGAAACAATACATGAAATCCACATTTAAACGTGCTTCTTTCTCTTACAATTATATATTAGGAAAAATGCCAAGTATATAACTGATATATGTACTGCTTACATGTATTAGTGGAATTTTGCAATTTTGTGTGATCTGGTCGGCTATTATTGCTAATTATTATTATATGTTTAATTTTTATTATTAAAATAGTAGTATCAATTTAATTCTTAGACATTATTGTTATTGTATAATCATCATCAAGTATTAATATATTATATTAATAATAATTACTTATTATCATTACTTATTAATATTAATTATCATTATTACTATTATTTATTTATTTATTTAGAACTATAATTTAATAACATCTGTAATACTATTACTTCCTCCGTTTTTAACTAGTTGTGACACTTTTGATTTCACGGACTCCTAGGCAATTTTTGGAGAGGAAAGAGACAAAGAGAAATAAAAGGGGGGGGAGTCATGTGATAGGAGAGAGATAGAGAGAAAGAAATGCCCAAATAGAAAAATATCACAACTAATTTGAAACTTCCTTATATAGAAAGTGTCACAACTAATAAAAAAACGAAGGAAGTATCATTATTCATTAATTATGATTATAAATTATCAATTATTACTTATCATTATAATTATTATTTAATATTCATAATTATTACTACATTTTAATAATTTACTATTGTTTAAAGATTATTTATAAATTTATTACAATTCAATTCAATGTAATGCAATTCAATTCAGTTCAGTTCAGCTCCAATCAATTTAATTCATCTAGATGTAGACGAAGATAACAACCCTAAATTTTATGAGTTTGGTAGTGATGGCTAAGCCGTTTTCATCAACATAAAAACACGACAATACACGAGAATCGTCAACACGAAGGCTCACCATGGCCGATCTTGTAACGCCTTGTTACACAAATACTTCCTCCATCCCATAAAACTCTACACACATTCCTTTTCATCCGTCCCACAAAGCTCTGTACACCTCTATTTTTGGATATGGCCCATTACTACTTTATTCATTTGACTTTGCAACTATGTCCACTACTCTCTCTTACATCCATATAACATAATACTCCACTAACTCCTATCACATCTACCTTTTTAATAAAATACAATTGATAACCAAACAACTTATCATCTAAAACTACGTGCTCGGTCAAGTGTATAAAGCTTTATGGGATAGAGGGAGTATAAATTAAAGTACACTCATCACATTTAATGATCAACTCTCCTTGCGTTTCTTTTTTATTGTTATACTTTACCTTTTCACGTTTGACAATGCAAATGTTTGAACAATAATAACTTTAATTGTGTATGTATTGGTAAACATGCATCATAAAAATATATATTTCAAAAGTGCATATCGAAATGAATCAAACAAGATCTCACGTGAATATATTGTTCCTTACCCGTACATTACTAATGATAGTCAAAGTGAAATTTGTGAATAATGCCAAATGACAAAGTGTAACAATTAAAAAGAAACGGATATAGTCATATATTATAAGATAGATGAAACCCACATGTGGATTTGCTTTTTTATTCGTAATAATTAGGCAATTTAAATAGTGATGAAAGCAAAATACAAAGTTTTATTCCTCTTCAACCATTAATCAACAATATTGCAAGTATTATGTAGCCTAATGGTTTGAGGTCTCATCCGTCATACAACGTAATTTCAATTTTCCTCCAACTTGCAAATAACTTCGCCTTACGTATACAGAAAAACATAATTGTAATCGTTGTCGTAGATTTATCAACGATCCCACGCCACATTTCTTTTGAATTCATTTACTAATGTAAAGTCTCAATATTCGATTATGATTAATGACATTAAAGCTTGGAGTGAGATGATGTTGAAGTTAGTAAAGCCAGTTTCATTCAACAATTTGATCCACTCATCCTGAGTCCTCCCTTTCCCGCCATAATTTGTCATCATCAAGAGATCAAGTGCAATGGCTGCATCATCCATCATCTCATGCCTATCAGGATAAAGAATTATGTCCACAATTATGATTTTTCCTTTCTTTTCTGATACCGCATTTTGACAATTCTTTAAGATCTTCATGCAATCCTCATCCACCCAATCTAGTAAAACAGACTGCATTCCAAAGATTAAATAAAAACCATGCATATAATATAACCTTATGATGTACAACTAATATTATATATACACTCGAATATATCATAAACTGTTAGCAAATCTCTTAAATATCTACGGAATCTACCATGTGCATGAGTTGAATCCGTTGTTGACTTTAGGGTGCAATGCTTATATTGTATAGGAAGTCGTATGTAGGCTTTAAATGATGTTGCATGTGAAGTAATTGTGAATGTGCAATTGTCAATACGTGGTTTGAATTTTTTGAACT
Organism: Patellifolia procumbens; assembly: GCA_947645195.1. Taxonomy (NCBI): domain Eukaryota; kingdom Viridiplantae; phylum Streptophyta; class Magnoliopsida; order Caryophyllales; family Amaranthaceae; genus Patellifolia; species Patellifolia procumbens. Next base: position 3,751,301 of record CANSGD010000429.1, read on the forward strand.
TGGTACGTATGCTATATACCAAGGAGTTACGTACAAGAAAAGGCAGAGGAGAATAGTGTGCATTTTCAACGGTTGAAAATGGCGCATTTTAGATGCAAAGTTCGAGCGAAGAAAATATAAGAAGCTAGAGTGTGACGGAGTAGGGACAAGAGAGACAAATATATCATTTGGGGGATTGGACATGATATTTTTAGAATAATTAGAGTTAATTAATAATTAGTGAGGGTGTCAAGTGTGACTTATAGAATACATTGCATCTAAATCTACTACAACATGTTACATTTGTGGTAGTTCCTATTGTACTTCTAAATCTCAAATAGTGACTTGACATATACTTGACTATGTATATTAAAGATTATCTAAATTTCATTTTAAGATAAAACTTCATTTAAATTTCATTCGTATAACATATAGTCGTTATGTTGACTGATACTGCTTCTCATATCATAGATAAAGCTGAATATCAATTAGGGTAAGCAAAACCAAATATCCGGTCAATTTTTTAGGTTTCGAAACTGGATCTCGTTAAAACCGTTCCTAAAATATGCAACCAAGGAAAAAATCGTGGAGGTACCCGAACTTTTGGTGAGAATGTAATATTACCTTAATGTTCTAAGAGAAAAGTACTTATAAAATTTTGGAAAAACGGAAAAGAATAATCCCACCTTTGAGCGTTCGGAAGATAATAATCCCACCTTTGGATTATTACTGAACAGTCCCACCTTTAAGGGGTCATTTAATCTATTAGACCTTTTTACCTGAAACCGGTTGTAAAGGTAACGTATTAAATTTAATCCTTTTTAATTTAAGCTAGTATAATATTATCAAACTAATCTTTCTTTAATTTATTAATAATCTCTAATCTAGTCTGATTCCTCTAATCTCTCCTTAATTTTCTCATCTTCAATTCACCAATTATCATCATTTTTTTCTTCTTTTCTTTTTCCAGCTTCCATTATCATCATCATCTTACTATCATCATCATCACAATACTACACAACCACCAGTCCACCACCACCAACGTTACTCACCCTAAGCACCACAAGTCCACAACCAACCCACCACAACCAGTCCACCGCCAAACCCAATACCCACTCCAGCTACCACCCCAAAGCACCACCACCAACCCAACCCAGTACCTACCCTGCTACCACCGCAAAACACCACCACCAACCCACCCCAGCTAGCCAACCACGAACCACACCAAAACACCACCAAACCAAGCCACCCTAACCACCACCACTAACACAGGCCACCCCCAATAACCCCCCACGAAACCCCTAGACCCACCCATCGAAACCCCTAGACCCACCCATCGAAACCCCTAAACCACGCACCTCCGGCCGCCCAAAAATCGAACGACGCAACCCACCCCTAACTCAAATCCCACGCCCAAACCCACCTTGAAACTCACCCGAAAACTCGGCGCTAAAGGTGTGAGTGTGATGATGGCAGTGACGGTGGTTCGAGTACGGAGATGATGACGGCGGTGGGTCTACCTTGGCGATGGCGGCGCACTGAAATTTGAGTGTGAACAGGTGTTGTTGTGGGTTGCAGTTGTGGTTGGTGGAAATGGGGGTGTGGTTGATGGTGATAAGTCTGATGATGATAATAATAATAAAATAATAATAATAATAATAATAATAATAATAATAATAATAATAATAATAATAATAATAATAATAATAATAATAATAATAATAAATAATAATAATAATAATAATAATAATAATAATAATAATAATAATAATAATAATAATAATGGGAACAACCAATAAGGAATCAAAAAGTGTTCAATGAACTTGTTATAACCTGCTATTATAGGTTAAGGTCCAATAGATTAAATGACCCCTTAAAGGTGGGACTGTTCAGTAATAATCCAAAGGTCGGATTATTATCTTCCGAACGTCCAAAGGTGGGATTATTCTTTTCCGTTTTTCCTAAAATTTTTGTGTTGGACTTGCTTAAGTAGGCTTATAGTCGCTTTTGTTTCAAAAAAATTGAGTGTTAGATTCACAACTTGATTCAACTAGTTCCCAATTTATGTAGCCAAATTAGTTCAAAATCTGAAACCGATGTGCAATTCTTAGCCATTTGAAGATCTGAAGCCAGATATTTGATTACTAAACTCACCTTTAGTAATCAATATTGAACATGAAATAACACATTATATTGGATGAAAAATCAACTTATACGTACCTTGATAATGACATTGTTTGCCGGGGGAATCTCCTGAAGCATGTCACCACCAACATGAGTAACACCAGGGTGTTGAGGAGCATTAGCAACAACATGAGGTTGATCAAAGTTAATACCTTTAATATGAGGGTATGCCTCAACAATTTTGGCCACCAACTTACCAATTCCACCTCCAACATCAACAAGACTACCTTCTAACTTATTAAACCCATTTTTATACCCTTCTAAAACAGCATCTATAGAGGGTTTAGTAGCAGCAGCCATGCCTACATTAAACAAGCTATTAAACTCAGGATTATCAGATCCCACCTCCCAAAAAGATTTACCATGGGCCCGCATAAATGGGGACCCACCTTCCTTAATTGAAGGGGTTGTTTGGTACCAAGCATCCATGACTAAAGGGTGAGTACAAGTCAGAAATGTAGTAGCTAAGCTGAACTCATGGTCATGTAAGAGCCACTTAGAGGTTGTTGTTAGACCATATAGAGCTTCCTTTTGTGTTGATGATTGATTATAATCAACGGTGAAGATTTTCTTTCGGACGAGTAATCGCATGACACGAGTTAGGGACTCGATATGAAGGGTAGGAGACTCTATCTTTGAGGCTATTTCGGTTAAGCTCATTGGTTGGCCATGGGAATGTATGATATCTGCAATGCGAAGCTCTATAGCAGACCTTAACACTAGGGTATCTATGTAAGCAAATAGGTGTTTGCATACCTCAGATTGCCCTTGCATAACCTCAGTAGTATCGGTCCCCATTTTTCACCACTCTTAATTGTTAGTTTGAGTTGCTGGGGACTACATGGAGAAGGCTTATTATTTAAAGCAGGAAATATGGACTTTTCAAACATGTACAAGTAATAATAATTAACTAAGTTTGTTTAGGTTTGCGATTAAACACAATATGTATTTATTTAGTTTACAATGTGTATTTTATATGAATTGAGCACAGTTCAATACAATCCTCCTAATCACTCTCCTCACTCTTTCCCTTTACAATCTCTCTCAAATGAGACTGTGCACCCGGGTGCACATAGAGGAACATGCTCCAGCAAAAAACGACGTCGCTTTGGTGTTTTTTGGCTGGGGTTTGTTAAAGTGTGGGCCCAGCCTTTTTTTTTATATCTTTTTTGTCCTTTTGCATGTTACATTATCTCTCCTCATTAGCTCTCCCTTTATTCTTCATTTATATCTCTTCTTCCATTCTCTTTGCTGAATTTATTATGTGAATCTCAAATATATTGTCATAAATATAACCCATTTTTTATTTTATTCACGTTTTTATTCATAATCCAGTTTTTTTTGATGTACGTGCACAGGCAAATGCACTTTATGTACACTCTTGAATATATTAATGTATATCAAATTTAACCCTTTTTTATTTTATTCACGTTTTTATTCATAATCCAATTATTTTTTTAATGTACGTGCACATAGAAATGTACTTCATGTACACTCTTGAATACATTAATGTACATCAAATTTAACCCTTTTTTATTTTAATCACATTACTATTCATAATCCAATTATTTTTTAAAATGTATGTCCACATGCAAATATACTTTATACACTCTTGAATACATTAATGTACATCAAATAATTTGCTTAATTCATTGCCACATCATAATTTACATACTTCCTCATTTATTTCTCAACAACCATTTTCTCCCTCTTATTTGTTCTTCATTTATTTCTCTTCCCAAGTTTATTTTTTTCTAGTTCTCATAAATTCCCAAAAAGTGGATATTTGTTTTATTTTCTATTTTTGTATTTGTGTACTTTACTTCCTAAAATGGATGATTTATTTGGAAATGATAGAATCACCATTGATGATGTTATGTCTTCTAATGAAATGGGAGATTTAGTTGATGGTGAAGAAAGAGAAGAAGATGATTCAACAAATAAGTGTACATCAATGTACATGATGTATTGTCATTGGTGAAGTGGAAATATACAAAATACTCATTGGTGATGTATTGTCATTAAGCCCAAAGGAACATTGTTTGCAATAAGTCAATATATATATAGAAAAGCATTATAATTCAAGAATGAAATGCAAGATAGTTGGATAATTACAAAAGTTTAGATAATTAGTATCAATGTTAATTACAAAAAAAGTTGTTGTTGTGAACATATTAATTGCCTGGCTGAATTGGGTATTTTTCCTTGACCCATGTATTCGCATTATCGACAACCCATGATCCACACTTGTTGGAAGTGATTAAGAGAATACCAATGCAGTATTGTATCCTCAGCTGCTTCAGCTTTTCAAACTAGGTGGATAAGAAAATTAGAACATAAATCAATGTACAATATATTAAGTAAACCAATGTACATATGTGTAATTGAATGAACACAAGTGCAGAATGCGTGAACACCTAATGACTTTTTAATGATCAAGAACTTCATGATGATGTAGATATGCATATTTTAATTGTATATGGAAAGTAAATGTACACAAGTATATATAACAGAGTACAAGAAGATAACTGAAATGAGCACATTAAGTTGCTTACATTATCAAGTATATATAACAAAGTACAAGAAGATAATTTCCATATTTGGGAACAATAAGATCCTAACAAAATAAATGACAACAAAGTTGGAGAAGTACAATGTGATGCATATAGCATTTCACAATCAAGAGCATTTGTTGGTTAAGAACCGAAGAAACAGTTTTGCATCAAGCCTTGTTGGAACCGTGTCAACCACCACTACTTTCACTAGCCTTAGAACCACCAAACTAGGCCACCAATGTCAAGAAGAGCTCTTGATGCAACCTTGCTTTGTTAAATTAGTAACTAATCTACGTTAGTTAGCTAATTAACTCAAAGACTTGATTTAGGACAAACTGTCCAGTTTTTACTCTAAGCGCACAGCTCAAAGAAAGGAGTATAACTCTGAATTCATTCAACAAAGTCTAATGAGGAGTATAACTCTGTATTCATTCAACAAAGTCTAATGAGGCTTCTTGCATTACAATCCTAACATATAAAGCAGCAACATACCAAAAACTCACGTCATTTGGTGATGTTTTGCTTAGGTAACAAAAGCTAACTTAAAATATTACAAAATCTGGGCCAGTTTTCAGTACCTAGGTGCAATGATTAGGATATTCTGAGAAACGAAAATGTCCTACTGTAAAAAGGAAACTAAGGTATTAAAATAGACTTCCTAATGAAAATATCCTGAAAAATTCAGCTCCGAAAGCTTAAAAAAGCTGTTGCCCAGAACTGATGAAATGGGCCCCAGAAAGACGCCACAGAGCTGCGGTTTTGGATACCTTTGGATGAAGCTTTCAATTCCTATTGATTCTTGCCTCCAACTCTTCACATGCTTGTTGGTGATGTAGGTAAGCACACAGGTGAGTCATGTATGGTTGCCTTAGCCAAGAATAAAGCTCAAAAACATGCTCAAAACACACCTTAAACCAACCGTACAAAAACTGTTCTTCTAAAACAGTTTCACTATGCTTACTTTAATGACTTAGAACTAATTAATTAAGCTATTTAATCATAATTCAAGCTTGGTTACTAATACTTTATGATGTTAAGATGATCATAAGCATTAATCAACAAGGCTTAAAATAGATTAAGAAGGTGTTAAGCTTAATAATCAATTCGAAGTACTTGCTTGTTCGAAATGGGATTTAGTAAGCTAATGAATTGAATCTCCTTCACCTTAATCTCTTCTTGATGACTCTTTGCTAGGAGACTTGGATTGATCATGGATGCTCCTGCATCATTCTCCCCCGGTTTGGAGAAGTCTTCTTGCAACTCAAAATCTTCTTCCAAATATGGAGCTAAGTCACCCACGTTGAAGGTGGCCGAAATGTTGCCCATCTCACTTGGTAGTTCTATCTTGTATGCATTGTTATTGATCTTCTCAAGCACCCCAAATGGACCATCACTCCTTGGCATCAGCTTGTTCTTCCTTCTTGATGGAAATCGCTCCTTCCTTAGGTGCAACCATACCAAGTCCCCGGGCTTGTAAATGACCTCCTTTCGATGCTTGTTAGCTCGGACCTTGTAAGCTTCATTTACCTTCTCAATGCGTGCTCTAATCTGTTGGTGAAGCTTCTTCATCTCCTTTGCCTTCTCCTCTGCATCTTTGCTTTGCCTCACTTCAACTGGAATAGGTAGTAAATCAATGGGGCTTAAAGGATTAACCCCATAGTTCACTTCGAATGGAGAGCACTTCGTGGCATATGTAGGTGATCTGTTATAAGCAAATTCTGCATGTGCTAGCTTTAGATCCCAATCTTTCTGTGACTTGTTGACTAGAGTTCTGAGAAGAGTAGTAAGTGTCCTGTTGGTCACCTCTGTTTGACCATCAGTTTGTGGATGCGCCGTGGTACTAAAGAGGAGCTTAGTACCTAGGAGCTTCCATAAAGTCTTCCAAAAGAAACTAAGGAACTTAACATCCTTATCAGAAACAATAGTTCTCGGTACACCATGTAATCTAATGATCTCCTTGAAGTACAAATCAGCTACATGAATTGCATCATCCGTCTTGTTGCAAGCAATGAAATGAGCCATCTTCGAGAATCGATCCACCACCACCATAATATCATCTTTTTGCCTTTGAGTCCTAGGCAAAGCTACAATGAAATCCATACTAACATCTTCCCATGGTTGATTAGGAACTGGAAGTGGAGTATAGAGCCCTTGATGAAAAGAACTCTTGGCCTTTTGACATGTAGAACATCGAGCTAGAACTGAGTGAACATCACCTGTAAGTTTTGGCCAATAAAAGTGTTCCTGCAAAACATCCACAGTTTTGTTAATACCAAAATGCGCTGCTAGGCCTCCTCCATGAACCTCCTTGATGAGAAAATCCCTTAGTGAGCACTTAGGGATATAAAGCTTATTATTTCGGAAGAGAAAACCATCTAGAACCGAAAAAGCTCCATGAGAACCATCCTTGCACGCTTCTATCAATGGTGAAAAATCTGGATCATCATAATAAAGCTCCTTAATATGAGTGAAGCCAAGAACTCGAGCCTCCATTAGAGAAAGCATAGAATGCCTCCTAGATAATGCATCTGCAACCACATTAGAAACTCCAGTTTTGTACTTTAAAACAAAATCAAAAGATTGAAGGAACTCCACCCATTTAGCATGTCGTGAACTGAGCTTATGTTGTCCATTAATGTACTTCAAAGCTTGATGATCTGAATGCAACACAAACTGAGCTGGCCTAAGATAATGAGTCCAATAAGTCAAAGCACGAACAATAGCATAGAACTCTTTATCATAGGTGCTGTAGTTGAGCTTGGCATGATTGAGCTTCTCACTGAAATAGGCTATGGGACGCCCTCCTTGTTGTAAAACAGCTCCAATCCCCACGCCACTTGCATCACATTCAACTTCAAACACTTTCTTGAAATCTGGTAAGGCTAGAACAGGCGCCTCAAAAAGCTTGCTTTTCAACTGATCAAATGCTTCCTGAGCTGCTGGAGTCCAAGTGAAAGAACCCCCTTTGATACATTCGGTTAGTGGAGCCAAAATAGTACTAAAACCTCTGATGAATCTCCTGTAAAAAGATGCCAACCCATGAAAACTTCGAACTTCTGTGATGGACTTTGGAATCGGCCATGATTTGATTGCCTCCACCTTGGATTCATCCATAGAAATGCCCTGAGATGAAATAATGAAGCCAAGAAAAGACACACTAGAAGTGAAGAATTCACACTTCTCCATCTTTGCATATAGCTTCTTTTCCCTTAGCTTAAGGAAAGCCTTCTTCAGATGAATAAGATGATCCTGTTCATTGTTGCTATACACAAGAATATCATCAAAATAAACCACAACAAATGAACCAATGAAGGGACGGAGTACCTCATGCATAAGCCTCATGAAAGTGCTAGGAGCATTAGTTAAACCAAATGGCATAACACGCCACTCATATAACCCACTCTTAGTCTTAAAGGCTGTTTTCCATTCATCCCCTTCCTTGATTCGAATCTGATGGTAACCACTACGCAAATCTATCTTGGAAAATATAGTGGAACCATGTAATTCATCGAGCAAATCATCAAGCCTAGGAATAGGATACCTATACTTGATGGTGATGTTGTTTATAGCCCTGCAATCTACACACATACGCATAGTCCCATCCTTCTTTGGAACCAAAATAACAGGAACAACACATGGACTAAGAATTTCTTGCACAAACCCCTTAGCTAACAATTCATTAATCTGTTTTTGCAACTCTTTAGCTTCTTCAGGATTACATCTATAAGCTGCCTTGTTAGGTAATGGTGCTCCAGGAACTAAGTCAATTTGATGCTCAATACCCCTACTAGGTGGTAAACCATATGGAAGATCCTCGGAAAAAATATCACTAAAATCGTTCACTAATGGTTTAACCAAATCATGTAATTCACGAGTATTTCACTACTAGAAATTAGAGAATTAACGACCAACGATTAACGATGAAAAGAAAAATTCATCGTTAACCTTTAAAATGTAAACGCGCGGTGCAATTGCTCCAAATTTCAAAGTGAAAACATTCTTAGCGGTTCTTTTTGCTACTGGAGTCGTCGTTAGACACCAAAAAGGGTTTTTATGAAAAAAATTGACCTAGCTTCACATTTGAGATTTCAATGATACTACGGTTGTGCTGTATCTCAATTTCCCCCTTCTCTCTCGTTATTCTCTGCTTTTTTGGGGCTTCAAGAATTCTAAATATAATGTACCAATTTCATCAAGACTGGAGTTTTATTCGGTTTGCTATAATTTTTTTGGGTTTAATTGATGATTGCGGCTCACATGAAGGTATGTTCTGCTTTATTTTTGTTTCCCGTTTTTATGAATTAGCTTATTGTTGTTTCAATATCTTGCTCACACTCATAGGAGGATGCAATTGCTATCTTTTTATGGGTAAGCTTTTTTCTATCAACTCAATTTCCTAATTTTATTTAAAGATGCCCCGTAGGTTGAGCTAGAAGATGGGGGCAATGTAATGAAATTCAAAACCCAAATTTATGCTTTTCAAAAATCTGGTTCTGACCTGGTTTTGTTCATTAATGTCGTCAATCCTATTATTCTAGTATAGCTCCTGGATTAATTCTATTTGAAATTACTATAGGTCAGTAGATACTGATAAAATGGCAGTGATCAATAGAAATTTGCTCAACTTTGCTTATCATATACTTATGGTAATTTGTTAGTTGATTTATTTATGGAAATGGTGTATTTGATGGTAAGATTCTAAAATCACTGTCGTGTTGTAAAGATTTTTAAGTTCATTTGTGAGAAACTGAGAATTCTAAGCAATTGCAGTAACAATATCTTAATGCACATATGTATATTGTATCTGTACTTAGATATTTTCTACATCCATCCTTGTAAAGTTTTTTTTTGTTTATGTTTATAGGTTTGATATAAATGTATGTCTTGTATCTAATGTTCCTTCTTCAACTTTAAGAAAATTTTATTGGCTTGATATGGGTTCATATGCTTTGTTATATAGTTGCTTCTATAAAGGTATGGATATTCACGTATGAGCTCATAAATTAAACAAGCTCATAAATTAATGGAATCATTAATTAAGGCAAATGGTCAAATTGAAGCTAGGGGGATTAAATATTTTGTTGGCCAATTTCAGGCATTCTTTGATACTAAGCAACTCTGCCATTAAAGGTCTTTGGCAAAACTTTATTTCTGAAAGCTAGTTATTCAAGTTACACTATCATATCTAAGAATGCCAGCCATTAGATCAACAAAAGAAGCATCCACTTTCACCACAATCAATTTCAGGTAATCCTACGGGTCTTGTTACTTGCTATGAAGATGTTTAGTTTAAATAGACCTTCCTTTTTCTAGGACCATTATTCTAATCTGTGTTGGATAAAATTAAATATGATTATGTAGTATATGTTGGTTTGTCTGATTCATGGTCTGCTTTTACACTCCACTTTCCTATGACTGTATGGAAAGATTTCCTATAGTTGGATAACATGAGCGTAATCAGGTCTTTGACTAGCTTTGAGCCTTTATCCCAATTTGTTGTGATGTTTCATGTTCTCCTTGTGTTCACTTTTTTTTTTATATTTTCAGTTCAGCAACTAATTCTGACGGTGATTCCAAATCTAGAGCTAGTATAGAGCATAGACGCACTCTCGGGAAAGAGAATGGTATGTGCTCATCAACCCCCCCCTCCGTTTTTAATTATTTGTGTGTATTTTGAAAGAGATAATGGTGATGAAAATTAACTTTATGGGTTCTGCCTTTGACTTTGATTTTTGGCAGAAACATGACCAGCTAATTTTTAAAGCGATGCGAGAACAAGAGGTAACTTCCTTGATAGTGTTGCAAATCATGTATTGCATCAAGAGCGATATTTCAAATTTTTTCATAATTGTAGGTGCTTCAATTCTTTCTACTAAGACCATAGAAGTAGGTTTGCATCCGTTGGTTGTTTGTTTCCTGTAGCATTTTTCTCCACTAGCATCTTCTTTGTTGTCTCTGGTTGACTTTGCTTGTCATGGTCCACTAGGAAGGGTATCATCATAATTAGCTCTACATGCATCTAATTGTTGTGCTATGTTGAAAGGAGGAGTCCTATGCAATCAATGCACGACACCTAGGGTTGCTTTGGGGTTGTAGTTGTTGTGTAGTTAGTATACTGTATGTTGATCCCATCTGTTGTTTCTTTTTCAGATTCGTACAAACCTGAGAGGTGGTGTTTGCTGGATTCTGTTGATTGGTCTGCAAGTGTATTCAGATTGCTGGTTTTTCCCTCTCTCTAGATGGTATGATCTCACTTGAGGAAGCTGCGACATAGTTGTTTTGCAGAAAATCATCAATTCTTAATCTAGGTCCTTTCAATTGTGTTCAATTTGTGTTGCAAACGCTTTTATGTTGGCTCGGGTATTCTCAAGAGTCAATCATTCTCAAGAGTCAAGACCCATGGGGAGAAGTATGTTAACTTCAAAATTTTAAGCACCCCGTCGTTTCTCTTGTGCTGCTATGTAATTTTCGCTTGTTGGTGGGTCTGTTATCCATGTCATCTATCTTATTTCTTATTGTTCATGTCAGATTTGGTAAAACTCTGTCACTTCATCGTTGGTTCGTCGAAGTGGGAGCTTCTGTCGCCAGTCGCCACCGCTGTGGTTGCCTGCTGGTCAGTACCCACTAAGTTCTTGTTGCTCCATAATCTGTGCTCTGTTCCTGTGATTGTTGTTGGTGTTCTTGTGTTCTATTGGCATTGTTTTTACCGTGAATTGGGCTGATGTCCTCCCTAATCTTGTTATGGTTTCTCTATCTCCTCTAATTCTCCATTGCTTATTTATTAATGATCTTATGTGATTGTTAGTAAATGTGGACTCGGTTGTGTAGAGGCTCAGATGAAGATATTTGAGGAGACATTATCGTCAAAACAGTCCAGTAAGAATTCATATGATCAAGAGCATTTAACAGGTTAGAGTTACTATCACATGTTTTCCCTCTCTTTTGTTGCTGTTGTTGTCATGGTATGGTGTGGTTTGCATGGGGTGCTATGAGTGTATTGCTCGATTATGTGACAGGTTTACCGTGGTTTTGAGGGTGTGTTGTTATTCTGGTGCTTGGTTGGTTTATGATTGGGGTTTGTTGGTGTTTAAAGACCCATGGTGTTTTTGGTGTTTGGTTGGTTTATGACCACTGCAGGTGTGACTGTGGTTTTTCTTTCTGCTACTTAAGTATTGTAACTATTAAATTTATCCCCTTGTTGCTCGTGTGCGGTAATCAATTCGTCCAATTAGTATCCTCCCCGCTCCATGATAACATATATATTATTTCTCCTTAACCTAAAATCTTTCCCTTTTCGTTTCCTTTTGTGTCCTGAACTGACTGCCTTTCCCCTTTGGGTTTTAACTCAATACGTTTCTTTTATCTTTCCTTGTGAGTCTATGAAAACAATTACTTGTTTGACCATTCATGGAGACGGACTGGACTTCCATTTTTCCAATTAGAAGCTGTTTATACAATTCATAAATCATAACTTCAATAACATATACCATTTCTAATTATGCTAACAATAACAACCGCTAATGAATCATTTCTGAAAAATTATATAGTCAACATAACATATTTCTAAGTTAAAGATCACTTGGGAGGAATTATTGAACTTAGATGAACTTTAGACACAATACATGATTCATAAAATTGATTTTCAATAATTTAGAGTAAAGAAATATATCTCTAAAGTTTAGGTCCCAAATACTGACTTTGGGGTTTGAGAACTTCGAAAACAATAACATTGCGATCAGCTGCCATCTCCTTTGATTTACGCTTGGTCTGGGTCTAGTGTTAATCTGTTGCCATCTTTGGTGGTCTTTTTAACGACAAACTCGTCCTCCGTGGACTTGCTGACTCTTTCCTCAGTGTCGTGTTCCTCTTCCTCTATTCGCTGCTGCTGTTGGTGCTGCAGTCGTCGTGTGATGCTGCCTGTTGTTGTTGATGGGTTGCAGTCCTAAAAATCACCGGATACACTGCCTCTTTCCTTGTTGCCCCTTTCCTCCTCCTCTATTCACTGATATTATTGATCCTGTAGTTGCTGCTGTGAGTTGTCGCCTGCTGCTCTTCGTGGGCAGCAGTGCTATAGCTGCTGATGTGCTTGCTCCTCTTTGTCGTTGTTGCTTCTTGTTTTTTCAATGCTGACTTACAAAGTTACAATGGCTTTATAAGGCCCCAAGTTCCTCTTCCTACCTGAGATGGATCATTTTGTGTTTTGGTTTGCTTATTTATAGCTTTCTCTCATAATCAGGAACACTTTTAAAGTAGCACGACAACAAATCATGGTTATGAGACTTCAGACTTAATATACTTAACATCTTTAAGGACGAACAAATTCATATGATGCACAATTTGATGACATGAAGACATAGAATCTACTACCATTTAGCAACAAGTTATGAAGGTTGATGTTCCGAATTTGTATGGTTTTCTTCTGAAAACAAAGGGAAATTTTTTTGGAGTTCACTAAACTGAGTAATTGATTTGTCCAAATGAAAAACTTGGGCTAAGGGCCAAACTGGGGTTTTGTATGTTATGCACATCCTTATTTTTATAGAATAACGTTCATCAATTTTTTTTTCCTGGTTCCTAAGAATAACATCAAGTCACCCTGTCATATTTTGTTGCCAAATTCTTTTTGCTTCACATCTTTGTAAGAAAAAATTTAATCGAATAACACTAATCTCTTGTTATTGATTTCTATATTTATTGTTTTTATGTGACAGGTCTTTAATTTAAGGGAGTGGATCGGAGTCAATCTAGATAGCTCTTTGGTGACGCCACAAGATATTCAACACAATTAGCTTACAATTTAATATCTTGTTCACTGTAAAAAATTTTTTTGATTATTCTTAGTTATATAAAAAAACTATAGATTTCAGGTTTACATTTTGGTACTTTTGGTTAGGTGGAGACACTTTGTACGATTATCTTTTCAACTTCTCAATGAAAGTTTAATTTACTTTTATATCTATGTATTTATATTTTGACTAATATAATGTTATTGATGTATCGCCCTTCCTCCAAGAATTGAATCAGGAAGAGCGAACAAAATTGGTAAAAAGTAAATTCGATATAAAACATAGCTATTTATAACGACAAACAAAAAGTTTGTCAGTGTTAGAGACATTTTATATAGTTGTTATAAAGCGTATTTACGACGAATTTTTTTGTCGTTGTTGGAGGCATTTTATACTTGTTGCAAAGAATTTCTACGACGAAATTTTTGGTCGTTATTGCCGTTTATTTGTCGTTATTATTATAACGACGAACAATATAATGGTCGTGTAAAATTAGACGACGAACAAGCTGATTCGTCGTTAATGCCAATAACGACGGTCATAACGACGAAACGTATTCGTCGTTAATTACCTTTAACGACGAATTTTTACCCTTCTAACGACGAATTCGTTCGTCGTTAAAGAGGTTAATTCTAGTAGTGTTTTCATCATTTGCAGCAAATAACAACAACAAGTACATTTCCTTCCCCTTTTCAATGGCCTTATCAACTTGATGCTTTTGAAGTATTAAGGATTTCTGATTTTTGCTTTCGAATTGGAGGTCTCTTTCTTAGGTGAATTCGGACCCTTTTTGCTAGGACTAAGTATAATTTTCTTGTTTTCATGCATGAAAGTGTATGTATTAGTCCTACCATTATGTAAGGTTTCTTTATCAGATTGCCATGGCCTCCCTAAGATAATATGACATGCATTCATAGGCACCACATCACATAAAACCTTGTCATTATACGAATCACCAAAAGTGAAGCTAATTAAAGCTTGTTTTGTTACCTCCACACAGTTACCATCATTAAGCCAATGAAGCTTATATGGTTTAGGATGATTGAAGGTAGGATGATTGAGCTTCTCCACCATAGAACTCGAAGCTACATTAGTGCAACTCCCACCATCAATGATCATGGAACAAATCTTGCCCTTGATTAAGCATTTTGTCTGAAAAATCTGGTCTCTTTGTGATGGTATGGCTTCGGCTTCTTTGGAGTGAAGGACCCTCCATAGAACCAAACTAAGATGATCATCTCCTTCCACTTCATCAACAAGAACATCTTCATTGCAATCGACCTCCTTTTCAGATTCCTTTTTGTGCTCCTCTTGATCTTTAAGGGCATCTTCTATGTTTTTAATGTCTAGTAAGGTCATCACCCTTTTGTTTGGGCATTGTGCTTGATAATGACCATAACCATGACACTTAAAACATTTGACATCATCCTTCTTGGAAGAACTTTCAGCAACCTTCTTCCCTTTGTCAAGAACTCTCGAACTAGCTTCATTTTTAGGTGTAAATGGAGTTGTAGAAGTAGGCCTCACATACGAACTAGAACCTCCTTTAGTATAAGAAGTTCCTCTGCTAAATACCTTCTTCTTCTTGTCCTTTTGATGCTTTTCCACCTTAAGTGCCAACCTGAAAAGTTCATCTAAAGTAGAATAAGATTGAAGTTCAAGCTTCTTTTGAATGTCACGATCTAGGCCCTTCACAAAACGAGCCATGGGTTGCTCTTCCCTTTCTTGACCATCCAATTTCATCATCAACTTTTTATATTCATGGATGTAGGTCTCGACATTCTTGGTACCTTGAGACAAATCAGAAAGTTGGTTATATAAATCAAGAGTGTAAGTGGAGGGGAGAAACTTAACTTCCATCTTCTTTTTCAGTTTCTTCCAACTCTTGATTTTTGGCTTATGCTTCCTTTCTCTAGCAAGAGCAACGTTTTCCCACCAAAGGAATGCATACCCCTTTAGTTTGGTGATAGCCACCTTGAAAGATTTCGAATCATCATACTCCTTTAGCTCGAAAATCCTGTTGCATCTCGAAACCCATTCCAAGTAAGCCTCAGGATTAAGGTTTCCATCAAACTCTGGAACGTCTAGCTTGATGTCTCGAAATTCATCTTGTTTTCGTGGCCTCCTTCTTTGATTAGAAGCTTGTGATTGCACTTCTTCACTAGAGTCATAAACAACCTCATTCTCATCTTCAAAGTTTCTTCTTTCACGAACTTCTCTTCGAACTCCAACACTAGAGCTTCGAAAAGCTTCCATGAGATTTGTCATTTGCTCACTAATTGTTGCCATTTGATTCTCAAGGCCAACTAGCCTTGCTTCATTCAATGTCATGCCCCTTCTAAACTGATTTGGATCTTCATTACCACTCATTTTAGTAACCACAAGATTGTATCAAGGATTAGAGGTGAAAAGAGAAGAAAAGAGATGTGTTTGGGCTTAGAAATGGTTTCGGTTTTGGGGGGGGATAAGTGTATGAGTTTAGGAAATGATTAAAGGATGATTAGAGGGTTAAAAGAATGCTCTTAAACTAACCAAAGCTCTGATACCAAATGATGCATATAGCATTTCACAATCAAGAGCATTCGTTGGTTAAGAACCGAAGAAACAGTTTTGCATCAAGCCTTATTGGAACCGTGCCAACCACCACTACTTTCACTAGCCTTAGAACCACCAAACTAGGCCACCAATGTCAAGAAGAGCTCTTGATGCAACCTTGCTTTGTTAAATTAGTAACTAATCTACGTTAGTTAGCTAATTAACTCAAAGACTTGATTTAGGACAAACTGTCCAGTTTTTACTCTAAGCGCACAGCTCAAAGAAAGGAGTATAACTCTGAATTCATTCAACAAAGTCTAATGAGGCTTCTTGCATTACAATCCTAACATATAAAGCAGCAACATACCAAAAACTCACGTCATTTGGTGATGTTTTGCTTAGGTAACAAAAGCTAACTTAAAATATTACAAAATCTGGGCCAGTTTTCAGTACCTAGGTGCAATGATTAGGATATTCTGAGAAACGAAAATGTCCTACTGTAAAAAGGAAACTAAGGTATTAAAATAGACTTCCTAATGAAAATATCCTGAAAAATTCAGCTCCGAAAGCTTAAAAAAAGCTGTTGCCCAGAACTGATGAAATGGGCCCCAGAAAGACGCCACAGAGCTGCGGTTTTGGATACCTTTGGATGAAGCTTTCAATTCCTATTGATTCTTGCCTCCAACTCTTCACATGCTTGTTGGTGATGTAGGTAAGCACACAGGTGAGTCATGTATGGTTGCCTTAGCCAAGAATAAAGCTCAAAAACATGCTCAAAACACACCTTAAACCAACCGTACAAAAACTGTTCTTCTAAAACAGTTTCACTATGCTTACTTTAATGACTTAGAACTAATTAATTAAGCTATTTAATCATAATTCAAGCTTGGTTACTAATACTTTATGATGTTAAGATGATCATAAGCATTAATCAACAAGGCTTAAAATAGATTAAGAAGGTGTTAAGCTTAATAATCAATTCGAAGTACTTGCTTGTTCGAAATGGGATTTAGTAAGCTAATGAATTGAATCTCCTTCACCTTAATCTCTTCTTGATGACTCTTTGCTAGGAGACTTGGATTGATCATGGATGCTCCTGCATCACAATGAACACTTGAACTCAAGTAATGAACATATATCATTCTTCAATGAACAGAGGTTGAATTAGATTTTCATCATTGTATATCAAAAAATGAATATCTCAAAATGATAGCTATGTACATCATTGTCTTTCAAATGTACATCAATTCACGTGAAGATTGCCAATGTACATCAATTCATCATCTCCCCTATGATATGAATGAATATCAATACCAATTTTTTTTCTTCAACCAACATGCAAAATATGTTTTCAAAAAAAAAATTCCTTCTATTCTTCACACAATTCTCACCTATATATATGAATGAACATCAAAACCAATTTTTTTTCTTCAACCAACATGCAAAATATGTTTTCAAAAAAAAAAATTCTTTCTATTCTTCACACAATATAAAATATGCATATATCTTTTAATTGTATATGGAAAGTAAATGTACACAAGTATATATAACAAAGTACAAGAAGATAACTGAAATGAGCACATTAAGTTGCTTACATAATCAAGTATATATAACAAAGTACAAAAAGATAATTTCCATATTTGGAAACAATAAGATCCCAACAAAATAAATGACAACAAAGTTGGAGAAGTACAATGAACACTTGAACTCAAGTAATGAACATATATCATTCTTCAATGAACAGAGGTTGAATTAGATTTTCATCATTGTATATCAAAAATTGAATGTCACAAAATGATAGCTATGTACATCATTCTATTTAAAATGTACATAAATTCACGTGAAGATTGCCAATGTACATCAAACATCGATTAAAGAAAAAAATACCTGTGTTTTTCGTTTCTTTGAGATTCAGAAGATTTGTTCTTTTTATTCTTCACTTTTTTAAAATTAAAAAACTTTTCAAGTGGAACATCTTCTTGAATTGACCTTGCAATAAACCAAAATTTTTTTCTTCAACCAACATGCACAATAATGTTTTCAAAAAATAAAATTCCTTGTATTCTTCACACAATATAAAACATGCGTAGATGAAAATGGCTTACTCGGTTCTCCTTCTTCTTTGTTTGTAGTTCGAGTTCTTTTCTAACATCCATTTTCAAGTTGTTTTTGTTGTACCTCAGTCCATATTTGAATTTTTTTTGGCTTCGGTATCTTTTTCTTCTTGAGAATGTTGAGATTTGTGAATAAAAATGATAGCTTTGGTGTAAAATGGTGTAAAAATGGAGGATGAGAAGGTTTTGGAAGATGGAAGATGGAAGAGAAAGTCAGAGAGAAAGATGAGGGAGAAAGATGAGAGAGAAAGTGAAATGATGGAGTTGGAAGTTTGGGGAAGTGGGAAAGAAGAAAAGGAGGTTTACTTTTGAAAAAGTCACTGTCAAATCAACTTGTTCAAATTCACGGTGTACATCCATTTTTGCCATATGTACACCGGATGCCCACTGTCATTTTCAAAGCTGCGTTTTGTATTCAATTTATTGCGTTTTTGACCTGGAGCACAATGAGAAAGGTGCTCCAGGGTGCACCTTCGACTTATTGCCTTCCTCTAATCTCAGTAGCGCCATGGAGGTACCAGAATCATCGAATAGTAACGTGAATTTTGATTTTAGAATAAATTGTAAAAGATGAAATTTACAGTATCGAAATCTAATTTTGTTACCACCATGGTGGTACCGGAAATAGAGGAATCCGTTGTGGTGATACCGAAATCATCGAACTGTAACGTGCTTTTCTTTTTTTCTAAAAAAAATTGGAAATCTAAAATTTCAAAAAAAAAAGTATTTCGTTGTTCCTTTCATTTGCTGACATGCATGATCTGCTATTGTACCTCTTACATAGTTACATGTCACTTTTTTTCCACCTCTTTCAAAATACATGCAAGAGGCTCGAATTGAACTCATGACTATCCCTTTGAAAGATCATGACCCTACCACCATGCTAAATCTTCTTTTTGGTTTGAAAATCCATTTCTAATTAGTATATCTTATACCACATCAACGTTTACATTATTTTATCATCAAGCAACTACTTTTTTTGTTTAATCAAATTCCAATTTTAACTATAAGATCCTTCTCTCTATTAAAAATTTGGAAAAAAGGAAAAAACAAAATTTTCGAAATGGTGTTTGAAAACTTCATTCCTTTGGCATTTGGGTATAAATAATTTTAGTGTGGTAACTATCCCATAATATTAGTTGATACTATATCAATTACTTCTTCCATTTTTTTTTAAAAAAATTATCGGGAATAAGTTAAACTTTTTGTGATGTTCTTTTAATAAGTTCAACTTTTAATAGTAGGTTATTTTAATTTGCAACGTGCTAGTTTAGGTTAATTCCGGTCATTTATCCTCTCTTTTTTCATCTTCCTTCACATCTACTGCAAACTCATCTCCAAAAATGGCTCCTTCATTTATACACTCCTTCCAACTACTCATTAACACCTTAAAATTCACAACAACAATAATCAGACCACCACCATCGCAAAAGCTCATCTGTGACCTTCCAATGACTCCTCTGCTTTGAGTCGCCTGAAGACTCCACTCAATGGAATGAGACTATGGCCTAAGCTGCTACGGCATTGTATGGCTAGGTATCGGCGCAACATCTGAATTTCTCGATGGTGTGGCTTGAGTTTGATGCTTTGGATGTGGCTCAATCAAATTGTAAATGACAAGTTGGGATGGGTATCAACGTTTTCAGAGTTTATTGTAGTCATTTATAAGAGCAAGTAATTTTTCACCAGGTAATTTTTCTATCTGGGTATATTTCCAATATCTGTGTTTTTGGCTTATATAATGAAATTGTTTTAGTTTCCATATGAATGAACTCTATGGATTTCTGGGTAGCTCACATGTAATTTAATAAGGGTATTGTCCTAAGTGAGAGTTTTGAGGTTGTTTTGTTGCCGCATTATATTGTTTTAGTCCGAAATTTGTTGTTATCTTTATTTGTAGACTATAGTTGCAGGGGTGTAACCAAGATTTATGAGCTTAAAACAAACAAGAATTATGATTTGGTTAATTTGTTCAATTTCATAAGGCAATCACTTTGTGAGTTTCTTCTTGATTGTTTGATTAATTTGGGGCCTATTATCCCTTACGAACTGTTTCTGTCCAAAAGTGTTGTATCTCTTTCCGGCGGATATGAGCGGTCCCAGTCCGAGCTCCGGCCAAGAACCTACACATGAACCCCAAACCTCCGGGAGTGTCCCGGGGACGGGCTCTCCGACGCTCAAGTCAGTACTCATTTTAGATAGAGAGAATGTGGGTGTAGGGAGAGAGAATGGATTCTGGATCCTTTTACCTTAGCCCTATGAGGGGCTTATATAGTGAAGTGAGCGTGAGACTCATGTCCTTTGGGCTTTGGGCCGTATATTAGGGAGAGGGTATTTATACCCATACAATTTCCCCCCTAGTTCGAGTGATAATCGTTGATTGAACTTGAACTATATTGGGCTTATTCACTTGATTCCACATGGTATTGGACATGTATGTCTTCATGATGACCTTTGTGCGTGATCGAGTCTCTGATGTGAGATATAGCCTCTTTAGTCATAGAGCTTGCTTCAATGAGCTAAGGGGTATCATCCTCTAATTGAGGATTTTCTCATGTAATAAGAGACGCAACTTCCTTTGCTTAGGAGTCTGCTCCAATAATCTGTCGTGTAGCATCCTCTAATGAAGGTCTGCTCACGTAGTCTGCAATGTTGCTTCACCAATCTGAGATTCTGTTCTGATGAGCAAGAATGTAGCATCGTCTAGAGCCTTTGCTAGATTTGTATTTTTTGCGTTCTTTTGAGTAGTTTTTGAAAGAAAATATGCTATTTCTTTGCTACCTTCTTCCTCCTACCATACGTATCCTTGCCCCCCAGTCTGTCTGCTTTCCTTGCAGCGGAGGAGGCAGACTAAGATTAGAATGCTATAGAAAAGTCCGCAATAGCGATGATACGTGGATATGTAATGATGATGAACATGATCCTTCGTCTGAAGCGGGGATCTGCTATAATAATAAGGAGCAGGATCCTCTGTCTGAAGCGAGGATCCGCTAATGATAAGGAGCATGATCCTCTGTCTGAAGCGAGGATCTGCAAATGATAAGGAGCATGATCCCCTGTCTGAAGCGAGGATCTGCTAATGAAAATAATAGCAGAGCCCTCTGCCTGAGATGGGGTCTGCAATAGTAATAAGGAGCAGGATCCTCTGTCTGAGGCGAGGATCTGCTATAATAGTAATGGCAGAACCCTTTGTCTGAGCGGGGTCTGCGATAATAATGAGGAGCATGATCCTCTGTCTGAAGCGAGGATCTTCAAATGATAAGGAGCACAATTTGTAACTATGACTTAGCTCTTCACTTAAGTCTTTCACTCTAGTTCTTCAGCAGAGCTCTCTGCTTCTTCAGCAGAGCTCGGTTTGCAACTATGACTTAGCTTTTCACTTAAGTCTTTCGCTCTACTTCTTCAGCAGAGCTCGGTTTGTAACTATGACTTAGCTCTTCACTTAAGTCTTTCGCTCTACTTCTTCAGCAGAGCTCGGTTTGTAACTATGACTTAGCTCTTCACTTAAGTCTTTCACTCTGCTTCTTCAGCAGAGCTCTCTGCTTCTTCAGCAGAGCTCGGTTTATAAATATGACTTAGCTCTTCACTTAAGTCTTTCAGTCTGCTTCTTCAACAGAGCTTGGTTTGTAACTATGACTTAGCTCTTCGCCTAAGTCTTTCGCTCTACTTCTTCCGCAGAGCTCTCTGCTTCTTCAGCAGAGCTCGGTTTGTAACTATGACTTAGCTCTTCACTTAAGTCTTTCACTCTACTTCTTCAACAGAGCTCTCTTTGTAACTATGACTTAGCTCTTCACTTATGTCTTTCACTCTGCTTCTTCAGCAGAGCTCTCTGCTTTTTCAGCAGAGTTCAATTTGTAGCTATACCTAGCTCTTCACTTAAGTATTTCCAGCGGCTTAATAGCTCGCTGGAGTCTGTAATAATAATAAGGACAACGAGGATCCGCTATTGATAATAATGGCAGAGCCCTCTGTCTGAGGTGGGGTCTGCAATAATAATAAGGAGCGGGATCCTCTGTCTGAAGCGAGGATCCGCTATTGATAATGATGGCAGACCCCATCTGGGCTCTGCAATAATAATAAGGAGCGGGATCCTCTGTCTGAAGCGAGATCCGCTATTGATAATAATGGCAGAGCCCTCTGTTGAGATGGGTTCTGCAATAATAGTAAGGAGCGGGATCCTCTGTCTGAAGCGAGGATCCGCTATTGATAATAATGGCAGAGCCCTCTGTCTGAGATGGGGTCCGCGATAATAATAATAACAAAATACGTATCTAGCAGGTTTAAGGCTGCTAAAGTCTTCGACAAGATATATCTTCAGTGGCTTAATAGCCTGCTGAAGTCTTTAGTAAAATGGGCAGACTTTCAAAATAGGTGCTTTCATAATCGAGCACTATAATGAATATTACATTTCGGATCAAATTTCGCATCAAGTTGGGTCACATACACTCATTTGCCCCTCACTCTTAAGTTGAAGTGGAAGTCAATTTAAGAGTAGCATTTTGACATCCTAACTAGGCATACATAGAGATCGGAAGATGTCTTATAAATCGACATTAGCACTTCATTCAACCATGTCATGTTATCAAATAGAGTAAATGTTGTTACCTCTTTCGATAATCATGGACAAACTATAATAATCAATTTTTATAGCTCGTAATATAAACTAAGTACAACATCCATCATGATATTCATTCTAATCTTGCATCTAAAGTAAGCAAAATTTATATCAATAGCAATAGAGGGAGAGTACTTAGCTTGATGTTCCCTCCGGGAGAAGTCGGAGAAATAATATTTGAAGAAAAAATCCCTCATTAAAAGCCCTTGGAACTGGACTAGTGCAGACCACCAAGTCTGTCACACGAGTCTGGTTGCAGATTGTAGTCATTGGCCTGACGGGTTGGTGAAGAGTAGAAGCAAGTCGAGACTGATTTCGCGAGCTAGTTGCAGAGAGTGACAAGAATATAGTGTTCTGCTAATCTGTCGTCTGATCTTGTAGTCTGCTGTTCAGTCTGCTCTGCTACAGAAAAAAGGCTCGGTGTAAATTCTTTCTGTAGTCTGCTCGTTTGAATTGGTTTGCTTGTAACAAGTATGACGGAGCTTGGTTCACGTTGCTCGTTCACAAGCATAGCCATCCTTATCCGGGTGGGTCTGCAACTTAGTCTGCCCTCTGTCAATCAAGAGTGTGGACTTGTCAGTTACGAGCCAATTCCCGATAAATGCAATGTATGCAGAGCTAAGTTGTGGAGTCTGCTCTCGGCCAGTATTTAGGGTCTGCAGTCTGCATTCGTCCCTTTGGAGCTTGCTAAGCGAGTCTGCAATCGACCCCATGTAGTCTGGTTGCAGGTTTGAGTCTGCTCATATCAGCTCACACCTCCGTTCCACTCTGCCTTTTGGCATTCTGAGCTCAAAATACATGCTGCCATTTTTTCCAGACCGATGTAGGTTGCGGGTCTGTACTTTCAAATGGCTGCAAGATAGCCCTGGTCTGCTTCCCATGCTATTTATCGCTCTAATTTTGCAGACTCTATTCCGTTGGCTCTTCGCCATTTGGTTTGCTTCTATTTATGCTGATTGCATCAGTTTGCTTAGCCTACGGGCTGGTTTTGTCGGCCAAGCCAAGCTGGTTCTAGTCTGGGCTCTTTGGCATGGTTCTGTTCTGCAAAGGTCTGATGCAAGTCATTTGGTTCTGCTTAGTTGCAGACTGAATTCTCATATTTATTCAACAGACTCTGCTGTGATGTGCTCGAACCAACCATTTGTTCTGCTAGTCTGATGCACATTCTGATGAGTATTTGTTTCTGAAATCTGCCGAACAAGATTGCTCCCTGCCAAGTTGGTTCTGGTGAAGCGTGCCTTATAAAGGTATGCGAGGATTGCAGATTGGTACGCGGCCGTATGCTTCCGCAAGTTAAGAGTCCAACTTCATCGTGCATTGATTTAATGAACCTGAGAGCTCGGCGCACTAAAATCCTGACAAGTGCTGCCATGTAGTTGTGATGTTGTAGGTCCTGATCTGGTGCTTGGCAGGTTGGATCAAGTCTGCGAGTTGCACTTGCGGTTCTGCCAATATTGGTAGACCGTTAGTTGAGTGTTGCTAAGCATATCTCGTAGGCAGATTTCAGTTGGGAATTTTCTCGAGCACCTTGTGTGCAGCAATTATACTCCAGAGTATGAGGACACAATTAGTTCCTTTTTTTCTCAATTTTCAGAGTATGCACATTAATACTCACGTAACTCCTCAGTTCAGCAGTATATTGATACAAAGGTCAAGTATGACTGTGAATAATTGGGTAAGGCTACTTAGCTTTTGTAGAGTGGTCTTCTTCTTCACGAAATACAACATACATCAAATATTTGATGTCAGTTTGTTCATTCCGTGGGATTAATCACATCTTGATGTATAATGTGGATTGTGGAGTTGACTAAATTGTTGATTTAGCTTGCTCGTTGAGATGCAGGTTTCTTTCCCCATGAGGTGGAGTCTTCTATAAAATTGTATGTACCCCTTCCATGAGGGCAGTGGGATTTTCGTCTAAGTTCTGATTTGTTGCCGCTGTTGTTGGACTTCCCACTTGGACATCTTAGTGGGATTTCATGATTTATTTTTGTGATAAATCATGTCCCCTTAGTTTGATATGTTATGGGATATCATAAGACCCTTGTTTGAATTTGTTTGGGAAGATGGGTCCGATGTAAACCCTTTGCCAGTTTACTTCTTTGTGGATCTCTTTGGAATCCTTGTACTTTTTGCTTACAAACCTCCTCGCGTGCATATCTCTTCAAGAAAATTTGTAGTTGTAGATCTTGTAGATTTTGGTCTGAATTGGAGTATTTCAGACCATAAAATAGCTATTTGAGCAATGTAGCCATGGAAATGGTGGGTTTCCATGGGCGTTTTTTCTCTTCCCCTCCTTCTAGCGCCAAGTTGTTTCTGTCCAAAAGTGTTGTACCTCTTTCCGGCGGATATGAGCGGTCCTAGTCCGAGCTCCGGCGAAGAACCTGCACATGAACCCCAAATCCTCGGGGGTGTCCCGAGGACGGGCTCTCCGACGCTCAAGTCAATACTCATTTTAGATAGAGAGAGTGTGGGTGTAGGGAGAGAGAATGGATTTTGGATCCTTTTACCTTAGCCCTATGAGGGGCTTATATAGTGAAGTGAGCGTGGGCCTCATGTCCTTTGGGCATTGGGCCGTATATTAGGGAGATGGTATTTATACCCATACACGAACTAATTGAATTTGAAAGTTTGAGTTAGGAGAGAGAAAAAGAGCTTTCAATCAATTTTGGGTTATCCCAACGGACCTAAAGAGTGAACATATGCACCACCTCCACCAAAGGCTGTCTTGGCAAAGTTTCTTCACTCCCAATTCAAGCTCTCTATCTATTTCTCTTGATGGTGAACTGGTTCAACCATTAGTAGTCTATGCTTAGATGCAAAATATTTCATACCCATACTCCTTTTGTTGGATTTGAAATTCAGAGAACCATGTAACAATGAAAAAAATAGAGGAGAAAAAAGGGAGGACATGAAGTGGTGGTTTTTGTTGGTGGTGGGGTGAACAAATAAGAATATCAATCTGATGTAATGAATAGAGAGAGAAGATAGAGAGAAAAGAGAAGAAATTTATTTACTGAATTGCTCAAAAGAATACATTGACCTAGAATGCTATTTATAGCTAGGAATTACAAACAACTAACAAAGTAATTAGACACAAGAGTTTGTTACAACTAACTAGTCAATTAATAACTTAACATCCCCCCTTCAAGATGGACTTGGTGTTGTAACAAGTCCAATCTTGGAGCTTGAGAAATGGTGTTGCTCAGCTCCTAAAGCTTTGGTCATGATATCAGCTAGTTGAAGAGCTGACTTGACATAAAGAAGCTGAATAAATCCTAATTGCACATTTTCTCTTACATAACAAACATCCAGCTTAAGATGCTTTGTCCTTTCATTCACACACTTGTTCTCAGCAATGTGTTTAACAGCCTTATTATCACAAAATACAGAAATAGGCTGAGTAGGTTTGATGCACAAATCTTGAAGAATACCATCTAACCAAGCAATTTCACTTGTGGTTTGACTAAGGCTCCTGTATTCTGCTTCTGCTGAGCTTTTAGAAACTACTTTCTGTTTCTTAGTTTTCCATGAGATAAGATAATTGCCTACAAAAATACACCAACCAGTCAAGGATCTCCCTGTGAATGCACAAGTTCCCCAGTCTGCATCACTATAACCAGTGATATTGGAATCTGTTGTAGAAGAATAAAATAATCCATAATGCAAAGATCCTTTGAGATATCTCAGCACATGTAATGCAGCTTTGTAATGTGGTTGTCTAGGAGCATGTAAAAATTGACTAAGTTGCTGGACTGAATAAGAAATATCAGGCCTTGTCATGTTCAAATACAATAGTTTCCCTATGATTCTCCTATACACCTCTGCATCTTCAAGTAATTCACCTTCTTCAAGAGAAAGTCTCAAACCTCTAGGAAGTGGAAATGCTGAAACAAGAGCATCTTCGATATGTGTATCCTTGAGCAAATCAAGGATATACTTCCTTTGATTCAACATAATACCAGATTCATTTCTTGTGATTTCAATGCCAAGAAAATACTTCAATTCACCTAGATCTTTGATAGTGAAGGCTAAATGTAAGTTAGTTTTTAACTGAGAAATAAGAGCAATATCATTTCCTGTGATCAAAAGATCATCCACATAAGCAACCACTGCTATAAAGGACGTGTCAACTGTTTTTGTAAATAAAGATGTATCATTGGCAGATTGTAGATATCCTTGTTGCAACAAAAATTTACTGAGTTAGATGTTCCACTGCCTGCTTGCTTGCCTCAAACCATATAGGGACCTTTTTAGTTTGCATACCAACCCTGTACAATCTTTCTTGTAACCCTTTGGTGGGAGCATGTAAACTTCTTCATCAATAAAGCCATGAAGGAAGGCATTATTGATGTCTAACTGATGTAAAAACCATCCTTTTGCTGCAGCTAAAGCAATCAACACCCTAACAGTACTGAACTTTGCTACTAGACTGTATGTGGATTTAAAATCCTTCCCTGCAACTTGTTTGTCACCCCTGGCAACTAATCTGGCCTTACACCTTTCTACATTCCTATCAGCTCTATATTTCACTTTGTATACCCATTTGCAGTCTATCACATGCTTATCAGCAGGTAAAGGGACCAAATCCCAAGTTTCATTGTTTTCTAGGGTATCTAGTTCTTGTTGCATGGCTTCAATCCATTGTGGTTCAGTTTTGGCTTGTTCATAAGAAACAGGCTCTTTAACACAAAGCATTGTTTGTAGGTTGTTCAATGAAGCAGAATCAAGATGAGAAAGACTTGGTTCAGTATGAACATTAAAGGATAAAGAATTTGTGGATGCAATAGTTTTCAAACTCTGCAAACACAAGTTCCCAAACCCGTACTCTATTAGCTAATAACTTTTCTTCTGCAATATTTTCAGCAGTAGACTATGCTATCATGTTTAAGATAAAACAAAAAGGGTAACTTTTTACATGCCCCATGAGCTTAATCTTACAGGTGCAACACACTGTACATACTAATAAGTATAGAGAACATAATGATATACTACATAAAAGAGAGTACGAAACTGATATAGCATACTAATAAAAGAGCATCCAATATAGTTATTTACAATTAGAGACCCCTACACATGTCAAAGACAAAGAGTAAACACTACTTATGAATGCTAATATGCTACCATGGCTTCCTAAGCAAGTTCACATATTCCATGTCAACAGAACACCAGTAAATTTCCAATTCTTTTACGAGATTTAAAGCAATATAATTTGATAAAATTGTTGAGTATGAAAGTAAAAAAGAGATTGCTTTTCAAGTAACATTACTTATATCAATACAATTCATCGACACAAAAACAAAGTTCTGAAATCAATTACCAATTCATTGGACACCAAACCACGATTCAAATAGCTAATCAAAAACAAAGTCATAACTCAATCGAGTTTCTATATATCATATACTCGACCACGCAAACGCATAAATATGCAGTTTTCGGATAAAAAAATATAGAAAGAGGGAAGATTAGATAAAATCTGTCGAACCTTAGAGATTATGGAGGAGATGAAATCACCGGTAGAAGTTCTAGAGCTGACGACATGGAACCCTGAGACTAGTGTTGAACGGCGAAAACGAAATAGTGGAGAAGAAAGTGGAACGGCGGAGGAGTAACTGGAGTTAGCGTTTAGGGTTGAGAAAGACTATGGAGGAGTAAGGAGTTGGACTGTTGGGTCATACTCATTCCAAGATAATGAGAGGGGGACGCTAAAGCTATGGAGTCGGCTAATTAGATAGGGGGACACTAAAGCCTATCCGTTCGCCTTTCATATATTAAGGGACATGATAGCTGTGATCTAAGACGTCGGTTGCAAATAAATATTTGACGCAAAAGCCTATTGTGTCTCCTATTAAGTAAGAGTCGACACAAAATCTTTACTTGTCAATTTTTTTCCTTTCACCAAGGATCTAATGTGTCGCCTGCTTTATAATATGCGACTCTAAAGGCTATGGTGTCGGACATTTAAAACAGGCGACTCTAAAGGGGCGACTCCATAGGGTCTTTTTATAGTAGTGAATAACAAAATCTTTGAGTTTAGAAGGCAGTTTGTGAATTCTTGTAGATTGTCTAGGTTGTGCAATAGGAACAGAAGAAGTATTGGCAATAGGTACAGTAGGAGGAGAATGAGAAGAAGAAGGAATAGAAGATGTAGGAGAAAGATGATGTGGAGTGAAAATAGGTATGTTAGGAACAGAATGGGTGGAATTATTTGTAGAGGAAGGAGATGTACCAGATATGTCAGTAGGTATAGGAGAAGAACTGGAAGAAAAATTGTTAGAAGATAAATCTGTATGAGAAAGATCTGTATGAGAAGAATCTGTAGTGCCAAACAAAGGAAAAGAAGAAGAAGAAGAAACAGATTGTGGTGTAAGAGCAGGAGGAGAAGTATTGTGAAAAGGAAACACATTTTCTTTGAACAGAACATCTCTCTACTAAGAATGATATGTGCTGCTCAAGATCATATAATTTTTACCCTTTTTGACCAAAAGGATAACCAAGCAATATACACCTTTTGGCCCTAGGTGCAAATTTATCAGTGGTTTTTGAAAGAGGATAACACAAACATCCTATTACTCTAAGTTGAGAATAGTCAGCTGGTTTTCCCATAAGGGTTTCATAAGGTGTTTTCCAATTCAAAACAGAACTAGGCATAAGATTGATGAGAAAAGTACCAGTGAGTAAACAATCACCCCAAAATTTGATTGGCAAATTAGCATGAAACTGAATGGCTCTTGCAGTTTCTAACAAATGCTTGTGTTTTCTTTCTACCCTCCCATTTTGTTGTGGGTTTCCAGGAATGGATTTGTGATGAATAATGCCTTTTTCAGCAAATAAAGTAAGACAACAATCCTTGACAATTTCAGTCCCATTATCTGTCCTAATTGTCTTGACAGTAGTGTGAAAATGATTGGTTACATAGGCCAAGAAAGCCCTCACAACAGGAGCTACTTATAACTTATTTGAAACTAAATGAGTCCAATTAGTCCTTGTGCAATCATCTAAAATAGTAAGGAAATAGGTTGCCCCTGAAAGACAAGGTGTCCCATAGGGTCCCCATAGATCTATATGCACTAAATCAAATGGTTTGTGTGCATGGGAAACAGAAATAGAATAAGGTAATTTGTGGTGTTTTCCTAAGACACAAGCCTCACAATCAATCATATCTTTGCTATGGATGTCAAAAAGACCAACCAAATATTTCATATTATTGATAAAAATGTGTCCTAATCTTGCATGTAAAATACAAAGATTAGGTTGTACATGAGAAGTATTAACAGAAGAGAAATTCTCAGTAGCGTTTACATTTGGTGGTGATTTAACAAAAGAAGAAACAACAGGAAAATGAGGCTGAAAAACATCTTTGAATTTGTAGAGACTAAGATTCCTTGTACCTAAAGCTTTAACTTCTTTAGTCAAAAGGTCCTAAAATAAACAGAAATTTTATTTAAAACAAGCCATGAGATGATTTTGATCAAGTACTTTGCCTACAGAAAGGAGGTTATGATGGAAATCTGGTACAAATAACTGATATCACGTATTTATATAGAGTTTTCTTCCTTATTTACAAGCTAATTTGTGCGTCATTGGAGCTCTTGGGAGCTATTTTGTGCTAACTATTGTATATAGTTGTGGTTTTGTGTTTTAGTGTTGAACTGCAGGTTTTATGGAGTTTTCTCCTAATTCCCAAGCCATTTTAAAGCAACCACGGTTTTACGAGATGTTACGAGGCACGTAGGATGGCTCACGAGCTTTATGGGTAGTTTAGGACGTCCCAAGACCTCTAAAAGTGAAGAATAGAGAGCCAAAGAGTCAAAAAGGAGATTTTCGTACTCTGATGGGGCAAAAATAGCCCGATCGGGCGAAGATATTATGTTCGGGTAGAGAAGTTGAAGACCCGATCGGGCAAGGCATGCCCGATCCGATCGGGCGAGCACACATGTGCCCGGACCCGATCGGGCATTCACTGCCCGACCCGATCGGGTCGGATGCTCCTAGGTCCCAAAATGTTGCTGCGTGTGAGGAGAGCGAGGCTAGGCCGTTTTCGCTGAAGACCCGATTGGGTGCTGGATCGGGTGGACCCAAATTCCACTCGCCTACGCTTGCTGCTGTTGCTGCGTTGAACGAAGAAAAGTGTGCTGATTTGTGTGTGGGCCCGATCGAGTGGCATTTGGCCCGATGGGGTCCCGTGCTTAATTTCGCGATTTTCGTCTTTTAATTTCCGTTTTTAGCTAGACTTGAGGGGGTATTACAAATACCTTTTCCTCATTATTTTAGAGACATCCTTTTATTAGCGATTACTCTAGTTTATTTCTCATGGTTCTTAGCTTAGTTTAAACACTTTAGATTAGGTAAAAGGTGATTGAACCTATTCGATTTCAATAAAAGTTCCTGCTTTCTGTCAATTGGTATTATTCTCTACCCTAATCTCTTTTATTATTCTTGATTGCTTAACCTAATTACTTAATCATTCATGATGCAATTATTAGGGTTTCATATTAGTTTTATTGTTATTAATTCAATTATGAGTGAGTAGTTTTCTTTCTAGGGTGTTAGATAGGAAAGCCATGTTTATACCATGCTTGTTGCTTAGATTTCTATCAATTTCTAGGGCTTGATTAGGGTGGTTGTGATGTGGTTTGTTCTTAATTAGTGATTAATGTTAGTGTACAATTTCATTGATTGCTTGTGGTTAATAGTTGTTTGCACAGATCCGTCTTATGACTAGAGGCCTAGGACACGTCAGTAGTTCTGATTACGTTAGTGAACATGCGGCGTATGTTGAACTATGAGCTTTGAGTCTTTACCATAGCTCAACACATGCTCTAATCCCTCGACTCTTGACTTAGGTTTTGATAGTAGTTGACCTTATTTGATTGGTATAAGCATGGTGGACCGACCTAATATCCTAGGCTTTTAGTCCATAGTAAATTCCTCGGTTTAATTTGTCTTCCTTAGTTTAATCATTAGTTTAGTTAATTCTTCCCTGATTTCATCTGAAGTAGCTAATAGATTGAATTTTAATTTAGAAACTCTGTCTCCCTGTGGATTCGACCCTGCTTCCATTGACTACTATAGTTAGAGGACTGTAGGTTTATCTTTGATTAGGTGATACGACTAAATCCTATCAATAACACATCATGAAGAATAATGTTTGGTGTTAATTGAATTCAGCCTGTTTTATGAACTAAGATAACTGTGCCATTTGGTAAACCAATTTTAATTGGTTTGGTCAGTGTTATGAGATGTTTGAACATAGTAATAGAAGAGGCCATGTGATCAGCAGCACCAATGTCAATTATCCAAGTATCATGAGAATAAGAAGGAGAAATATGAGCTGCAAATGATATACCTACAAAGTTGACTGAAGACTGTAATTCCGTAGGTGAAAATTGAGAACCTCCAGCTTGTTGTGCCATTTTGAGATACTGTTGACAGAAGTTCATCATTTTTGGATCAAACATAAGAGTTGAAGAAGATCCAGTAGGAGAAGGAGAAACTTCCAGTGGTGAATCCCCAAGAATTCCGGATGAAGATAGATCATTAGATTGGACATTTGCAGCCATTTTCCCTTTGTTCTTCAAGTTTGTATACCACTATCCAACTAACTTAAAACAAGTTTCAATAGAATGTCCCTTGACTTTGCACTGCTCACAAATCTCTCAGATTTGTCAAACTTCATTTTATTGAAGTCCTTCTTTCTAGATGGTGCAGTGTAAGAAGGTTTAGAAGTAGATTTTCCAGCATAGAAAGCACTGGATTCAGATGAAGGAAAAGAAGCAGGAGTCCTAAGTTGATGCTGTTTTTCTACTTGTTGCAAGGTATAATAAACCTTGTTTACAGTTGGTAAAGGATCAGTACTAAGTATATTAATCTTCACCTGATCATATAAGTCATTTAATCCAGCAAGAAACTGAATCAACTTAAGTCTTTGATCAGCATCAAAGATCTCCTTCAATATTCCACAGGAACATTTAGCAACAGCACCACAAGTACAATCTGGTAATCCTTCTAAAGCATTCAGCTCATCCCAAGAGCGTTTCAATTTTCCATAATGTTCAGCAATAGAATTGTTATCTTGCTGTAATAAAGCAATTGAATGGTGTAATTGAAAAATCTGAGGAACATATGTAGAACCATACCTCTCAGTAATTTCAAGCCACAATTGACGAGAAGAAACCACAAATAGAAAATTCTCAGCTATGGATTTATCGATTGAATTCAAAATCCAAGTCATCACCATGTAATCATTTCGTATCCAAATCTGAAAATCTTTAGAGGTTGATCCTGGTTGCAAAAAAGTTCCATCAATGAAACACAGCATCTTGCGAGCAATCAAAGACATTCGTATACTTCTAATCCAATTGAGAAAATTACTACCATTAAAGGAGTGAGCAGTCAAGGAAAGAGATGGATTATCACTTCCATGGAGGAAATAGTGATCATCAAAGCTCAGATTGATGTTATGAGTAGAATTTTCAGTCGAATTTTCAGAGTTTATCATCGTAATAGAGAATCGAAGAAATCAATTGAAAAACATAACAATTAAAATTGATTCTGTAGAAATTATAGAAAAGAAAGAGGAATTTGAACAAAGAAGAAATTAAAGAATTCAAAGAAGATATTCAGAGAAGAAATTTGCGGAATATAACTAAGCTACCATAAGCTCTGATACCATGAACAAATAAGAACATAAATCTGATGTAATGAATAGAGAGAGAAGATAGAGAGAAAAGAGAAATTTATTTACTGAATTGCTCAAAAGAATACATTGACCTAGAATGCTATTTATAGCTAGGAATTACAAACAACTAACAAAGTAGTTAGACACAAGAGTTTGTTACAACTAACTAGTCAATTAATAACTTAACATGGGGTGGCCGAAGAAGAAACACGGTGGTCTGAGAGGGTTTTAAGGTGGGTCGACATTTTAATTTACTGGTTATGAAGGTGGTAGTGTTGGACGGTAGGCAGAGAAGCAGAAGGAAAAGAAGAGGGTAGAAGGTGGATGGTGGTTCGAAGTTTGGGAATGTAATGTGGTTGTCAAAAGGTCAAAAGGGGTTTTGTTAAAAAAAAAACTAGTTCAGCATGTCACAGGTAAAACAACTTACTAGAAATATAAGTGATAACAAAAGTGTCTTATTTTAGAATTATTAAAAGTTTAATTTATTAGGGTTGATTTATTCCCGGTAATTTTTCCTTTTTTTTAATATGTACATTTTCTTTTGCGCGCGGACTAAGAAAAAAGTGCAAAATTAAGAGAGAAGGTTAGTGAATGTAAGGAAAAAGTGAAAAAGGTAGAGAAAAGGAAATAAAAGTAGGAGATAAGTGTAATAATTCGGTGGACCAACATTCCATTTATGGGAAAAGGTAGAAGTATACCAATTAAAAAAACACC
This sequence comes from Patellifolia procumbens, assembly GCA_947645195.1. Lineage (NCBI taxonomy): Eukaryota > Viridiplantae > Streptophyta > Magnoliopsida > Caryophyllales > Amaranthaceae > Patellifolia > Patellifolia procumbens. The sequence goes on from CANSGD010000429.1 coordinate 3,785,464, forward strand.
CTAAAATGAAAAAAATGTACTTATTAAAAAACAGAGAGAGTATATCCCATTTGTTTTAAGGTTCAAAAATATAAATTTCCGCCGTAATAAAAATAACAAATATTGTAAATAAAAGTATTTACATTATATTTCCGTTAACATATTTTTTTACAGAAGTAAATTTACAAAAAGCATCAACTTCCACATGTATAATTTATATTTTAAATATTTAATTACAACTAAACGATGAAAAATACAATTTTGAATTTATGAATCAAATCACTTTAAACAAAATCAACTTAATGCTGATAAAATAATTTGTCATCCAAGAAACTAACTTATATCTGAATTAATTTAATATCAATTTATGTGTGAGGACTCGAGGCATAATTTTGGTCTTATAAGAAATCGTATAATTTTTAAAATTGGTCTTATAAGAAATTGCATAATTTTTAAAATTAGCTAATAGCCCAAGTGTAATACACAGAATAGAATGAAGTACTTTTTTGATACAAAGTATTAAAAGAGACAGTCTAATTTTAACTTTAAATTAAACCAACCTAAGCCCACATCCTTTTAATAAGCTTATTTCATTTACCTCTAACCCAACATTATTCTTAGACATTTCAAACCAATCTAGTCGTCTCATTTCTTTAATTCACTTTTAGTCTTGAACTATAACAATTTTTTTTACAAAAATATCAGAATTACCGAATGAATTAAACTAGTCACTAAAAGGATTAACTGGTCCCATAATGGATTAAACAATGTGATTATTAAATAGATTGAATAGGTCACGGAATGAATTAAACTAGTCACTGATTTCGGAAATACGATTTGTTAAATTGGATCAAACAGCACAAACTATGCGTTTGTTGCACAAAACAACACCAACTAAAAAAGTTGCACAAAACAACACAAACTTTTTCTAATTGGTGTAGAAAACGACATAAGTGGGTTTTTCGTCTGAGATTCCTTATTTCCGGTGAATCTTTAGTATTTTAGCCTTTTGATTTCTATTACCTATACACTATAGACATTCCTTTTGATTTCTTTCTTGAACATTTGTCACTCATCCTCCAATTCTAGGGTTTGATAGACAAAATCAATTTGGGGGAATTTTTATGGTTTCAAGAGGAAATAAGGTGAATTTTAGATCTAATAGTTTATTTAAAGTGAAGGGAAAAAGATAGCAAAATAAAAAAATAGCTAAAATACTAAAGATTCGCTAGAAATAGGGAATCTCAGACAAAAAAATCCACTAATGTCGTTTTCAGCACCGATTAGAAAAAGTTCGTGTTGTTTTGTGCACCTTTTTTTGTTGGTGCTGCTTTGTGCAACAAACGTATAGTTTGTTGTTTGATCCAAATTTCCTTTTTATATTGGGTTTGGGCCTGCTTAATTTTAATTTAAAAATAGACGGTCTCTTACAAAATAAACTTCATTTTTAATAAAGTAATGGACTTTTTAAACAAAGTAATGAAATTGAGTTAGTGTTATTGTAATAAATCGTCTCTTTTAATAACTTTTAGTGCAGACGATGATATTGGGCCTTATATTCTCTTTGTAGTGGGGTGTTGGGGACGGGGGACCCCAAGGCTTGTAGACTAATTAATGAATAAATCACGTGTTAGGAGTGCATATATTATCAAATTGACATATTCAAAATTTGAAAATACATCACATTAAAATTTATGTTAGGAAAATTGTCATTTTGGGTTTCTGATATTTGACAATTACCGTTTTGAATATCCAAAATTTAAATAATATCAATATGGGTATCTGAGGTTTGCCAATATCTATCCTAGATAATAAAGTTGGCCCAAAAAGAAGACACAATATCGCTCCACATTATTATGTAAATAAAATTAATGATTTAATTTTTAATAATTAATATTTAAAAAGAATAATTATATCCTAAATAAAAGATTACATTCCTTATCTAAAATACTATTAATACGAAATTATAAAATTAATCATAACTTTCATTTCAAGTATCCTAAAATTATAATTTTTGCACCGTTAGATTCATCTCGAAAAATACATTGAATCAAAATTTACTTATGATACATTTTTCTAAAATAGCAAAAAAATCGTATATTTTACATGGCATGTTTCATTTGGCATAAATGAGCTGAACTGAACTAAATTGAATTGAAATGATTTGAATAAAACTGACTGATTTAATTTAGATCCAATGAGGCTTAAGGACATGTTCTCTTCGGCATAAAATAGGTTGACTAATTGGACTGAATTGAATTGAACTGAATTGAACTGAATTGAAATGAATAGTGACATGTGAGAGTAACAGTATTGTCCAGAGCTGAACTGAACTGAAAATAAGCTGGGAGAACAAGCCTTAAGTAAATCTAATACTAAGTAACATGCATGCGAGGTCAATTGAGTTTTATCACTTTTAATCTAATAGAATTAACTGAGAAAACAATATTACTTAGCACTAAAGTCCCACGAGTGAGACATGTAAAAAAACCATCTAATTCAATTTATAAACAATGAAAAAATATTAGATAGAAATATATTGAAGTCGGCTCGATTTAATAAAATACCAAAAATCATCCAAACTAATTTAAATTCAATCAAGTTTAGGTAAAATAAATGTAATAGTATGTTCGAGGTTAAATTACGATACACATAAAATTCGATTAAGTTTGATTCCTTTTAAATAATGCGGGTTATTAGTTGAAAGTACTATATAAAAATAACAAGACATCTCTGGGGCATTGCCCGGCTTAGAAGCTTGTGTTTAATATAGCTACATCCAAATTAACGGCGTAAACTTACCGTTAGGAGTGATCCACTTCTTAAGATAATCAATGGATCTAATCTATTTCAAAAACTAGTATTGGATTTGCCACTTTTTTTTGAAAATAATAATAGCCATAAGATCTTTGAAATAGATTAGGACTATTATTGACTATCTTAAAAAATGGGTCATACTTAACGATAAGTTAACACCGTTAGTATAGAGGTACCTAAATTAAACCTATTGTCAAACCTCAGGTATCCAAAATGATATTATTGAAAACTTGTGTACCCGAAATAATGTTTTGTCAAACCTCAAGCACCCAAAATAATAATTTTCCTTTATCTTACATGATCATTCTATCGCCATTTCAGTAGATTGTATAAACATTACTTACAAGTTCAAAGTATTAAGAATTTTAGCTTCTTATATCTTTAAGATAAAATCTTATACTTCCTCCTTTTCTTTACCACATTTGTACTTTTCAGGCTTGCCACTATATTTTTTAAAATATTAATATCTTTAATTATCAATAAGTAAGAATTATAAAAGTTGATATTAAAAAAAGACACATTGAGACGAATCTAACAAGATCTCATAGGATTATGTTTTCCTAAAATATAAATCACCATACCCAACCAAAGTCTAAAGTTTGAATAGTAAACAAAGTACAAGTGAAGCAAGTAATTTGAAACAAAGGAAGTACAATAGGGCCTGTTCACTTCAGCTTATCTTCAGTTCAGTTCAGCTCTAATAAGTTCAGTTCAGTTCAATTTAGTTCAGCTCTACTAAGTTCAGTTCGTTCAGTTTAACTGCATTCATTATTTAACCATTTTTTTAAGTATTATTATTATTATTATTATTATTCTTGGTCTAATTTATTTTACTCATTATTATTGTTATAATTATAATTATAATTATAATTATTAATTATAATTATAATTATTAATTATAATTATTATTTTATATATTTTTGTTATCATATATATTTCTACTCATTATTATTATTATTATTATTATTATTATTATTATTATTATTATTATTATTATTATTATTATTATTATTATTATTATTATTATTATTATTATTATTATTATTATGGTTGAGCATGGTTTGGATTGGTGTGCGGTTTAACCAAATTTCATGTCAATACGAATATTCTAATTTGCAATTGTTGTTTTATTTTACCGACTATATATTCACTATTACATTATACATATAAGCTACAAAAAGCTACAAGATTAAAAAATTACAAAGTTACTAATAATACTAGAGTACTATTTAAGGTAAATCATTGTCGTTACGCTGAATATTAAAGATGCTTTGGCGGTTTGTGATGGAGTTTTGTTTATAATATTATAAACCAACCAACCACAAATCATGGTTTGGTTAGAAGCACACACACATGCTCACGTTTTAAGCAAATTATTATTATAATTACTAATTGTTATTATAATGATAATATTAATTCACTTCTTAGACATTATTGTTATTGTATCATCATCATCATTAAGTATTAATATAATAATATTAATAGAATTAGAAATTACTTATTATTATCAATAATTATAAATTTTAAAATTAATTTATCATTATTAATATTATTTAACTATTATTTAATAATATCAAAAATAATATTATCATTATCCATTTAATATTATTCTAAATTATTAATTATTACTCCCTCCATCCCATATTAGTTGCAACATTTTCCATTTATGATTGTCCTATATTAATTGCAACATGACTATTTTAGGCATGAATCCACAAATATTTCATTATATATCACCCAATTAATATACCCTACTCATTCAGTGATTCATGTGAAAAACATTAAAATATTACTCCTCTACTCTATTAATTTCTTAAAAGTACCACATCACTTTCTATCACATCAAATTTTACAATAAATTCATATAACTTACATCCTACTTTATTAACTTCCTAAAACTATGTGCACAAGCTATTGTTGCGATTAATATAGGACGTATGGAGTAATTATTATTACTAAGAATTATAATTGTTTATTATTTAATATTCATAATAATTATTACTCCCTCCGTCCAACAAAGATCTGAACAGTTGTTGGGACATGTAATTAAGCTGATAAGTTATAGTGTGGTTATCATATGTTATTTTATTAGTGATAAAGGTAAAATCAGATGTGATAGGAGTTGGTAGAGGTATTTTTTATTAGAAGGAAGAGAAAGTAGGGTAACTTTTTAGTGATAAAGTTAAAGTGTGGGGCCAAAGTAATGTAAAAGAAATAATATAGTAATGGTGGAACCATGCCAAATATTGAAGTGTTCAAACTAATTTGGGACAAACATAAAAGGAAAGTCTTCAAACTATTTTGGGACGGATGGAGTATTTACTTATTATTTATATATTTATTGCAATTCAATTCAGTTCAGTTCAGTTTAGTTCAGTTCAGCTCCAATAAGTTGAGTTCAGTTCAGTCTATCTCCAATCAATTCAGCTCAGTTCAGTTTAGCTCAGCTCCAACAAGTTCAGTTCAGTGCAGTTCAGTTCATCTAGAATTAGATGAAGAGAACAGGCGCAAAAAAGTAAGATATTTTTCCAGTTGACATAAATTTTTCCTGTTTTTGGTCTTTTTAACCAACACTTTTTTCTTTTCCTTTTCAAAGGAAAGTATTTTAATGAAATGCTCCCAAAATATTAGAGGGATGAGATCTAATGCTATATAATGGCTACAATAGACCATAGTCCAATCATCTTAAGATTTTAAGTTAAATTCTTGTTGTTTTAAGTTAGAATCTGTTAGTTTTATCATGGTTTATCCACATGTGCGGCCTTTAGGGTGCGCAAAGTGAAAATTCGCACATGTTTTCTAAATAAAAGCCCTTTTCAGATCAGAATAGGGAGAAATTACACGTAAGACGCTAGAGTCAGAGAGTCTCAAACAATTTTTCAACATTTTCATCTTACTTTTTAGTTTTCAACTTTTCTAAAAATATGTCTATAGACTCACATGTATCAATGGATGCAGTAATATCAATTCCTCATATATCTTCTTTCAAAGTAGAAAATTGAAAAGTATAAGATCTCATATCTTTCTATCAATGTCTATTTGTTTGTCCCACTTTATTTTATTTAATTCTACTCTTTATTTTACCCAAAAAAAAAGAACACTTATCCCATAATTTCTTGAATTTTGATATAAAATATTTTCTTTACTCTATCTTCCTATATTTCATAATAGATGCATCATTTGTACTTTTCAGGCTTGCCAATGCATAATTTTAAATATTAATATCTTTAATTATCAATAAGTAAAAATTATAGAAAATGGGTATTAAATAAATACACTTTGAGACAAATCTAACAAGATCACACATGATTATGTTTTTCCTAAAATGTAGATCACCAAAGCCAATTAAAGTCTAAACTGTGAATAATACACAATATGCAAATGATGCATCTATTGTGAAACAGAGGTAGTATATGATAAATAGATTTTTATAGATCGGAGTTTAATTGTAAACTTAGCGCAAGACCTCCCAAAGCTGCGGATTGGCTAGCAAATAAGGGTGTGGAGCAACAAGAAAGGTGTAGTGCATTCGACCAACCTCCTAGAGGTTTTCTTTGAATTTTTTGGAGATGATTTGTTGGAGGGGCCATGACACACGTAGTTATGTAGTAGTTGTAAGGTTTTGTTCTCTTTGGGGCTTGCCCCTCTTTTGCACCAAAAAAATATATAGATAGTCAACATTAGATGAAATTAGGTTTAAAGCTAAATTGTACCAAAAGAATCCAACTTTGATATTTATACATTATTATCTGGATATGAGGAAATGGAATGAAAGAAAGAGAAGAGTAAAGGAGGAAAATATTTCACTTGTTTGGATAAATGGTTGAGTCCATGGAGGAGGAAGGGGGGGGGAAGAGGGGAGAGGGAGAGAGATTCATTTTCCCCCTTCTTTGATAAGTATGATACCACTAAAATTGGAAAGATTTGGAGTGAAAGTGAACAGTATCTTACCCCTCCCTCCTCTTCCCCTTCTCTCTCCTTCTTTTCCCTCCTTCTTTGCTATCCAAATAAAGCATTAGTTACCAAATTGCTAGTTTAAATTTTAGATGTGCATTAGAGGAAGTGTTGGAATATTTATAAGGGTAATGGATTAGTTAGTTCACATATGGGGGAACTAGCATCATGTGCACACGATGCGTGCGAATTGCGAAACAATTAAAAAATTTATTTTTTTGAGTGAAAAAATTTAATTAATTAAGTGATTAATTATCCATCATTAGTGCAGCAGTTACAATTTTTTATTTTATTTTCTTTTTTTACTTTTGAGTCACCCCCTCCTCTTCACTTATATAATAGCGATGTGTGCCTCGTGCGAAATATTAATATGTAAGGATTTGGGAGATACTACATTGTAGTTACTCCAATGACATGTATACATATTTTTCATACTTTTAAAAATAATCGTTAAGTTTTAATTATTTTGTTTCTTTAGAGGGTGTAATTGTAATCTCAAAAGAGTTTAAATAGTAAAACAAATTAAATACATAAAAAATTATAATAAATATTAGGGAGTAGATTAACAATAATGATTTAAAAAATAAAAAGCCAAAAAAGACAAAATAACTTACAAAATATTAATGGAAGATGTCATTAGCATCATCACTCATGAGTAACTTCTCTCTCCCTATACCACTTTCTCACTCATCCTACAATACTTTATCATATAACATGATTAATTTGATTGCATGCATCTTCACTCATGAGCAATCAATCACTCATGTAGTTAAAAATTAAAAAATTCAAAAGTATATAAAAATATAGCAAAGTGGATGTCAATTTATAGATCTTAAGAAAATATAACCATTGATATTTTTTAAAAAGAAATTTGACTCCGTAGATTTTTACATATTTGAGTTTTAAGTTTTAAACATTTTTTGCTAAAATTCTGATGGCTAAGTTTGGAAATAAAACTTAATTACTTTCTTAATTTATTTTATTTTTTTTTCTTTTTTTAATTTTGGCGTCCACCCCCCCACTTCCCTTATAGTATAGAGATTAAATAGCGGCGAAGGATTTAATTCCGGAAAAAGAAGAGAATAGGAGGCAGCACCAGCTCGGGGGTCGCGGCTGGGCACTGCCTGTGACGTTTCAGTTTTGTGATATGCCCATTTATATCTGTTGAAGCGTTTTTGCTCGTTTTAAGAGCGGTTTCGCAAGGCTAGTGTTGGCCTTTATTTTCTGATTTAAGGGCCTTATTAAGGAGCCTATTAAAGGTCCTTAATGAGGTCCCTTGCATGTGTGACTATAAAAGGAGGAGGCTCACTCCATCTTAAAAAAAACTTGAAGTATTGCTTGCTTAAGAATATCTGATTAGCTTTTTTAAGTGTTCTTCATAAACTCATCAAACACAAGTTCTTAAGGATTCACTTCTAAGATCATAGAAGTGAATTGTTTACTCCATTGTATCTCATTACTTATTTCGTGTAACCCGGTGATCCTATAGAGCGAAATAAAACTAATAGAAAAGCGTAGTTTTCATGTCTTGGAGTGGTGAATTATGCGGTTTCCTCTTATTCTATTGTTCGTTTTCTAACAGGAAGTGACCTTATGTACTAGTTGTTATATATTTTAAAAATGAAATTAAAGTTATAAATGACAATGCCCTGAAATGGAAGCTTGCTTGTCTTTCTTATGATTGAAGATATTAGATTCACTAGTAAAGTGAAACATAGAAATATAATACATTGAACATATTGTTAGATAAAACCTAATAAAATAGGTATTATGTCCTAATACAATAACTTCTTTTGTTTGATAAGACTCAATCACCATTTTCAGACAAACAAGTATGATTTCTGATGTTGACTCGTCTTTTCCCACCAACTCTCATATCTTTTTGTCTATTCCTCCATGACCCGAAACAAATCCATTTTCCTCTATAAACGCAGTCCCTCTCAACTGAGAACGGGGATTTGAAATTTCAATTGAAGCATTAAAGTATATACTTAACCAAACAAAGTTTGCAATTCGTAGGAAAATGACAAGTCCAAAAACTGGCTTATTTGCTGGAAAATGGTAACTTGTTCTTAGATATCAAAGGGAGTTTAGCCCTTCTCTCTAGAAAACTCTGCCCTCTTCCACCGCCTTCCATCGTCTTCCACCGCCTCAATCCCGACCAGTTTTTTTCTTTTTTATGTAGAAATTCAATTAGATTTTCTTGTTATTTCAGGAAATCAATTATTTGAGAATCATTTCTGAACAAAGAACAACCTTCTTCGTTGTTCTTCATCTCTGTCTTTTCCACCGCCTAAATCAAGGTAGGATGGAAATTTGTACCTTAGTCGGCTTTCCAAGAAAATCAACTGAATCCGACCTTTTGTCAACACCTCCAGATGAATCGTTGTTTTTGGCGCCACAAGAATCGGAGTAGGGGTTTTGTTTTAGCGTCGTCGCGAAAAACACCAAATCCGAGTCTTTTGAAGTCACCAAATCCGACCTGCCGCCAAACGGCACCGCCACAACCATGCTTAAGCTGCTTCTTTGAGGAGCTCATATGGCTTCGTTAAGAAGACACCGAAATTCTTCCTTTTTTTGTTTTTTTGAGTTTTTACTTTAAGTTGTATTTTTAGTTTTAGTTTTTAAGTTCTTGTAATTTAGTTATCAGCTAGAGGTCCAACCCTGAGATAGGGGGCCTTCTATGCTTATCCTTGTATCTCTTTAAAAAATGTACTTCCTCCGTTTCGCAATACTCGCAACGTTTCTTGTTAGCACACTATCCAATGCAATACTTTGAACTTTAATATCTCGAATTATTGATAAGTAAAAATTATGAAAAGTTGATATTATAATAGTATGAATTAAGACGAATCAAATAAGACCCCACTTGACTATATTTTTTCTTATACGCTTGTAAAAAATTATAATATGAGTTTGGTAAATGAATAATAGTTACTATGCTTATGTTGCGAGTATTGTGAAACGGAGGAAGTATATCATTTGACAAAAGTTCTAGTATTACCAAACAACTTTTTTTTTTTATTCCTCATAAAATGTAACGGTTGGCCTAAATTGATTTACTAATCATAGTTATCAAAGGAAGCCTCAATCACTGAGAGTGACATTATAGTTTGAAGTGGTATTATGTTGATGCAAGTAAAACCAGCTTCCTTCAATAAATTCTTCCACTCATCTTCAGTCCTCTGTTTGCCCCCAGTGCAATTTGTCAACATCAAAAGGTCAATGGCAATGGCTGAATCATCAAACCTTTCTTGTCGATCAGGATGAAGAATGTTGTCCACAATAATCACCTTTCCTTTCTTTTGGGAAACTGCTTTTTGACAGTCCTTCAAGATCTTTATACAATCCTCATCAGCCCAATCAATTAAAACAGACTACATCATAAGAAATTAGCTGGAAGTTAATTAAAGATATTAATAGTTAAAATTTTATTTTAGCAATCATAAATGTCAATTAATGAAATATGAGGAAAAGAGATGCACACATTGGCGCAGCCAGGATTTCAACATTGGAGGTACAATATAGTGCCCAGAAATAATACATGGGAGCTTTGCCTCTCGGTGGTAATCGTTGTCTAGTGCTAATTGGCTGTGAGTCATAGGACAATCAGACTATATATGTACTAGATTTCTATGCACGCGATGTGTGCGACAACAATTTTATCATGAAATTTCATAATTTTATGGATAGTCGCATCTTACCACCTAAACTTTTCATGTTTTTAGAAACTCCCACCTTAATGATTTTTTTTTCCAAAAAATTCCACCTACCATTTACAATTTTGCTAAAAACTCCCACCACTTAACGTTTTTTGTCAAATTTCATTAACAAAACCGTCAAATGGGTCCCACATTACATTTTCTTAACAAAATGGAACTTGAAATAGTTGCAATTCTTTCCATATAGTTGTAATTCGTTCCAAATTTGCTCTAAATTTGTTGATGATTTGCCCTTAAATTGATGAAATTGACTTCAATTTCAGTGTAAACTAATAATAAAATGCATATGTGGGGCCCACTTAACGATTTTGTTAACGAAATTCAACAAAAATCATAATGTGGAAATTTAAAAGAAAAATTCATTAAGGTGAGAATTTCTAAAAACGTGAAAAATTTAGGTGGTTTTGAACAAAAAATCCTAATTTTATTTGCATACGATGTTTGTTTTGGCTGTTGTAACATGATAAAATGTGAAGGTACACAACAAATTTTGTTTTCAAGCTAGATTCCTTTTGGCTCATTTTTCTTTGAAAACATCCCTTACTCCCCACCATCAACTACAATTTTTGTTATATAGTACCCGGTAAGGTATTTTTTAATTTGCTCATTGTCCAAATGAGAAAAAATTCAAAAGTACTTGAAAATACTTTATCTTATATCTTACTTAAGCTAAAATACTTTATTATGTTTGTAGGCACTAATATTTTATTAAAGTGCCACGTTGGATATTATATGGGTCAAAGGTCAAGTTGTTGACTCATTATATTTGACGGTCAATTAATTGTCAATTAATTTTGGTTACAAATTATTTAGTCCATTTTTGATTAGCTTAAAATCATTTTATTTAATAGTTAAAAGCCAATAAAAGAGTTTAAACTATTGGGTCATGACACCAAGTTAATTTAAGTGGCCCAATATAGCTTAAAACCCTAGGGTTTTGAAGCGAGACTTCTCTATAAATAGTGAAGTCCTTCATTTCATTTGGAGGTTCAGAAAAAACCAAAAGAGAGAAACAAATGGAGGAATTCCAGAGTGAAAAACCAGAAGGCCAGAAAAACAGAAGCCAGAGCTATTCTAGAGTACACAGAAATTCTCAGAATCTCAACAAGCTACATCAAATTCTTTTTACCTAGAAGAAGAACAACAAGCATCAAAAATCAACGTGCCGTTCTATTCTAAAGAAGAAGACTTGAAGAGATCAAGCCCGGAGGCCCTCATTCAAGAAACCAAAAGAAGACTTGAAGATATCAAGCCCGGAGGCCCTCATTCAAGGAAATCAATTCCGTATTACGAAGGTGTCAAACCAAGTTCGTGATACAACAAGTTAAATCAGTGTAGAGATCGAATCAGAGGATTAAATTAGAGATTGTACCCAAAAATTCAAATCAATAAAATTTCTTATTTTGTTACATTTATCTTGACTTTATTTTGCAGACTTAGACAAAATTTGTGTTTACAAATTTTTGGCACGCTCGGTGGGACGATCTCTACCTCTCATCTCTTTTTCCATTCAAGTAAAAGCAAGCTCCTTCAACTATGGTGGCCAATAGAAGATTCATTCATGACGACGACAACAAATCCTCGTCCCCATGCGAAAATCACATGATGGAGTCGACCCATGGATCAGCAAACATTGTCGATGTCATGGCGATCGAAGTGACTACCATAGAGGAAGAACTTGCAAATATGAAAGAACATATTCAGAAGCTCATCAAGGAAGGTGAAGAAAAAGAAGCCCAAATCAATCACCAAAGCCGGCAAATTGCTATTATGGCAAAGAAACTCGAGAAATTGCCAACTGGCAAGTCACTCGAGAATGATGAAAGTGAAGATGACGCGAAAGAATCGAGCTCAAGTTCGATGTCCACGTCATACACAAGAAATACAAAACTTCATGGAGATTCCTTGAATTCATTCACTGTCCAACAACTCCAAGAAATGATAACAAATGCCATCGAAGGCAACTTGGTGGAGGTCTTGATAGACATAACAGCTACATCAAGCCATATACGAAGAGGATCGAGTCCTTGCAAATGCCTAGCGGTTACCAGCCTCCCAGATTCATTCAGTTTGAAGGAAAAGGTAATCCAAAACAACATGTTGCACACTTTGTTGAAACATGTAACAATGCAGGGACTGAGGATGACCTACTTGTGAAGCAATTTGTTCGCACTCTTAAAGGTGTGGCATTCAATTGGTACACGGACTTAACTCCAGAATCCATTGACAGCTGGCCACAAATGGAGGAAACGTTCTTGAAATATTTCTACAACACTTGTCGCACGATGAGCATGATCGAGTTAACGCGCACCAACCAATTCGAGGACGAACCAGTTGTGGATTACATCAATCGATGGCGAGCATTAAGCCTTCAATGTAAGGATCCCTTGTCCGAAACTTCTGCAGTGGAGATGTGCATCCAAGGAATGCATTGGAGCTTGACGTACATCTTGCAAGGAATCAAGCCAAAAACATTTCAAGATTTGGCAACTCGAGCTCATGAAATGGAGATTTCAATTGTCAGTCGTGAAGATCAATCTGATTAGACATCTTCATTGATGGAGGATCACTTCTACTGCCTCGTTAAAAAAAAAATCACAAAGACTCAAAAAAAAATACTCCTAAGCAAGAGTATAAACCGCAAATTAAAAAAAAAAAAATACTCCTAAGTAAGAGTATAAACTGCAAATTCCAAAAAAAAAAATCTCCTAAGCAAGAGTATAAACTGCAATCAAACTCAAACAAAACAAAACCTTGAACTACGTTTGGCTTGATCCAAATAAGTATATCTCAAATACTCATTTGGTACTTAGGCATCTTGATTGAATGTTATTCGAGTGCAGTCACACCAAAAAATAAACTTGGGGGCACGTGAACATTGAAATTTCTTCGCCTTGGCCTCACAAATTTACATTGTTGCACGATGAGCACGGAAACTAGTTGTCGTTTGTTCGAAGGTTGGAGAAAGCTCGTAAGCACCAATACTTCATCAAAATTCGTAGAAGTCTGGAGAAAGCTTCTAAGCACCGGATCTACAAAAGTTATGAATCAAAGATCTAGAGAATGCTGCCAAGCACTAGCAATTCACAAATTTGTTCCACATGAAGATTGGAGAAAGCTCACAAGCACCAATTTGCTAACAAAAGTCTTTGAGATTGATTTGAAGAAAGATACCAAGCTTTGAATGATCCACCCAAAAGTCGAGCAGGGAGGATCGATGGAGAAAGCTTCCAAGCACCATCAACTGTCAAATTTGTTGGAAAAAGTTTTCAAGCACCAACACTCGTCCAAAATCACTTCAAGTTTGTAACGAAAAAAAAACAAAAGCACCAAATTTCTCGAACGATGGAGAAAGCTTCCAAGCACCATCACCTTCGAATCACGTCTCGACCCTCAAGAGAAAGGTTCGCCGAAGACCTGCCAAGAAAAGGGAAATTAGAGAAAGCTTCAAGGACCAACACCGTGGCAAACAAACAACGAATCTCCACCATCAAGCGACGCTAATGTCAAAAAAGGGCGAGTCACAGCTTCTATAACGTCATGCCAATGATGTAAAAATTGGCGATTCCTCCATCAAAGATTTTGAGGCGTCCCTTCTAAAAAAATCATGGGATAATGTTTTACTACTCAATGTACCAAGATGAACGACTCCGACCTTCTTTGTGGGCATTGCGTCCTCCATGGTTATATTGCATCAAGTCATGAAAGCGAGCTTGGCTCCTTGTACGAGACTTGTTGACATGTCTTGAACATCTAGCTTTATGGTGTGACCTCCTCCGTGACATTGAAGGGAAAACTCTTTATTATTTCATGGTGTCAAGGTGGAAAGATACGCTTCTACACCTCTTGAAAAAGCGGGAAATGATTTGGTTTCATTGTTATGCCGCCAAGACGAGAGACAAATTAGAGTATGTCGTTTTCTTAGGCATCACCAATTCACCATCATACTTTACTAAAGCATTAGTCTGTAATCAAGGACTTTTAATTAGATACTCTCATTACATTAAAAAAAAAAGGAAGAAAAGAAAAATGATGTTTTATAGCACTGATGCGTGAAGTAATGATGATGCTCACATATCCATTTCATGAATTTCATGATGCAAAGAGCCCATGAAATATTCTATGGTATACTTATGACGTAAAATGCCAAATGCCAAATGCCAAGCCAAGTACAAAGCAAGCAAAGGAGGCATCCAGCTGTACATATAGAGAGTTCCTGATCGCAATACCGCTTCTTTCTTTGATCAATGGGTTGCTTCTAAGAAATTTCAAGTTGGAGATTCTCTACATTGTCAATACCAGAAAGACTCAGTTTCAATATTGTGAGTTTGTGACACAAACAAGGCATTGCCTTCATTGATGGGAACACCATTATTAAGCTTGAACATCCAGGTTTTAAGCTACATCGTCAGTGGTAATGCTGATCACTGCCGTAATGGTCATCGTCTGGTGGTTGATGTCATGTCTCAGCATTCGCCTTCTGTCGCGTCCCCACCATATTTTCATGACTATCAGGCTCAAATCGAATTACAGTCAAGAGATTGGTATTAATAAAGACGACTTTGTTGACGTTAGTCGTTAGGTCAAGGAGACCGATGCAGAGACAGAGTATGGTGACTTGTTTAAATGCTTCGGTATTGGTGGCTTCAACCTTCAATGCTTCGGGTTCAGTGGCTAAGGTGGAACGTCAAGCATCTGAGACATCGGGGGTCGCTAGCTTGGCGAGATGCTCCTCCTTCGGCACTGTCATAGTGGTCGGCTACATGGCTCGATTCTGCGTGAGTGTTGTAGTTTCATGATTCCTTGAAGTCGAAGTTTCGTGGAGAATGGATCAATCCTCCATGCTCCGAACGGCAATAGCTTGGTCAGGAATCCTTCACTTGTGTGATGAGAATAGTGTGAGCCATCCAACACTGCCAAAAAAAAAGTTACGAAACTGCAACTGCAAGTAACAAATACAGCAATAGAACAAAGAAGACAATAAAGAATGTATCCTCCATGGCTTCATAGCGGTCCAGATGTAAAGGCAAGCGGGGGATACTCGTCAAGAATGGCTCGTGAATGATGTGTTCACTCCCCTTCTCTTCAGTCTGTTCGGCATCAAGATACTCCGAGCTCCAATGACGGAATTAGGGGAACTCGCCTCTTCGATGTCGGGATACTTCGGGCTTCGATCATGGGATAAAGATTTTACCCTAGGGGTATTATTTATAGTGCCTCCAACATTTTCTTCTCTTCAATTTTTAATTATCTAAATTAAATTTGAATGAAGATTAGTTTGTGAAAGTTTATCAAAAAACAAAATAAAAAGGAAAAAAGAAAGAGAGATAGATTTGGTCAGTTACACGTTTGCTGCTCATCCTTATCATTGTTTTGATGATAATGATGCTATTATTAAAAAAAAAGAGGTGTAATTGCTATGAAAAGGCAAAATCCAAACCACTTTTGCTGAATTTGGTGTATAGTTTCTTTGATTGACTTATATTATTATTATTGAACAATAATAATAGTAAAAAAGTTACGACAAAAAAAAAAAAGTTCCATTCCATAAATTAATGGGTCAAAGATGCTATACTCGTTAGCTTATAAACCAATATGGTCGAAAAAAATTCGAGATCTAATCACATTTAAACACTTGAAATTGTGTACGTGACCGGTCTCGAGGGGGCAATTTGTAGGCACTAATATTTTATTAAAGTGCCACGTTGGATATTATATGGGTCAAAGGTCAAGTTGTTGACTCATTATATTTGACGGTCAATTAATTGTCAATTAATTTTGGTTACAAATTATTTAGTCCATTTTTGATTAGCTTAAAATCATTTTATTTAATAGTTAAAAGCCAATAAAAGAGTTTAAACTATTGGGTCATGACACCAAGTTAATTTAAGTGGCCCAATATAGCTTAAAACCCTAGGGTTTTGAAGCGAGACTTCTCTATAAATAGTGAAGTCCTTCATTTCATTTGGAGGTTCAGAAAAAACCAAAAGAGAGAAACAAAAGGAGGAATTCCAGAGAGAAAAACCAGAAGGCCAGAAAAACAGAAGCCAGAGCTATTCTAGAGTACACAGAAATTCTCAGAAACTCAACAAGCTACATCAAATTCTTTTTACCTAGAAGAAGAACAACAAGCATCAAAAATCAATGTGCCGTTCTATTCTAAAGAAGAAGACTTGAAGAGATCAAGCCCGGAGGCCCTCATTCAAGAAACCAAAAGAAGACTTGAAGAGATCAAGCCCGGAGGCCCTCATTCAAGGAAATCAATTCCGTATTACGAAGGTGTCAAACCAAGTTCGTGATACAACAAGTTAAATCAGTGTGGAGATCGAATCAGAGGATTAAATTAGAGATTGTACCCAAAAATTCAAATCAATAAAATTTCTTATTTTGTTACATTTATCTTGATTTTGTTTTGCAGACTTAGACAAAATTTGTGTTTACAATGTTCAATTTGATCAAATGTTTTTTTTTTTGGTACTACTACGAGGAGTTTCCCACTGCCTTAGGCGAGTGGACTAATCTCCCGCGGGAGTTTGCATGGGTACCTCGGTGGGCAGCATCCCTCCCAGCTGAGATTTTTTCCATTCCCAAGGCTCGATCCCGAGACCTTGGTTAAGGAGCAAGAGGCCCTTAACCACTCATGCTAACCTCAGTTGGTTAATTTGATCAAATGTGCCTTCACTCATGAACAATCAATTACTCATGTATTTCAAAATAAAAATTTTCAGAAGTATATAAAAATATAGCAAAGTGGGTGTCTATCTATAGATCTCAAGAAAATATAATCGTTGATATTTTTTTAAATTGTTTTTTCTTTGTAGATTTTTATATATTTTAGTTAGAAGTTTTGAACATTTTTTATTAAAAATCTGATGGCTAAATTTGGAAATAAAACTTAATTACTCAATAAACTCAATAATTTATTTTATTTATTTTTCCTTTTTTTCTTTTTGGTGTCCACCCCACCTCTTTACTTATATAATAGAGATACAATACATTTATACATAAATTTGCTTATCTTTCGATATACAAATTGACTATGACAAAGTGAGCTTTTACAAGAAAAATAATAATCTTAAATGTAGTCTTTTTTACGGTGGTCGAATCCCATTTCTTTTTTCAAGGTTTCAGATGATTTTGGGAGTAAGGCTTTGTGGTTCTTGTTGTATAATCTTTTTTATAGTTAGTATCTTTATGATTAGGAATGTATATATTAAAATATATGGTTAGAACTAAAAATAGACATAAAATAAGTGGTTGCTATTAAGAGAAAGAAAAGAGACAAATAAATATAATATTAATCAAAAGTTAGGAAAATAAAATAAGACGTAATTTCAAATGAAATATAAAAAGATTATGAGGGTTAAACTGGAGGGAAAAAAAATCCAACTCAAGAGAAAAGATGAAGCAAATGAAGTATTAGAAAAACTCAACCCTCAAAGGGAATCTAACCAATGAAAGCAAGAAAAAAGTGCCAGAGCCAGAGATACTAAACAAAAATATCATTTCTTGGACACCAACCAACAGCATCGAACTCAAGTCAAGACCTATAAATACTTTGTGGAGGGTTTCACCACTGCTATAAGCTATGCTTTGCGTTAAGAGTTGCTGACTATATTACTTAGATTCAGTTTAGAGCTTCTGATTATTTCCATACATTGCACCCCCGATGCAACGCCTGGCTCCGCCAGTGGATGCACATAAGCACTATTGAACTTAGCTTAAACTTGAATATTTGCATACATATTCTTTTAGTACGACCATACCATTTTGACTTTTACAGTATTATTATTTTGAAAATTTTATTATGAAATTGAATTAATTGACGATTATCAATATTAAAAAATTTCAATTTTTCGTAGTAATAATTTTTTGACTTTTGCACTATTTATGCACTAACTTTGACTAACTTCCATTACAATGTAACATGTTGGATTAGTTGTCTCAATGTATATTAATTCTCATAATAGCAACATTTTTTCCCTTTTTGCTCTTAGTAATAATTTTTTCCCTTTTTGCTCTTAGTTTGAGGTTGTATAAGAATTATTTTGGTCATCATGGGAGGGGGATACCCTGGTTTTAGAGAGGGTTAACATCCATAACTTAGTTTTGAGAGAGAAAGTAAGGAAAATCAAAGAGAAATGGAGGATTTTGCTAATCAAGGGGTGACAACTCTCTATTCTCTTTTATTATATTTCTTACATTGCTTTTGTTAGTTTTTTGTTTATGCTTAATTTAAGTGCCCATGATTAAATTTCTTGTGTTTATTTTAGATTAGTGTTAGATTTCATATTTGTTAGTTTCATCTTTTCCTCTTATTTTCATGTTCATGGAGTAGTTTGTGAGTTAAGGGTTTGGGCGAAAATCTAATCATGATTGAATTGTACATTTGAAATTTAGATTAATGGAAGATGTCATTTAGAGCAAAAATGAGAGAGTAGAAGAGTGAAGATGAAACAATATAATTATATATAAAAAAAACTTGGTGCTTTATCACGCGAAAGAAATTAATTTGGAAGAAATGGGTACGATTGAAAATAAAATATGAAAAAAAACTTACATAATTAATTATAGAAACTTTAACTTCTTTAATTTAATTTAATTTAATTTGTTTTTCTTTTCTTATTTTTTTGTCCATCCTGTTTATTATTATATACTATTGAACATTTGACATCACTTTTACAATAAATGTGTATTACTACCTCCGTTTCACAATAGATGCAACATTTTCATATTATGCACTATTCACAGTTTAGACTTCGATTGGCTTTGGCGATTTATGGTTTAGGAAAAACATAATCATGTGGGATCTTGTTGGATTCGTCCTAATATGTACTTTTTTAATATGCTCTTTTTATTATTTTTACTTATTGATAATTAAAGATATTAGTGTTTAAAATAATGCATTGGCAAGCATAAAAAGTACAAATGATGCATCTATTGTGAAGCAGAGGAAATATTTCACAACGATACATAGAGAAATGACATACTCTTTATTTAGGTCAAGATAAAATAACATGCCTTTTTTGTCAAAAGAATGACATATTTATTGAGAAAGTAAGGTTGAAAGAGAGAATGGTCCTCACCACTTATTTTAACATCAAATAAACATACACTTCCACTTTTAATTGTGATAAATACTAAAGTAGTACTACATTACTTAAGTACTGGTATTTCAATTTAGAAAAGCATAGCACATCCATATAGAAAGATAGACGATGCATGTTCGTTTATCAATGAAAGGCCTCAATCACTGATAATGACATAGTAGTGTGAAGTGGGATAATGTTGAAGTGAGTGAAACCAGCTTCCTTCAATAAATTGTTCCACTCAACCTCAGTCCTCTCTTTGCCACCAACACAGTTTATCATCATCAAAAGATCAATGGCAACAGTTGCATCGTCAAACAACTCATGTCGATCAGGATGAAGAACAACATCAACAATTATCACTTTTCCTTTCTTTTGGGATACTGCTTTTTGACAGTTCTTTAGGATCTTTATGCAATCCTCATCCGCCCAATCATGTAAAACCGACTGCATCACAAAAAAAAATGTATAGCTTATTGAAAAGAAAATTTGTTAACCATATAGCCATATTGCCCATATAGCCATATTGAAGAGGTGTTTGATAAATGACGAGCACATTTTTTTTCCGCTTTTGGCTTTGTGCTTTTTTTTTATGTATACCAGATAGTTAAAAAAATGTTTCACAAATTGCTTTTGGAGTATCTAAAAAGCCAATTTTTCACAGAAAAGCCAAAAAACTGTTTTTACCAACTTTTTGTTTGACTTTTGACTTGTGTCTTTTGCTTTAACATTGTACAGATTAAACAAACATTACTAACAATTATTTTTACCAAATGCTTTTATAAACAACCAACAATTAAGTAATCGATCAGACCAGCAAATAACAAATAGTCAGTCAAACAAGCAACGATAATTCATGGACAACTAACAACTTTTTGACTAAAGTAAAAAAAAACAAATATTATTAAACAAGAACAAGATCCACCAAAAAAAAAATATTAACATGAGTATATTTAGGGCTCTCAGATAAATTACGAATATCATAAATGCCCTTATACGTAGTCATATAAGATGGACAACACTGTTTCTCACTCTCTTTTGGTAGTATGATGTTGAACTCAATCAAGTGTAATTAATTGTTGGTGGTTGATCGATTTGTTAGGGTATGTTTCATTGTTTATTGACCTGAATTTTTCTATTTTAATTAATTGTTGATGGTTGATCGTTTTATTAGGTTGTGTTTTATTAACCTGAATTTATCTATTTTGAATTGATTAGACCTAATTACTTTTCATTTCACCTTATGTTTATACTTAAGTAAACATGTCCAATTCTAGTTAGACAGATTTAACCTAAAATTTAATGATGAGGAAAAGACAGCACATCCTTTATCATACCCAATTGTGAGCTCTTTACTGATTATTGAAGTTTAATTACTACATACATTTGTGTTGAAAAGAATTTCTTACACTTGTATAATTGTATTGTGATGGTCGTGTGTTTAGTTTCTTAGATTTGTGATGAAAAGAATTGTGTCCTATTATATTATATATATTATATACCTGTCAATGGTTTAGATAGTTGATCAGAGCATGGACAGTTGAACTCTTAGTGGAAGTCATTAGTGTAAGAGTAAGTTTATTGTAGTCTTAACATAGAGTCTTAAGATAAGATTTTGGAAAGTCTTATCAAAGGCTACCAATAAACTCACTTCTAGACTTGGGAGTCTTAAGGTGAGTCTTAGAAATCCAAGACTCACCTTAAGACTCACTTTAATAGAAAGGACCAATAATGTGCTGCCAAATGTCAATATAATATGCTCAAATTTTATTGAAGAGTCTAAAAGGCAGTCTGAGGGATAAAGATCAAAATTCAAATGAGTCTTATGTGAGTCTGAAATATTAAAGAGTAGATAAAGTTAGTGAAAAGCTGATGTGGCAGAGTCTGAATTATTGGGAAGAGTCTTATGGATAAACTCACCCTAAGTCTTTAGAAACGGAGTCAAGGTTGCCAATTTGGACATTAATAAACTACTAGAAGCGAGAGAAAGTCTCAACCTCTAATCGATCATCAATTGATAATGAAAATTGGATTCTTGAAAGTAATATGGTCGTTTCCATAAAACAAAGAAAAAATGATTATGAAAGTGGCTAAATTAATACTAATTGAGTACCAGTTAAATATCTAACTCATTAATACTCGTGGTTATGAATATTTAACTTCAAGTACACAATTAAACCTACATATGTGCCCTATATTTGTCTTTACGGTGTAAGCCTAGTGTACTAAGCTAAATATTTTGAGGTAAAAAACACGATCTACATAATATAACATGTAAGATAAACATATAATTCAAGGAGAAAAAAAATACAAAATCTATACCTTGATTATGACGTTATCAGCAGAAGGTATCTCTTTAAACATATCACCAACATAATGAGTCACCCCATTATATTGAGGAGCATTTGCAATTGCATGAGGCAAATCAAAGTTAATACCTTCAATATGAGGGTATGCCTCAACAATTTTCGCCACCAACTTTCCAACATTACCCCCAACATCAACCAGACTTCCTTTCATAGCCCTAAATCCAACATTATATCCTTTTATGATAGCATCTAAGGCAGGTTTAGTAACAGCAGCCATTCCAGCATTAAACAAGCTACTAAACTCAGGATCCTTAGATGTCATATCCCAAAAAGATTCACCATGAGCCATCACAAAAGGGGTCCCACCCTCCTTGATTGAACGACTAATTTCATGCCACGCCGTCATGATCGAATGATGGGTGAATGTGAGAAACAAAGGAGCAAGGCTTAGTTCTTGGTCATGCAATAGACACTTAGAAGCTATGGTTAGACCATATAGGGGTTCACCTAATTGATTATAATCAACAGTGAAGATCTTCTTTCGAACGAGCATCCGAATGACACGTGTAAGACACGAAAGATCAAGGGAAGGAGAGTCTATCTTTGAGGCTATTTGGAGTAAGCTCATTGGTTGGCCATGGGAGTGTATGATATCTGCAATGCGAAGCTCCACAGCAGATTTTAGCACTAGGCTATCTGCGTAGGCAAAGAGGTGTTTGTACACCTCTGATTGCCCTTGGAGGAGCTCAACATTAACATTAACATTGTTAATTTGGATATCTGTGCTCCCCATTTTATTATCCTCGATTAATTAACTAATTGAGTAACGTATTGCTTAAGTTTAGGCTGTTTTTGAGTTTTGAGTTATGGTACATTTGCATGCATGAGTGGATCTATTTAAAGGATAAGATCATGGACTTTTCCAAACATAGTAGTAGACAGATAGTAGTAAGATAGAGTACGTATGTTTAGGAAAAAATTTTGCCGCCGTGCATTATTATTATTCTAGTATTCAAAATTAGTAGTAGAATTTTGTCTCACTTCATCATACTTTGGAACTTGGTTGTCTTCTAAGGACTACATTTGTTGATGAGTTAAGTTGCGTCCATTGTTTAGGAATTAGGATATTAGGTCAGTAACTACGTAAGTCTGCATTCAATTGATTTAGATCAGGATCTAATTTAAAATCAAGTAAGACTGATCTGCATGAAATCTTCTTGATTGGTGACACAGCTTGGCGAACTGAAGATACTAACCAGGTCCAAAACTACATTTGAAGTCTGCTTAATAGAATTGTAGTTTGTGAAGCGTTGAACAGGAAAAGCGTTGTGCGAGTTGTTACTAAGATATGCCAGCTTCTAAGAAATTACAAGATATATTGCCGGCAAATTCAGCTAATCCAAATGTTAAGTGTGCATTATTTATGTTTAGTAATATAAAAAGATTGAACTAGTGAGGAAATTTTATTATAGTATCTGGACACATTGAAGTACAGTCTTGTACTCCTTTTCTTCTGCCATAAAAGAACATTGGACATTGATGGATCTTAGAAGTCATGAATAAGATACCCGTTTTATTCTGAAAGATGTTAAATGTGTTATAGGACATCCAGAGTGATTGTACCTGTAAAGAGTCATTATACAATAATTGGAAAAAAGATGGGGTCTAGAGAGAGTGTGAGAGAGTTGGAAACTCCAATCAATGGACGCCAAGAGACTGAAAAGCCACTAATCCATTGCCGTGAAAACGCCTACATTGACTACCTACCCAACAACATCAACCACCAAGATCTAGCCCAGTTTCGTCTTAGATATGGATATGTATCCATTGACAATATTTTCGTCCTGGAAAAATAAGAATCAATAAAAAAATGAAGCGGGTTGTTAGTTATACAAATACACTAGACCAAGTACTACTTGGTGATTTACATCAATATATAAATAGCTAATATTATTGATAGTTAAAATTGGCATAGTGGGGGACCTTCTTGGATCTTTGACTTACTCGGATTTACCGAACATTACGGATTAATAAAGCCTACCTTTTCCCCTCAAAAAAAAAAGATTGATAGTTAAAATTGTGTATTTGTAAATATGAAAATCGGTCTATTACAATTTTCAAAAACGCATGAAGTTTTAAGGTATTGTTCGGTTGACATGGGAATTAAATTACTATATGAATTTGTAATTCATAGGAACTTAAGTCCTACATTGCATTTCCCATGATTTGCCAAACTTGTTTGTTGTGCATGTGGGAATTTGCAAATTATGGGAATTTTCAATTACCAAGGGGGGACTTGGTTAGATAATTTCCACATTTTGTAGGCAATGCAAATTCCTAAGAATTTGTATTTCCTCCATTTTATCAAATTTGAGGTAACCAAACAACTAGCATAAAATCCAATTCATGAGAATTTTAATTGCCCATAAAAATTAAAGGCAACCAAACAAGGCCTTAGTTTGGATTTCTATTAATTATAGATGACTTATACATCAAATTAATGAAATTAGTTTTTTATTTTGAAAAAATTTTCCTGAAAATGAAAGCACACAAGACAGCAGCAGGAGCATCAATTGGAAGATGCAACGTGTACGTATGTTTTATTGTAGATGCACGTATCATAATTTATTTTTTAGTTTGCCATCGTTTATCGCTGCATTGTAGTCTTTATAATGCTTATTTGTTATTAATTTATTATTGCAGACACTGTAGACAAAACATTGAAGGGGAATTAAAGGAGCACTAATTTTATGAGAAAAAAAGAAAGAAAGGGACTAATAATGGTTTTAGAGGAAGAACAAAACATTTTGATTAATAAGAAGAAGAAAAAATTCATAGAGTTACGACATGAATGGTAATGCTTGACAAATATTTTTAAGAAGACTATTGATAAATTTTGCGAGGAGAAAATAATAAGTTTTGTATTCATGTGTGTTGTATAATAGATCATTGATATAACATGAAGTATGTTCTTTTTGATTATTTGTGTTTCTGTCCAGGACAGTTACAGTATATGTGGTGGTGGATATTTGGTGGAATGTGGCTCCCAAACGTCCTTCGTGGCGGTGGTTACCTGCAAAACAGGGAGAAACCTCGGCGGTGGTTCCGAGGATCGCCTCTCCGATGCCTAAGTCACTCCAAGTTGAGCACAAGATCTATAGTAGAGAAAAAACGAGTATCAAGTGCAAGTATTTTGTGAGTGTTTTATTGAACGTACCTTACCCATGCATGGGCATGGGTATTTGTATGAGACATGGACTTATGACTGACCTAGCAAGGTAAGTGGACTCCTTTTCGGAGTGGGCCAAAGTAAACAAGGCCTTCATTAATCTCCTGCCCAGAGTTTATGTCCGGAGCGGTCTGCCTGAAGAGGTCTACTCTGCTCCTGGTGCTCTGACGTGGAGTGGCAGGACCATTAGGTCTGCTGCCAGTTGGCGGTCTGCTAGGCAGACCCCATACAATTTGCCCCCCGGACCCAGTATTCGCAGGTCGTGATATGCTGGGTACGTTTGTCTTGGTCTGGCGCTCTGCTCTTCGCAGACAGGTAGGAGGCTCTCTGATAGCTGTTCTTCACAGACTTCAGAGCAGCTCTATTTTTCCCGCCCATTTGGTGAGGTATTGAGCGAGGACCATTAACTCATTTTGAATTGAATTGATGTGACTCTTGGGGTTCCCAAGAAATGTAATGATGGGAAATTACTGTTGAGAGGATGTAGTTGGCCTATTTAAAGGCTGAATCGACCACTTGTAGAATTTTTCATTCTCTTTCCTTTCAAACTTCTTGCTAATAGTTTCTACTGTTGTTCTCCACATATTTCTCTTTGCCCTAGCAATTTCCGCGTGATTTTCTTTGATTTCTTTGAGATTTGTTTGTTCCAAGCCCCAAATTTGAGGTGGTGATATCTCGCATCTGTTGTCCTATTCTTCGTCCTTTCATTTCTCAGCATTTTCCACTCTTTAAACAGGTAAACTTCTTGTCCAAATTTACTTTTGATTTGTTCTTCTTGGATGGTTTGGGTGTGGTTTTCTCTATGTTGATGGGTTTCCCTCTTTTTCCCTATGTGCGCAATTATTTTGTTGTTTTCTGGGGATTAGGGTTTGCTCTTCTTTGTGGTTCATCTGCGACTGTATATTTGTTTGTTTCTTGTGTGTTTGAGATCGTTTCATTTTCACTCTGTTGTTCTGGAGTAGGCTCTGCTCTGCCTCTTCAGCTGAGTTCTGCTCTGCCTGTCTGCTTAACTGTTATCTGTGGGAGTTAGGGTTTGCTCTTCTTTGTTTACCCTGTTGTTTTTCCTATCTGCTGGGTTCTGCTTTCTATGCCTATGGTACCTGTCTTAGCACTTTTCCTCTTTTGTTCTGTCGTTTTGCCTTTTGTGGTCACTCTGAACATAGCTGTTATGCTGTAGATCTTTGTAGCATGCCCTCATTTCTCTGAGTATGTCTTTTTGCAAGAAAATATCCTATTTCTTGGTTATCTTTGACCCTCATATACCATATGTATCCTTGCCCCCCAGTCTGGTGGCTCAGTCTGTAGGTCTGAGGTATCAGACTATTACGCCCTGAAATTTAGGTCTGATGCTTTTGTCCTCTTCCTTCTGTGTTGTGCAGAATGTCTACCTCAAGCTGGAGCGTCTCGCGGGAAGGGTATCTGCTTCCTCGTCTGAGCCTGACGAGCCGTATCCGATGGACACCCAGTCTCCATTTTTGAAGCTGGACCTTCCTCGGTGTAAAGATGAGATGGTCCCACAGGAGTGGGCCGTCTTTGATCCTTGGGATGGCTTGCGTTGGGAGGCATTGGGTCCTGAGACCAACAAGTTCCCTCCGAATCATCAATTCAAGACTCCTCTGCCTACCATCAAGTGGGATTACAGTGAGGGTGAGATGAAGCTCACTACTCTGTATGACAGCAAAGGCAAGCCATATCTGGCTAAGAAGTCTGCAGATGCTTTCTCCCGGAAGCATGTTGCTTACTATATTGAATGGGCCGCGGAGATTAAGCCGTTCCGCGGGTCCTGGGTGGTGGTTCCTCAGGCTGGTCAGAGCTTGGCAGATGTACCAAAGGGGTATATTGCCGTGTACACTAAGCATCTGGAGTTCGGGCTGAGGTTCCCGATACACTGGTTTTTGGAGAGGGTGCTCTGCGAGTACAGAATGGCGCTCTGCCAAGTCAACCCCCAGTCTCTGAAGAAAGTTCTGGGGTTCATTTGGGTCTGTGAAGCGTTGGATTTCCCATTAACCATGAATTTCTTCAATTGTCTGTTTCACTTCAAGAGGCAGGGGGAAAATATGGTTACTTCACGGGTTCGGTACGAACCAATCACTTGACGGTCTATCCGGTTGATCACACTCTGAAAGATTGGCGGGATAGTTTCGTCTTTATCAGAGTGCCTACGGATCCGGGGCATCCTTATCAATTCAAGGCCCCTCTTCTCCCTATGGAGCCTAAGTTTCGAAAGCAGTGGGACCCTCATATTCTGAACTAGGATGAAAGAGTAGCTTACTACTACTTTAAGTCAAATCCTAAGGGGCCCGCTGACGGGAAGCAGTTTCTTCCTAAGTACTGGCTGCCGCATCATCATGTGATGTGCCAGAATGCCTTCTTGAGGATAGGCAAGCTGTCGCCGTACTATACCACTGGTAAGTGTTCTGCCTGGTTTGTTTCTTTTATGTTTTTACATTCTGCTCTGTTGTGCCCCATGGCACTCATCCTTTGTGCTGTCTACAGCTCCATGCAGAAAGATAGTCCGCGGTCTGATCATGGGTGGGTTCTGAGCTTACAATTTTCTCTGCACCTTTTTCTTTATTTTCTGCTTGTTATCTGCTTTATAGCTGCTGATGCTTTTTCTGATTTTTGCAGAGACTCTGGGTTCTGCTATCCCCATGGAGCTGGGCTTGAGTCAGTCCTCAATGTGCCGTAGGTATCGCCCGATACCGGATTCGGGGCCCTATTCCGTCCCGAATTATGTTCGGGAGATTTCGAATACCCCCGTGGATGATCCTGTCCTCCGGACCAAGCGTCCGGAGCTCGTGGATAAGCACACGGGGGTGGTTCGACCGTCGGGCGGTCCATCTACTACTATCACTGAGATCGAGTCTGGTGATGAGAAGGAGGAAGAGGTCAAACCCCTACGGGTTCACCGCTCCCGGCGTGCTGCGAGTCATCCTGAGGATGATGGTGATGAGATGCGGAGGGGGCCGGCACACTGCAAGAGACCATCCTGGCTGTTGAACCTCTGCAACAGCTTCCTCCTCTGCAGACAGGTAATGTTTATGATGATCAGTCTGCTCTTTTCAGTTGTATATATCCCGTTGCCTTAACTTTATCTGTTATGCTATTTTTTAGATCCACATGTGGTGGAGGAGGTGCCAATGGGAGAGCCTGACCAAACAATGACCGAGTTTGATAGGACTGAGAAAGAAATCACTCCAATAGGTGGTTGTGCTCAGTTAGGTAAAACTGGTCATGAGTCTCACCAAGCAATGACCGAGTTTGACAGGACCTAGAAAGAAATCACTCCAATGGGTGGTTCTGCTCAGTTAGGTAAAACTGCTCAGAAGGCTCACCAAGCCATGACAGAGTTTGACAGGACTGAGGCAGAGACTACTCAGACTGTCACAGCTCAGACTGTCGATTATTAGCCATCGGCAGAGGACCAGGCTGAGGATCAGACTGCATCAGGTATGTGTCCTCTTCCGACTCATTTTTATCTTTCTTCCTTGTGATTCTTCAATTGTATTTTCTTGACCTCTTTGACCAAACTTTGATTTGCTAGGTCCCACTGGGCAGACCACGCCCGCGTCTGTTCAGACCAACCAGGAGGAGGTGTTGGAGCCCCTCCAACATGAAAGCGTGGAACAACTGAGTTCCACTTCCGTCCCGGTAGTGGAGACCGTCGTGTCTCCTCCTGTTCAGAAACCTACTCCTCCTGGGAGGAATTCTGCTCCTCCCCTAGGGGTTTCAAGCAGACCCTTGCTCCAACTCCTGAGCAGATAGCGCGCCTGGTTAGTGTTTTTTCTCCTTTCTTTTCTGTTTCAGCTTTCATTTTGATGTGAGTTCTGCTTTTGCTAATAATGTGACTTTTCTTTTGCTTTTTTCAGCGTGAGTTGCGGGCCAAGAAGGCGCAGGCTGCTGGGGCTCCTCAGACCTCTCCCCCAATCATAGATCGGCCTGGGGCTCCTGCGGAATTGGTGCAGAAGCCAGTGCAAGAGTCTGAGGTCTCTTCACATTCTCATAAGAGACCAGCAGAGGGGCAGAACGACGAAGAGGTTCCCCCAAAGAAGAAAGCTAGTCTTCCTGCTGACCCCACTCTGATCATCGATGTCGAGGTTGAGCAAGTCGCCAAAGTTGCGTTCCCTTTACCCGGTCTCACTTCCAGCTCTTTCCCTTCTGTGGGAGTTACTGATCTTTCCTTTGGCTCAGGTTCTCTGCAGAGGGGATCGGCGAGTGACCGGCTTGAGGCGAAGGGACAAGAACAGACGCCCGTGGCCTTCCCTGACCCTAGCGAGTGGCTGAAGCTTTTGGCCAGTCGCTTCTAAGCGGATTACGTCGTCCAGGACGTTCCCTTCTATGGGAGTTACTACTCTTTCCTTTGGCTCAGGTTCTCTGCAGAGGGGATCGGCGAGTGACCAGCTTGAGGCGCAGGGACAGGAGCAGACGCCCGTGGCCTTCCCTGACCCTAGCGAGTGGCTGAAGCTTCTGGCCAGTCTCTTCTCAGCGGATTACGTCGTCTAGGACGTTCCTTTGGTGAGTTCTTTATCTTTTCTTCGCTCTGTTATTCTGAGTCTCTTGAGCTGCTTCTGATCTACTTTTCCTTGGATACAGGCTGCAGGGGCCGGTGCCTTCATTGGGGAGTTCTGCCATGCTTTAGGGTTGAGCAGGCATGAGGCAGACCTCCCTGAACTGCATCAGCTCAGGGCTCAGGTGGAGCAGCTGAATCCAAAATGCGCTTCAATGAGAGCTGACAATCTGATGATTGTGGTTGCGTGCCAGACTGCTGTGGAGGAGAGGGATGCCATAACCGCGGAGCTTGACGTTTGCGAACTACAAACCAACGCTTCAAAGGTATGGTGAAGGAAGCGGAGGCCATTGGGGCTGAACATTCAAGGCTCTCTTCCCAGCTGAAAGAGGCGCCGTCCCGCACTTCCGTGGCGGAGACGAAGTTGAAGACCTATGAGGCCAAGCTGCAGAGTGTGATGAAAGAGCTAGAGTAACTTAAGGGTCAGCTTTCTGCTGTGCAGGCTGATCATGAAGGCTGCTTTGCTAAGTTGGATCAGCAGGCCAAGGAGGCTGAGCAGACTCTGAAGCAAAGGGAGACTGAGCTTGGGGCAGAGTTGATATATTGATTTCTTATAGAGTTTTTCCCTTTCTTTACAATTTAAATTGTGCGATATTGACGCTCTTCGAAGCTATTTATGCTAACCATTTCGATATAGTTGTGGTTTGTGTGTTCCACATCGTTTTGCATGTCTTTAGGGAAAAACTCCCTATTTACTTGGCGTTTTGATCACCACGCTATAGCAGAAGGTTACAAGGCATATTGGCGGTCTCGAGATGGTATTCGGACCCCGTTGTAAAGAAGAAATATGCAAAAGACTTGGCGTCTGAAGCCAAGAAGAGGCAAGAAAGAAAGAAGCTTTGCCCAATCGGGTACGAGTAATTTATGCCAAAACTTCAGATTTTCCGCTCGATCGGGCGGACTTATACTTGGCCAAATTTTGTTGTTTTTCTGGGAGCTGAAGAAGACAACCACCCAATGGCATCGGGTGGTCTTGCCCGATCGAGTGCTGGGGTTGCGGCCCCGATCGGGTGACCATTGCCCGATCTCATCGAGTGCGTACATTTTCCTTGGTGCTGGAAATCTGTTCCCAGGCCCGATCGGGCGGCACTTTGCCCGATCGGCTGGACGACACGGGGACGCGATTTTGCGTTTTTTTTTCACTCTATCTTATTGCTTTCTTAGAAACTATAAATACTTTTTAGGTTATTTTTATTTGTATCTTTTATTCTATTAAACATTTAGAGAGCTGTTAGTCTAGTTTTCATAGTTTTCCATTGTAGAAGAGATTCAAATGCTATTTCAATTCAATTAAAGTTCCCGCTTTCCGTCAATTTGGTAATCATCTTTCTTATTGCTTAATTTTTATCTCTTGATTGATTTAGTTTAATTGCTTATTATTCGATTGATTCTTAGGGCTTGATTAGAGTGATTGTGGTGTTGTTTGTTCTTAATTAGTGATTAATGTTAGTGGCCAATTTCATTGATTGCTTGTGGTTAATAGTTGTTTGCACAGATCCGTCCTACGACTTGAGGCTTAGGACACATCAGTAGTTCTGATTACGTTAGTGAACATGCGGCGTATGTGGAACTATAAGCGTTGAGTCTTAACCATAGCTCAACACATGCTGTAATCCCTCGACTCTTGACTTAGGTTTTGATAGTAGTTGACCTTGCTTGATTGGTATAAGCATGGTGGACCGACCTAATACCCTAGGCTTTTAGTCCATAGTTAAATCCTCAGTTTAATTCGTATTTCATAGCTTAATTATTAGTTCAGTTAATTCTCCTTGATTTCATCTGAAGTAGTTAGTTGATTGAATATTAATATAGAAACTCTGTCTCCCTGCGGATTCGACCCTGCTTCCATTGACTACCTTAGTTAGAGGACTGTATGTTTATCTGTGAATAGGTGATACGATTAAATCCTACCAAATTTTGGCGCCGTTGCCGGGGAACGAACCCGGGTCGCCCGCGTGACAAGCGGGAATACTTACCACTATAAAGGGACTCCCACCCGATGGCATCGGGCAAGCTTCGCCAGATCGGGTCCGCGACTTTAGTACCCGATCAAAAATATGATGCCCGATCGGGTGGAGCAACCCTGGCAACGCAAGAAAATAATTGAACTTCCACCCGATGGGGCGGGCCAGTGCCCGATCGGGCCTGCGCACATATGACTGTCAAAACACACGGTTTTCCTTCCTTTCTTTCCACACCATTCACTTCCTATCTTTACACTTCTACTCTCTCTCTCTCTCTCTCTTCACTCATCCTCAAACTCCCAAACCCCAACCTCCATTAAAACTCCATCTTTCTCCCTCAAATCTTCATCCTTTCTCCTCCAAACTCCATAAAATCTCTTCCTTTTCTCTTTTCACCCTCCATCTCACAAATTTCCATTCACAAAAATCATCCTCCCTTCTTCTTTCTCTTCACCACTCACCCAAAACTCCATCCTTTGTGTTAGAAAAGGTTACAAGGTTCAAATTCACCATGGCAAGCAAGTTTCGAAAGCTCATTAGAGGTGAAGGCTCGCGATCTAGGCGGGAAGCAACACCACCACCACCACCACCACCATAAGTTCCACGAGATCCCCAGTACCCGGAAATCATTTTGTGGGATGATGAGCATCGCGAAAAGTTCCTTCGATTTAAAAAACGTGAGGTACTTCCTACTCGTTTTCTCGATCTTAAACTTTTATCTAAATTGGGATTAACTGAGGATTTCAAGGAATTTATGAAAATTTTGGGCATGGAGTCGTTACATAATGTGCATATGTTAATACTTCCTCCGTTTTTTTTAAATGTGACACTTTCTATATAAGGAAGTTTGGAATTAGTTGTGACAATTTCTTTTTTGGGCAAATCTTTCTCTCTATCTCTCTCCTATCACATGGGTTCCCTTCTTTCTTTCTCTCTATCTCTTTCCTCTCCAAAAATTGCCTAGGAGTCCGTGAAATTAAAAGTGTCACAACTAATAAAAAACGGAGGAAGTACATATCCTCCATTAGTTTATGAATTTTTCAGCAGTTTTAGTCTGACTAAGCCCCGGGCCGGTCCAGTTACCCACGTCCATTTCAGACTACTAAACCAAGACCACTCACTCACCCTTAGGGACTTTGCGGGGGTTCTTAGGTTACAGGTACGTGACGACTATTACCCACCGGACCACTTCAAAATGGCCCATACTTATTTCATGCTTACATGGGACACTACGCCTTTTGACATCCAGCATTGTCATTGGGCGAATTTCCATCACCCAATCATTAGCATCTAGCTAAGATTCATGTCCCAGACACTTCTAGGGCGTTATGAGGGTCACTTGGTCCGGGGGGCCGAGTTAGTCGCCATAGCTAGCTACATTGCCAAGGGCTCCAGGGAAACATTTCAGTACATACAATTTGGCCCACCACGTAGCTATCCAGTTCGAGCGTATCTCGAACTCGCTGCCTAAGCGTAGGGAAGACGGTACTTGGACCTCTAGGAGGCCAGTCAACGGGGGCTTGATCACATTGTTTGCCCGGAAAATTACCGGCTTTGACGAGACCCAACGTACCCCCGTCCTCGGCCCTACCCTCATCGAACTCACATACCTCAACACCCTCAAAGTCCTAAACCTTTTGCCTGACCAGATATTTCAGTGGATAATTAAATCAAAAAAATCCATCACCCTACCCGTCCCTAGAGCCCGCATGCGGCCACGTCAGGAGAACTACCTACTCCCTATAGAGGGAGTTGACCTTATTGTCCCTGACCCCGAGCCCCCTCGTCGTTCATACCATAGGCCTCATACGCCGACCTTAGACGAGGGCGCCTCCACTTTTACTCCTCCCCCCCTCCCCCGCACACCTTTGACTTCACTTCTATGATGTCGACCCTAGGTCGCATGGAGACGGGGATGAGACGGATGGAAGGGATGATCAACGCGAACACCGCCACCCTAGCGGGATATGGCACTCGTATTGATCAACTCTACACCCGTGTTGATGAGATGGGGGGACGGATAGATACCTTGGCCGAAGATCAGCACTTCACCCTTTATCCTCTCTAAGACAACTATTGCAGGTGCGACATTGTTGAGCAGACTGCTCAACACCCCCTCGTGGTACCATTGGAAACCGAGTTATGCCGGTCCGACTGATGACATGGCAGAGGATGAGGAGGAGGAGCCTGCTAGACAGTCCGTCTCTTTAGGAGACTTTGGTCTAGGGCCTAGTGGTTTTGGTGGTGGTTTTGATGCAGTGACTAGCAGTTTTGGTGGAGGGATGAGTGGTTTTTCAGGTGATCCCTCATGTGGTGGTTACACAGATGGTGGTGGTACTTCTAGTGGTGGTTTCTTTTGTGCCCCCACGGATGATGATATGGGCGGCTGATGCCCTTGCTCTCTCCTCTCCCTCGTTGCAATGAGGACATTGCCTCGTTCAGCTTGGGGGAGGATCTCTCACTGTGAGTACTCTCTTTACTGCTTTCTAGTATAGTTTACTACTTTCTAATGTAGTTTACTACTTTCTAATGTAGTTTGAAGCTTTGATAGAATAGTTTACAGCTTTGAAAAAAAAAATTGAAAAATTGAAAAAAAAAATATGATTGATCATGACTGGTTTGATTGCCCCTCTGTGCCCCTCGTTGTTGTTTTATTGAAAATGATTTGACTTTGTTTTCTGGATAGTTGGGCATTTGTGATTCCGAGGCTTTGATTTGATGTTCGACTACTTTGATTTCGAGCGATTTCTGACTATACTATACTACTTTTTGCTGTATACCTGAATTGGTTAGACTGTGAGGCCTTTTCTAGCCTATTGGATTCATATTATTATCCAGTCTATTTTTGGTGTGTTAGTTCCTCTTTAGCGGATTGATCTTGACTTTGACTTCGAGTGTGTGAAAAATGAAAGAAATTTCGAGTTTTGAGGTGCGTGGATGTTGGTTCGAAAAGAAAAGAAAAGAAAGAAAAAAAAATATATGAGGAATCAAA
Organism: Patellifolia procumbens; assembly: GCA_947645195.1. Taxonomy (NCBI): domain Eukaryota; kingdom Viridiplantae; phylum Streptophyta; class Magnoliopsida; order Caryophyllales; family Amaranthaceae; genus Patellifolia; species Patellifolia procumbens. The sequence continues at coordinate 3,820,086 of CANSGD010000429.1, forward strand.
GCTTCAAAGACAACAAAATCCCCTCATTCACGTTATCTACAAAGAAAAAAATTTATGCCTCATTGCTTGAAGATTGGGTTGTTGTGAGTTTTCATCATTCTATGAGAGTTGGGATTCATCTTGTGGTTACTTGGTATTGTTGGGAGTTGTTTCGGCCATCTTCGGCCTTGATATGGATTACTTTTGCTCCCTCATGCTCGGTTTTCCACCACATTTCCTAGAATATTTCCCTACCCTTACCTAAGCCCCATTACAACCCTGAAAAGTCCTCTTGAGCTTGTGTAACAACCAGGATCTATGTCCAACTTAATTAAGACCTAAATGCAGCGGAAAACCTAATCCGGGCTATTACCATCACACTCACCACGAGTGTGGAGCTCAAAAACCTTGACTTTTTAAAACTTTTAAACTGTAGTGACTATATTTAAACCTTTAACTATAATAAACTATATTAAGTGATCCTAAAACACTCTAAACAACTAGATTTATTATTAAGAATTCTACTGAAAATCCGGCAGAGCTCCATTTGTAAAACGGACCGCCTAAAACTTAATTTAGGACTCGCGTCCATTTATAAACCTGTATTATCAAAATCCAGCAACCCAAACAAGTCTAAACTTAACAAACTCAAATTCTTTAAACTTAATTACAAGTTAAACTATTAACTATACTATTACAAAGTCGATCGTCCTCGCCGTAATACAAATAATAGGAATAACATATTCGAGTCTTCTTCAACAATACTACCTTCATGTACATGCATATACCGGCACGTAGTATCAGCCAAACTGGCTGAGCAAGATTTCATAATGTAAAGCCAAATATATATCCAGGTAGGATATATATTAAATATATCCTACAAATCATTGTTTTTCAAAACATGTAAGTAAAATAATAAACTTTATAAAACCTTCGGCATTTCTTTTGTAAACTAAATCCTTTCTTTTCTGTTTCCAAATAGAATCATTTCTATTTCTTTCTTTAAATCAAATCCTTTCTTTTCCTCTTTTTCAAATCTTTCCTTTTTCCTTTTCATAAACAATCTTTTCTTTCCTTTTTCTTCCACGAAGAAAGATTCATAAATCTAGGGAATCGAACAAACTTTCCTTACCTTTGGGCTAGCTAGGCCCTCCGGATAACTATAGACAAAGACCCCTAGTGTGCACACCCTACGTACGGCCAAACCGCAGTAGAAGATCAAAGTCTTGAGGTACTGATCAACGTACCCCCACAACTATTCTATTCTGTATAGTCGAGCCAAACCCGACTAAGTTCCAATTCCTTGAGATACCACTTAGGTAATCCCCACAACTTTGAAAATATAAAACTATTCTCATGAGACACCACATAGGCAATCCCATCAACTTTCAAAGCATAAAACTATTCAAAATATCATTCTATACTCTTTCCTTTAATGGCGGTTCAGAAACCAACTTTCTATATTTGGAGGAACATCCTCCCATTCAATACATTCTCAACAAAACCGAGATAAAAAGCCTTTTAAAAACACTTCTTGTAAACTATAAAAGTTCCTTTCGAGACTAAACTTCTATCTTTTAAATCATACTCAACCAAAATGAGTTTAAAACCTTTATGAAACTCTTCTCATAACTATAAAAGTTTAAATAAGAAATCTTAAACTTTACTAGTAAACTTATAAAACATTTAAACACGAAATCTTACCTTTTTAAACTTTTCCCGTAAACTATTCAAGGTTCGAGTAGGAATCTTACCTTTTCGAATCACAGTTAAACAACTACCTCGGTCTAAACGACTCCTCAGTGAAACCGAAAGCTACAATATAAATGTGTGTACTTCGTAAGTAATAAAAGACTTGGATACAATTAACTTTAGTTCACAAAGCAAATCAAACTTTCTTAATCTCACATAAACATCAAACAAACATATCATGTTCTAACTTAAACTTTCATTTAGCATTAATAACGTCTAACTAAAACCCTTTACCAATTAATTAAAAATCCTCTTACTTTATATAAAATCGACCTTTAAGAAGCATATACACATTTAGATACTTAAAAGTTCATTGTGAAACAATTATATGAAAAATTAGAGTTCTAAAATGAACTATACAAAATATGAATTATGGGCAGTAACTTAAAATGAGCATAACTTCCTCCTACAAAATCCAAATCAAGCGTTTCTTGAGCCTATCTTGAGTAAAATTTCAATACGAACAACTTTTGTAAAATAGTATTTTTGCTAAAAATGCCAAAAATAGTCCAAAAATGCAATTTACGAAACTGATCTGATCTTTTTACGAATTACAGCAGTATTTCTTTAAAACATTAACCATCTAACTCTTCATGTGAACTCAACTACCCCATATTCATTCTTAACCCTTCACACATCATTTGAGATTAAAATCAAACTTCAATCCTTCCAAACTCACAATAAGAAGTTTAATAATTAAACTAGCAATATAAACTAACTATTAGACACCGTATTAAACCTTCTACTCAATCGATTCATACTCAAAACCTTCTATTCAAGAAAACCCTTAATTCAATTTCACTACAAAAACCCTAACTCCATAAGCTTGAGAAAGACTGAAATTAAGTTATGAATTCAACTTACCCACTAATAAAAAAGATTGGGAATGAAGAAACTTCGAAAATCGCTCCTAAAATCGCACCCTGACTCCAAAAACGAACCACGGAGTGGAGCTTCTTGCTCACTCTCTTCCTCACCCACTAATAAAGGTTGGTTGCCCGTCGATTGTGCGGTGGTGCTCACCGTTGGTCTATGGTCAGCGAATTGTTGTGGTCGGCGAAATCCCGTAGCATCGTTCCTTCACCTTTCTTCTTTGCCTCCTCCTTCTCCTTCTCTATTTTCTCTCTTCCTTCTTTCTTTTTCTTTTTGGTTTCTTTCTGATTCTCACCCCCAAAGCTCTTTTGTTTCCCTTCTTGTTTTTGTTTTCTTTCTTTTTCTTTTCTCTTTTTCTTTCCACTTAAATTGATTTTCAAATTTACTCTAATCTCCCCTTTTAATCTATTTATCCAAATTACCTTAAATCCCTCTTCTTTTACATATATCTAATAATATCTATTTACCTTTTCAAAATATAATTTAAATAATGATACAAATTCATCTAAAACAACAATAACCAATACTCGTTAAAAAAATTAAAATCAATATTTCTTGAATTCATTTCATTAAAACGTCAAAATTATAAACAAAAATTAATATAATTAACTTTTCAATAACTCTATAATCAAATCTAATTTTCTTTAATTAAACTTGAGGGCTATTAATATATAATCAGACTAATAAATCATACTTAGCTATTAATAAAATACTCTTTAAAAATAGGGGTATTACAGCTTGTGCCTACAATGTCTATTGGATTGATTTTGAGTAAGTTTGTCAAAGTTAAAGAGTATGTCTGCTAGTTGAGTCGACTTGATTAGGATGAGCGAAATTTTACCTTCTTAAACACATGAGAGTGTGAGTGAGAAGGGACATTTATAGTCGGGTCGGTGAGTGTTCGGGCATATTATTTGCCTGCCACAAAATTGAGAGGAGTGACACCCTTTGTGAGTACCTTTTCAGGATTTGTATGCCTAATAGTCACTTGAACTTGATAAATTGCTTGGATGATTGGTGGTTGGATGAATTTGATTTGCCGAACTTAAATTATGCCTGCTTGAACGATTCTTAGTCTTGAAAATATTTTTGAGCTTGGATTGTTTTATCTATGGGGTGAGACAATCTATTCCATGATCATGTTCTATTTGCTTGAGGACAAGCAAAGGTTTAGCTTGGGGGAATTTGATATATTGATTTCTTATAGAGTTTTTCCCTTTCCTTACAAGCTAAATTGTGCGATATTGACGCTCTTAGGAGCTATTTATGCTAACCATTTTGATATAGTTGTGGTTTGTGTGATCCACATCGTTTTGCAGGTCTTTAGGGAAAAACTCCCTATTTACTTGGCGTTTTAATCACCACGCTATAGCGGAAAGTTATAAGGCATATTAGCGGTCTCGAGATGGTATTCGGACCCCGTTGTGAAGAAGAAAAATGCAAAAGACTAGGCGTCTGAAGCCAAGAAGAGGCAAGAAAGAAAGAAGCTTCGCCCGATCGGGTCAGGCAACCACTGCCCTATCGGGTACGAGTAATTTAGGCCAAAACTTCAGATTTTCCGCCCGATCGGGCGGCCTTGCCCGATCCCGTCGGGCGGACTTATACTTGGCCAAATTTTGTTGTTTTTCTGGGAGCTGAAGAAGACAACCACCCGATGGCATCGGGTGGTCTTGCCCGATCGGGTGCTGGGGTTGCGGCCCCGATCGGGTGACCGTTGCCCGATCTCATCGGGTGCGTACATTTTCCTTGGTGCTGGAAATATGTTCCCAGGCCCGATATGGCGGCACTTTGCCCGATCGGGTGGACGACACGGGGACGCGATTTTGCGTTTTTTTTCCACTCTATCTTATTGCTTTCTTAGAAACTATAAATACTTTTTAGGTTATTTTTATTTGTATCTTTTATTCTATTAAACATTTAGAGAGCTGTTAGTCTAGTTTTCATAGTTTTCCATTGTAGAAGAGATTCGAATGCTATTTCAGTTCAATTAAAGTTCCCGCTTTCCGTCAATTTGGTAATCATCTTTCTTATTGCTTTATTTCTATCTCTTGATTGATTTAGTTTAATTGCTTATTATTCGATTAGTTCATGATGCAATTCTTAGGGTTTCCAATTAGTTTTGTTATTGTCAATTCGATCATGTCTGAGTAGTTCTCTTTCTAGGGTGTTAGATAGGGAAGCCATGTTTATACCATGATTGTTACTTAGACTCTTATTGATTCTTAGGGCTTGATTAGAGTGATTGTGGTGTGGCCTGTTCTTAATTAGTGATTAATATTAGTGGCCAATTTCATTGATTGCTTGTGGTTAATAGTTGTTTGCACAGATCCGTCCTACGACTAGAGGCCTAGAACACATCAGTAGTTTTGATTACGTTAGTGAACATGCGGCGTATGTGGAACTATGAGCGTTAAGTCTTAACCATAGCTCAACACATGCTCTAATCCCTCGACTCCTGACTTAGGTTTTGATAGTAGTTGACCTTGCTTGATTGGTATAAGCATGGTGGACCGACCTAATACCCTAGGCTTTTAGTCCATAGTTAAATCCTCAGTCTAATTCGTATTTCTTAGCTTAATTATTAGTTCAGTTAATTCTCCCTGATTTCATCTGAAGTAGTTAGTTGATTGAATATTAATATAGAAACTCTGTCTCCCTACGGATTCGACCCTGCTTCCATTGACTACCTTAGTTAGAGGACTGTAGGTTTATCTTTGAATAGGTGATATGACTAAATCCTATCAAATTTTGGCACCGTTGCCTGCAGAGGGGGAGTGCTCAGAGCAACAAGTTGATTGGAGCTCTGCGGGGGATGGCAGCTCTGTTCCTAAACAATAGGAACTCGGGCGGCTATCTCACGCTTCGCCTCATTCTTCTTGTGACTCCTGTCTGAGCTGCTGAGGTGGATGAGCTGGGAGCCTGTGCTGAATTGACTTCTCTTGTAATATTTGCAATTAAATAGTCAAACAATAGCTTTTCATCTGTATTCGCTCCCTTCTTTTGGTTAGGTAGCCGCCGTTGTTGTAGTAGTATTGTAGCATTCAGATTTGGTCCATGACCAGACCTTTTTATGTAAGGTACAATGATCTCTCAGAAATGCAAGTTATGTTCTTCTGATATGTCTTTTTCTCTCTTTTGTATTGTGCATGCAAAACCTTCTCATTTTTGCTAAGTGTTTGCGCTCTACTCCTCCTTAGCCTAGCATTTCTTGCAGGCCCAGGGGCATTCTGCTCTGACGTTGAGTTTGCTGCGTAGCCGCCTGGTATTTCCGAGCGTGTATGTTTATACGGCATAGCGGCGGGTGAGGTTAGCTCAGAGCTGTGACTTTAGGGGCCCTTTACTCTTCTGCTCTGTCTTATGCATGATAGTGATCCGACAATCAGCAAGGCGTAGGAGGTATTTTGACGCCCTAAGTCGTGGCGGTTTTGGGAATTTTGGGGTTTTTCCCTTTAATTCCCTCTGTCAATGTCTTCGTGTCGGGGTACGCTAGGTTCTTCTGAACTCTGCCATCCCCATTAAGCTTAGGTGTCTATGACTTATCCTTGCTACTTTTTGGGCCCTTGGCCCTGCAGGTTTAGGGGTAGAGGTCTATGACATCGCTAAGTCGAGCCGGCATCCGATCACTCTGTGGTCCTCATGGGCTCTGGATAGAGTTGACCTTCCGGCTAGTTCCCTTTCTGCGTAGCCAGTTTCTGTGCTTGATGGGCCTCTTCGGCCCTCATTCTGGCTCAGACCCTGTCCTGTTTTACCAGACTGTAATGTTTTTTTCTCTGTCTGCTGATGGTCTGTTTGATTCCGGCATTGTGTTTTTATAAAGAACAAATAAGGGGATGGGGGTTTTATGCGATATGGAGAGTGTATAGCGTGAAAAGGATGGCTCGAAGGCCTTTCATTCATAGGAGTTGTTTGATACAATTTGGGTTACACAAAGTATTTTTTCAGTAAGCGGGTATTCCAGTTGCTCTTTAGTTCGCTCCCATCCATCTTTTTCAATCTCTATGTTCCAGGGTACAGCTCTTCACTAACCTGGTAGGGTCCTTCCCATTTGGGCGACAGCTTTCCATGTACTTTGTCTTTCTGCACTGCTGCTGCATTTCTGAGTACCAGATCTCCTACCTCCAGAGGTCTGGCCCTTACTTTCCGGTTGTAGTATCTGCTGATTCTGGCTTTGTAGGCTTCCATCCTGAGCCTAGCTTCATCCATGTGTTCGTCCAGCAGATCCAGATTGGTTTTCAGAGCTTCATCATTCAGACCTGGGTCGAATAAACTGATTCTCAAGCTTTCAGATCCGATCTCAACCGGCATGACGGCCTCATAGCCATACACCAGATGGAAGAGGGTCTGCCCAGTTGACTCTTTGACTGTGGTTCTGATTGACCACAGAGTGTTGGGCAGTTCCTCTAACCATTTGCTTTTCTGCTCTTCCAGCTTCTTCTGTAGGCCTATCAGGATTTGCTTGTTGGCGGCCTCGGCTTGGCCATTGCACTGAGGGTTGCAGACTGAAGACAAAGCGTATTTGATCCCAAACTGCTCCAGCCACCCTGATAGTGGCATATGATCGAAGACGAAAGCCTTCGGAATCCCATATCTGGTGATGACGTTCTGCCATAGAAACTTCCTGATGGCTGCCTCTGTGATGGTGGATAGGGCCTCTACCTCTATCCACTTAGTGAAATAATCCACCCCTACAATCAGCCATCTCTTTTGGTACTGGGCTGTCGTGAAAGGTCCCAGGATATCCAGTTCCCACTCGGCGAACGGGATAGCATTGTAGATTGGCATGAGGTCGTTTGCGGGCAGCTTGATATGGAGCGAACTTCTGGTAGCTATTACATTTTCTTACCAGAGCCTCAGAGTCTGCTTTCATTGTGGGCCAATAATAACCAGCTCTGAGAGCTTTGTGGGACAGAGCTCTTAGCCCGATATGGTGTCCCTAGAGACCTTCATGGATCTCCCTTAATATGTAGTCAGCGTCCCTTTGCCCTACGCATTTGAGTAGGGGCAGAGAGAAAGACTTCCTGTATAGCTCATCCCCAATCAGGCAGTACCTGCATGCTGTCAGCTTAAGCTTTCTAGCTTTCATTTTTCCCTCTGGTAGTTTACCAGTCTGCTTATACTCTGCGATTTCCCTGATCCAGTCTGGCATATCCTCCAGCTCTAGGACTCGTTCTGCGCCCTCACAGACTGCACTGGTAGGTCTGACTTCCACCAGGATAGATCTGTTTAACTCCTGCAGACTGCTGCTCCTCAGTTTGGATAAAGCATCTGCTTGGGAGTTCTGTGATCTGGGCACTTGTTCAATTCTAAAGCTTTCAAATTTTGCAATCAGAGACCTCATCCTGGCCAAGTAGCTCTGCATTGTGGTCTCTTTAGCCTCGTACTCCCCCTTGACTTGGTTGGTGACCAACTGAGAGTCAATTTTGAGGTGGATGTGCTTGGCTTCCAGAGTCTGGCAAAGCTGCAGTTCAGCGATGGCCGCCTCGTATTCTGACTCATTATTGGTTGCTGAAAATAAGAATTTCAGGGCGTATTCAATGATTTTCCCTTCCGGGGTTCTGATGACCACACCTGCTCCAGAGCCATTGATGGTTGCAGACCCATCTGTAAAAACTTCCCAGGCTCTGGGCTCTCTAACCGTTTCCTAATATGAACACTCTGCCAAGAAATCTCGCAGAGCCTGCGCTTTGATGGCGGTTCGCGGGGCGAACTTAATTTCGAATCCTGTCAGCTCTAGGGCCCAGTTCATGATTCTCCCCGACTTGTCTACCTTCTCCATTGCTTTTTCTAAGGGCATATTTGTCAGCACAGTGACGGGGTGTGCGTCGAAATATGGTCTCAGCTTTCTGGTGGCCAGCACTACTGCGTAGGCTGCCTTCTCTATCAAGTAGAGCGTTTCCGCTCCTGTGAGGGTGTGTCTCACAAAGTACACTGGCTGCTGCTTCTTGTTTTCTTCTTTTAACAGGACTGCGCTCACAGTTGCAGCAGTAACAGCAATGTACAAGAAGAGAGCCTCCCCTGTCTTGGGTCTGGCTAACATTGGCAGACTGGAGAGGTGTGATTTCAGCTTCTGGAACGCCTCCCTCTGTTCTGCCTCCCACTTGAATTCTTTATTCCCTTTCAGTATCTTGAAGAATGGGAGAGCTTTCTCGGCAGACTGTGCTATGAATCTAGAATGTCTCTGATGCTCTTGGGCTCTGGCAGATCCATAACTGCTTTTACTTTGTCGGGGTTCGCGTCAATCCCCCTTTCGCTGACCAGATAGCCCAAAAATTTCCCTGACCGTACTCCGAACACGCATTTTTTTGGATTCAGTTTCATGTTGTGTTTACGGAGGTTGGTGAAGGTCTCCTTCAGGTCTGCTATGTGGTCTGCCTCAGTTCTGCATTTGGTGATGACGTCATCTACGTACACCTCCAGATTTCTTCCTCTCTGCCTTGCAAAGACCTGGTCCATCAGTCTTTGGTAGGTGGCACCTGAGTTCTTCAGCCCCAAGGGCATCATGATGTAGCAAAATACCCCGATAGGGGTGATAAATGCCGTCTTTTCCTTATCTGCAGGATCCATGAAGATCTGATGGTATCCGCTAAAAGCGTCCATGAAGCTGAGCAGAGCATGGCCGCTTGTGGAGTCTACCAGCTGGTCGATTCTTGGCAATGGGTAGCAGTCCTTGGGAAGGCCTTATTGAGGTCTGTGAAGTCTACGCACATCCTCCAACTCCCATTTGCCTTTTTTTACCATCACTACGTTGGCCATCCACTCTGGATATTTGCAGGGCTCTATGAACCCTGCCTCTAGTAGCTTCTGCACTTCCTCTTCGATGGCTTTATTCTTTTCCGCAGAGTAGTTTCTCCTTTTCTACTTTACGTGTATGTACCCTGCGGCAGTGTTCAATTTGTGGTTGATGATGGCGGGGTCTACCCCTGGCATCTCAGCTGCTGAAAAGGCGAATACGTCTACATTCTCTTTTAGCAGATTGATTAGGTTGACTCTGATTTCAGGATCCAAGTCTGTACCTATTCTGATTGCTCTGCTTTCTTCCGGTCCCAAGAGTACCTCTTCGGTCTCTTCCCCCGGTTCAGGCTTGCTGGCTTCTTGGCAGGCTTCCGGCCTAGCATCGGCCTCGCTGATAGTTGCACATTCTTCCTGTTTTTTCTCGGCCTCTTCGGCCTTTCCTTCTTTCCCGGCTTCTTCAGCCTGATCCTTCTTGACTTCTTCAGTCTCCATTTTCTTTCCTTCCTTTTTTTCTTTTCTCCTCTTCCTTCTGGACCCAGAGTGGTCAGGAGGAGGAGGTCGCTTGTCTTTCTTAAGAGCGGTCAGATTGCATGACCTGGCTGCTCTCTGATCTCCCCTCAGCCTGCCTACTTCACCAGTTTTGCTGAGGAAGAGCATGGTCTGGTGATGGGTTGATGGGATTCCCTGTACTGCTTCAATAAATTTTCTCCCCATCAGAGCGTTGTACGGTGATGGGAGGTCTACTACTAGGAACTCTTGCACCACAGTCCCCCTAACTCCATTCTGCCCCTCTGCAGTCATATCCAGATGTACTTTCCCTTCTGGGATGATGGAATTCCCTGTGAAGCCGACGATGGGAGTTCCTCCTCGTTTCAACAGCGAACATCTAGCTCCATTTTATCAAAGGTATCCTTGTACAGGAAATTCACGGCGCTCCCGCCATCCAACAGTATTCTCCGTACATCTGTACTGCTAATCTCCAGAGTGACTACCAGAGGGTCTGAGTGTGGGAAACTGATGCCCTTGCAGTCCTCTGCTGTGAATGTCATATCCGGTAGGTCTGGACTTAGCTCTGTCTGGTCGATGGAGTAGAGGTTGGGGTGGGTGAGCTGCCTCAGATGAGCCCTCTCTCCCCCCATTGAATTAGAGCTGCCGAATATGACATATATCGTTTTCTTCTTCCCTTCCTTGATCTCTGCCCGCTTGTCCAGCGGCTTTTGTCCTTCATTCTGCTGTTCCTTTTCCTTGATTCCCTGGTTCCAGGCCAGGTACTCCTTAAAATATCCTCTCCTGATCAGGCTTTTCAGATCATTCTTTAGACTAATGCAGTCTTCGGTGTTGTGGCCTGGCGCCTCATGGAAAGCGCAAAACTCTGCCATGTTGTGGCCTAGGCTTCTCTTCTTTGTAGGGGGTGGTCTGTGCCACTTGCTGTCGTCTCTGTTTGTTAAAAAGATCTCAGCCCTGGGCAGACTGAGGTTGCTGTAGTTATTGTATTTCTCCTGGGCCCTCAGTCGGTCCACCTCCCTTTCTGCTTCCTTCTGATTCTCTCTACCTCTGTTCTGATGGGGCCCGTGGCCTCCAAAGTTCAATCTGCCTCCCATGAAGGGTTGCTCGTTCTGCCTGGTTTCTTGCCTGGCAGGCCTGCCTGCTCCAGGTGTTAAGGCTTTGTTGAAGTCCTCGACGGCTATGTACTTCCCTGCTAGGGCCAGGGCTTTGCTAAGCTCCTTCATGGTGACCCATTTCAAATCATCCCTGACCTTGCTGGTGTGGGGCAGAGCGTTCCTCAGAGCATGCAGAGCGAGCTTCTGCTCTAGCTCCGGGATGTGCACCAGCTCTTTGTTGAATCTTCCAATGAAATCTCGCAGGCTCTCGTTCAGATTCTGCTTCAGCAATAGCAGCTCGTGAGTGGACTTACTCCTCCTGTTTTCACTGACAAAGTGCTCTTTGAATCTCTTCTTCAGTTCATCAAAGTTGGCTATTATTCCCTGGGGGGTAGTTCTGAACCAGGTCTGAGCTATCCCTGCCAGAGTGGCAGGGAAGTGTTTGCACCAAGTGACCTCATTGCAATTTCCCAGCTCCATGTGATTTTCAAAAGCTGTCACGTGTTCCTGTGGGTCCCCCTCCCCTTCAAACTTGAGATTTAGTGGGAGCTTAGCCTTCGACACTCTGGCTGCAATGATCTCAGGTGTGAAGGGAGATTTGGAAGGAGACCTAATCTCTTCTGCTGGTGACACCAGACTAGGCCAACCCTGTGGGATATGATTCCCCTAAGGTCTGTGGAGGTTCCATTGTCACCGGAGCCTTCCTCTGCTATTGTTGCCAGTCTCTGGCTGACATGCCTTCTGATGGGTCTGCCCCTATGCGCAGACAGGCCTCTTCAGCTCCCGTGTTACGCCTGGTCCTGCGCCGGGGGTTCCCTTGGGCTATCCCTCCTGGGTTTCCTCTGCGGACAGATCTCTGGCTAACATGCCTTCTGATGGGTCTGCCCCTATACCCTGTGGGTGTAAGTTCATTGAAGAAGTTGGGGTGTTCCTCTTGCATCACCTCAGTGTTCCATTCGTCCTCTTGTCAACCCCTCCTAATGTACCCAGGCCCAGAGTGACTAGATAGACCATACTATGACGTTGGGGTGGGAGTGATGGCTCTCTTGTTATACCCGCACAGGGGTTCTTTTGTGGCTGTCTCCTCTTCAAATGACAGCCGCAGGTGTCTTCGAACTGAATCATGGGTTCTAGTTCTTTTCCTCCTTCGAGATGGTTGGCCTTCAACATTCTGCATGTACTGCTGAGCAGACTGCAGTACTTTGATGGCTGCTTGGAGTTGTTTAGGTGTGGGCATGACCACTGAGCTGCTTGGCTGCTGGGTCTGCCTAGTTTCTCGGGTGTGGTTAGCAATACTACCCCTTCTAGTTGACCTGATGGTCGTTTCCCTTGGTGGAGAGTAGCTCTCTTCCTCTGAGCTGTGGGAATCGGATGTTGTTGAGTAAGGAACCACCATTGTGAAGTTGTAGATTGGGTTTTTCTACTCTTCCCCTCCTTCTAGCGCCAAATTGAAACTGTCCAGGACAGCTACAGTATATGTGGTGGTGGGTACTTGGTGGAATGTGGCTCCCAAGCGTCCTTCGTGGTGGTGGTTACCTGCAAAACAGGGAGAAACCTCGGGGGTGGTTCCGAGGATCGCCTCTCCGATGCCTAAGTCAGTCCAAGTTGAGCACAAGATCTCTAGTAGAGAGAAAACGAGTATCAAGTGCAAGTATTTTGTGAGTGTTTTATTGAACGTACCTTACCCATGCATGGGCATGGGTATTTATATGAGACATGGACTTATGACTGACCTAGCAAGGTAAGTGGGCTCCTTTTGGAAGTGGGCCAAAGTAAACAAGGCCTTCATTAATATCCTGCCCAGAGTTTATGTCCGGAGCGGTCTGCCTGAAGAGGTCTGCTATGCTCCTGGTGCCCTGACGTGGAGTGGTAGGACCATTAGGTCTGCTGCCAGCTGGCGGTCTGCTAGGCAGACCCCATACAATTTGTAAATTTTCTTTGGAAATTTTGCGGAATTTTAAAACAAATGCAAAAAGGTAATTATAAGAACACAAGAACTTTTCTCGAGAAAATTTTTTAGGCCCAAAATTAGAGCTGTCAAAATCTTACACGACACGACAACACGACACGAACCGGATACGTAATAAGTGGGTTAGTGTTGAGCATTCTTGACACATTTACTTAAACGGGTCAACAAGAGTTTAACCGTTTAATAAACAGGTCGGGTTAGTGTTGAGATTTTCAGCACGAAACTGGCACGGTTTTATCCGTTTAATTTAAAAACATAGATATATATAAAATTATAGTATGACATGAAGGTAACAAATAGAAATTTTGTACTTCATTCTTTAAGTTTCAATAGAAAAAAGGTTAGTGGTTAGCTAAACATGAATTCACACTATGACAACACAAAATTAGGCACAAAAAATTGATTTATCATCATAATTTTTTAAATCGTATGGGTTAAACAGGTTAAATGGGTTGACACGGCTAACCGTTTAATTAAACAGGCCGGGTTAGTGTCAACGGTCTTTGACACGATTAGTTAAATAGGTCGGGTTAGTGTCAAGGGTTCTCGACACGTTTATTTTTAACACGAACACGAAGTCGACACGACACGACCTATTTGACAGGTCTACCCAAAATAGGAAGAAAAACCCGGCTACATGGGCCCTTTAAATACTACTACTACTTCTCATTAGTTTTAGGGTGTATACAATAATAAAATTATGCTTGGGACAAACCTTAGTTCCCCTAAATTGAAGTCCCATAGCAGTTTCTACCAAATTACTATCCACTCACACCTCACCACTAGAAGAGTAAAGTACAAAACGACTTCACAACTAGAAGTCTCGACCTCCCCACTGAGATCTTTGGATCAACCCCTATGATCTAATCACTTAATCCGTTTGAAACAACTATAAATTAATTAAAACTCGAAGAAGTAAAAATTAAGCCGTTTGAAACTAAGATTGTTACCGTGTAGAACTAACGAAGACGGATTCTAAAATGAATGAAATACCTTATGCACGAATTAGCTCAAACTTAGGTAAGTATTTTAGTGATGAGAGACGCGTATTTATAAGCAAATGAACTCGGGTTTTAACCTAAGAAGTACATGATTAAGCAAAGAATAGAGTTCTATCTTTTTTACCTATTCCAAGTCTATCGTATCCTCTTAAACGATATATATGCATTTCATATTGATTAATACTAATCTTATGTTTTGCTAACTGATTATATCAAGTGTGACTAATTTTATAAACCTTTTTATGATTTATTAAATACATGTGAATACCCTAAAAGATAAAATTCTAATATATCCGAAAATATTACTCCAATGTCCAAATGCTAATGCATTAATGCAATCGGAGTTTCTACCTACAAATCGACACACTTTAGCTATGCACAAACTCCTAAAGTTCTAGTATGATAATCAAAGTGAACCTTAAGATATTAGTAGATTTATGAACTTGCTTAAACTCACTAATTAAGTTCCACATAATAAACTCAATCATGAATCATATTAATAACTTAATACTTACTCTTGTACAATATATCTAACTATACATACTTAGCTATATTAATCCATTCAGCATTGCTTCGAGTCTTCATACTTGGGATCTTTGTTATGTGTTGAGAGTTTGAGACTTGCATCTTGATCATTCAACATTTCAACTTGTGTATAGGGGCAACTCACTCGTTTATTACTGAAACTAGTTTTTAGGCTCGTGCAAGAATGCACGGAATTTTTTGTTGGTTTATATAATTTTTTAAAATTAAACTACATAATAAAATTATTTTATGTGAACAATTTTACGGATGCATTATTATCATATATCAATATTATTTAAGTTATATTCGTACTATTTTGGATTTTATTAATCTACAATATGAAAAGGACATTAAAATTTCGGAGGATATACATAACATGCACACATAATTAGATAGATATCAATCAAACAAATATATATATATACCAACAATATATATACCAAACACTAAAATATAAATATAAGGTTATACTTTTTTAACTAAGAATATAATATTATTTAAAACAATTGTTAATTTTATCTAAATATATTATACCAACAATATGTATACCAAAAAAAAACTAAATAAACATAATAATAGTATGATAGTACTTTAACATAAAGTAATTTATCAAATAACTATATTTTATGTATGTAAAAGAAAATTTCTATAATACTTTAACATTGTCTTTTATACAATGATAAAACAAAAGTTGCTACAAAATGTATATGAATAGTATCAAACACATTTAACATGTACAAAAAAGATACATATACTTTGCTTTTATAGAAAAGTAGGAATAAGTTCGAATAAATTGTATATCAATAGTGATGAAACATCAACATAACAAATAAAAATTAACAGACTAAAAATTAGGATAAGATTATACCATAATACGCACAAATTCGAAATTTAACATACAATTTATGTATTCATAAGTACTATTTTCATTAGTCCTAAGTCTAACTTTAGTATTACATGTCTCCTTTTCTCATTCTCACCTTCACCAAATTCCGTTCCTTTTGCTTCTAGACCTTTTCAGAAATCCTCATTTCATCGATTCTCCCTCCCTCTCTTTGTCTCTCTTAGCTCTCATTCCTCTATGTTTGTCATTCAAAAGATCATATCCTTCCCTCACACTTTTCTACAATTCTTCCCTCTTTCTTTCTTTATAATAAAGGAAAAATTGATAAGAATAATCCGACCTTTGGCCGGTCTTCCACCAATGGTACCACCTTTAATTAATCCAGGTATAATCCAACCTTTGACACCCATATTCTCTCATTGGTATGGAATGATGGCAACCTGTTTGACCGGCCAAAATGACCGTTGACTTTTTTTAAAAAAAAGGAAACCCCCCCACCCCACCCCACCCCACCCCCATTCCCTCCCCCTATTCACACTACTACCACCCACCCCCGCCCCCATTTCCTCCCCCTGCCCCCACTGCTGCCACGTGCAACCCCACCCCCACCCCCTTCACCCCCTCGAGCTAACCGGCGACTGGCGATCGACGGCCAGCAGCCGGTGATCATTTATTTCTTCTCCTCTTCACCCCCTCGAGCTCACCGGCAGCGACCACAACCTCGCCCCGCTCTCTCTTTCTTTCTCCTGCCGCCAGCCTCACCAGCGACCAAGGCCGTCTTCTCTTGCTTTGAAAACCCAACCCAACTCCACCCACTTCAAATATGGTGGTCACAATGTCGTTTTTGCGGTGGTTAGGGTTAAGGGGATGACGTTTTGTGGTGGTTAAGGAGGAAGTTGAAGGGGAGGGGAGGCAACAAGAGAGGGGGAAGGTGGCAGTGGAAGGGAAGACAGCGAGGGAGGGGGCGGGTGGAAGGGGAAGGAGAGGGGAGGCAGCGGGGGAGGGGGAGGGTGGCAGGGGAAGGGGGAGGGGAGGGGTGGGGGTGGGGTTTTTTTTAAGTTTTTTTATTATTATTAAATCTGATTTAAAACTTTAATTAAAAATTTAAGTTTAAACTATACTTAATTAGCTATTAGTCACGTAATTAGGAAGATTACCTGCAATTGTAGGTCACCAACAGGTGAGGGACCAATGAGAGAATATGGCTGTCAAAGGTCGGATTATACCTGGATTAATTGAAGGTGGTACCATTGATGGAAGACCGGCCAAAGGTCGGATTATTCTTATCAATTTTTCCTATAATAAATTCACTTGAAATAAAAAATAATATTAAATTGGATGTAAAATGTTGTTGTGAAATGAAAAAAAAATGAGACTCTACATCGTGAATAATGCACAACCAAATATTTAGACAAATGTACTTGCCTTAAGTTCATCGATTTAAGAGATATTAAAGCTTACAAACAGTTTTGTAGCATAACAGAAATTAGATACACGAATTTCTCTTACAAAAAGGTATACATCAGATACAAATACTTTAGTACATTGGTATAATATTCTTTTTCCAGATTGAATGACAACCAGAATTGGGATATTTGTATTTTCCTTATCGTTTGATTGCTTGGTTGCAAAAAATAATTATATATCAATGTATAAATTCAACAATTTATAAGACCAAGCTAAAAATAAAAGAAGTAAAGATCTTACAGAATTGGGATATTTGTATTTTCATTATCGTTTCAGTATCTTAGATGATGTGATTGGTTCTACACCACTATATCCAGTGAATACTCTAATGACATCTTAGAAGAAAAATCAAAAATATTACACGTGACATATTGAGATTCGTTGACGTAGTAAAATATAGTATTACTACCAAATGTTGATGGCTTTATACCTATATAGTATACACCGGATTGTTTTATTGCAAGCATATGGCACGAATTCATATCCATATTGGGAAATTGCAAGATTTCACTATGATGATTGGTACTTGAATGACACACGAATTGGATTCGGTAGTTAAATCAATGACTCGGACATTGGAGAAGGTCATAGTGGGATGACAAGTGTATGTAAGTTCAAAATAGTATGGAGAACAATATATATATATATATATATATATATATATATATATATATATATATATATATTGGTCTAGCCATGATGATGACTATACAGTGACAATTTGCAAGATTCCCAAGATATAACTTAAATGCCAAAAAAAATCGAAAAGAAAGTTTGACTGAAAAATTCGAATTAAAAAAATTCAAATAATGTTAATGATATTCTTATCTTTATTATATATATTCGAATTCAAAGTTTTCAGGAGAACCTTATAATTGATATGCATATTGATGATTATTTATTAGCTCATCTTTTTTTAAAACCTAATAAAATGTTATTATCAAATATTTATCAATGATCTCAAAAGGTTAGTAATTATTTAGGAAAAAAAAGGTATTAGAGATGTTTAGGGAAGATTAATTATGGAAGGTTAGATATTTTTCGCTAACAATTTTTGATATTTAAAAAAATTTGCAGATTCTGTCTAATATGATATAGTATAACCTCCTAAAAATAAGTTAAATTATTTATATAACAATATTGCCTAAAACTGTTTGACATCCTGAAAATTATGTCATTTAGCTAAATTTAATGTTACTTATAATACAAATTGCCTAAAAACGTTTCATGTCCTGAAAAATAAAGTTAGATAGCTTCCTAAAAATCGGCTAAATATTCTATAAGAAAATGATATAAAATCTTTATATCCTAAAAGAAAAAGTGAG
Source organism: Patellifolia procumbens (assembly GCA_947645195.1). Lineage (NCBI taxonomy): Eukaryota > Viridiplantae > Streptophyta > Magnoliopsida > Caryophyllales > Amaranthaceae > Patellifolia > Patellifolia procumbens. The sequence goes on from CANSGD010000429.1 coordinate 3,838,154, forward strand.
AGTATCTTATTTGCCTATAATACAACTGATAAGCTATAATATCCTAAAGCGTGAGTTCTAAAACCGTGTTTAAAAATATATAGAAAGTGAGGTTATTTTAAAAAATTTCCTAAATAAGTAAATATCATATGATTTGCGTAGAGCCATTTGATAACTTTAAAAAATCATATCAGTTAATCTCCTAAAAAATAGCTAAATATCCTAAAATAAACTAATACAAAATCTATATATCCTATTTCAATTACCAATTAAATTGTATATTTTACATTTCAAATATATTTTGACAACAATGGGAATTTTTGTTACATTATTTTAAAATATTATTTTTTAGAAACATATACGCCAATTTAAAAATATTATTTAAAAAATCAAATTATCTTATTTGCCTATAATAATGATTGATATGCTAAATTTTTTGCCTAAATCCTCAAATATCCCAAAGTCAGATTATTTATATGCTATGTTTTTAGATCAAGATCAGTCAAGATGTACTCCCTCCGTTTCTTTTTGTTTGTCACATTTACTGTAACTGCAAATGCCAAGGAAGATGATGTCATAAGCATGTGGTAGGGACAATAATTAAGGATTACACTTATTTTATAGTAAATGTGGTGATTAAAGTAGGTGAAAGAGGATTATAAGGTACACGTAGGACCAAAAAATGACAAAGTAGGGGTAAATGAGTAATATAATATTTCCATATAGAGAAAGATGAAAAGGTAGGACAAACAAAAAGAAACGGACAAAAACGGAAAGTATGACAAACAAAAAAAAACGGAGGAAGTATTATGTAGGGCCAAATCAGTCAAGCAAAATTAAGCAAGCGCAAAATAGCCTTCATTTACGATTTAGAATCAATTGACTTTATCTTTTCATATTTTCGATCAATTCTAAAATTTTGCAAATCATGCTATTTTAGCAAATAAAATAATCTCATTCTTCTTTAAGAACTTTTTTTTATAGAAAACACAAAAAATCTTAGAAACCTATCTTTTTTATCATGTTATATGAAGGAAATTTTGCTGATTTTTTAGCATATCACATGATGATTTTTAGTAAAGAATCAATTGACACGTTTTTTATAGCAATTTAAAGTCAATCATTATCTTTTTTATTCTGTTCAAGTCATGATAATCTTTAGCAAATCATGCTCATTTTTAGCATTTTAAAAAATCTGCCAGTAATAAGATAAAATTCTGCTTGATATGCTATTATATTATAGGCAAATTATATAATCTCACCGGGATTATTTATTAAGAAGATTTATTATGGAAGATTACACATTGCTGAAATCTTCAAGAGTGAAATTCCTAACCGAAAGATTTTTAAGGGAAGGTTAGATAGTTTCCTATGTATTTTTCGGTGTTTAGCAAAATTTGCAGATTTTGCCTGATATGCTATTAAATAACCTCCTAAAAGTCAGCTAAATTACATGTATAATATTATTGCCTAAAACCATTTGATATCACTTTAAATCATGTCATTTAGCGACTAATATGCTAAAAAATCTCCCTAAAATGTATGATATCCCAAACAATTAGTTAAATAGCGTATTAAAAATCCGCCAAAAACTTCTAATATTTTAAGGGCTTCCATACATTTTAGGAATTCATTTATAAATGGAAATGAAGACTTGAAGGGCTTTATTTACACTAATATTCTTAAGATTAAAATAAATAGAAATTAATCAAGGATGACAACTTAGGAAATTAAATTTGACATAAATGTGTATTATCTTAAAATTTCCAAAAAAAAATGACTACAAAAATTCGGACTTTAAAAATGAAATCTAAATTAATGTTACTCTTATATTTATTATCTTTGGTTTGTTTATGGTGAGTGATCATCCAAATTAGTAGAATGTAGCAAGAAATTTAAAAGTTATCAATGTAAATATTATATAGGTAATTAGAATCTATATTTTAAAAATTAATTCCTATTTCAAAAGAAGAAAATCTGTAGTAATCAAAATTAAGATTAAGTAGAATTTCGTAATCAAAATCTTTTTAAAAGAAGAAAATCTACTGAAATCAAGGAATAACCTAAATTAAAAGAAGAAAATCACAATGATTTTATTATTATGCAATAATTTTGAAATGATACCAAATAAAATTATTACTCCGTTTAAGTCTTAACCATAGGAAACATTTTTAAATTAAGCTTACTATTCACGTCATTTGTTAATTACCTTCACGCTAAAACTGAAAAATTATAAAGTTAGGCAAATAGAATAAATGAAATCAGTTGAAACAAAAATATCTACTTAACTTAGGAAAAGTTTGCCAAACATAAGCGTTATTGAATCATTTACAAAAATTACTATAAAAAACAGAAAATCACAAAGATTGGTCAAAACATTTTTAAAATAAGACAATCTACAGAATTTAAGGCATAACCAAATTTAAAAGATTTTTTGGAAAAAAACGGCCATTATTATGCAAACCGTATCTTAAACATATAAAAGTATGCAATATTTGAGGAACAACCGAATAACTGAATTTAAAAATTTTTCAACATACAATATGGAATAGAATTCAAAAGGTATTATAGTTTTGGAAATAAAAGTATATTTAGATTATTATTATTGATTAAAAATGGCAAGTATGAGTAAATTTAATTCTCCTAAAAAACTTAATATATTTCAAATTTTAATGGTTTCCAAAAAAGGAAATAATCTTCATTATTTTTTGAAACATATTAGGATTGATTGATGATAATTAAGATTCTTTATTATTTTAATATCTCTATACTATAATCAATATTATATACAGATTATAAATAATTTAGAGATTTTATTCCATAATAAGGCTCATGATAACTAAAAATATGGGAACTAAATTTCTTAACTTTATCAACAAAATATTCAAAGAAACTTTGTTCTATAAAAATAGGCAAATATTATTATTAATTTCGGAAACAATTTAGGGTAGATTGATGACAATTAAGATTCTATAATCTTTAAATATTTTATACCATAGTTAAGGCCGAGAATAACTAAATCTAAGGCAATAAATCAATATAAATTTCGGATTATAATAGGGTTAAAAATGGTAAGTTTCTGAATTAATATACGAAATAAAATCATGGTTGATTGATTATATTTCAAATTCTATACTATATTAATATTTTGTTTCATATTCAAGATGAGGATAAATAAAAATAAGGAAACAAAATATAATATTTTTAGGAATGTAACTTTATGTAGCATATTATTATCTTCAAAAATGGTATGTTTTTTCAATAATTAAGAGTAAATTTTATAATAATTGATTGATTAATTGATTGATTGTTTAAGATAAACTAACCAATATGATAAATATAACCTGATTAATAATTACCATTTATATAATAATTGATTGTTTGTGATTATATAATCAATGTGATTAATATCATTAGATAATCAAGGTAACATAATATTATAATTACCATTAATAAATCGTATCAAATAATGCAATTTTAATTTAAAATAATTTTGGTAAGTACTAAGTATCAAAAGCTAATCAAGGTAACAAAACAGAATATTTACCATTTAGCTAATCAATGTGATTGATATCATAAGCTAATCAAGGCAAATCTATCACTAGTAAAAAAACATTTATTTGCTGCTTCATATTTTATGTCATTTGCTGCTCATTTCTATTATGCAGCAATTAGAGGGGTAGCAAATAGAACATTTCTTATTGCTGTTCACTAAAGAATAACAGCCATAAGGAACATTTTTGCTGCTATTCAATAAGAAATAGCAGCAATAAAAAAAGCCACAATCCATGAAAAACTCTTTTATTTGCTGCCATTTCTTCCAAGAAGAAGCAGCAATTAGAAACACTTTTTTTTTAAAATCTGACACTTTCCAACATGCATAATCGATTTTTTTTATTCACCTTATTTTAGGGATTGAACAAAGTGAAGAAACTAAATAAATTTAAAAAAAAAAATAAAACTAGAAAAAAAAATTCTAAGAAACAACAAGCTTCTCATGGAAGCTATAGAATTCTTTAGATGAAGAAGGCTGAGGCGATCCTAAACATAATAGTGTTTCCTCAATATAGTATATTCTCAATCACGGATTGGCACTATGAAATACAATATATCCTTTTCCTAATATCAACAATATTTTGCCAAATAACAAGTTACAATCAATCACAAAACCAAAAACAATTAGCTAGTACTAATACAATGCTTCAACGGTGGTAAGTTCTTCGGCCTCATCCAGTCCTGGGTGGCAGCTCGTATTTTTCTCATGCGTCGATGTTACCGCAGATCAGCCCAGCCAAGCCGGACTTGACATTAGAAGTCGTGGTGCTTCCCAGCCCAGTCGGTGGTTGTTTTCGCAAAACCCAGATCTGGAGTCACCATCTCCAATCTTCATCGAGGCTGCGGGAAGCGGTGGTCGATTATGATTTTTACCCTCCACTCGTCACTCCCATCTAATAATACATATCGCTCACCATATTAGCCACATTATTTATCAAAAACAAGTTATAAATAACCACTTTACTGCATTTCAAAACACCACCCTTCCAATGGAAACAAATTATTGTTGTAAATGCAATCTGAAACATGAGCCAAAAGTTTGGTACACATCAAATACAAATTAACACCTCCAATTCGCACGGCGCAAGCAGATAGACATGAGGAGGAAGTGAGCATGTGAAGTGGATGGTTGGAACACCATTTTTTAGTAGAGAGAGAAAAAGAAGAGATTAAAATGAAAGAATTTATGAGTTGGTTTTGGGTGTTTTCGTAAGATGTGAAATGGGGAAGATTTAGAGGGGGGAATTTAAGGATGACGGTTTTTAAAAGTTGAGGTAATGAGAGAAAGGAGATGGATCTTTGATTTTGGTGATTATAATGGACGGTGGTGGTTGAACTAAGCTTAAGTACACGGATTCAACTTGAAAGTAATTAAAATAAATTAATTTCATGTAAAATTTTTAAATTCTTTAATTGATTTTATTGGCTGCACAACTTAGATTAAAATTGCAGCAAATAGAACAAATATTTCTTATTGCTTCACATTCTTCTTTAAAATTGCAGCAAATGAAAACTTGTTTGCTGCCATCGCCTAAAATAGCAGCAATTAGGGGGCAGCAAATAAAACTTTTTTTACTAGTGTATATCAAAATTTCATAATTAATTTTCGAATTTTAGTAGATTTATGATAATTATAGTTTAACATATTTTTGGTATTAAGTATTTTTTAGTAGTATTTGAACTTTAATAATTACAAAAAAATGGTAACAAATTAATACTTTAGTTTTATTTCAAATTTTTATAGTTTTATATTTTTGGTAACTACTTAACTATCATAAGCTACTCAAGGTAACATAATAGTATCATAAGCTAATCAAGGCAATTTGATATTAGAATTACCATTCCTAAAAAATATGACATATTAAACTTTGAATTACCATTTCTTAAAAGTATGATATATTACTATTTGAATTTATATTTTCAGATTTTTATGGTCTATATTATCTTTATATTCTATCTTTATATTCTAAATTCCTAAATGCTAAAAAAAAATTAGTCTAGAAAAACTTAATAACTAATATACGTATAATAATTAATTAACGTATAATCTTTTTATCAATTAGTCTAGAATTAATAACGAATATATGTATAATATTTATGGATTTTGATTCAAATATTGTAAATGATAAATATATATTGAAAGGTTAGAATATTGTAAATTAGGCTATAAACAATTCGAAATAAAATTATTTTAGGAAAATTTGTCAGAAAGGACCTTTTAAAAGAGTTTTTTTGTGAGAAAAGACCTTTTAAATTTTTTTTGGCTTTTAACAACCTTAAACAAAAAAAAAATTGCGAGAAGAGACCTTGAGCTTGTTTTCCGACGTTGACCATCGGAAACCGGCATTGACCACTGCTTTTTACTATTTGCAATCTAATTTTATTATAAACATACTCCTTTTACCCTTTCCCCTCCAACTATCCTCTATTCATCTTCTTCCTCACTCACTTTCTCTCAAAATTTCCTCCATTTTCAAAATCAACAAACCCAAAACTCAAACTACCCTTTCCCCTGCCGCCGTTTACATCGTTGTTGTTGTGGTCGTTGCTCCTATTTCTATATATAACTATTGTTGACCCAGATTTGAAGTTGAATAGTGAGATTATGATTGAGATGATGAAGAAGATGAAGTTAGGGTTTTGTTGTTGGTGAGATTAAGGTAGTCATTGATGGATTTTCATGAAAATGTGCTTTATTTGTGCTTTATTGGTCAATGATAAGTTGTTGTGGTGGTAGTCTTGTGGATGAGGTGAAAAAGAAGATTAGAAGAACATGGTGAGTTTGATGTTGTGGTTCTTTATGGAAGAAGTGAGGAAGAAGATCAGATTAGGATTGCAAATAGGAAGAAAACATTAGTCAACGCCGGTTTCCGGTGGTCAACGTCGGAAAACAAGCTCAAGGTCTCTTCTCGCAAAAAAATTTTTGTTTAAGGTTGTTAAAAGCCAAAAAAAATTTAAAAGGTCCTTTCTCACAAAAGAACTCATTTAAAAGGTCCTTTCTGACAAATTATATAAGAAGAAGACTAAAATTTACTCAATTAAAATAGAAGAAGAACATTGTATTAAACATTAGAACATAAAGAATCTATAAAATATATACTCAATTGGAATAGGAAGAACAACAAAATGTGTTATTTATAATTCATATTAATAAATAATCTAAGATGATATTCATAATTTGCAAAGTACAACAACAAATAAAAGTCAAATACAATCCTTAAAAATACTAATAACCTTGCCATCATTAGATAATTGTAATGATTAAGACTCTCACACGAGCCTTCATATCAACTGGATCAAGAACAATGCTTGGTATTTCAAGTTTATGAAAGAAATCGAAAATTATATTGCTTGGATAATTCTTGCAAACTTGACATACCCCAATTGTAGAATTTGCTTGAAAATTTGAGAAGGAAGATAGGAGAGAAATTAATATCAAAGTATTAAAAAAAATGCTTGGCAATTTGAGAAGCAAGGAAGGAGAGAATAGCCTTCACATGAATTAGAGAGGAGAGAAAGATGGGTGAATCTTGAATTAGGGTTGAATGTGAAGGATAATGAATGAAAATGTGCTCCTATTTATAATTAGTGGTGGTCCATATAATTTTTCCTAAATTATACAATTAATTAATTACAATACCAGGCAAGTTAGAAGATTCACATAAATTATTGCTTAATTAGATTTTCATTTTCGGCAGTTATGTTTTTTTTAAAAATTAAATCGGTTTTCGATATTCTAAATATCAGCAACCGTAAGGAATTAAAAAATAATTTCCTTCATTTTAGCTAGATTTGGTTTTATAAATGGCAATAGTTGTTATGGCATTATTATATCGATTTTAATGGCAAAAAAGTATTCCCTATTTAAAAGATGTCATCGTAGATTTGGTTTTAAAAATAGCAATAGTTGTTATGACAATATTATACCTAGTTTAATGGCAAATAATATTCCCTATTTAAAAGATGTCAAACCGGAATTTAAGGGATTCTTTCCCCATGATATTTGCCTAAGCCGGTTTTATTCCCCCTAATTAAGGCCTAAGTCAGTTTAATTATGCTCAATTGATGTAAATAAGCCACGTGGCCATACAGTTGCTTCATTCATACACATGGCACACAAATTAACCTACTTGCGACATGTGGAAAAAATTATTTTGCTTTAATGATATATATAGATGCTATAAACCCAAACTACTTTTGTCATCACCATCTGTAGGGTCAACAATATACTACCTCCGTTTCTTTTTAAGTGCTACATTTTGACTTATAAACACTATTCATTCATTATAATTTGACCGGCTTTTATGATATAGGCATAAGGAAAAATATAGTCATGTTGGATCTCGTTTGATTCGTCTCGATATATATATTTTTAATATCTAATCGTCATAATTTTTACAAATGCATAATTAAAGATAAAAATGATAGAAAATGTGTCTCGACAAGCGTGCTAAAGTGAAATGTAGCACTTATAAAAAAACAGAGGAAGTATATAGGAGTTACAAAATGACTCATATTAGAATACTATCTCTAGAAAAATATCTTTTTCTTAATACTAATTGAACACTTATATATGGAAATAAATTACAATATAATATCGCCGAAGAAATAAATCGTATCTTTGTTATGCCATAATACTCCCTCCATTAAAAAAAAAACTCCCTTGAGCATTAATTATTATTCTTATCTTGAATTATTATAATTATTTATTTATTATTATTACGATTATTTATTTATAATTATGAATTAATAGCAACAAAAATATAACTATCATTATTCATTATTCATTAATTATTATCATTATTATTTATCATGACTTCTCATTATAATCATTATTTATTATTTATAATTATATTCTAATAATTTATTATTGTTTAATTACCGTTTATTATCAATTATAGTTCAGTGAAGCTCGGCTCTATTCAGTTAAGTTGTGGTAAGCTTTTAAGAAAATATACCATAAATCTTGGGGTAGACCATCCATATATGCATATGATTATAGATAGACAATGGTAAAACCAATATGTTCTAATTTAAAACGGTAAGGTTTTAACTTAAAAGCTTGCCATGGAATGTTTTAATTTAAATGTATAAGGTCTTAATATTTAGAAACCTTATACTTTTAAGTTAAAACCTTATAGTTTTAAACTTACAAGTTTTATACAATCTATCCAAATATTCATAAGTAGACCGTGTAACACAAGCTTTTATAAATCAATATGCATATGTACTGTGTGCTAAGGAGTAAGGAGACAAGAGTCATTAATAGCTACTTTATGAAATGAAATATTGTGCCTTATGATTTATTTGTTGTTCCACTTTGTTTTCTAGGACGTCTAACAGTGAAGTTTGAGCATCATTTCCTCTTATCGTATCATACTATAAGTTGTAGGAATTACTTTCATAAGAGTATTTTTGTAATTAAACCATTCAATAATGATTTGTGATACTTCCTGCGTTTCTTTTTAACTGCAACGATTTGACATAAAGTAGAGAGAAAAAATGTCCAATCGTTACAATTAAAAAGAAACGGAGGAAGTATAAGATATTTTCAAATACTAAGACCTGAAAAGTCAATTATAAAAGTCACTACGGTAAAACAAGAAAAAAGAATGGAGAGGGAATAACTAGCTATATAGGCCTTGTGATTTGCATGTATTATTATGATATGAAATATTATTTAAATAATAAAGAGATTATGTATTATACATCTGGGTGTACTGGCCATAAACATGGTACACCCAAGACTATTTGAGCTAATAAATAGCTTTTGGTGTACCATGCACTCGGGTGTATAATAAAATTGTAATAATGAATATTGATATAATAGTATGCAAAGCATAGTTACCAAAGCTAAACTCTAATCTATAAGAATAGAGGTGGTGGACACCAAAAGCCAATATCTATTTATTTTTGTAAAAAATTGTATGGCACATATCTCTCTATAATTAATTATTTTCATAGTTTTTACTTTTGAAAAAAAAAATACAAAATACCTTATACCCAAACTAATCATTCTTTGTGTTCTTTTTGTATATTTTAGCACTCATTGCGTGCATACAATGCTAGTACCAATACATTTTTTATGGTAAGAAGAAGTGGTCCGGACCCCGCTCGATTCCTATTGGGTCAGACACTTTGAGAGATGAGAATTGATAAGGAAAATGTTACTCTCAAAGTGCCCCTAATTTAAATTGAACACCCGACCTAAAGTTAAAAGGTTCACTCCTTTTCATCAAACCAAGCCTTGTTTGGTATGCTAGTACAAGTACATGCAAGGACTTGGGGCATCGTATATATCAAAGCAAATGGGGACTACTTCAAACGGCCAATGCTCAATTGTGGGTCACTTATCAACAATGTAAAATCATTGCATTCAACTCAATAAAAAATAACAATAAAATTGCATCCAAAAATAATACTTTAATATATATATATAAGAGGATTCATGTAGGAAACGAATTGAATTTATGAAAGGCAAGAATAGCCAACTTTCCATAACAAAGATGAAATCCAATATAAATCTATTAGATCTACACAAGAAAACTTTATTAATCATAGTACATCATTGATCAAACTAAAATAATATCGGATTGTAGAATAACAGTTGTACTAGTATACTACAAAGTACTACCTAACTAATCTCTATACCATAAAAAAAGAGTGAGGATGGACACCAAAAATAAATAAATAAAAATAATAAGTAAAACAAGAAAGTTAAAGCTACCAATTAAGGAAGATAAGTTTTTTATTTTTGTATAAAAACGTCAATCTTAGCTATTTTTTCTTTCATTTGTCCAAAATTCTTACACATTATTCCCTCTGTTTTTATTTAATAGAGACATTTGTACTTTTCATGTATGTCAATGCACATATTTGATCACAAATATCTCTAGTTACGCATGAGTAAAAATTTATAAAAAGTTGGTATTAAAATACTACACATTGAGATGAATCAAACAAGATCCCATGTGACTATGTTTTCCTCATATATGAAGACCATTAGATGGTCAAAGAGTGAAATAAGGAAAAGTTTCATTTGACGATATTTTTGTAGTATTCATTGACGTTTTTTGATCTACCCGAGGAATGAAGAAGAGCATGATGAACAGTTAACCTTTGGTTAAACCCTAAGAAGCCGTTTTTTCTCTCTTCTCGAGGGAGATTCTCTGTGAATCCTTCCATTAATTTGGATCCATGGCAAGGGGCAAAGGAGGTCGACCTCTGAAAAAGAAAAAAAGGCAAATGTACAAGCTCGCAAAAAAACTAGGAATGAAGGAACTAGTAATAGTAGTTTCAACAAGGTACAACCTGAGAAGGGATTGTTGGATGAGGAGCTACACTCTGATGTTGAAATTTTGAGTGAAGAGGAAGACAGCCCTACCACTCCTATTGTACACTCAGATGGAGATGAAATTAATCCCAGAGCTAGAAGAAGGTTCTCTGAATGAGTTTCTGCTATGAAATTCAATCCAGATTCCCAAGCTTTGCAAAATAAAGGTAAGTTTACTCTTACTTCACGAAGAAATATTATGTTTGGCTCAGCTGTAAGTGTTGAAATGAGGAATGGACATGATCCAACAATACTGAATGTGATTAGAGAGGACACTCCATTGCCTGAAAATAATTTGATTGATTCTCTACCTAAAATTGAAATTGAAGATGTGGCTGCTGAAATAGATTATTGGTTATCTGCTATAACTTGTTTTGTGGTTGGTGCAAATCCCCCTTTCACTGTAATGGAAGGGTATATTAGAAGAGTTTGGGAGAAGATGGGAATAGATAAAATTGCCCAAGTTGGAAAAGGCTGCTTCTTGGTGAGATTTCAGGATATGGGAGGTAGGGATATGGCCTTGAATGGTTTGTTTAGTTTTGATTCCAAGCCTGTGATAGTGAGACCTTGGGATGAGAATGTTAATGTTTGTGATCAATCTGCTAAACAGGTACCAATAATATGGATCAAGTTGCCTAAACTGAACATTAAGTATTGGGGGGAGAAGTGCTTAAGCAAAATTGTGCAATCTATAGGAAAACTTCTTAAAGTAGATCAAGCTACTGAAAGAAGAGACAGACTGATGTTTGCTAGGGTGATGGTTGAAGTTCAAGTAGCTCAACAATACCCTGATTATGTTTCTTATATTAATGAGCATGGTGTTATTGAGAAACAATTGATAGAATATGAATGGAAGCCTGAAATTTGTTTGAATTATAAGAAAATAGGGCATGTTAAGGAGGAATGTTGGATTAAGGAGAAAAATATGGAATGGAGACCTAAGGTTCAACAACCTACTAAAGTTAACCCTGAGATTCAAGTTGATGAGGATGGATTTAGGATGATCTCAAGTAAGTTTAAAAAGAAGCTTACTGAGCAGGTGGCAGGCCCTTCTACTGAAGTTGCTCCAAACAAGTTTGTAGTGTCTGCACAGGAAAGCATACAGGAGGAGGAACCTATTGGTAATGAGGTGGCAATCTTGGAAATGGTTGATAAGGGGATGGCAACCCCTGACCATCATGGATAATATATTATGTTGGAATTCAGGAGGCTAAATAGCTTAGCAAAGAAAAAAGAAGTTAAATCTCTAATTGCTATTCAACAAGTTAAGCTATTTTGCCTCCTAGAAACTAAGATCAAGGGTAAGAAGCTTGGAGCCTTGTATCTAAATTTGTGTCCAGGATGGAATATGACTACCAATTTACCTTGGAATAGTAGAGGAAGGATCATAATTGCATGGGATCCTATTGCTTTTCAGGTTGATATTAGATTTTCCACTAATCAATCAATACATTGTATTATAAGCTCTCTAAGATCTTAAAGCTCTTTTGCTTGCTCTATCATTTATGCTCATAATGATAGAGCTAGAAGAGGTGCACTTTGGGAGGATTTGAGAAGAATAGGGGGTTGTTTAACTGGACCATGGGCCATGATGGGTGATTTTAATAATGTTCTTCATAGTAATGAAAGAATAGGAGCAGCTGTGACAAGAAGTGAGACAGAACAGTTTCAGATTGCTTAAACTTCTGTAACTGAGAAGATGTTAAGTATACTGGGAGGTTTTACACTTGGAATAATAAGCAAGATAATGAGGACAGAGTGTTAGCAAAGCTGGATAGAGTTGTTGCTAATATAAGTTGGACATCATTATTTCAAACTACAGAAGTTATATTTCTGCCTGAAGGGTATTTTGATCACTCATCTTGTATAGTTAAATGTTTTGCAACTACACAAGGCAAGATCCCATTCAGGTATTTTTCTATGTGGAGCAAGCATGAGCATTTCATGAGTATAGTGGAAGGCTGCTGGCTGCAGCATATTAGAGGCATCAAAATGTTTCAAGTGTGGCAAAAGATGAAAAATCTTAAAAGTGGTGTAAAGAGGCTGAATAAGGAGAGTTTTGGAGATGTCCAAACAGCTCATATTCAAGCTTTATCTGATCTTCAAAGATGCCAGGATAAATTGCATTTAGAGCCTGGAAACTCTTTCTTAGCTCATGAAGAGTATGTTGCTGCTCAGAAACTAAAAGAGGCTCAGGTAAACTATATCTCTTTCTTGAATCACAAAGCAAGAGGGGATTGGATAGTTGATGGGGATGGTAATATTAAACTGTTTCAAAATAGTATTAAACTCAGAACTCAGAAAAATAGAATCAATACTATCATGAAAAATGATACTTAGTGGGAATATGATTATGAGATTGTGAAGAATAGTTTTATCACTCATTTTAAAAACTTTGTAAGTGATAGGAAAGAGTGCTTAATTCCAATCAAAAATAAGATTATCAAGCAAGGGCCTGTCTTGCTTGATAGTCAACATTCTCTCTTGTCTTTTGATTTTACAGATGAAGAAATCAAAGATGCTCTTTGGTTTATTCCTGTTAGCAAGTCACCTGGAATAGATGGCTATGGCAGCAGGCTTTTTCAAGAGTGCTTGGGAAATGATTGGAAGAGATGTGATGGATGGTATTAAGGAGTTTTTCAACTCTGGGAAAATGGTTAAGGCAATGAACACAACAGCAATCACTCTGATCCCTAAGATTAAATGTCCTGCTCATGTGGGAGATTATAGACCTATTGCTTGCTGCACAATTATATACAAGACTATTTCTAAGCTCATCTGCACAAGACTAAGAAGAGTACTACCTGGACTGATTAACCAGAGTCAAAGTGCCTTTGTTGCTGGGAGGAATATAATGGATAACATCTTGGTTTGTCAAGATCTTATCAAACACTACACTAGGAGAAGAACAACTAGAAGTTGTCTCATGAAAGTAGATCTTCAGAAGGCCTATGACACTATGGAGTGAAAATTTGTGGCATACTTGATGGTAGCTCTGAATTTTCCTCACAGATTCACTCAAATTGTGATGGAGTGTCTAACTACAACTAGATATATATTGTTATTTAATGGTTCATGTACTGAGCTGTTTGAAGCAAAGAGAGGTTTAAGACAAGGTGATCCTGTCTCTCCTCTTATTTTTGTGTTGTGCATGGAATACTTAACAAGAATATTGCAATATCAGGGGATGAAAAAGGATTTTCACTATCACCCTAGATACAAGCAACTGAAGTTGAATAGCTTGTGTTTTGCTAATGATTTGATGATTTTTAGCAAAGGGGATTTCAGAAGTGTCTACCTTATGTTACAGGACTGCAACTATTTGAGAAAACTTCTGGTTTAGCTGCAAATCAGAAGAAATCATAAATCTTCCAAGTGAGCATGAAAGAGCATGATCTACAGAGAATTCATAACCTCTCAGGTTTCAGCAAATGGGCATGGCCTTTTAAGTATTTGGGAGCACCTATTAATACAAGAAGATTGAAAAGAAATGACTGTGAAAAAATGGTGGATAAGATTCTACATAGGATTAGATCATGGCGGCGTAGGACTCTCTCTTTTGATGGCAGATTATAATTGGTGAACTCAGTGCTCATGAGTGTATGCAATTACTGGCTATAAATCTTTATTCTACCTAGCTCTGTGCTAGATAGAATAAACCAGATTTGTAGGAATTTTCTGTGGCAGGGAAATGAACATCATAAAAAACCAGGATATGTAAATTGGAAACAGGTTTGTAGCACAAAGAAGTTTGGGGGCTTAGATGTGAGAGACATCAAGCTATGGAATCTCCTAGCCTTTGGAAAACATGTTTAGGATATTGCTGAGAAGAAGGACACCTTATGGGTGAAGTGGGTGAATACAGTGTATATTAAGGATACAGACTGGTGGCAGTATAAGCCTAGCTTTCACTCAAGTTGGGTTTGGAAATATATGTGTAAAGTGAAACAAAAATTGCAACATGTTGCTTGGCTGCCAGCTCATGGAACCAACTATTCCGTTGGTAAGCTGTATAAGCAAGCTAAAAGCTTGGCTGATGAGCTCAATCAGCATGTTACTTGGGATAGAGTAGTTTGGAACAGAGTAAGTGTTCCTAAACATAAATTTATCCTCTGGATAGCTGCACATCAGAGACTCTTGACTAGAGATAGAGTTAAGAGATATGGTGTGTGTGCTGATGATACTTGTGCTATATGTGGTAATCACATAGAAAGTAGTGATCTACTACTTTTTCAATGTGCTTTTAGCAGACTTATATGGAAGTGTTGCTTGGATTGGTTGAAGATTGATAAGAGTTGGAGCTCTCTGAGTGAATGCCTACACTGGATAAGCAAGAGAGGTGGGCTCTCTCAAGCGAAGAGGAAGGTACTATATGTTGTTGTTGCTGCTGTAGTGTACTAAATTTGGATAGCAAGAAACAAAGAAATTTGGAACAATTGTATACCTAGCATTAGTAGTTTTGTAGATTTCATTAAATTTGTTCTTAGAGCTAGACTGTCTTTAGTTTGTAGTTCTAATGCTTATTTGAAAATCTAGAATTGGATTAATGAGCTCTCATGTAATTGACTACTCTTTTAGATGGGGAGCCTTCCTAGAAGGGTTGTCATCTTTAGAGTAGTGTGTTTAAACCATGTTTGGTGATATATACATATTTTCATTTACCAAAAAAAAAAGTGAAATATGAATAGTAACAAAAGTCAAATGTCCCTATTAAATAAAAATAAAGGGTGTATTATTTAGCATACATCGCATGCATATGAGGCTAGTAAATGATAAAAGAGCATTTGAAGGAAAACCAGTCAGAAAAATGACAGAGATTGAAGTAAACAATTGTAATTAAGTTCAATATGACATTATAGCTGTCTTCGTTCCGGACGTAATCGATGAGATAGCATATGCATGCTTTTGGAAATTAGTACTACCACTATAAGACTTTTGTAGGACAAAATTGTGAAGATTAGCTCCAAAAAGGAAATTATCTGCTAAAATAAGTTGGGCCGCCTGGACCTGGAGGTCATCGAATGATATTTGATTTGCTGTAATGGCTGCATGTTTCAACAATATATACAAGCAATACTCCAACATTTCAAATCTATTCAATGAATGCAATTTTGATGTAGGATATCTTTATTTGTTTCAATATATTATGTATTTATTTTTCTAAATATATATTTATTATAGATATTGTATGACGTTTTTAATATTAAAAATTTTACCCTAAAAGTGATATCTATTTTTTTTGTGGCAAAAAGAAAATGATATCGAATATGCTTAATAGTAAGGTAATGTAAGTTTAAAGTAATGTTTCAATTTAAGGTGTACTACACCAAAACCGAAAATATTTCAGTTTCTTATCATTTAAGGTATATGAAATGAGATACCAAGCATAGCCTGTATTTGTACCTATACATTTTGATATTTATAATATTAGAAAAATATTAAAAATGATACTTTGATTTATATAATTGCAATAGGGAATAATATAAAAAATGAATAATTATAATATTTTAATTCACAAATATGTGTAATATGCAAAATATGTCCTCGCCATAGCATATATCTAATAAGCATCTTCAGATAGCTTCACATATCATAGGACGGTTTCCACCTTCTAATAATGCAAAAAATCGGAGTCTGCTCGCACCAGGACAGGTTCAAAGAACAAAAATCAGCAACGCTGGTACAAAAGTTCTTATGCGAAAGCAAAAATACTTATGGTGGCTGAAAATAGTTTATTAAAGAGTTTTACGTTCAACTTAAGATTATTCCAATTTATGTATGATGAATACATACATATAACACAAGATAGTTCTTTAGGTGTTTGAATTTTCACAACCTTATCATAAACTCATGTATGGCATTAAAACTTATATTCACTTTTCGAAAATACGTCATTATACATTTACATAAAGATCTTATTGCCACATGATCTTATAAGATTAAATAAGAACACACATTGGAGTAGTGTTACCACTAGCTCCCACATTGGTGGGTCGTCGCCCATATCGTATTGTTTTAGCTGACAAGACTTTTAGGACATGTCCCCACACATTATAACACACACATTACAAGGTGACAAGTCACCATTGTAACAATCTCCACCCTTCATAAAACACATTTCAAAAGTTGACATTTTCGTCTTAAATCGATAGTATTCGATAATCGTCAAATATCAGTTCACAAACTAAATATAAGTCCAACGATCCTTTTGGGGATAACTTATACTCCCTCCGTTTGTTTTTAATTGTTACACTTTGCTTTGGGGGATAACCAAGAAAATTGATGAAATCTATGCAATGATTGTTTGGGGAATAGATAAAGTAGGAGAGATAATGTTGTAAAAGTAAAAAGTGTGGAGTGATGGAGTGTTTAATGTGAAAAGATGATGATATGTGGGTCCCAAAAGTGTTGGAAATTGGAATATAAAGATGTGAAGTTTACCAAAATTAGTAAAAGTGAAAGTGTAACAATTAAAAAGAAACGTTCAAAAAAGGAAAGTGTAACAATTAAAAACAAACGGAGGGAGTAAGTAATTACAAAATATATACTTCAGATTTTTATCAATTAAACTTTCATAAACGAGTAAATCAACCCATGATATTTTCATAAAACACTCGGTGATAAAAACAACACATACTTTATGAATGGATTCATTAGCCTTGGTATCTCCTTTTTCTTTTGAGGAAAGTTGACGTCACAACTCTTCATTATAAATGGTTTATTTTGAAAGGTCCAATTCTTTTTCTGATAATATTTATCTACGTTAATATTATAAGCTATTATTATTCTTATTATTAGCATTAATTTTATTTCTTTAATATTATCATTAAGATTACTCAATCTATCTATAGTAATATAAATAAAAGAAAAAAAAAGAAAAAAAGCAGACGTTGCATCCATTTATGCATTTGGGTGATGTGTCAAGCGCAGGTTCAATTAAGCAATGTGTCGTACACATATAAGTTTTCGCTGATTAACTTGATTTCGGGTAAATATCCTTCCATAAGTGAAATTATGTTTAGTGGAAAGTTTTTTAAGAATAATTACCTTTATCGCTAATTGAATTCATTTCGGGTAAATATATGAAAGTGAGATCATGTTTAGTGGAAAGTTTTTTAAAAATAATTACCTTTTTGGCTCATTGGATCTGTTAAAACGATTTAGGTAAAGATTAGTGGAAAGATATAAGGCATATATTTAGGCATGTGTTGTGTATAAGAGTGGATAATTGGGTTATTAAAAACATTTATGTAAAGATCATATATCGTTTCAAAGCAGGCGTAATCATTTGTTTCTATTATCCTTTTATAGACTCATGCTGATATATCAATGCTGGAAAATGTAATCTACAATAATCGTTGCTCAAGATTTTATTATGGTTACAAATAGAGAGAAAAAATACTTCCAAGATGTCAATAACGTTAATAATTTTACTCAATAACGTGCTTTACATTTAAAAAAAACACACTTAAAAGGAACAATATCTTTTTCTATAGTTATTTTTTTTTCCTATAAACAACTCAATAGATTAAAAATCTTAACCACGTTAATGATATTAATAATACGTGCTTTACAAAAAAAAAACACTTAATAATATTATTTTATTCATATATACCATAGCTATCAAACGGGTTTATCCAAAAAAAAGGAACAATATATATTTTGTTAGTTATTCATTTCCTATAAACAACTTAAATAAAAAAATCATAGCCTATATATTAATATGCCTAAAATATTTTGATTTTCTAAAAAAATTCATAATTTTATAATAAGTAACTCATCTTAAACGTAATTATCCTAAAAAAAGAAACAATAACACACATAAATACCCAAATAATCATTTGTTCCCTAAAAAAGGCATAATTTTGAAGTAATTCATCTAAAACGTAATTTTCCTATAAAAAGAACCAGTAACATAAAAAAAAATAACCAAATAAAATTTTGTAACTTTATGAAAATATGTCTAAAAACGTGTGTTCACTAAATAAACTAATAAATTATATAAGTTCAACAATAATAAACAAGCAAGAGTTTCATACTAACCAAGTAAAAAGAAAGGATAATCGTGATGCTACGGGGGTTTAGGGAGGCTGTGGATTTTTGTGATAGGGAGACTTGGATGCTACGGGGGTTTAGGGAGGCTGTGGATTTTTGTGGGCTAGTTGATGTGCGTTACATTGGCCCGAAGTTTACTTGGTTTAATAATCGTGATGGGGTAGCATCTGTAGAAGAGTGATTGCATAGAGCTCTGGTGACGAGTGCTTGGTTGGCAATTTTCCCGAATGCAGTAGTGCGTAATGTAGTAGTCTCAAAATCAGATCATGGGCCTATTCTACTTCAGCCGAATGGTGTCCGCATTGTGGGAAAACGCCCATCAAAACATTTTCGATGGGAGGACTATTGGTTGCGGGAAGAGGAGTGCTCGATTGTAGTAGAGGATAGTTGGAAGGGGGAGGTACATGATGGTGTTATGGGACGTATTAAGCGTTGTGGTGCCAAGCTGCAGAGGTGGAGCGAGGAAAAATTCGGAAACTTAAAAAACAGAATTAGAGTGGAGCAGAATAAGTTAGAGATGCTGAGATCATTGCCGCGGTCTGAGATTGATATGGTTGTGTATCGGGAACAATGTGTCGTGGTTAATAAGTTGTTGCAAGAAGAGAACTCGTATTGGAAAACAAGGGCGCGGGAACTGAAGGTGGGGGGAGGGTGAACGCAATACGAGATATTTTCACCAGAAGGCGAGTGGAAGAGCGAGGAAAAATAAAATTCTGAGGTTGGTCGATGGTAATGGCGTGATGCAGGAGGGTTTCAAGGAGATGGGTGACATTGTAAACACTTATTTTGAGGGGTTGTTTAAACATACTGCTGGTAGAAATATGGATGAGGTGTTTGAGGCCATTGGTAACAGATTATCTGAGCATGACAACTTACTACTATCACGGGATTTTACGGGTGAAGAAGTTCGGACTGCTTTATTCCAAATGCATCCTAGTAAAGCCCCGGGGCCGGATGGTATGTCTCCTTCTTTCTTTCAAAATTCTGGCATGTTGTTGGTTATGATGTTAATGATTTTTGTCTTGCTTTTCTTAACCATGGTGTGTTTCCTGAGTCTATAAATGCTACCAATATTGTTCTGATTCCTAAAGTAAAGAACCCTGAAACTATGTCTGACCTGCGTCCCATTAGCTTATGTAATGTGATCTATAAAATTATCTCCAAGTGTCTGGCCAATCGTATGAAATGTTTGTTGCCTGGTATTATTTCGGAGGAGCAGAGTGCTTTTATTCCTGGACGTTTAATCACAGATAATGTTTTAGTGGCTTATGAGGTGTTACATTATGTGCGGAAAAATAAGAGGGAGCTTGGGGACTTAGTCCTAAAACTTGATATGAGTAAGGCTTATGACAGGGTTGAATGGGATTTTCTAGAGGGAGTTATGAGAACGATGGGTTTTAATGAGAGATGGCTGTCTTTGGTCATGAGGTGTGTGTCTACGGTAAGGTCTAGAGTGTGTCTGAACGGTGAGTTGTTGGGTCAGATTGTTCCAGAGCGGGGGTTAAGGCAGGGTGACCCTTTGTAACCATATCTCTTCATTGTGTGTGCAGAAGGTTTGACGAGTTTGGTTAGAAGGGCGGTTGACATAGGGGAGCTTAGTGGTGTTAGGATTGCTCGGGGTGCTCCTAGTGTTTCGAGTATGTTATTTGCCGATGATAGTTTGATGTTTTGTAGCGCCAAGGAGAACGAGGCACAAAAGCTTAGGGAATTGTTAGAAACCTACGCTCATGCTTCTGGTCAGCTTATTAATTTTGCTAAATCTTCGATCTCGTTTAGTCCAGGCGTAAAAGAGGAGGTGAGAAGTAATATTAAAACCATTTTAGATGTTGTTGAGAGGGAGGGTGATAGTCGTTATTTGGGGTTACCGGCCCATGTTGGTAGGAAAAAGAAGGACGTGTTTGCTTATTTGAGGGAAAGAGTGTGGAGGAAAACACAAGGGTGGAAAGCTAAGCTACTTTCAAGATCTGGAAAAGAAGTGTTATTTAAGGCCGTAATTCAATCGATGCAAACTTATGCTATGAGTGTTTTTATGCTTCCTTTAGGACTTTGTGATGAGCTGCAAAAAATGATGAATGGTTTATGGTGGGGAAGTAGTAAGGAGAAGGGGATTAGGTGGATTGGGTGGGAAAAGATGTGTATGCCCAAGAAGTTGGGAGGGATGGGTTTTAGGCTACTACATGAGTTTAATATGGCCATGCTTGCGAAACAAGGTTGGCGTCTTTTAGCTAATTCGACTTCGCTAATAGCCAGGGTGGTTAAAGCTAAGTATTACTCTCGGGGAAATTTTTGGGATGCGAAAGAAGGAAGTGCAGCGAGTTATACTTGGCGTGGTATTGTGAGGAGCAGGAGAATCCTCGAAGGGGGTTGTCGGTGGCGGATTGGTAGAGGTGATCGAGTACGCGTATGGTATGATGCTTGGTTGTGTAAGAGGGGAATTTCGAAAATTCAATCACCTAGGATAGAGGAGTTGGATGATTTGGGGGTGGAAAATATCATGTGGGTAAATGAGGGTAGGAGGGAGTGGTGTGAAGATATCTTGCGGCATTTGTTTACGGAGGATGACAGGAAGGCTATCCTAGCCATTCCGCTTGATGCTAGTGGCGGGGAGGATGAGATGATGTGGAACGAAACTGCACAGGGGGTTTACACAGTCCGGAGTGGGTATTGGGTTGCTGTGAGTCAACGTGAGGAGGGGTGGAGTGGTGATTTTTTGGGTGACAAGATTTGGAGTCGGGTTTGGCGTATGGAGGTCCCGGGGGTTGTGAAGGATTTTGCCTGGAGGTGTTGTAGGGGTGTAATTCCGGGCAAGGTTACCATTGATAGACGTATTAGAGGTTTAAATACGACGTGCGATTTTTGTTCATCTATTGGTGAGGATATTATGCACTTGATATGGGCTTGTCCGTATGCGGTGGAGGTTTGGAATGCTTGTAGCTTTGTCAATATAGATGATTTCTCAAATATTGATTGTTTTAGGGACTGGTTGTGGGTGGTTTTGGAAGGCTATGAGGATAGGAAGGCATGGACGATGGTTGGGATTGCGTGGCGTTTATGGGGAGCCTGTAATGCTAGAGTTTGGAATGAGGAAAATGTGGATGCTAATTTGATTTATGTGCAGGTTTTGGCTTATTTGCAGGAATGGTGGTCTGTTCATGGCCACGAAGTTGATGGGCAAGCTCGCGCACACAGCAGCGAACAGTGGCAGCCACCTGATGCGAGTCTTTGGAAAATAAATGTGGATGCTGCCACATTTACAGCAAGCAATATGTGTGGATGGGGTGCTGTGGCGCGAGATGACAGAGGTGGAGTGCAAGCTTGTTGTAGCGGGTCTTGGCGTGGTGCGTGGAGTGCAGACTTGGATGAAGCTTATGCTTTGAGGGAAGCAATGACATGGGCAGTAAGACATGAAATGCAACATGTATGCTTTGAGGTGGATGCCCAGAAGATTTTCAATGCTGTAACTTGTAATAATGTAGGATCTACGGAGTTTGGTTGTTTAATTTTGAGTTGTAAGTCTTTGGTTTCTCATTTTGAACGTTGTTCTTTCTCTTTTGTCCGGCGAACAGGGAATGGGGTTGCCCATATTTTAGCTAGGAATGCGTTGGATAGCGGAACATTCGCAGAATGGTTGGATAATTTTCCTACCTGTGTTTGCATGGTTGATGATTATGGAATGAATAACTAAACAGGGGGACTTTACTTCAAAAAAAAAAAAAAGTAAAAAGAAAGAAATATTCAAGGAGATAATAAATTCAATAATAATAACATATAATGCCTAAAATAAAGATACTAAAGAATAGCTACATGATCTGTGCTATAAACTAAAAATACTAAAGAATAACTCTACATGATCTAGGGTTATGGTCGTGTCATACAGGGGATTAATTTGTGTTATAAAAAAAATATTTAGTTAAAAAAATCTAAATTTAAAATTTGTTATTTGTAATAAGTGTATATTGGTATACTTACTGCATTGATTGAATCAATATAAGAAAATTAGGGTCGAAGCAAATGTGATACATTGACATGATAAATAACTAATGGGTATGCAAGGGTTTTGGGATTTGAGATTCTTAACATAATATCAAACAAAGTATAATCTATCTATATAATCTAATAATAATTGATGTATTAGAACAATGGGTATACAAGGTTTTTTGTTTTGTAATTTATTGTAAAATAATGTAAATTTACTACTCATTTAACTAAAATTTGAACTACGGGACAACTTGAATTGAAATTTATTTAAGAAAATTATAATTATTTTTTTCGGAGTTCCACAAGGTCGAATATTTTTATAGATTAGATTTTTTTAATAATAAATCTTTAATTATATAATTAGTGCAACTCGCACAGGCATGAACAACCATATAAAATATTTTGAAACAAAAAACCCCATTTTATGTAAATAAAGGGGTTAAAACAATGAGCTTGATATGTAAAAAAATAACTCGTGTTTCTACTTAATGAGCTAAGGTTTTTTACGTAATAGATGGGTAAAAACAATAGAAACGGAACAGGGTAGAGCAATAATCTTGAAAATCCCGAGTAAAAATAATAAAAATGTTAGAGCATCAATATAATATTTATCAAACATAAATACAAGTTCTATTCTAATGAAATTTATACATCGTGGAATTACTTTTAATTTTGACGAAAAATTTCTCAAATTATAATTTGTTTTTCTCTTGACTAATTAAATTCCATTGGATCTGGATATTTAAAGCAAGCTAATAGCTTATAGGATTTGCACGAGAATTCAAATTTTCCATGCATTTTGGGATTTTGCCACGTATCGCAAATTCTTTGTTATAGAATTTTTTTGTTAGAAAAGTACTATGAGATAACTACAATCTACCAATAAAAATAATTATAGTTAGGACAACTGGTATGCTAGAGGTTCTGTAATTGTAAATTTTTAGATATTTGACAACTCAAATTAATAAAACTACTCCCTCCATCCCAGAATATAAGTCATGTATTCTTTTGCACGGTCTACAAGCCACACCTTTGACCTTCTATATCTTCAATTTCGTATCAGTAAAAAATATAAAAAGTTGATATTATGGAAGTACATATTATGACGAATCTAACAAGATCCCACATGAGTATGTTTTCTAATATATATTAATAAGAATATTTGGTCAAAGATTTAAAAGTTTGACTCCCAAAATAGAAAGGGGACTTATATTATGGGACGGAGGGAGTATAAGATAATTATGCTTAGGATTTTTTCTCCGGAGCTCCACAAGAGTTGAATACTTTTTCAGGTCGGATTTTTGTTATGATAATACTTTAATTTTATAATTAGTGTGACTCGTACATGTATAAACAATCATATAAAGTTTCAATTTTCAACTTTATAGTATTTATTTTATAACAAAAAATTTCTCGTGTTTTACACGTGCCATAACTCTAGTTCATAGAATATAAGTTCAATTCTGTTTAGTTAGTTTAGTTCATTCCTATTCAGTTCAATTTAGCTCCATTATTTTGAGTTTAATCGAGTTTTGGAATATTCCATTCTTGTAGCAGCCACTGCTTCAGATCCATTAGGTTGAGTTCGGTTTCACCTTCATTTAGTCTAAAAGAACAGGCTCAAGACTACGTTTGGTTGGATATATACCATATTTAATTAATGAACAATGAATTTCCATGAAATCATTTTTCTAGGGAAATTTCAATTCTAGCTTTATTTTCTTTTGTTTGGTTCAAAAAACAGTATATTTCTAGTCCAATTTGTTCATTGATGGATGTAAAGTGTGATTTTCCATTCACTCGTGAGGAAAAAAGGTTATCAACTTGTTTTCACCACATATTTCTTTTTTTTATCAGACCAAAACCAAGCCAAGAAAAATGATGAAAACAGTTTTCCAAAAAATATTTTTCTCCCAACCAAATGAAGCCTAAATATCATCATTTACAAAACCCTACACTTGTTAGATGCCGCTCTAATATCTCCAGGAGTTGCACTATTTTTGCGAACTTTTTCCCTATATACCCCTCTCTCCTTTCTCTCTCTTTCATACTTCCTCTGTCTCATCAAATTTTACTAGTTTCTCAGTCTCTCACTGAAAAAAAATTATAAATTTAATCTCACTACTAGTACCACCTTTTTGTACAGGAAAAAACTCACCTTTGGCCAGTCTCCCACTAGTGGTACCACCTTTGTGTAATCCAGATATAATCCACCTTTTATGTGCATCTACTCATAATGGTACGCCATGAGCCCATGACCTGTAGCTTATTTGACCCGTAAAAATAATCATTGACTTTGTTTTTTTGTAAATCAACTTTTAAAAAAAAAAAACTCTCCCACCACACCCCTACCAGCCACCCCACCCACTCCCTCACCTCCCCTGCGGTGAGGATGATTTTTTTTAAGTTAATTTTTGTTTATAAATTAGAATGACTTTAATTAAGAATATAGGTTCAAATTATACTTAATTAATTCTTAATTACATAATTAAGAGTATTTACTGTTGATCCAATATGGTTTTGATGATGACAAACTAAAGTAATTAACTAACAGATTTTATGAGTTTTATGTGTGCAAGAATCATTGTGAAAGGTTGTGCCTATAGCATTGAGAATGCTTGTTGAGAAAGGTGTGCGAGGTTCATTGTTCCTATGGATAAAAAGAATACTACAATCAAGGTTGAAGTGAAGAGACCTGACTTGAAGATTAAAGTGAAGATATTCAAAGGAACAACTATCCTAACATGAAGGAAGCTTAGAATGCATGAGTTTGTATTTATGTTCCTAAATGTAAAAAGGGAACAAGATTCGGAAAGGTAAGGAAACTTGAGTTATAAAGTTGGAATGAAGGTTTAGAGTCTCTAGTTAAGTTCCTAGGTTTATTGAGTTTAAATGATAAAAAGGTTGTGTCAGTTTCTATTAATTAAGTCTACAAGTTCCTTGGCATGGGAACTTGGTAGATGGGAACTTGTTGTGGTAATATAAGAACACACACAAACACATAGGAATTTGAGTTAAATGTTAAGCAATGTTTCCAAAGTTTGAGAATTGGGAATTGGGTTCTGTTCCTATGTTGGGAACAGACGTTAGCACAGTTTAGGAACACAGTTGGGAACACACTTACTAAACCGTGTTTAGTGTTTTGCACCCAAGTAGTTTGTTAGGAGTCCTAGGTTAGTTTTGACTAGATCCATGATTTTAGGGAGTTGGTTATTAGTTTGTTAGGAAATGATTTAATATGATTTTATGTTTTAATTAGGATAATATCAAATCTTTTAAATCTTATCTTTTATATTTTATTTAAATCAAAGATTTTATTTTCAAAACTTAATCTGATTTTCGGATATTAAAAAGATTTTCTTTTTAAATTTAATTATAATTTTCGATTTTGATTAAGATATTAATAAAAGATATTTTCCTAAAAACTAATTAAACAAAATGATTTATTTACTCTCCAAGCAAACTAATATCACGTTCAACATATTGCTACACGTTTACAGTGAAGTGGTCAGTGGGCTTGATTATTTTCTTCCCAAGCCTTAATTTGTTTTAATTAGTTTAATTATGCTCCAAGTTTTCCAAACCACGTTTAATGTTACTGCTTCTTTTTATTAAGATAAGTAGTGGGTTAGTGGTTATTTAGTTCTCAAGGAATGTTTATTAAAAACTAGTTAATAAATTAAGTTAAGGACATCATGGGTTAGTGGACATAAGTTATGGTGCCTAAGTACTCTATAAATAGGCGCCTAATCTAAAGTTTAAGGAAAAATTGATAAGAATAATCCGACCTTTGGCCGGTCTTCCATGAATGGTACCACCTTCATTTAATCCAGCAATAATCCCACCTTTGACATCCATATTCTCTCAGTGGTACCGGATGATGGCAACCTGTTTGACCATGCTAAATAACCGTTGACTTTTTTAAAAAAAAAAACTTAAAAAAATTAAGGAAATCCCTTCCCTCCCCAGCTAACCCCCCACCCCCTCCCTCCCCACCACTGCCAGCCAAGTTTCCCCTCCCCACCACTGCCACCGGCCCTTTCCCTTCCCCCAGCGAGCTCTTCCGCTACCACCCTCCCCTCCCCGTCACCATCTCCCCCACCCCCAAAACAGCCCCCTTCCCTTCCCGCGACCTCCCCCTCCCCTGTCACCATCTCCCGCAATTCAAAAACAGCCGGCAGTGTTGAGGTGAGTGGGGTTGGGCTGTCGCCGGCGGTGAGTGAGTGACAGAGTAAGTGTTGAGCTCCGTTCATTCTTGTCGGTGAGGGAGTGAGTGAGTGACAGAGTGAGCGTTGAGCTCCGTTCATTCTTGCCGGTGAGGGAGTGAGTGAGTGTGATCTTGCGGGTGGCAGCCGCGGGGGAAGGGGGAGGGGAGGTGGGGTGGGGGTTGGCTGGGAGGGTTTTTTTCTTTTTTTAAAAAAAGTTTTTTTAATCACTTTGATTTAGAAGTTTAATTAAAATTTTAAGTTTAAAATACACTTAATTAGCTATTAATCACAAATTAAGAGAGTTTACCTGCAATTATAGGTCACCAACAGGTGAGGGACCACTGAGAGAATATGGGTGTCAAAGGTGGGATTATTGCTGGATTAAATGAAGGTGGTACCATTCATGGAAGACCGGCCAAAGGTCGGATTATTCTTATCAATTTTTCCAAAGTTTAATGTGTCGGACTTTAAGTTGTTCTTACATAAAGTGTCAAACTTTAGTAGTCCTTCCATTGTGTCTCTAACTTCGATTTTAACTGAGTTTAACTAAGATAGAGTCAGTACCTATTAATTCCTTCAATATACTCTTGTTTTTCTTATTCATGTCCTACTTATTCCCTTACTGTTTTTATCGTTTGTAATCTTGGTTTTGAGGTAAGGGGATTTTGAGTGAAATGTTGCATTGAGAAAAGCTTTGATTTAAGCAAGAGAAAGGGGAAGAAATTTGAGTGAGTTTCATTGTAAGTGTGAGACTTCGAGTGAAGCAAGAGAAAGAGAAAGAGAAAGAGAAAGGAACTTCGAGTGAAGTTCGAGAGGAACAATAGTTGTGGGAACTGTTGTTGGGAACTTGAGTTTAGGAACTCAAGTTGTGGCCCGAGAGAGAAAAGTAATAGGTTTGTAAACTGAATAGTTTGGCCTATTATAGTGGAAAGTTTGAGTCAAAATCCCTTGTGGTCGAGGTCGTTTCTTCCTATTGGGCCTAGGAAGTTTTTCCTTGCTAAAATCTCTTGTGTATTTCTCTTGTTCCTTTCGTTGTTTTATAATTCCGCAAAAAGTAACGTAATTTCTCACACTAGAATTCACCCCCCCTCTTATAGTGTTCCCTTAGAAGTCAACATTTACCTATAATTATAGGTCACTTACAGGTTATGTACCAATATGGGAAGATAAAATGCAAAGGTGTGATTATACCTGGATTACTCAAATGTGGTATCAGTGGTGGAAGACCGGCCAAAGGTAGGATTTTTCTTGTCTATTTTTTCTTTAAATTTAGTTTAATTTTATTAATTAGGTAAACAATAACTGATAAAATGTGGAACATAAGACAAATAATATAAGAAAAAGTTACATAATTTTTTTAGCAGAAGTTAGATGAAATGTTTGATTAAAAGATACTCCCTTTGTCCTGTATTAATCGATAGAGTCACAAAGTTTTAGGAGTGTTATTTGATTTACTTATTTATCTAAACAATATAAATTAGAATCTGAAAGAATTGAAACTTATACTTCCTCCGTTTATTTCTATTGCGTCATTTCGTATTTATAGATGTTGCATATTAATTGCATTATATCCATTTTTGGAAAAAAAATTCCTTCTCACTTTTGTATTAAGTGGTAGTTGTGGTCCCCCACTCTCCTCTACTTATTTGCTTTTCTTAAGAATTGCGTCCAACCCACATGATGCATTAAAAACAGAGAAAGTATTTATTTCAAAATTTATAAATCTAAGATCAATAATATATACTTCCTCCGTTCCATATTAGTTGTAAGTTGTGACATTGTATATTTTTACACTATTCACACAATCTTAGATTCTTTCACATTTTATTATGTTTTATACATAACGAAAAATCTAATCATGTGATATCTTGTTAGATTTGTCTCAATATATACTTAATTAATATCAAATTTTTATAATTTTTCTTAAACATAACAAAAGATATAAATGTTTAAATTTGTGCATTGAGATGTGTAAAAGTTATACGTGCTGCAATTAATACGGAACAAAGAAAGTATTTTTTTAAATGTAATATTTCATTATTTATAAAAATTTTATTTTTTAGAAAGCCCAAACACGTGAAAAATTGTTTGAACAAGAACCTGACAACACGTTTGGGCCAAGGTCAAGGCGTACTTTCACACGTTTGGTCCTAACATGTGAAAAACACGCTTTAACTTAGGTTTAAGTATGTGCACAAATATGTCTGGACTTAGTACCAAGGGTGTTTTTCACATGCCTGGACTTACTTTTAATATAAAAAAACTATTTTGTGGCTTCGACGATGTCCCGGGTGCATACTTATTTTTGATTGAATTAGAATAATATTCTTTCGATTATTACTATTTTATTTTTAATAGTTAAAAAATTAGACACATAATCTAAGAACTAATCTAACAATTTAAAAGTGTCGTAAAAGATTGTAATGAAGGATATCTCTTCAATTTTTATCAAATCTTGATTAAGGTAAATTAATAATCCCGATTTGACAACAACAAAAAAGAATATGGCTTTGTGGTAGCACCTATGACATTCCAACTAAGAGGTCGTGTGTTCAAAACATATTACTTGCATTTTTAAAATATTTAAAAAGGTTATCATATACAATGGTAATGTTGATATTGGATGACACATGACAAGCTTAAAACCTTATTTTTAGGCCCTAGCGATGGTCTGGGTTCTTGTGTACATGTTACAATTTAGTGATTGGATACAATCATACAATTAATATTATATAGTGTGGATGTACGGAAGTTAAAAAAAAGATAAATCATTTATTCGTAATATGCATTGAAATATTATAGGTTATGGGTCTCATTTGTAGCTACTTTCGCGTAATTCCTAGTAGAAGAATTAAAACGTGGCCCCTCGTACTCCATGAGTCAAGGTTACGATAATGGGGCTAATTTTGTCAAGTGGAGTACTATAAAATAGTGAATGACAACGGAAGAGAAGAATTTTTCTAAATGTGACTTAGGGCGTGTTCGACAAGTAGTGGTAGAGGTAGTGGTTAAAGTAGAGGTCAAATTTTTAATTTATAAATTTAAGTGTTTGGTAAGGTAGTGGTTAAGGTAGTTGTTATAGGTAGAGGTAGAGTTTAGGTAGTGGTTGTGGAAAACTAAAAAAAGTAGTGGTTGAAAGTAGAGGTAGAGGTTGGAAAATATATAATAAAGTTTTTAATAAATAATAAAGGTAATATTTATTAACTACTACTCCAACCGCTACTTTTACCGAATACTAATATTTTACGCAGTTATTTTGACAACTAATAACTCACAGCTATTACTACAGCTAACAGCTACCTCCACAACTATTGTTGCCGAACATACCCTTACTTGTAGTTATGTCCCAACGTACCGAAGACATGATGCAAATGTTGCAATCGAGCATCTCACGAACCTCCATTAATTGACCAGATACAATATAAACTACTCACTTCGTTTGTTTTTAATTGTTACAGTTCACTTTCGGGGATAACCAAAGAGATTTATGAAATTTATGTAATGATTGTTTGAGGAATAGATAAAGTTATTTGGGGAATAGATACAGTATGAAAGCGAATGAACTAAAAGCAAAAAGTATAGGGTGGTTGAATTTTAATAGGAAAACAAAAGGACGAGTCTCCGTTTGTTTTTAATTGTTACAGTTCACTTTCGGGGATAACCAAAGAGATTTATGAAATTTATGTAATGATTGTTTGAGGAATAGATAAAGTTATTTGGTGAATAGATACAGTATGAAAGAGAATGAAATAAAAGCAAAAAGTATAGGGTGGTTGAATTTTAATAGGAAAACAAAAGGACGAGTGGACCCCAAAAGTGTGGAGAATTGAAATATAAAGATGTGAAAGTTTATTAAAGATAATAAAAGTAAAAGTGTAACAATTAAAAAAACGTTATAACAATTAAAAATGGAGGATATATTTTAGGAAGGTAATGTGGTGGACCCCTGACCAGATCTCAACTAGCACATGTTCTTGATCTGGTATTTTCGGGGCCTGACACTTGGGAGTAGGGGGAATGGTAAGGACATCCCCATCCCTGAATACCCCTAAAGGTGATGGGATTAAACTCTTGACCACTAGACCAAACCAAGCTTGGTAATAAAGGGTATATAAACTAATCATAATTAGCTTAACACTACAATTATACCGAACGATTCCAGTATTGCGATTTCTTAATTACTCATTTGACTTGAACATTGGGCACCTAGGCGGAAAGTGAGAACTTATCTGCTTACGAATTTCCTTACCCCACATGGATTAAAAAAAATCCAATAGTTAGAAGGTGCAACTTCTAATTTGCAAAAAAGATCTAGTTGAGGCTTACTAGAAACTAATATATAGTACATGTCTATTAGCTGAATCTTTGCAAAGTTTACAGCCAGATTACACACAAATAAAAAGAAATCATCTGTGATAGTGAACAATGGCTGTGGTCGCCATGGGATTAGTGCTCAATGCTGCTCAGACTTTGAGAATATTGAGAGATTCAATATGAATTTCTCATTTAGGGATTGTATTTTGAGAGAGAATTATGAGAGCTAACTCACATAATTTCTTATTGCAATGAAAGAGGAGCTCAAGTTTTAACTCTACCAGAAATACAAGAAAGTTGTTTTATAAAAAGTGTGCGGCTATTCACAGCCCGTATTTACTAGCTCATAGCCCGTATTCGTATAAATACGCAGATAAAAGTCTATATTACCCCCCTCCCCTTTAATCATTTTTCTAACATTTTCAACTTACTTCTTCCCCTTCTACCACCTTGTCCCACCACCACCACCACCACCACCACATTTGCCACCGCCGCCACCACCACCACCACCACCACCATATTGGCCGGATTTTCTACCCAAAAACTAATCCGAATCCGTAATTTTGATGAATTTTTTTTTAAATTTGAATTTTACGGAACCGGATGAGTTTTCCGGTACCGGGAACCGAAAACCTCATCCAGTTCCGTAAAATTCAAATTTTTTACGGAATCGGATAGCCTTCTCGGTTCACGGAACCGGAAAACCAATCCGGTTCCGTAAAAAATGCTGAAAATAATGGAACCGGAGGGAGATCCGGTTTCCGCCATGGTGGAGAGGACTGGCTTCTCGGTACCACCATGGTGGAAGCCGGATCCCCATCCGGTTCCGTAAATTTCGAATTTTGAAAAAAAAAAAATTTTACAGAAAATTCAAAATCTGATGAAACTCATCATTTTTTTCCAGAAAAGCACGGAACCGGACCCAGATTCCGGTTCCGTGAACCCAGAAATTTAAAAAAAAACGTTTTGCTGGAAAAACACGGAACCGAAATCTGGGTCCGGTTCCGTGTTTTTCCGGAAAACGCCCAAAAATACGCTCCTAAACACCCAAAACGCTAATTTTCTTGATTTTTTTTTTAAAATTCGAATAAAACAACTCTTTTTAACATCAAACAACATTTAAAAAAAAAGTTTTTACACGAAAACACGGAACCGGACCCAGTTTCCGGTTCCGTGTTTTCGCTTTTTTTTAAAAAAAATGGGGCGGTTTTAAGGAGTTCTTTGAACATTATTTATAAAAATTCAAAAAAAAAACTTACTTGGCGATGTGGCGGTGGTGGCGCCTCCATTGAAGACGAAGTTTGTGGTGGTGGCGGTGGCGGCTGCCGGATCTTTGCCCTCTTGGTTCTTGGAGCCATGGTTAGTGAGAGGGGAGGATGGAAGGAGGAGAGGTGTTAGTGAGAGGGGATGAAGGTTAGAGAGTGATGAATGGAAGGAGAAGGAGAGGGGTTAGTAAGGGTAAGTTAGACATTTAACTCAAAAATACGGGCTATGCTATAGTAAATACGGGCTATGTTTAGTAACACCCTATAAAAATGAGCAGTATTTTAGTATGTATACAAATACGTATATATACTCACATCCCCCTTCAAGCTGGACATGAGTGATCAGTCTAAGCTTGGAACAAAAAGAAGAATGAGCAGCAGGAAGCATTAGTAAGCAAATCAACAAGTTGATATTTGCTTGCAACATGAGAAGTCTCTAGGAAACCTAAGCTAATTTGTTCTCTAATGTAATGGCA
Organism: Patellifolia procumbens; assembly: GCA_947645195.1. Classification (NCBI taxonomy): domain Eukaryota; kingdom Viridiplantae; phylum Streptophyta; class Magnoliopsida; order Caryophyllales; family Amaranthaceae; genus Patellifolia; species Patellifolia procumbens. Next base: position 3,871,317 of record CANSGD010000429.1, read on the forward strand.
GTCCCTTATAATATGCTTAGTCCTTTCATGACAAGCTGGGTTGTGAGCAATATATATTCAGCAGCAGTGTTATCACAGAACATTGTAAGAGGCAAAGATACACGTATATGTAGGTCTTCAAGAAGCTCAGAAATCCACACTAATTCACTGGCAGTGTTGGACATGCTTCTATATTCAGCTTCAGCTGATGATTTGCTAACATTTTTTTACTTTTTAGTCTTCCAAGAAATAAGATGATCTCTAAGAAACACACAGTAAGCATTAAGAGATTTGTTACTGAACAAGAGCTGAAATCGGCATCACTATAGGCATATACAGTTGGTTGATTTGTGGCTTTGTAAAATAAACCAAGATCTGTGGTACCTTTGAGATACCTAACAACATGTAAGGCTGCTTGTAGATGAAGTTGTCTAGGAGCACTGAGAAACTGACTAAGGTGTTGCACATTGTATGACAACTCAGGCCTAGTGATTCCCAAATACATAAGTTTGCCAACTAACCTTCTGTATTGATCAGGTTCAGAGATAAGATCACTTGATCTGTTGAAAGTTATAAAGTAGGAAAAGGTGTAGAATCACTCTTACAATCATTTAGACCAGAAGAGTTAATAATATCTTTAATGTATTTTCTTTGAGTAAGCAATGTACCATCAGAATTTCTAACAACTTTTATACCAAGGAAATATTTCAAAGATCCCAAATCCTTGATTGTGAAAGCTGCATGTAGATGTTGTTTTACTTCATTGATTTGACTTTGAGATTCACCAGTTAGTAATATATCATCAACATAGATGAGTAAAATACAGAGATGCCCTTCAGAGGTTCTAGTAAAAAGAGAAGGAAAATTTGTCAGAAAGGACCTTTTAAAAGAGTTTTTTTGTGAGAAAAGACCTTTTAAATTTTTTTTGGCTTTTAACAACCTTAAAAAAAAAAAAGTTTGCGAGAAGAGACCTTAAACTTGTTTTCCGACGTTGACCACCGGAAACCGGCATTGACCACTGCTTTTTACTATTTGCAATCTAATTTTATTATAAACATACTCCTTTTACCCTTTCCCCTCCAACTATCCTCTATTCATCTTCTTCCTCACTCACTTTCTCTCAAAATTTCCTCCATTTTCAAAATCAACAAACCCAAAAATCAAACTACCCTTTCCCCTGCCGTCGTTTACATCGTTGTTGTTGTGGTTGTTGCTCCTATTTCTATATTTAACTATTGTTGACCCATATTTAAAGTTGAAGAGTGAGATTATGATTGAGATGATGAAGAAGATGAAGTTAGGGTTTTGTTGTTGGTGAGATTAAGGTAGTCATTGATGGATTTTCATGAAAATGTGCTTTATCTGTGCTTTATTGGTCTTTGATAAGTTATTGTGGTGGTGGTCTTGTGGAAGAGGTGAAAAAGAAGATTAGAAGAACATGGTGAGTTTGATGTTGTGGTTCTTTATGGAAGAAGTGAGGAAGAAGACCAGATTAGGATTGCAAATAGGAAGAAAACATTAGTCAACGCCGGTTTCCGGTGGTCAACGTCGGAAAACAAGCTCAAGGTCTCTTCTCGCAAAAAAATTTTTGTTTAAGGTTGTTAAAAGCCAAAAAAAAGTATAAAGGTCCTTTCTCACAAAAGAACTCATTTAAAAGATCCTTTCTGACAAATTTTCCAAAAGAGAATGATCTTGAGAAGATTGCTTAAAACCTAGGTGAAGGGGAAACTTGCAAAACTCCTTATTCCACTATCTAGAAGCCTGTTTCAGGCCATATAATGATTTATGTAACTTGCAAACTTGGCCAGGGAGAGTTGTTGTGTAACCAGCAGGAGGATTCATATACAAATCTTCCTCAATATAGCCATGTGAAAAGGCATTATTGATAGCAAGCTGACAGAGAGGCCAATTAGAAAAAGTAGCAATAGAAATCACCACCCTATCTGTAGCAAGCTTGGCAACTGGAGAAAAAGTGTCCTTGAAATCCTTACTAGGAACTTGTTGATAGCCAATTGCAACTAATATAGCTTTCAACCTTTCAACACTCCCATCTGGATTGTATTTAGTCTTAAAAACTCATTTAGAGCCAATAGCGTTTTTACCTTTAGGAAGAAAAGATAAGCTCCAGGTATTAATTTTCTCTAAAGCTGTTAATTCAGCATTCATAGCTGAGAACCAAGCTGGATCATTAGCAACCTGCTTATAAGAGGTAGGTTCTGGAATGGACATGACATTAGCAAAGAAATGAGAAGAATTATGGAAGGAAGTAGAATGTGAAGAGGGAGAAGAAGGAGCAATTTGTTTTTGTTTAGTGGGAATGGTGTGAACATAATCTTTATATTTAACAGGAATCTGACTAATTCTAGTAGAAACTTTAAGAGGTACATGGTTAGGGGGATTATGAGGTATATCAATGTGACAAGGAATAAGTGTTGTTTGTAAGGGACTAGAAATGGAATCGGATATAGAATGAGAAGAAGAAACTGCATGAAACTCAGAATTAACAGAATGATGAGTAGGTGATGAAATAGAAATGGAATCTGAAATATGAGAAATAGATGGTATAGGTTGAACGAAAGAAGTAGGAGAAGAGAAAAAGGAGTTTGATTGGAAGGTGTAGAAAAATCATGTGTAGAGGAAAATATAGGATTTTCATAACCAAATTGAACAGGTGGAGGTGATAAAGTATTGTAAGAAGCAAGAGAGGTAGAGTTGTGTTTATATGGAAAAAGGTATTCTTGGAAAATAACATCTCTACTCACAAAGAATTTTTGAGAATCTAAATCCAAAAATTATAACCTTTTTGTCCATAGGGATAGCCAAGGAAAAGACACCTAAGAGCCCTATGAGACAATAAAGACACCTAAGAGCCCTATGAGACAATTTATCCTTTCTTCTATAAGTATTTTAGGCATAACATTGACAATCAAATACTCTCAAATGATCAAGAACACATGGTTCGTTCAAAAGCAATTCTATAGGAGATTTCCAGATTAGTATGGGAGTAGGTAATAAATAAATCAAGTAGGTTGCAGTTAAAATACATTCTCCCCAAAACCTAGAAGGCGAGTGAGCATTAAATTTTAAAGCTCTAGCTACTTCTAAGAAGTGTTTGTGTTTTCTCTCAACTCTCCCATTCTGTTGAGGCACTCCAACAACACTCCTTTAATGAACAATACCCTTGCTTAAAAACAACATAGAACATTGTGATTGTAATATTTCAGTCCCATTATCAGACCTAACACATTTCACTTTTAACCCAAACTGTGTATCAACATATGAAAGAAAGTCTGATATATACAGTATTATACACTTGCATCTTATTATGGAGTAGAAAACCCAAGTAGCTCTACTATAATCATCAAGCACAGTTAGAAATTAGGATGCTCCATTGAGAGATTTAGCTTATATGAGCCCCATAAGTCAATATGAATGAGATCAAAGAGATTAGAAGCTTCAGAATCACTTCTAAAAGGTAATATGTGAAATTTAGCAGTATAACAAATTTCACAACCTAGATCAATCAAGCTAGAAAAATCACAACAATCCAAGTGCTTCATTCTAGACAAAGAAGCATGGCCTAATCAGCAGTATTATTTCCAGAAATAGCTATATTAGTAGAGCTAATGTATGTAGAGGATGATGAATCATTACCAACTCCAGCAAAACCAGGAACCTGAAAGTGATAAAGTCCTTTGTGCTTGTAGCCTGTAGCCAAAATCTTCTCAGTGAGAAGGTCCTGAAATAAACAGACCTTGTCACTAAAAGATACTGATAAGTTGTTATCTGCAATAAGCTTGCTAACTGATAGTAAATGTAAGAAAAAGGTGAAAAAGGTAGAGAGAAGGAAAGAAAAAGTAGGAGAGAAGTGTAATAATTAGGTGGGCCAACCTTCCATGTATGGGAAAAGGTAGAAGTATACAAATTAAATAAAAACACCCTAAAATAAAAAATGTACATATTAAAAAAAACGGAGGGAGTATATCCCATTTGTCGTAAGATTCAAAAATATAAAATTTTCCACCGTAATAAAAATAACAAATATTGTAAATAAAAGTATTTACATTATATTTCAGTTAACAAATTTTTTTACAAAAGTAAATCTACAGATTGCATTAACTTCCACATGTACAATTTATATTTTAAATATTTAATTAAAACTAAACGATAAAAAAACAATTTTGAATTCATGAATCAAATCACTTTAAAGAAAATCAACTTATGCTGGTAACATAATTTGTCATCCAAGAAACTAACTTATATCTGAATTAATTTAATAACAATTTACGTATGAGGACTCTAGGCATCACCCGAGCTAATGGTAGGTGGGAGTGTGAGAGACAAGTGGGTCTTAGAAGAGATCGCATAATTTTAATTTAAAATTAGCTAATAGCCCAAGTCTAATACACAGACTAGAATGAAGTACTTTTTGAGACAATGTATTAAAACTTAAAAGAGACGTTTTAACTTTAAATTAGACCAACCTAAGTCCTCATCCTTTTAACAAGCTCATTTCATTTGCCTCTAACCCAACACTATTCTCATACATTTCGCACCAACCTACTCGTCTCATTTCTTTAATTCACTTGTAGTCTCGAACTATAACAATTTTTTTTACAAAAACATCTGACTTCACGAATGAATTAAACTAGTCACTAATAGGCTAAAGTCGTATCACCTAATCAAAGATAATCCTAAGTCCTCTAACAACAGTAGTCATGGAAGAAGGGTCGAATCCACAGAGAGACAGAGTTTCTAGTTAATATTCAGCTAAACAGCTACGTCAGACAAGATCACAAGATCAAACAGGAAACAGATGAACTAGTATCTAGACTAACGAAAACTATATGAAAGAGAGTTTTAAATTATGAATTAAAGGTCTAGGGCATTAGTTCGGTCCACCATGCTTATACCAATCAAAAGGATCAAACAACTACCAGAACCCTAGATCAAGAATCGAGAGATGAAAGCATGTGTTAAGCTATGGTTAAGTCTTAACGCCCATAATTCAACACATGTCGCATGTTCACTAACATAATCAAAATTACTGGTGTGTACTAAGCCTCTAAAAGTAAGACGGGTCTGTGCAAACAATTATCAACCTCAAGCAATCAATGAAACTGCGCAATAATATTAATTACTCATTAAGAACAAATCACACCACAATCACTCTAATCAAGCCCCAGAAATTAATAGCAATTCAAAAGTAATTCATGGTATAAACATGGTTTTCCTACCTAAAACCCTAGAAATAAGACTACTCACTCATAATCGAATCAACAATGAAGAATCTAATATAAAAACCAAATCTATGCATCATGAATGAATTAGACAATCAAAACTAAGCAATTGAGAATTAAATAAAGAATTTAAGAGTAAAGAAGAGTACCAATTGACGGAAAAAAATAACTTTTATTGAAAATAATCCAAGGTTCAATCACCTTTGGAACTAATCTAAAGTATTTAATCCCTAAGAAAGCAATTAAAACTAAGCTAATGAAAGCTGAAAATAAGATGTCTCTAAAATAAATGAGTTTAGATATTTATAATAGCCCCTCAAAACTAGAGGTGGTAAATATTGACACGACACGATAACCCGAAACCAACCCGACTCGAAATTAGCTGGTTTGGGTAAAAAAAATTGACACGTTTAAGTAAATGGGTTGACCCGACACGACACGTTTATTAAACAGGTTGAGTTAGGGTTGATTTATTTGACACAAAAACAACAAGAACAACCCCCTTATCTACACATATGTTAAAAAATTTCTTATTACATCTTACCTTCATTCATTTATTTTATTTAGTGTTAATTTTATACATTATTAGATGTTATTTGAACTACTGCATGAAATTTAATAATGTCCAAACCAAAAATATATGAATTGGGAATATATGAAAAGTTAAACGGGTCAACCCGAACTCGACACGTTAATTAGAGTCAAGGATCTTGACACTTGTAAGTAAATGGGCCGGGTTAGGGTTAGGAGAAGATGACCCGCCAACTCGTGAACCCGACAAGAACTTGACACGATACGACTCGTTTCCACCTTTACTCAAAACTAATTAAAAACAGAATTAAATGATAGAATGTTGCTCGGCATGCCCGGTACCCGATCGGGCAACGCTTTCCCTACGACATCGGGCCAACACAAATTTGGGCCATTTCTTCAATTCTTACCCTAAGGTGGCAGCAGCAACAATGTGATGCAACTTGGGCTTCGCCCGATCGGGCCACTTATGCCTGATTGGATTGGGCCAATGTAAAACGGCCCAGCACTTCACCTCTTTACGCAGCAGGCAACAACATGGAGTTTGGGCTTCAACCGATCATGTAACACCCCGTAAGTTCACTAGAAATTTAGTGCGTTAATTTATATGGTTTACCTTTTTTTTATAAATCTAAATATAATTTCGTAAATGAAAACTAGTTTGTATTAAATAAATGGTCGTATTTGAACTGGAATATATTTCGGTGGACTATGTATTGTGCGTATTAATTTTATAATATAGCTAGTTATTTTATTTTATAAACTTAAGTGTTGGGTGATTTAATTTCAAGTGTTAAATTGTTTATATTCGACGATAATTATATTTACTCTTGTTTAATTATTTTTAGTGGTTGTTCTTGTGCCGGCATTGTTTAAATGAACAATGTGATACTTGTATGAGTATAGTATGTAAAATGTATATGCCAAAGCTTCAGATCTTTATATGGAAAGTACTACATAATGCGATCAGTGTGCATGCTATTCTGAATAAAAGGCAGATTATCCCTACAGAAACGTGCTCCATCTGTAATGTTTCATGCCGTGAAACAATAGATCACCTCTTCCTCAATTGCCACAAGATCATTACTTTATTGGCACTCCCACAGGTGGGAGATTGGTTTGGATGCTCTATTGGCAGTCGTACTGTCATGGAGTTTTATCGACAACACCTTAAGGATAAGAGTCTGACTGCTAAGCTTACTTTCCTCTTATGGAGCATCTGGAAGGAGCGAACTGACATTATATTCAACAACACAAGTTTTAACATTCACAAAATCTACCATCGTGCAAGATTACTCTCCCACGAATGGAAGATGCGACTTCATTACGACGAATTTTCTTTATCTCCTTCCCATATGGATTCCCCTCACCCCCATTTACCTCAGAAGGCGTCTCCACAATCCATTCTCGTCAAGTAATCCCCCCCTCCTATGGGCTTCATAAGGCTCAATTTTGATGGCTCCGTCAAGCACAATAATGCAGCAGCCGGTTTCATCATTAGAGATCACGAGGGTATGGTCCTAGAAGTTGAAGCCCACAACTTAGGCTACACATCTGTCGTTACAGCAGAGGCTACTGCGCTTCATAGGGGTGTTCTTAAAGCCCTAAAGTTCCAACATTCTTCTATACTAACTGAAGGCGGCAACTTACTGGTCATCAATGCAACGAATGACAAGTGTTCTACTCCTTGGCATATTAACAACATCATTGAAGACACAAAAATCAACCTCAGAGCATTCCAGGAGTTTCAGATTGCACATGTGTTCAGAGAAGCAAACCAAGCAGCGGACTGGGTTGCTAATGCGGGTCATTTAGTTTTAGACTATTTGTATCACGGACTGGCATGGATCAGAACTGTCAAAAATTCTTTGTAATGATATGTTAGGAATTTCCCTCGAGCGGAGGGTTTCCTAACTATCTCTCTTTTTCTCCTTACCTTTATAAAAAAAAGAATATGTACATATTACGTTAAGATAAGTTATTTTTAATTATAAAAATATTAGCGTATGATTTATATCGAGCGTTAATATATCTTCGTGGACCATCTAACATATAAACGACTTGCACGCGTCATGTATAGCATTAAGGAGGGGTCCGAAATTTTGATGTTTGAGAGGAAATCGTAGAGTTTTGGCCAGCCTTAATTCATTTGTAACGTTAATGCACTCCAAAGGTTACACCCTTTCACTCACCCTTATTATACCCCCCTAATGATGACCATTAAACCACCATTAACACTCCTTAATCACCCCATTTAAACCCCTCCCTTTGTTTTCCATTTAATTAGAAATAAGAGAGCATCCCCTGCTCCTTTGCCTTCCCACACGTCCCTCCTCAAAAAAGAAAAGGAAGAGAGACATCTTCACGTTTTTCATTGCGCACCCACACGAAAATAGAGATTGCCGAAGATCTAACCATTGAAGCTTCTTCAAATTTGGACAGAGTGTTCATAACACCAAGGCCTTCACTTTGACTGGAGCGTTTTTGAATCCAAGGTTTAGATCGCCTGGTATCTGGATCGGAACACAACTCATCGTTTTTTAGGATCCTGAATTTGTTTAAGAGGGAAATACTTTGTTCAATGGAGAAAAGTAACGCAAGCAATTGAAAGTCTTCAAGTGAGAAGAAGGTAGTGACGATCCGTACGTTTTCAAGAATAATTTTGCTTATATTCTCTGCACTCCTCTTAATGATCGAGGTAACTAGCGTTTTTGTAGCACGTTAGGAAATGAGAAGTAACCTTAGGTTGTTACAATTACCGTGAGAGAACTTAGTATCATGTTAGGATGAACTTAGAGGATTTTATTTGTACTATTCTTGTAAGTATCATGATAGACCAAGTTTTTACTTGAATTGATGTGTCTAATGTTCCCTTATTATGTCGTTGTTATTGTGTTGTTGAAATGGCTTGGTTGTAAATGAATGGAAACTTTGAATTTTGATTATGTGAATAATTTGGACATTTGAGAGATTTATGATTTTTGATGCTAAGCACTTCGGTTTATATGGTGATTGGTTGGTTTAGACTTGTGATGATTTTGAATGATGTTCAATGGCTTGGGGTTTTGTCAAATGGCCCGCGACCCTGTTCACGGGCCGCGAACAGATTGACCAGCCTGTTTTCAAATGGTCATATCTCACTCGTTTGTTGTCGGAATTGAGTTTGTGACCAGTCATTGGAAAGCTAACGAGCTAAATTTTAATATCCCATTGCAATTTTCTAAAAGTATTATCTCTGCTGAGAGTTATGACTGTTTTAATTTTCTGTTATGTGCGTTCGGTGCATTGTTAGCTTACCACATGATTCCATGTTTCTTAAATGACTTCGGTAGTATTGCGGATTATCCTAAGGCATGTTTGGAAGTATAATGTTAGGGCTTTGATGCCACTAATTAATTTTTATGGTTTATGTTATGACAAATTGAGTTGTCGACGTCGTAATGCTTGGGGGAGAATAAGACTGCTCTTAGCATTACTTCGCGAAGAGTTATGTACGGAGGGTATTGTGACTTTGTCATAATTAACTTCGTACCCAAACTCATATGGCGTTTTGATGTTGCTATGCTTTTGACTTACTCTTATCATGCCATGTCGCGTATACCGTATCAATTTGAGGTTTGCGGTTTTAATTATTTTGAAGAATTTGATGATTTTAATGATTTTGATAATTTTAGTGATTTTGATTATTCTGACGGTTTTGATGGTTTTAACAATTTTTAAAAATTTTGATGATTTTAATGACTTTGATGGATCTAATCATTTTGACGATTTGATAATTTGATGATTTGATGAATTTAATGATTTGATGAATTTGGTGATTTGAAGTTTGGTTCTAATTAAGTTGAGTAGCTTAAGGGACGGTGTCCCGAAAGTAACGAACATGCACTCCGAGGGATCAGGGACATCACGTCGGGTGTTACCCTGCACTGGAGTTACCTAGGACTTGTTTTCGTCCGAGAGGTAAGGAGATAATGTGTGCATTGTCATGCATCGGGATCGAGTTTGGCCATTCTTAGACACAGACGGTAGGGAACGTAAACCGTAGGCCGTTCTAGAGGTTGCGACCTGACATTTCTTGAGGAGGTGGGCTGCGGCTCACTGGCGTTCGCTCTCTCTATGTTAAATTGTTTATTTTCAAATTGATGGTGTTTTTGTGATCCCTTTTGATGTTGGCCTTTTAAAATCCTTTATTTTTAAACTTTTAAAGTATCCTTCTTAGTGTTTTATGTTAAAGTTTGACGTTTGTTGCAATACGTACCTTACCTTCTTTTGTTACTATTTGTGTTGCCTTGTCTTTGACGTTTGTTCTAACTTCATTTAAGTTTACTATTTGTTTCCTAAATTGGGCTGGGAGAACTGCTAGTTACTCCCCACTGATTGTGAAATTTTATTGATATATATTGCAGATGACGATGCAGTTTAGAGTCATTACAGTATGACCGGGGTTGTGCGGTTTACCCGTGTGAGCAAGGAAGTTGTGCTAGTCACTGTGAACGAGCACTATGAGTCGGAAGTTAGGACTATCTTTATAGTGGATCTCAAGTAGCTTTACTATGTTTTGCTGAGTTTGTGTTATCATTTGGATATTAGTTTCACCCCTTTTGAATTATGGATTTAGTTTCTGAGTTACTTTGAAACAAATTATGAATTTTGGAACATTTTGGTTAGATATGAGGGTATGGGACGTCATTTCTCTTTATATATTTATGTTTGGAGTTTTGACTACTATTTTGAGATTGTTGTTTATTTATAATTTAATTTTACTCCTTAGAGTGGCATTCTCATCTCGATAGTATTTTCGCTACCACCGGTTATTCTTTATTTCTTTCATTTTGGTCTCTTTTCAGGATGTAATTTGAAAGTACAATAGTAAACAAAGTACAAGTAACAAGTAATTTGAAACAAAGGAAGTACAATAGGTCCTGTTCACTTCAGCTTATTTTCAGTTTCAGTTCAGTTCAGCTCAGCTTATAATAAGTTCAGTTCAGTGTTCAATAAGTTCATTTCAGTTTAGTTCAGTTCAGTTCAGCTCCATGCATTCATTATTTAACCATTTTGTTTATTATTATTATTATTATTATTATCATTATTATTATAATTATTATTATTGGTCTAATTTATTTTACTCATTATTATTGTTATAATTATAATTATAATAATTATTTATTATTTTTATTTTTATATATATATATTTTAATCATATATATACTCATTATTATTACTATTATTATTATTATGGCTGAGCATGGTTTGGATTGGTGCGCGATTTAACCAAATTTTATTTCAATACGAATATTCTAATTTGCAATTGTTATTTTATGTACCGACTAAACATTCACTATTATATCATACAAATAAGCTACAAAAACTTACAAGATATTAAAAAATTAGAAAGTTGCTAATAATACTAGAGTGTTATTTAACGTACAATATTGTCGTTACGCTGAATATTAAAAATATTTTGGCGATTTGTGGTGGGGTTTTGTTTATAAATATTATAGACCAACCCACCACAAATCGTGGTTTCATTAGAAGCACACACACCTGCTCATGTTTTGAGCAAATTATTATTTTAATTTTTAATAATTATTATAATAATAATATTAATTTACTTCTTAGACATTATTGTTATTGTATCATCATCATCAAGTATTGATATATTAATACTAGTAAAATTAGTAATTACTCATTATTAATTATTATTATTATCAATAATTATAATTTTTAAATTAATTTCTCATTATTACTATTATTTATAACTATCATTTAATAATATCAAATATAATAGTATCATTATCCATTTAATATTATTCTAAATTATTAATTATTACTCCCTCCATCCCATTTTAGTTGCAACACTTTCCATTTATGGTTGTCCTATATTAATTGCAACACTACTATTTTAGGCATGAACCCACTAATATTTTAATATATATATCACCCAATTAATATACCCTACTCATTCAGTGATTTATGTGAAAAACAATAAAATATTACTTCTCTACTCTATTAATTTCTTAAAAGTACCACATCACTTTCTATCACATCAAATTTTACCATAGATACTCTATTAACTTCCTAAAACTATGTGCACAAGCTATTGGTTCGATTAAAATAGGACGGATTGAGTAATTATTATTACTAAAATTATAATTATTTATTATGTATATTCATAATAATTATTACTCTCTCCGTCCCACAAAGATCTGAACACTTGCTAGGACACGTAATTAAGCTGATAAGTTGTAGTGTGATTATCATATGTTATTTTATTAGTGATAAAAGTAAAAGTAGAGGCGATAGGAGTTGGTGGGGGTATTTTTTATTAGAAGGAAGAGAAAGTAGGGTAACTTTTTAGTGATAAAGTTAAAGTACGGGGCCAAATTAGTGTAAAAGAAATAATATAGTAATGGTGGGACCATGCCAAATATGGAACCGTTCAAACTAATTTTGGACAAACATAAGAGAAAATTGTTCAAACTATTCTGGGACGGAGGGAGTATTTACTTTTTATTTATATATTTATTGCAATTCAATTCATTTCAATTCAGTTCAGTTCAGCTCCAATAATTTCCGCTCAGTTCAAGTTCAGTTCAGTGCAGTTCAGTTCATCTAGAATTAGACGAAAAGAACAGGCCCAAAAAAAAGTAAGAGATTTTTCCAATTGACATAAATTTTTCCAGTTTTTAGTCCTTTTAACCAACACCTTTTTCTTTTCCTTTTTAAGGGCAAGTATTTTAAGTGGCCGACTAAATGACGCCCTAAATACTCTAGGTAACGCCCTATGTACACATGAATTTCCAATAAAACCCATAACCTTATACATACTCTTCTCACTCTATTTCTCCTACCATTACACCCACTTTTGACAACCACCGCCACCACCACCAACAACCACCCACTGCCACCACTCTATCGCCTCCCCAACAACCACCGCCACAACCACCACACCGCAGCCACTCCACCGCGCCACCCCACCACCACCGGCACAAAAATATGACCGGCAAAAAAAAAAGGCCATAAAAGTGGGCCTTGTGCCATTGTGTGTGTAATACCCCGAACTTTTCAAACTTATTTTATTATTTATCACGATTTATTATTATTTTCAATTATGATTATTTACCGATAATTTAGTATTATCTAATAATTATGTTCATTAAAAATGATTACTACATGCCCATATGCGTATGTTTATGAAAGTATGATCATTTTTATGAATGATGATTATTAATTGGAAGGATTAGTTACGAAGTATGAAGTGACAGTAACCTTTATGTCCAGCATTGTCTGTCTACTCGTATGTGAAAATGTGATTTTACGAAATATGATATATGAATACACTTATATGGATTATGAAATTGTTATTAATATGTATTGGCATGATATCGATGAAGTATATTAATTTATTTCAATACAAGATATGGAAATTAATGACTTATTTATATGTTGTTTCATGTTTAATTAATGTTTTAAGTAAAATATAATGTTTTTATGAAATATGAATGCTATATGTTAATGTGAATTACACGAATTAAATTATGCCTCTCAACTATTTAGGTGAAATTTGGTAATTTTCAATATGATTTCATGTTAACACGATTTTTTTAAGGAGATATATTTTATAAAGTTAATGTTATTCTTTATGTGTATAGTTTCTTGTTTACATATATTATATGCAATTATGCTATTGAATGATCACCTGTATTTCATAAATGATCTTATGTGAATGGTAAATTTAACACAACGTTAAGGTTGAATTGTCCTATGGATAGTTATTAAAGTTCTTTTGAAATGTTACAATGTACTATGATTTTAATTACAATTCTAAATGAATTCATGTTTAAATAAAGTATGATTGTTTGTGTGATATGGTTCATGTTATATGCTTATATATGATTATATGTTTATATTAATGATTAACGTTATAATAATAAGTTCATGGATCTGTGATTGTGTGATGCTAATTTATTACACGAGTAATGAATAAAGTATATGCCATTGTTATCCTTATATAAAAGTATGGTTATGTCATGATCCCGTTGAGGATTTTGTAAATGCTTAAAGAACAATATGATAAATAAAAGTGAAAGATGGTTCTTGGCGGTATCCCGTTATGTTATGTCTGGGTCGTGCACATGCCTCCCGGCGGTTTGTCACTCCTCCCGTTTTGAGGGAGCATATGCTCTTGGGTGACACTGCATCTGGGCACCACCTCCTGTTATAAAGAAATGTTCTTGGGTGGTTGCCTCCCGTTTCCAATGATGATGATGTTATGTTTGGGGACAAGTCCCTCCCGTTTTACTCGCCAAGATACCAAAATAAAAGATATCTGAAATGTAAATGTTTAAGACGGATCCTAAGGTAATCAAAGTGATGAATGTCAGTATGTGTTATGTGTAACTTTATGTCCTGCTATATACGAAGTATATATATATGACTGCTCGTAAGTGTGTATATGAAAATGTGACATGAACGCATGTGAAGTATAATGAATTCTGCAAAATACAAGGGGATATGATCATGGTTATGTTTCTTCATGATTTGATGAATGTTATATATATATATCTTATTATATGATTATCTGAATGATGGGTGTTGTTCGGAAATTTGAGTTATCTGAAAGTTATATAATTAAGATGCTGTAATGAAAAGTGGAAAGAGAATGGTCTCTCTGGCCTGGAGTTATGAACTAAATTGGTGAATGGACAAGTTACGGGTGGAGGAAATGTTTCTGCTCTATGAATGGACCGAGATGGTCGAATGTTAACGAAAGATGATGAAAGTTATGTTCTGTTATATCCCGTCCAAAGCTCGTACTTGCCAACAATCTGAGCTCTGTGAATGGTCTTTGCCAGGAGATTGTTCAAAATAAAAGTAATAATCTTTGATTAAGTATTTCCGAACCATACCAGAATGATGTGATATGTGTCTGTGTGTGAAAAACGTTTTCGAACTAAAACTGTTTTTACGGGCTGGAGTAAATTTACGAGTTTTCCACTCATTTTGGAATTTTTTTCTGTCTTTCCTTGTTTCTCTATTTTTTTTCTTCTGAACGAAGATCAGGTTAAGAAAGAGGGCTCAAAATCGACCCATGCAAAGGAAGTCATTGAGGTGGAATTCGTGAAGCGTTGACCGATGCTATTAGGAATCTTTATAAGGTCACTATTGTGATAGAATTATTCTGAGCTATTTTAAGGATATTGTATTCATTGTGGGACATAACCCACAGACTTATGGATTCGCTTCCGCTGATTACTATTCAATTATGAGTTAACTAAGGATAATGGTGTTTCATTAAGGACCCCTATTTTCGGGGCGTTACAGAGTGGTATCAGAGCGGAAACCTAGCCGGAAATGCGAGTCTTAGACTATGCACCGCCTAGGTATGATCCGTTTGGGAAATTAGAAGGTTAAGTGCTTTAAGGAGTTAAAGTGATTAGTTTGGGAACATTCGAGTAATTTGAGGTGTTATAGAAACTATTTGAGGGATAGAAGTTAAGAAAGGAGAAATGGAATCATGAAAGGTGCTATGAAGTATAAGCGTTTAAGTTCGGCCTTAGTATGACCTAAGTGTTGAGTTAATGACTGACCTCGTGTTTTAGTTTTTGTTAAATTCTGTTTTGTAAACGATTTAATTAAATGATTTTAAAACGGGATCTCTCAATATTAAGTGATCAAGTTGAGGTTCATTGCCAACAATTTTGCCCCTTTTGATTTCTTTGCTTCCTAATCTCGAGTTCGAGTTGAAGCGGAGATACAATGGAAAAATAGAGTCTAATTCTGCCCCTATTGTTTCCTTTGCTCCTTGATCTTGAAAGGCAAGTTGAAGCGAGTTATAATAAATGGTGGCAGAATGAAGGCTCAACCTTTTCTTCGTTGTTTTCTTTGCTCCTTGATCTCGAATGATGAGTCGAAGCGGAATTACAAAAGTTGATGGCGGAATGGAGGCTGAATACTTAATGAAAAATCATGAAATCGAGAGATCTTGGTTTTGTTTTTGTCCGACAGAATGAATAGAGCCACGAGCTCAAGTTTCAAGGACGAAACTTTTTCTAAGGGGGTAAGGATGTAATACCCCGAACTTATAAAACTTATTTTATTATTTATCACGATTTATTATTATTTTTAATTATGATTATTTACCGATAATTTAGTTTTATCTAATAATTATGTTCATTAAAAATGATTACTACATGCCGATGTGCGTATGTTTATGAAAGTATGATTATTTATATGAATGATGATTATTAATTGGAAGGATTAGTTACGAAGTATGAAATGACAGTAAACTTTATGTCCAGCATTGTGTGCCTGCCCGTATGTGAAAATGTGATTTTATAGAATATGATATATGAATACACTTATATGGATTATGAAATTGTTATTAATATGTTTTGGCATGATATCGATGAAGTTTATTAATTTATTTCAATACAAGTTATGGAAATTAATGACTTATTTATATGTTGTTTCATGTTTAATTAATGTTTTAAGTAAAGTATAATGTTTTTATGAAATATGAATGCTATATGTTAATGTGAATTACACGAATTAAATTATGCCTCTCAACTATTCAGGTGAAATTTGGTAATTTGCAATATGATTTCATGTTAACACGGTTTTTTTAAGGAGATATATTTTATAAAGTTAATGTTATTCTTTATGTGTATAGTTTCATATTTTTTTAATATGTGTCTGCGTGTGAAAAACGTATTCGAACTAAAACTGTTTTACGGGCTGGAGTAAAGTTAAGAGTTTTCCACTCATTTTGGAATTTTTTTCTGTCTTTCCTTGTTTCTCTATTTTTTTCTCCTGAACGAAGATCAGGTTAAGAAAGAAGGCTCAAAATCGACCCATGCAAAGGAAGTCGTTGAGGTGGATTTCGTGAAGCGTTGACCGATGCTATTAGGAACATTTATAAGGTCACTATTGTGATAGAATTATTGTGAGCTATTTTAAGGATATTGTATTCATTGTGGGACATAACCCACAGATTTAAGGATTTGCTTCCGCTGATTGTTATTCAATTATGAGTTAATTAAGGCTAATGGTGTTTCATTAAGGACCCCTATTTCG
This sequence comes from Patellifolia procumbens, assembly GCA_947645195.1. NCBI lineage: Eukaryota > Viridiplantae > Streptophyta > Magnoliopsida > Caryophyllales > Amaranthaceae > Patellifolia > Patellifolia procumbens. The sequence goes on from CANSGD010000429.1 coordinate 3,888,143, forward strand.
GGGTGTTACAGTGTTGCACAAGGCTCGCCTTTTTTTTAGTAATTTTTAGATTCAGTAAAATATATATGTATATTTTTAATATTTAATTGAATTTAATGTAGTTTAAGATAATTAATTTTTAATATTTAACTAAATTATTGTTGTTCAGAAATATACAATTTTTAATTCAAATAATTATTACAAATAAACATATATAAAAATTTGAAAATAACAAAGGCGGACCTTGTGCCACACAAGCAAGACTCACTTTTATGGAATTTTTTTTGCCGGTCATATTCTAGTGGCGGTTGCGGTGGAGTGGCGGCGGTGGGGCGGTGGTGTAGTGGTGGTGGTGGTGGCGGTGGGGTGTTGGTGGTGGTGGTGGAGGCGGTGGCGGCGGTTGGGGTGGTGTGATGATGGTGTGGTGGTGGTCAAGTGTAGTGTGGTGGTAGGAGAAGTAGTGCGGAAGAGCGATGTGGGGTAAATTGATAATTAGCGTATTAAATACAGTGCATTAGTAAGAAAATACAGGGCGGCATTTTAGCACATACATTTAATGAAATTCTCCGGAAAAAATAGAGGGATGAGATCTAATGGTATATAATGGCTACAATAGACCATAGTTGAATCATCTTAAGTATTAAGTTAAATTCTTGTTGTTTTAAGTTAGAATTTGTTAGTTTTATCATGATTTATCCACTTGTGCGGCCTTTGGGGTGCGGAAAGTGAAAATTCGTTTTCTAAATAACAACCCTTTTCAAATCAGAAAAGGGAGAAATTACACGCAAGACGCTAGAGTCAGAGAGTGTAAAACAATTTTTCAACATTTTCTTCTTACTATTTAGTTTTCAACTTTTCTAAAAATATGTATATAGACTAACATGTATCAATGTATCCAGTCATATCAATTCCTCATATATCTTCTTTCAAAGTAGAAAATTGAAAAGTATAAGATCTCATATCTTTCTATCAATGTCTATTTGTTTGTCCCACTTTATTTTATTTAATTCTACTCTTTATTTTACCCAAAAAAAAAGAACACTTATCCCATAATTTCTTGAATTTTGATATAAAATATTTTCTTTAATCGATTATATGATAAATAGATTTTTATAGATAGGAGTTAAATTGTAAACTTAGCGCAAGATCTCCCAAATATGCGGATTGGCTAGCAAATAGGGGTGTGGAGCAACAAAAAAAGGTTTAATGCATTCGACCAACCTCCTAGAGGTTTTCTTTGAATTCTTGGAGATGATCTTGTTGGAGTGGCAATGACACACGTAGTTATGTAGTAGTTGTAAGGTTTTGTTCTCTTTGGGGTTTGCCCCTCTTTTGCACCAAAAAATATATGTAGATAATCAACATTAGATGAAATGAGGTTTAAAGCTAAATCATACCAAAAGAATCCAACTTTGATATTTATACATTATTATTTGGATAGGAGGAATTGGAAGGAAAGGAAGAGAAGAGAAAAGGAGGAATATATTTCACTTGTTTGGATAAATGGTTGGGATCTTGGAGGAAGGGGGAGGAAGAGGGGGAGAGGGGGGATTCATTTTCCCCCTTCTTTGATAAGTATGTTACCACTAAAATTGGAAAGATTTGGAGTGAAAATGAACAATATCTTACCCCCCCCCTTCCTCTTCCTCTTCCCCTTCTCCCTCCTCTTCGGCCTCTTCCTCCTCTTTCCCTCTCCTTCTTTTCCCTCCTTCTTTGCTATCCAAATAAAGCATTAGATACCAAGTTGCTAGTTTAAATTTTAGATGTGCATTAGAGGAAGTGACTTCATGTACTCATGTACTCATGTACTAGTTGTTATTTATTTTAAAAATGAAAGTTATAAATGACAATGCCCTCAAATGGCTTGCTTGTCTTTCTTATGATTGAAGACATTAGATTCACTAGTAAAGTGAAACATTAGAAATATAATACATTGAACATATTGTTAGATAAAACCTAATAAAATAGGTATTATGTCCTAATACAATAATTTATTTTGTTCGATAAGACTCAATCACCATTTTTAGGCAAACAAGTATAATTTCTGATGTACAACTCACAAGCCGCCTCCTCTCTCTTTTTTCCTCTCCTCCCTCTTTTCTCCCCAAACCCTAGTTTTTATCTAGGGGCTACCACCGCCCAAAAGGGTGGTGGTAAGCCCCTTTTTGCTTTTGCTTAATTAGTTCATTGTTATTGTTACTAATAAACTTCAGTCTCTCTCTAATGGAGAATTTTTCTACCCATCTATTGGGTTATACCTACCCATATATTGGGTTTTATCTCTCTCCATGTGAGAGTTTGAGGACTTTGTTTTTTGTTATTTGTGTGTTTCTGAAGGTTCCTTTGTTGATCGGATTTTGTGCGGGGTTGCAACAGACGTCAATACTTCATTTACAATCAGTTGATTTGAATTCGGTTCTACTTCAAAACTACAACAGATCGATAGACCCCCTTGTAGAAGGCTGCAACACACAGCGATATGAGAGACGAGGGTTTTCAGAAGTGTTAGATCTCCTCAACGATCGTGGTTTTGCTATGTTAGAATTTTATTTAATTCAGTTTGATTTATATTTGTTAGTTTTGGCTTCTATTGTAGATGTCGTATGACTTCAAATCAATGAATGAATTCTTATTTCAAAAAAAAAAAGTATAATTTCTGATGTTGACTCGTCTTTTCCCACCAACTCTCATATCTTTTTGCCTATTCCTCAATGGCCCAAAACAAATCCATTTTGAGAACGGGGATTCGAAATTTAAATTGAAGCATTAGAGTATATACTTCAATCAAGCAAAGTATGCAAATAGTAGGAAAATGACAAGTCGAAAAACTGGCTTATTTGCTGGAAAATGGTAACTTGTTCTTAGATATCAAAGGGAGTTTAGAACACCTATTTTATTATGTATATCAATTGACAAAAGTTCTAAATTATTACCAAACAACTTATTTTTTTTATTCCTCATAAAATGTAACGGTTGGCCTTAAATTGATTTACAAATCATAGTTATCAAAGGAAGCCTCAATCACGGAGAGTGACATTATAGTTTGAAGTGGTATTATATTGATGCAAGTAAAACCAGCTTCCTTCAATAAATTCTTCCATTCATCTTCAGTCCTCTGTTTTCCACCAATGCAATTTGTCAACATCAAAAGGTCAATGGCAATGGCTGAATCATCAAACATTTCTTGTCGATCAGGATGAAGAATGTTGTCCACAATAATCACCTTTCCTTTCTTTTGGGAAACTGCTTTTTGACAGTTCTTCAAGATCTTTATGCAATCCTCATCAGCCCAATCAATTAAAACAGACTACATCATAAGAAATTAGATAGAAGTTAATTAAAGATATTAACGGTTAAAATTGTGTTTTAACAAGGGTAAATATCAACTGATAAAATAGGAGGAAAAGGGATGCACATAGTCACTATTGAACTTAGCTTAAGCTTGTATATTTGCATACATATTCTTTAAGTAAGGCCATACCACTTTGACTTTTACAGTATTATTATTTTGACAATTTTATTATGAAAATGAATTAATTGACGATTATCAATATTAAAAATTTCTCTATTTTTCCTAGTAACAACTATTTGACTTCACTATTTATACACTAACTTTGGCTAACTTCCATTATCAATGTAACATGTTGTTGGATAGTTGTCTCAATGTATATTCTCATAATAACAACATGTTTATGCCGAATAATATTAACAGTCAAATTTATACGTTACACAAATCTCAAGGTCAAAGTGTTACTATCCATGTACCTTGATAATAACATTATCCGCGGGAGGGATCTCCTGAAACATGTCACCACCAATATGTGTGACACCATGATGTTGAGGAGCATTAGCAACAGCGCGAGGTTGATCAAAGTTAATACCTTTAATATGAGGGTATGCCTCAACAATCTTAGACATCAACTTTCCAATCCCACCCCCAACATCAACAAGACTACCTTCCAACTTACTGAATCCATCCTTATACCCTTTTATAATAGCATCTGATGCAGGCTTAGTAACGGAAGCCATGCCAGCATTAAACAAGCTATTAAACTCGTGGTTCTTAGATGCAACCTCCCATATAGACTCCCCATGAGCCTTAACAAAAGGGGTCCCACCCTCCTTGATTGAAGGGCTAATTTTGTACCATGCAGCCATGATTAAAGGGTCAGATAAGGAAAGGAACACGGAAGCGAGGCTTAACTCTTGATCATGCAATAGCCACTTAGAAGTTGTGGTTAGACCATATAGGGGTTCTCCTAAATGATTATAATCAATGGTGAAGATTTTCTTTCGGACAAGCATTCGCATGACACGTGTGAGAAACGTGATATCAAGGGTAGGAGAGTCTATCTTTGAGGCTAATTGGGTTAAGCTTATTGGTTGTCCGTAGAAGTGTATGATATCTGCAATGCGGAGCTCCACAGCAGATCTTAACACTAGGGTATCTGCATAGGCAAAGAGGTGTTTGTACACCTCGGATTGCCCTTGGAGGAGCTCAACATCCTCGTTGACATTGCCTACTAGTATCATTTCATTGCTCCCCATTTTTTTTGCCTTTGTTTTTAAGTTTGTTGGATATTTAGGTTTGCTTTAATGTGGATTTTAGACTATGCAGGCATCTACTATATAAAGGAAGAAAGTAAGGACTTTTCTAATGATAATTGGTAAACGAACAATACATTTTTCCTTCTTCCAATATTATTGCGATTGATTTTGGAAATTGTGGTTTTAGGAAGATGACAAATAAAGTAAATGAACGCATTTGTTAAAGTGTATTTTAGATACGAGTATATGATATAGGTTGCATAATAACGCTAAAGTTAGTTATACTTTTACGAATCTTATTTATTTTGAAAACTGGTAATAATGAATTGGCAAATGTATACTACCTTTCCAATTTTCGTATTTTTATGTTAAATGTTTGAGAAAAACTGAAATTACAAAATGCAAATAAAGCCCCCTTATTTAATTTGTTGATTTACTTTGTCTATCATCCTCCTACAATAGTGTATAAATAAGGGTCCATTTTTTTCAACTTTTTTCAGTCCTTATCAGAAAAAATAAGTTTAGGTAAGTTCAAATATCTGATAAGGTTGAATATGGTTTATCTAATAAAGTAAAATAAGGTTGAATAAGGTCAGATAAGGTCTAATAAGATAAAATAAATTCTGATAAGTTAAGATAAGCAAAAAAAAAGTTGAAAGGAACATAGCCCAAGTATGATTGCAAGTACTTTGAACAAAAGGACGTATACATTTTTTGTAGGTAAGAAGAATTTTCCCTATTGGGCCAAAACCCCGCATAAGTCCACCCGATCTAGATAAGCTGGCATGACACTTGAGATATGAGAGTAGGGGAAGGACTTGGGAGTCCTACCCTCAAATTCCTAGTGGGGAATTGGGGATTGAACCCCAAAGCTTAAGGTTGCAAGCATAGTTGTTAAACTCTCGATTCAAATTGTAGAATCTTACGATTTTATGATTCAGTTATAGTCATACGATTCAATCCACGATTCTTGTCTAGAAAAAACCTCAGGAATCTAAACCAAAATTTTTGAAGCTACCAAAGCTATTAGTAGACATATATGGTCCTTATTATCTATGTAATGGCTAAAAAACTACTTCCTCTGTTTCGCAATACTCGCAACGTTTTTTGTTTGCACGCTATCCAATGCAATACTTTGAAACTTAAGATTTCTAATTATTGATAAGAAAAAATTATAAAAAGTAGATATTATGCTAGTACGCATTAAGACGAATCAAAAAAGACCCCACTTGACTATATTTTTTCTTATACACTTGTGAAAAAATATAACATAAGATTAATAGATGAATAGTGGTTACTATGCTAATGTTGCGAGTATTGCGAAACGGAGGAATTATTTTTTTCAATTCTTAGTCATTTGAAACTTATAAATGAGCAATATCTAGATCCTACGTGTTAGTATAATCTTATGATTTAACAATTTATTTCAACTATCTAATTCTAAGATCACTTTACGATTCAAAATAAAGTCTCAATTTTAACAACCTTGTTTGAAGGGGTTCTTTCCTTTAATTTTCATGATACCAAGCATTGCTTGGTGGTAAGTAACATGCTTGCGTCATACCTTTCGTCATTTTTAAGATGAATGTATCAAAATACAATGTACATAGATAGAATGAAAGCAACTTCTTTTTTTAAACGATGACGAAGGATTGTTAATTTTATAGCCTATAGGTGAAAAGTATGAAAGCAATGTAGATCTAGTAATGTGTTTGTTTGTACATTCGTGCACTACTCTTTGTACTCTTCTGTTCTTCCTAATCTTGGGGAGTTCAAATTCTTATTAAAACATATATATACAGATATACTCTTTTTTCAAATTGACAGGAAGATGGAATTTTTTTTTTCAAATTATTTACTACGCAAGATTAAGCTAAAACTCGTCATCAAGTTATTGATCACATTTGGTCATACACATTATCCACTGTTGTGCATCAGTCAACCCTTTACAAACCATTGGCTCTAGGAGTAAGGGTGATAATGAGCCGAGTCAAATCGAGTTTTACATAACTCGACTCGACTCGTAAATATTTCGAGTCGAACTCGATCCGAGTCAGTCACAATCGAGTCGAGTTATGAATCGAGTTTTAACCAACTTGGACGAACTCGAGTCGAGTTTGACTCGAGACAATCTCGAGCTATTTGCGAGTTTTGTAGTCCACTTTACACTCATAAGATAAATTTTATATAAAAATTGAAGATTTTAACCCTCTATTATATCATTCGAGTTTCTCGCGAGTCTTCGAGTCGAGTTTTGTGTATCTCGAATCGCTCTTATAAGCTGTTCGAATCGAGCTCAAGTTCGATCTGAAATAAATCGAGTCGCGCGTTGATGGGCTTTGACAGAATTGAGCTCGAGGGCTCACAAGGTGTCTCGCTCGATTAGCACCCCTATCTAGGAGGGCCGTCTATGAAGGCGTGTAAAGTGGTGTACAACACAGGCCTTCAGACTCCAAAAATAGATATCATTAACTAATTTACAGAATTTTTTCCCAAAATAATGCTCCTCAGCAAAAAAAATCCCACTTTACCGTCACATTGAAAATAATTACCACAATACCGTCCACGTAAGCAAAGTCGACGTTTCAATTTTTTTTCTGGTTTGCGGAGTAATTTCGCTACCTAAAATAGCTAAATAAGACAAATTCGCTACTTGAAGTATAAACAATTTCGCTACTTCAAGTAGCGAATTTGTCTTCCAATTGACTCACAGCTAACTCTCTATAGCTTTTTCCGCCCACATTGATAATCCGGAAAGTGGGTATATCTTCAAGCTCACCATTTTTAAAGCTAAAATTTCCACTCAAACCTTCAAACAAGAGGTTTGGAAAACATTAATTCTTTAGATTTAGACTTTCTTGCTGCATTTTTAGCCTTGTTAATGGCATGTATCATATCATAGGCCCTCAAAGCAAACAAAGATGGAGTTGGATTATTTCTGGGTCTGACATGGAAGATATAGGAGGAAAAGCTATATGCCTGTCTATAATTGCATCAACAAACCTTAGTGAATCAGATAAAACAGAGAAATGAGCAGCATCCATGGGGAATAGATTGGTTTCTTCATAAATAACTGTCACTCTTCGCCATCGAAAATACCCAACAATGGCAGCAAGGCATTGCATATGAAATTAGTAAACAATTTCGCTACATGAAGTAGAGAATTTGTCTTCAAATTCTTCTGTTGGCTTATGTTGCTTGCTACTCTAAGTAGTCAAACAAATTCGCTATCTGAATCAGCGAATTTATGTGTAATTCGCTCTTTCAGATAGCGAATTAGCTGCGTGAAAAAACAAAAAAAAATTCTTATGTTAACTTGCTTACGTAGACGGTATTGTGGGAATTAATTTCAATGTGACGGTAAAGTGAGAATTTTTTTGCTTAGGAGCATTATTTTGGGAAAAAATTCTAATTTACATTTGTCTTAATCCACATTATGTAAGTACATTTTTAGGATAAACTTGAATAATTAGAACGGCGGCCTCCAACCTATGTAAGACGGTCCAAACTCTTATATAGTATGTTACGTTATGCAAGTACAATAAATGATGTTAGCTCTCTGATATAAGTTTGTTTTTTGATACGACAGCCAGACATACGTGGGCATGAGGCTAAGGAGGAAATGATGCTTGGCAAGACATTCCATATACATATAACATATTGCATATTTCCTCCGATTTTTTTAGTAGGGAAAATATACACTATTTTAGAAGATTCATATAATGGGTGAGAGGTACAATGCGATAATTTTAACAGATATTAACCTTATTGTCCAAAGAAAATATAGAAATGGTTTTTTTTTTCTCTCACCATCCATAAGTCGTCAAAAAAAAGTGGATTAAAGAAAAGTACGTATCACCAAGATAATGTTATGTTGGACCAATAAATATCATAGTCAATAGTGTACTTTTAAACCCTTGAAACATATCTATGGTGCATGCATATTTCAGCTGTCTGGTCTTGCAAGTATTGTAAGTCATTAAGGAGAATTTTGATAATTTATCGAGCTTTGATTTTCTGCATTTTCGCGCTAGTCGTCAGTGGAAACCCATTCAAATCCTCTCTACAATTTATTCTTGCTATATGCATGTCACGTTATCGTTTTGCAACAATTGTAAGTATGTCATTGTGAAAATGACTTTGTTTTTAAAGTATTAAGCTCCAGCGATATTCCGGAGTTTTCGTGCTTTACAATTAATTAATATGTAGTTAAATATAACAAATGTAAAAAATATCATTAATTAATACTCCTTCTGTCCCATATTAGTTGCAACAGTTTGACTTTTATACTATTCATATGTCTTACTTCAACAATGATTCTTAACTAACATATAAAACCAAATGTTAGTAAATAAGATGTTCTTAGATTTTTCTTAATGTATCAATTTGACATTTCAATTTTTCATAATTTTTACTAATTGATAGTCACCTATATTAATGGTCAAAGTTATGTATTGGTAAATGTGTCAGTCAGCTGTTGCAACTGATATGGGATGGAGGTAGTAAACATTTATAAATATGGATATCAAAAGTTGCAAGTTGCAACATCACTCTTGGTTTTCATCAATATATTATTATTGATTTTGATGAAAGTAAAATAATATTGTGGTCGAAGGATAGTTGAAACAATTTTTTTTCCATACTCGAGGTTGCGGATTCAAACCCTAGACATTGACAACTATTTTTTTTTTAATATATGAGAATAACATGGATAGATTGCTATTGGAATAGAGATGGTGACATGCACAGATTGTAACTCTTGTCTATGCTATATATATATACATATAGAAATGGGATCAAGTGAAAATTGTTTTCACCATGAAAAAGTAAAAGGGTACGTAGGAACATAAAAGGGTACGCGTGCGTTCATTAATGACATTTTTATAAATACTGACAACTTTGATGTTACCAGCACAACATTGATATTAGAAGTACGTGTACCCTTTAATCGTAATATATACCCTTTAATATCTTATATGTACCCCTTTTTTCAAGTCAACACTGATAGTTTTCAGTTTTCAGCAAAGCGTAGGTTTTTAGCGGAACCTAAAAACTAAAAACGAAAAACCTATGCTTTGTTAAAAACTGAAAATTATCAGTCCTGTCTTGAAAAAGGGGTACATCCCTATAAGATATTAAAGGGTACATATTTTGGTTAAGGGTACGCGTGCCTCTAACATACAGGTGTGTTGCTAACATCAAAGTTGTCAGTATTTACGATAATGGTATTAATGAATGTACACATACCCCTTTATGCTCATATGTACCTCCTTTACTTGGTTTTCACGGAGAAAATAATTTTATCTTGATCCTATTCCTATATATATATATAGAAATGAGATCAATGAGAAAGGTGAGAAGGTTTCATGTGCATATTTTTTGAACGAGAAATGCATATTTCACTTTTTAAGTTGTACATATATGCTCTTAAACTATAAGATGCACATAATAAAAGAGTTGCTCTTAGTTCAAATTAATATGCACAAATAATCCTTCTCATCTTCTCATTTTAAGAAACTTTTAATTTGATCCTAATTCTGTATAGGGTGAGAGGAATTTTTTATGCATAATCTTTGAACTAAATATGCATATTTTTTTAACTAAAAAAGAAATTTTTTTATGATGTGTATTTTTTTTAACTGAATGTGCATTTTATCGTTAAAGAGCATATACTTACAGGTCGAAAAATGAAATATGCAGATCCAGTTCAAAAAATATGCACATCCAATTCAAAAAATATGCACATCGATCCTTCTCACCCTTCTCATTTTTAGAATCTTCTCACTGGATCCCAACTCTATATATATATTTATGAATTTCTTTTAGAAGTCTTAATGTCACTTTTATGACAGAAGTTATTGTCCTCAGAGCAAAAGCGTCTATATATATATTAAAAAGCGTAAGCACATGTTGCAATTCGCCACGTGTCACTCTCCCTTATTTTCAAGGATATTCTCATAAAAAAGTGCAAATTATCCATAAGAAGCTTCGAACCCACGACCTCGAGTATGGAAGATAAATGTTTTAACCATTATGCCACTACATTATTGTTGCTTCTTTTATAAATACTTGTAATGATATTAATGTTTTAAATGAAAAATAATAAGTTACAATATTTTAATTGCTTCTATGAATAAAACTACTAAGTTATAACTTTTTTAATAACATTCTTCTACACCCAATCTTAGTTGTCAATTACTAAAGTATAATTCATATAAACCCCAGAGCATCGCCTAGGCATAAATACTAGTTAAACCTTCAAAATCTTATCACAGAAAGAGACAATTTGATCCTGGTCAACCCTATAAAAAGCATTTTCAAAAGGATAAATTGTGAATAACCACCTGTCAGATACACCAATTTTAAAATAACCACCTCAAATTGTTTTGCATTTAAATAACCACCTCTACTTACGTTCACGTTTTGAAATACCCACCTCTTAACGGAAAATCTTAACACCGTTAATTTTAGGGCTCAACTTTGTTAACTCCCTCCAAAATTTCACTAATTATCTTACTAATCTATAATTTGACTGGTCAAATCATGATTAACATTTTAAAAATCTTTTTTTATTCAATTTTACAATTTTTTAAACTATATATTTTTGATATATGACACGGTTATGGACACAAATTTCGAGACAATATTTAATCGCGTTTTTAACACTCAAGACTACGTTTTTTTGAAAAACGGACACCACCGTACGCCATTTATGGGCACGAATTTTGAGATTGTGGTTTTAGGAAGATGACAAATAAAGTAAATGAACGCATTTGTTAAAGTGTATTTTAGATACGAGTATATGATATAGGTTGCATAATAACGCTAAAGTTAGTTATACTTTTACGAATCTTATTTATTTTGAAAACTGGTAATAATGAATTGGCAAATGTATACTACCTTTCCAATTTTCGTATTTTTATGTTAAATGTTTGAGAAAAACTGAAATTACAAAATGCAAATAAAGCCCCCTTATTTAATTTGTTGATTTACTTTGTCTATCATCCTCCTACAATAGTGTATAAATAAGGGTCCGTTTTTTCAACTTTTTTCAGTCCTTATCAGAAAAAATAAGTTTAGGTAAGTTCAAATATCTGATAAGGTTGAATATGGTTTATCTAATAAAGTAAAATAAGGTTGAATAAGGTCAGATAAGGTCTAATAAAATAAAATAAATTCTGATAAGTTAAGATAAGCAAAAAAAAAGTTGAAAGGAACATAGCCCAAGTATGATTGCAAGTACTTTGAACAAAAGGACGTATACATTTTTTGTAGGTAAGAAGAATTTTCCCTATTAGGCCAAAACCCCGCATAAGTCCACCCGATCTAGATAAGCGGGCATGACACTTGAGATATGAGAGTAGGGGAAGGACTTGGGAGTCCTACCCTCAAATTCCTAGTGGGGAATTGGGGATTGAACCCCAAAGCTTAAGGTTGCAAGCATAGTTGTTAAACTCTCGATTCAAATTGTAGAATCTTACGATTTTATGATTCAGTTATAGTCATACGATTCAATCCACGATTCTTGTCTAGAAAAAACCTCAGGAATCTAAACCAAAATTTTTGAAGCTACCAAAGCTATTAGTAGACATATATGGTCCATATTATCTATGTAATGGCTAAAACACTACTTCCTATGTTTCGCAATACTCGCAACGTTTTTTGTTTGCACGCTATCCAATGCAATACTTTGAAACTCAAGATTTCTAATTATTGATAAGAAAAAATTATAAAAAGTTGATATTATGCTAGTACGCATTAAGACAAATCAAAAAAGACCCCACTTGACTATATTTTTTCTTATACACTTGTGAAAAAATATAACATAAGATTAATAGATGAATAGTGGTTACTATGCTAATGTTGCGAGTATTGCGAAACGGAGGAATTATTTTTTTCAATTCTTAGTCATTTGAAACTTATAAATGAGCAATATCTTGATCCTACGTGTTAGTATAATCTTATGATTTAACAATTTATTTCAACTATCTGATTCTAAGATCACTTTATGATTCAAAATAAAGTCTCAATTTTAACAACCTTGTTTGAAGGGGTTCTTTCCTTTAATTTTCATGATACCAAGCATTGCTTGGTGGTAAGTAACATGCTTGCGTCATACCTTTCGTCATTTTTAAGATGAATGTATCAAAATACAATGTACATAGATGGAATGAAAGCAACTTCTTCTTTTTTTAAACGATGACGAAGGATTGTTAATTTTATAGCCTATAGGTGCAAAGTATGAAAGCAATGTAGATCTAGTAATGTGTTTGTTTCTACATTCGTGCACTACTCTTTGTACTCTTCTGTTCTTCCTAATCTTGGGGAGTTCAAATTCTTATTAAAACATATATATACAGATATACTCTTTTTTCAAATTGACAGGAAGATGGAATTTTTTTTTTCAAATTATTTACTACGCAAGATTAAGCTAAAACTCGTCATCAAGTTATTGATCACATTTGGTCATACACATTATCCACTGTTGTGCATCAGTCAACCCTTTACAAACCATTGGCTCTAGGAGTAAGGGTGATAACGAGCCGAGTCAAATCGAGTTTTGCATAACTCGACTCGACTCGTAAATATTTCGAGTCGAACTCCATCTGAGTCAGTCACAATCGAGTCGAGTTATGAATCGAGTTTTAACCAACTTGGACGAACTCGAGTCGAGTTTGACTCGAGACAATCTCGAGCTATTTGCGAGTTTTGTAGTCTACTTTACACTCATAAGATAAATTTTATATAAAAATTGAAGATTTTAACCCTCTATTATATCATTCGAGTTTCTCGCGAGTCTTCGAGTCGAGTTTTGTGTATCTCGAATCGCTCTTATAAGCTGTTCGAATCGAGCTCAAGTTCGATCTGATCTAAATTGAGTCGCGCGTTGATCGGGCTTTGACAGAATTGAGCTCGAGAGCTCACAAGGTGTCTCGCTCGATTAGCACCCCTATCTAGGAGGGCCGTCTATGAAGGCGTGTAAAGTGGTGTACAACACAGGCCTTCAGACTCCAAAAATAGATATCATTAACTAATTTACAGAATTTTTTCCCAAAATAATGCTCCTCAGCAAAAAAATTCCCACTTTACCGTCACATTGAAAATAATTACCACAATACCGTCCACGTAAGCAAAGTCGACGTTTCAATTTTTTCTGGTTTGCGGAGTAATTTCGCTACCTGAAATAGCTAAATAAGACAAATTCGCTACTTGAAGTATAAACAATTTCGCTACTTCAAGTAGCGAATTTGTCTTCCAATTGACTCACAGCTAACTCTCTATAGCTTTTTCCGCCCACATTGATAATCCGGAAAGTGGGTATATCTTCAAGCTCACCATTTTTAAAGCTAAAATTTCCACTCAAACCTTCAAACAAGAGGTTTGGAAAACATTAATTCTTTAGATTTAGACTTTCTTGCTGCATTTTTAGCCTTGTTAATGGCATGTATCATATCATAGGCCCTCAAAGCAAACAAAGATGGAGTTGGATTATTTCTGGGTCTGACATGGAAGATATAGGAGGAAAAGCTATATGCCTGTCTATAATTGCATCAACAAACCTTAGTGAATCAGATAAAACAGAGAAATGAGCAGCATCCATGGGGAATAGATTGGTTTCTTCATAAATAACTGTCACTCTTCGCCATCGAAAATACCCAACAATGGCAGCAAGGCATTGCATATGAAATTTATTAGGGTAATTTGGTAATTAGACTCTTAGTAGATTCTGTAAAGATATTTTGTATCTCTATATATATGATGCCAGGCAACCTAAACAGGTAGCCAATTATTTCCAATACTCGTACATGGTATCAAGAGCCTAGGTTTAGAATTTTTTTCTCTCTCTTCCGCTCACATTCTCTAACCCTAAACCTAATTTTTTTTTTTTAATCCGGCCTCCTAATGACGGACAGGACTCCCACCGCCACTGGATCAACCTCCCTGCCGGACGTTTCTGCCGGCCACCGCAGCCCCACCACGCCGGTCCACCAACCGCGGGTGGCGCAGCTCCAACCGCAGCCTCAACTTGCTGCGTCAACGCTGACGGGCTCGCCTCACGCGCAGCCTCGTCTCTCCGCCACGAGCGTGGCAGCAGCCACCACTCTTGGTGGCGCGTCGTGGCTGAACCACCAGCCTGCCGCCTACACCAAGGCGCCGCTTCTGACACCGCTGCTGGCCCAGTCCAGCCTTTTTATGGGCGGCTCTCCGTCCACGAGTGCACCACGATTTCCTCCAGGGTTTGGCGCGCACTCCTCCTCTTATGCGCTTACCACCTATGCTCCACACGCCTCTTTGATTCCTCCTCCGCCATTACTTGCACATCAATTTAACAATCACGACATCACACGGTATGTGACCATTAAATTAACGACTCCAGAGGATTTTCTCGTCTGGAAGACTCAGGTTACATGTTTTTTGTTAACACATCAGTTACTTGGTATTGTTGATGGTACTGTCTCTATACCTTCATCTACTTGTGTTGATCACCTTGGCAATTCCACTCCTAATCCGCAATTCTACGAGCATTTATGTTTAGATCAACAAATTAAATTGTGGTTGTATGCTACTTTGTCACGTGATGTTATGCTTGATGTTCATGAGTTACATACTTCTGTTGAAATTTGGAATCGTTTGATGTCTAGATTTTTACATGCTAGTATGGCTAGGTCTATGGAATTGAAAGGTCGATTGAGTCATATGAAAAAGCCTGAACAGCAGACTATGGAGGTTTTTCTGCGTGAAATTAAGATTATTGTTGACTCCTTAGCTGCTATTTAGTGTCCTGTTTCTCAGTATGATCTTGTCCAGTATACTTTGACTGCATTGGATCAAGATCGAGATTATGATGCTCTTGTTACTACTTTGTTACAATTTCAAACGTCCTTGACGTTTGATGATCTTCGCCCCAAGCTACTTCAGCATGAGCAACGCCTTAAGGCTAAGCGTGCTTATGATGAGACCTCTCCTACTCATCAGGCTTTAGTGGCTGTTCAGTCTGGCTCTTCAGGTTCACAATCATCTTCTTCGGGTGGTTCGAATTCTAAAGGTCAAGGGGGTGGTAAAAACAAGAATCGGAACAATAATCGTAACAAGGGTGGTCGTGGCAACAATGGAGGTCGCGGCAATGGAGGACAGGGTGGTCGTGGCAATGCAGGCCGCACTAATGGTATGGGTAATTTTCATGATGTTTCGTATGTTAATTATTCTTGTGCCAATTATATTGCTAATGATTTGTCTTCAGCAGGAAGTAATCCATCTAACGGCAATTTAGCCACCACTCCTTCTTTAGATACTTGTGGTCTTTGTTGGTATCCAGGTCACCAAGCAGCTTATTGCCCTCAACGCTTTAATCATAGCTTTGTGCCTTCCTCTCCTGATGGTGTCACACGTGCCCTAGCTGCACTGTCTGTTGGTGGTGAAACAAATGACTCCGTTTGGTATCCAGATTCTGGAGCCGCATCTCACATGACCTCACAGGATGGTAAGCTATCTAACGCTCTTCCTTACACTGGTTCGAGTTCTATTGTTGTTGGTGATGGCACAAAACTTCCCATTAGTAAACTTGGAAATTTAACTCTGTCTTCCCCTAGTCGCCCCCTTCGCCTCACGAAGGTGTGTCATGTTCCCCAGTTAAAACATAATCTGATGTCTGTTCAAAAGTTATGTCAGGATAATTCTTGCATAGTTTGTTTTGACGAGTCTTCTGTTTGTGTTAAGGACAAGACCACGAGGGCAGTTCTGTTGCAGGGATTCAGTAGGAATGGTGTCTACCCTCTTCAGCCTCACATTCTCGAGTCAGAGTCGTCTTCCCGAGTTGGTTCAGAATCTTCCAGAGTCTGCCCAGAGTCGTCTGTCCCTGCTCTTATAGCAACCAAGGAGTCTGGAGATGTTTGACATACTCGCCTTGGTCATTCTTCTGCTAGAGTTTTAGGAAGTTTACGTTCACAAAACTTGATTTCATGTAATTCTAAGTTTCATGATGATTGCGTTCATTGCAAATTAGGAAAGATACATCGTTTGCCTTTTGAGTCTGTGACTCAACGTGCCCCTTACCCCTTATATTTGGTACATAGTGACCTTGGGCAATCGCCCGTTAAATCTAATCAGTTTTTTCAGTATTATGTGGTTTTTGTTGATGATTATTCACGTTTTTCTTGGCTATATCCACTTAAACTGAAAACTGATGTCTTTTCGACTTTCATAGCTTTTCAAAAACTTGTTGAGAACTTGTTTAATTCCAAAATTAAATTTTTCCAAAGTGATGGTGGACGTGAATTTGATAACACTCCTTTACTACAACATTTCTGTGATTCGGGAATTTATTTTCGAAAGTCTTGTGCTCGGACTCAAGCGCAGAATGGTGTTGCAGAAAGGAAACATCGAACCATTATCGAGATGGCACGCACTATGCTTATTCAATCTGAGTTGCCTACTCGATATTGGGTTGATGCGTGTTATACGGCGGTTTATACGATAAACCGTCTTCCCAGTTCGGCATTGCGGGGTTCATCCCCATTTGCTAAACTTTTTCATCGTCCCCCCTCTTATGAGTTTTTGAAATGTTTTGGTTGTGCCTGTATTCCGTTGTTTTTAGATCCTAAAATCAATAAATTACAGGCTAAGTCGATTCAATGCGTTTTTATTAGCTATGCTTCAAATTATAAGGGTTATCGATGTCTTGATCCTCTTTCTGGCAAAGTTTATACAAGTCGTCATGTGTTGTTTAGTGAACGTAAATTTCCCTATCGTTCTCTTGTGTCTAGCACACCCATTGGTTCGCCTATGACTGAGTCTCTTGACCCCTTAGGTTGGTTCCCGAGTCTTCCTTTGTCTAGTGACCCATCCCCCGAGCCCGCAGCACCACCGGAGCACGTGCAGCAACCCGCTGCCTGCCCACTGGGTGCATGCACGCCCGAGGGTCACCCACCTCCCAGCAGCCCTGCTGCCTGCCCGCAGGTGTGCCCCGCGCCCGCAGCCAGCCCCAACCCCCCTCAAAATCTGCTGACTGCCCGCTGGTGTGCCCCGCGCCCTCAGCGTCTCCCCCTCCCCCACACGCAGCTGCTGCCAGCCCGCAGCACCATCCCGCGCCCGCGGGATCTTCCCCTCCCTCGCCTTTTACTCCTCCCCTAGCCGTCCCACATGAGTCATCTTCATCTCCTATCGTCCCTCCCCCTAGGCGTCTTAGGAAGTCGCCTAGGTGTGTCGATCCTACTAATGTTCATACCATGACCACGCGTCTGAAAGACGGAATCATTTCAACTAGGAATTAATTGGATTTAAAAACCGATGTTGTTGAGTCTGAACCGTCTAATTTTAAGCAAGCGTCTAAAGATTCACGTTGGCAACAAGCCATGCGTGATGAGTATGAAGCATTAATTAAGAATGATACATGGGAACTTGTGCCTCGCAACAACAATAGAAACGCTCTTGGTTGAAAGTGGGTGTATAAGATTAAATATAATTCTGACGGTTCTGTGGAGCGGTTTAAGGCCAGGCTTGTTATTTTTGGTAATCATCAGCAGACAGGTATTGACTACTTTGAAACCTTTAGTCCTGTAATTAAGCCTACTACTGTTCGCATAGTTTTTACTCTTGCTGCTACTTTTAAATGGCCTATTCGTCAACTCGATGTCAAAAATGCTTTCCTTCATGGTTTCCTCAATGAGGAAGTCTATATGCGTCAGCCTCCTGGTTTTGAACACCCTTCTCAACCACATTATGTTTGTCGGTTACGAAAATCCATTTATGGTTTGAAGCAAGCTCCTCGAGCTTGGTTCTCTCGTTTCAGCAATTTTCTTCTCTCTATTGGTTTCAAGTGCAGCAGTTGTGACACCTCTATGTTCACTCTCAAACACAGTAGTCATATTATCATTCTCTTGCTATATGTTGATGATATTGTGCTTACAGGTAGTAGTTCCTCTTTGCTTCAGAAATTTATCAGTGTTCTCTCTGCTCAATTTGCTATGAAGGATTTGGGTGATTTGCATTATTTCTTAGGCATTCAGGTTTTACGTACTCCTCAGGGTTTGCTTTTGTCTCAAAACAAATATGTAGTTGATCTTCTTCAGAAATTTCATCTTCATACTGTCAAACCCGTACGTACTCCTGTTGTCTCTCGTGTCACTCTTTATCTTTTAGATGGTGAACTTCTTGCTGATCCCACAGATTATCGTAGTATGGTTGGTGCTTTGCAATATTTGACTATGACTCGTCCTGATATTGCCTATGCTGTTAATTCGGTTTCTCAATTTATGCATGCGCCTCGTACTACTCACCTTCATGCTGTGAAAAGAATTTTCAGGTATCTGCAGGGAACTTCTGATTATGGGCTATTTCTACATAGTACTGGCTCTCCTACTGTGACTGTTGCCTATTCTGATGCTGATTGGGCCGGGTGTCCTGACACTCGGCGTTCTACTACTGGCTATGTTGTCTTCCTAGGGAAGAATTTGATCTCCTGGCGTTCTAAGAAGCAACCTACTATTTCGAAGTCTTCTACTGAAGCTTAGTATCGTGCTGTTGCCTACACTGCGGCTGAAACAATTTGGATTCGTCAATTGTTAGCTGATTTAGGGTATTTTCATCGTCAGCCTACCATTCTCTATTGTGACAATGTTTCTGCTATGTATCTTACTGCCAATCCTGTTCATCATGATCGTAGTAAGCATATTGATGTTGATTATAATTTTGTTCGTGAGATGGTTGCTGAAGGTGGACTTCAGGTCAAGCACGTTCCGACACAGTTGCAGGTTGCTGATATTTTTACTAAGGGTCTTTCTTCTGAGTTGTTTTGTAAACATCGTTCCAAGCTATCCGTGATTCCTCCCCGTAAAGATTGAGGGGGTGTATTAGGGTAATTTGGTAATTAGACTCTTAGTAGATTCTGTAAAGATATTTTGTATCTCTATATATATGATGCCATGCAACCTAAACAGGTAGCCAATTATTTCCAATACTCGTACAAAATTAGTAAACAATTTCGCTACATGAAGTAGAGAATTTGTCTTCAAATTCTTCTGTTGGCTTATGTTGCTTGCTACTCTAAGTAGTCAAACAATTTCGCTATCTGAATCAGCGAATTTATGTGTAATTCGCTCTTTCAGATAGCGAATCAGCTGCGTGAAAAAACAAAAAAAAAATTCTTATGTTGACTTGCTTACGTAGACGGTATTGTGGGAATTAATTTCAATGTGACGGTAAAGTGGGAATTTTTTTGCTTAGGAGCATTATTTTGGGAAAAAAATCTAATTTACATTGTCTTAATCCACATTATGTAAGTACATTTTTAGGATAAACTTGAATAATTAGAACGGCGGCCTCCAACCTATTTAAGACGGTCCAAACTCTTATATAGTATGTTACGTTATGCATGTACAATAAATGATGTTAGCTCTCTGATATAAGTTTGTTTTTTGATACGACAGCCAGACATACGTGGGCATGAGGCTAAGGAGGAAATGATGCTTGGCAAGACATTCCATATACATATAACATATTGCATATTTCCTCCGATTTTTTTAGTAGGGAAAATATACACTATTTTAGAAGATTCATATAATGGGTGAGAGGTACAATGCGATAATTTTAACAATATTAACCTTATTGTCCAAAGAAAATATAGAAATGGTTTTTTTTTTCTCTCACCATCCATAAGTCGTCAAAAAAAAGTGGATTAAAGAAAAGTACGTATCACCAAGATAATGTTATGTTGGACCAATAAATATCATAGTCAATAGTGTACTTTTAAACCCTTGAAACATATCTATGGTGCATGCATATTTCAGCTGTCTGGTCTTGCAAGTATTGTAAGTCATTAAGGAGAATTTTGATAATTCATCGAGCTTTGATTTTCTGCATTTTCGCGCTAGTCGTCAATGGAAACCCATTCAAATCCTCTCTACAATTTATTCTTGCTATATGCATGTCACGTTATCGTTTTGCAACAATTGTAAGTATGTCATTGTGAAAATGACTTTGTTTTTAAAGTATTAAGCTCCAGCGATATTCCGGAGTTTTCGTGCTTTACAATTAATTAGTATGTAGTTAAATATAACAAATGTAAAAAATATCATTAATTAATACTCCTTCTGTCCCACTATTGCAACAGTTTGACTTTTATACTATTCATATGTCTTACTTCAACAATGATTCTTAACTAACATATAAAACCAAATGTTAGTAAATAAGATGTTCTTAGATTTTTCTTAATATATCAATTTGACATTTCAATTTTTCATAATTTTTACTAATTGATAGTCACCTATATTAATGGTCAAAGTTATGTATTGGTAAATGTGTCAGTCAGCTGTTGCCACTGATATGGGATAGAGGTAGTAAACATATATAAATATGGATATCAAAAGTTGCAAGTTGCAACATCACTCTTGGTTTTCATCAATATATTATTATTGATTTTGATGAAAGCAAAATAATGTTGTGGTCGAAGGATAGTTGAAACAATTTTTTTCCATACTCGAGGTTGCGGATTCAAACCCTAGACATTGACAACTATTTTTTTTAATATATGAGAATAACATGGATAGATTGCTACTGGAATAGCGATGGTGACATGCACAGATTGCAACTCTTGTTTATGCTATATATATATATATATATATATATATATAGAAATGGGATCAAGTGAAAATTGTTTTCACCATGAAAACCAAGTAAAAGGGTACGTAGGAGCATAAAGGGGTACGCGTGCGTTCATTAATGACATTTTTATAAATACTGACAACTTTGATGTTACCAGCACAACATTGATATTAGAAGTACGTGTACCCTTTAATCGTAATATATACCCTTTAATATCTTATATGTACCCCTTTTTCAAGTCAACACTGATAGTTTTCAGTTTTCAGCAAAGCGTAGGTTTTTAGCGGAACCTAAAAACTAAAAACGAAAAACCTATGCTTTGTTAAAAACTGAAAATTATCAGTCCTGTCTTGAAAAAGGGGTACATCCCTATAAGATATTAAAGGGTACATATTTTGGTTAAGGGTACGCGTGCCTCTAACATACAGGTGTGTTGCTAACATCAAAGTTGTCAGTATTTACGATAATGGTATTAATGAATGCACACATACCCCTTTATGCTCATATGTACCTCCTTTACTTGGTTTTCACGGAGAAAATAATTTTATCTTGATCCTATTCCTATATATATATATATAGAAATGAGATCAATGAGAAAGGTGAGAAGGTTTCATGTGCATATTTTTTGAACGAGAAATGCATATTTCACTTTTTAAGTTGTACATATATGCTCTTAAACTATAAGATGCACATAATAAAAGAGTTGCACTTAGTTCAAATTAATATGCACAAATAATCCTTCTCATCTTCTCATTTTAAGAAACTTTTAATTTGATCCTAATTCTGTATAGGGTGAGAGGAATTTTTTATGCATAATCTTTGAACTAAATATGCATATTTTTTTAACTAAAAAAGAAATTTTTTTATGATGTGTATTTTTTTTAACTGAATGTGCATTTTATCGTTAAAGAGCATATACTTACAGGTCGAAAAATGAAATATGCAGATCCAGTTCAAAAAATATGCACATCCAATTCAAAAAATATGCATATCGATCCTTCTCACCCTTCTCATTTTAAGAATCTTCTCACTGGATCCCAACTCTATATATATATTTATGAATTTCTTTTAGAGGTCTTAATGTCACTTTTATGACAGAAGTTATTGTCCTCAGAGCAAAAGCATCTATATATATATTAAAAAGCGTAAGCACATGTTGCAATTCGCCGCGTGTCACTCTCCCTTATTTTCAAGGATATTCTCATAAAAAAGTGCAAATTGTCCATAAGAAGCTTCGAACCCACGACCTCGAGTATGGAAGATAAATGCTCTAACCATTATGCCACTACATTATTGTTGCTTCTTTTATAAATACTTGTAATGATATTAATGTTTTAAATGAAAAATAATAAGTTACAATATTTTAATTGCTTCTATGAATAAAACTACTAAGTTTTACCTTTTTTAATAACATTCTTCTACACCCAATCTTAGTTGTCAATTACTAAAGTACAATTCATATAAACCCCAGAGCATCGCCTAGGCATAAATACTAGTTAAACCTTCAAAATCTTATCACAGAAAGAGACAATTTGATCCTGGTCAACCCTATAAAAAGCATTTTCAAAAGGATAAATTATGAATAACCATCTGTCAGATACACCAATTTTAAAATAACCACCTCAAATTGTTTTGCATTTAAATAACCACCTCTACTTACGTTCACGTTTTGAAATACCCACCTCTTACCGGAAAATCTTAACACCGTTAATTTTAGGGCTCAACTTTGTTAACTCCCTCCAAAATTTCACTAATTACCTTACTAATCTATAATTTGACTGGTCAAATCATGATTAACATTTTAAAAATCTTTTTTTATTCAATTTTACAATTTTAACTATATATTTTTGATATATGACACGGTTATGGACACAAATTTCGAGACAATATTTAATCGCGGTCTTAACACTCAAGACGACGTTTTTTCGAAAAACGGACACCACCGTACGCCCTTTATGGGAACGAATTTTGAGATTCCCTACGAAACGAGTACCTACAAGCCGGATTTTCTGGCATGTACTTCGAGCATATTTGAATAAAAAACGTACGAAATCTCGATATTCGTGCCCATAAAGGGCGTACGGTGGTGTTAATTTTCGAAAAACCGTCGTCTTGAGTATTAAAAACGCAATTAAATATTGTCTTGAAATTTGTATCCATTATCGTGTCATCGATCAAAAATATATAGTTTTAAAAATTGTAAAATTGAATAAAAAAAAGATTTTTAAAATGTTAATCATGATTTGACCAGTCAAATTATAGATTAGTAAGGTAATTAGTGAAATTTTGGAGGGAGTTAACAAAGTTGAGCCCTAAAGTTAACAGTGTTAAGATTTTCCGATAAGAGGTGGGTATTTCAAAATGTGAACGTAAGTAGAGGTGGTTATTTAAATGCAAAACAATTTGGGGTGGTTGTTTTGAAATTAGTGTATCTGACAGGTGGTTATTCACAATTTATCCTTTTCAAAACTCTTTGGAGCATCCAAAAATACTAGTCAAGGACATAAAAGATATCTTGAAGAACTTCCATGTTGTTACTATCATGCCTATTTTTCGGGTAGTGAATTGTGTAGCAAATCACCGCAAAGGCTACACATACACTCGATGTATGTAAGCTACACATACATTAAGTTTTTTTGTTACTACTAAAATGTATATTGTTACTAAAATTTACAAATTTATAATATTTCGACAGATAATTTTATTTTTAATGATTTTTTTATCGCTGTTTAAAAATTCTGTTTTATGAAGTTTTCTTTGTTTAGATTTGTAAGAATCCTTGTTTAAAAAAATAAGAATTGTAATTTTTTTTCCAAATTTATTCATATATTAGCTTCATTGTTCCTCTTCACCACTTTTCTACTATTGATTTCTAGCAAATTTTCCTGTCGTTTTCAATAATTTAATTTGTTTGTAAAAAAATAATGTTACATTTTCATCTATACCATGTAATAAAATTCAATTCAGAATATAGTATTTCAATCGTCAATGTATTATGTAAATTCAAATATCGTTAATTAACAAAAACAAGTTCAAACAATTGTAAGTTTGTAATTTTTAGTAACAATATGCATTATAGTAGTAACACATACATTCACTGTATGTATGGTCCACATACACTTGGTGTATGTGTATCCAAATTGTGACATTATGTGACATTATATTCAACAACCTAGTCAAGATATCAACCTTCAGCTAGCTGGATCCGAAACTTCAAAAATTAATGTCATTAGATTACTCTAACTCAGTCTTCTACATTAAGAGAAGGGCGGCTTGAAAATCTCCTTCTATCTCTTAAAAACTGTCACTTTTGTGAATGATAATCTTTTTAGAGTCCTTAACCAGGAGTAGTAGTGATTAGTTGTGGGCAATATCATGTGGTTTTTGAGCATTACAACTTAGTTGTTATATATAGCTAATTGATGTTATTTGGTAATTAAAAGTATCTAATGTTATTTGGTGTGAAAATTCATCTAAAAGAAGGAAACGAGTCATCTCATTTATGATCCGAAGTTCAAAAATGGTACTTTAACTATTGAATTCCATTTTCTACCAAAAATATATAGTACAAAAGTTATTAGAATACTTTAACTATTGGTTTCCAATTTCCACCAAAAATACATACAAATATTTAGACATAAAGTTAGATCAACCTATGCACACATGCTCTTATAACAATCCCATTTGATTTTACTCTAACTCAACACTATCCCTAGAAATCGTGCACCAACCTAATCGTCCTTTTTGTCTTTTTCTCTTTCCCTTACTTCTTTTTGAATCTCCAACTATAGTAGATAACTTTTGTAAAAACTTAACTCAACATACAAACGGAATAGATTGAACTTGTCACCAAATAGATTAAAAGTCACTAAATAGATTAATCTGGTCACTAAATAGATTAAAATGGTCACTATATATAGAATGGTGGTCTGTTTTCTTCTTAATATTATTATGTTTGTTAAGAAAGATGAGAAACAAGAAGAGAGAAAAACCAATGAATTGTATTGATCTTACTCTTGGTGCAAATGTTACATTTACCTCTCCTCTATTTATAGTAGGAGATTTTACTATTTACATAACCTAAAGTCAACAATAGGTTAATTTAGGTGCATGGAGGGAAGAAAATTTTGCCATGCATTGAATGCATGTACATGTGCATGGGTGCGCATTCACATTACTTTGATATAATTCATAACACTCCCCCTTGAATGTCCACTGAATAGTATATATATTTGTCTCGTTAAAAACCTTGTCAAGTAAAACCCAGTGGGATGAAAAACTTGATCGAAGGGAAAAAGAGTACAACTTTTATTCCCTTTATATGCTTAAACAAACTGCCTCATTAAAAACATTGTCAGGAAAAACCCAATGGGATAAAAACCTGATCGAAGGGAAAAAGAGTGCAGTGCATATAATACTCCCCCTGAATCATAGGTCACGAAGATGTCGCATTCCGATCTTGTGCACTAGTTGTTCAAATTTCTTCGAGGGAAGGGATTTCGTAAATAGGTCAGCAAGATTTTCACATGACTTGATTTGTTGGATGTTTATCTTCCCTTCTTTCTGTAGATCATGTGTGAAAAAGAGTTTTGGAGATAAATGTTTAGTTCTATCTCCTTTGATATACCCTTCGCTGACTTGGGTGATACAAGCTGTATTATCTTCATAAATCAATGTTGGATTGTCTGTAACCGCGTTCATCCCGCATTCTTCTTGGATATTACGGATCATTGACCTGAGCCAAACGCATTCTCGCCCAGCTTCATAAAGGGCGATCAATTCAGCATGATTTGATGATGTCGCAGTTAATGTCTGTTTCGTCGATTTCCATGATATTGTCGTATCTCCGTAAGTAAATACATACCCAGATTGTGATTTAGCCTTCTGAGGATCTGATAAGTATCCAGCATCTGCGTAGCCTATGAGTGATGCATTTTGCTTTGATTGATAGAATAATCCTAGGTCATGCGTTCCTCGGAGATAACGTAGTAAGTGTCGGATTCCGCTCCAATGTCTCTTTGTTGGTGAATTACTATATCTAGCCAACAGGTTTACTGAGAAAGCTATATCCGGTCGAGTGTTGTTAGCCAGATACATCAAGGCACCAATTGCACTTAGGTATGGTACCTCAGGACCGAGAACTTCTTCACCTTCTTCTCGAGGTCGGAATGGATCGTCTTTCACATTCAGAGATCGGACTACCATTGGAGAACTTATCGGGTGTGACTTATCCATATGAAAACGTTTCAGAACCTTTTCAGTATAATTTGATTGATGGACAAAGATCCCATCTCTCAAATGTTCTATTTGTAAGCCAAGACAAAATTTTGTCCTCCCAAGATCTTTCATTTCAAATTCTTTCATCAGGTACCTTGCAGTTATTTCGAGTTCTTTAGGAGTTCCAATGATGTTCAGATCGTCCACATAAACTGCAATTATAGCAAATCCAGATTGAGATCGTTTAATGAAAACACAAGGACTGATTTGATTATTCTTGAATCCTTCTTTCATAAGGTATTCACTGAGACGATTGTACCACATTGTTCCAGATTGTTTGAGTCCATACAGTGATTTTTTCAACTTTATCGAGAGCATTTCTCTGGATGTATGTTTCTCTGGTAGTTTAAGCCCATCAGGGACCTTCATATAAATATCAGTATCTAGTGACCCATATAAGTATGCAGTCACGACATCCATCAACCTCATTTGGAGTCTTTCAGAAACTGATAAACTTACCAGGAACCTTAGCGTAGTTGCATCAACTACTGGAGAATACGTCTCGTCATAATCAATCCCTGGCATTTGGGAGAAACCTTGAGCAACGAGTCTTGCTTTGTATCTAACAATTTCATTTCTCTCGTTGCGCTTTCTGACAAATACCCACTTATGTCCCACAGGTCTTACACCCGTTGGTGTATGGGTTATTTCTCCGAAAACTTCTCGCTTTTCAAGCGATTTTAGTTCTGCTTGGATTGCTTCTTTCCATTTTGGCCAATCTTGTCTTCGGCGACATTCGTCTACGGTTTTTGGTTCTATATCATCCTCATTAGATACCATTTCAACCGCTATGGAGTAAGTAAAGATTTCATTTATGACAACATTCTTTCGATTCCACTGTTTCTTTGTATAGGCATAATTAATCGAAATTTCATTGTTGTCGATGCTTTCATGTTCCTCGCTATTTGGAACAACTTCATCTTTTTCTCCATTTTGAATTTCATGGTTCTCAATTGGAGGAACAATCATTTGTTCATCTCGCCTTTTATTTTTCTTGGTTTCGAATCTTTCGAACCAGGTGGCCTTCCACGCTTTCGGCGTGCCATAGATTCATTTTCAATTGCCTTATTATCTATAGGAATTTCAATACGTGCAGGAGCATTCTCTGCTGGTATATGCGACTTTGTCACTTTCTTACTATCAATGAATGCATCAGGCAATTGATTTGCAACACCTTGTAAATGAACAATTTTCTTAACTTCTTGCTCACAAGAGTTTGTTCGTGGATCTAGAAAAGATAATTGTGTTGCATTCCATATGATTTCTATATCTTTCTTGTTTGGGTCCACTTTCTCTCCCCCTAAGGCTGGGAATAGGCTTTCATTAAAATGACAATCGGCAAAACGAGCCGTGAATAAATCACCTGTCATTGGTTCAATGTATTTTATAATAGATGGTGATTCAAAACCAACATATATTCCCAGCCTTCGTTGTGGACCCATTTTTGTACGCAGGGGTGGAGCAATAGGGACATACACTGCGCATCCAAAAATCTTTAAATGTGAGATGTTTGGTTCTCGATCGACCAAATACTAATTGTAATGGTGAGAATTTATGATACGCAGTTGGTCTCAATCGAATTAACGATGCTGCATGTATTATGGCATGACCCCAAGCAGATGAAGGCAATTTTGATTTCATTAATAGTGGCCTTGCAATTAATTGCAATCTTTTTATTAATGATTCAGCAAGACCATTTTGTGTATGAACATGAGCCACTGGGTGCTCCACATCAATCCCAATGGACATACAATATTCATTAAATGTTTGGGATGTAA
Source organism: Patellifolia procumbens (assembly GCA_947645195.1). Lineage (NCBI taxonomy): Eukaryota > Viridiplantae > Streptophyta > Magnoliopsida > Caryophyllales > Amaranthaceae > Patellifolia > Patellifolia procumbens. The sequence goes on from CANSGD010000429.1 coordinate 3,916,324, forward strand.
ATTCCCCAGCATTATCAAGTCTTATTCTTTTAATTATATAATCCGGGAATTGAGTTCTCAATCGAATGATTTGAGCAAGAAGCTTTGCAAATGCAATGTTTCTGCTTGACAAAAGGCTTACATGTGACCATCGTGTTGAAGCATCTATCAATACCATAAAGTATCGAAATGGTCCACATGGGGGATTAATTGGCCCACAAATGTCTCCTTGAATTCTTTCTAAGAATGATGGAGATTCTGTTGCAATCTTATTTATAGAAGGCCTTATTATCATTTTGCCAAGAGAACATGCAACACATGCTAATTCATTTGACTTGGGGATCCTCACATTACTTATTGAATGCCCGGTCGAATTGCCAATTATTTTATGCATCATGCCTGTTCCAGGATGACCCAAACGGTCATGCCATAGATCAAATAATGTTTTATTGTCTAACTTCCGGTTAGATATCATATTTATCTCAATGGGACGTATATCAATCCGATATAATCCCGATGTATATGCTGGAAATTTTTCACATATATATTTCTTGCCATGTCTATCCTTTGTGATGCACAAGTACTCAATTTCATTTTCTGTCATAGTTTCCAAATGAAAACCATTTTGACGTATGTCTCGAAAACTTATGAGGTTTCTTCGAGATTTGCTTGAGTATAATGCATCGTTAATGGTTAACTTTGTTCCATTCGGGAGCATTATGTGAGCCTTTCCGGATCCTTCTATCAATTTAGCTGATCCCGAGATAGTGTTGACATTACCTTGAAACATCATAAGCTCTGAAAAATACTCTTTATTTTTCAATATTGTATGCGTTGTTCCACTATCCAGGAGGCATTGGTATCCAGATCCATTTTCTGGTAGATCCATATCTTCATAATAAGAAGCAAGTTTAGGAATTAATGAGAAAATGCATATTTCATTAATAATAAGAGAGTAGTACAATACTTAAATAAAGCACACAGAAAAGAAATACATGATTACTTAAATAAAGCATACAGAGAGGAAATACATGATTTGATTAACAAGAAAATAGGTAGTTTTAAACTTTGTTAATTTCCCCCCAAAGTAAAGTCATTTTCAATTTCGGCTCCATCCATGAAAAAATCAGAAGCATCAAGAATAGGCAAAGAGGTATTTGCCTTATTCACAAAATTCGCTTCCGCATCTTTTCCTTTATTTCTTTTGGAAGCTTGGTAGAGTTCTGTCAAATGTTTGGTCGTACGACATGTACGTGCCCAATGTCCAGTCATACCACACTTGTGGCATGTATCTTTCCCTTTGTGATTATTTTTGTGGTTGCCTTGATGCCCCCATTCTGTATTTTTAAAATTATTATTATTACGGGGGAAATACTGGCCTTTACCACGTCCTCGTCCTCGACCACGGTTATTACCGCGTCCTCTACCACGGCCATGGTGATTTCCCCTTCCACCTTTGTGTATAGCATTTGCTTCTGGATCATTATTTTCAATTGCATTAGCCTCATGAGAGGCTAAAGATCCAGCAGGCCTGAGGTTATGATTTTTCAACAGGAGATCATTGTTTTGTTCCGCCACTAGTAGTACAGAGATTAACTCAGAATATTTTTTAAAACCTCTTTCCCGATATTGTTGTTGCAGTATTATATTTGTGGCATGAAACGTTGAGAGCGTTTTTTCTATCATTTGCTCTTCTGTAATGGGATGGCCACATTGTCTCAAGGTCGAGGCAATTTTAAATAATGCTGAGTTATAATCACTGACGGATTTGAAATCCTGGAACCTCAGATTGGTCCAGTCAAAACATGCCTTAGGAAGGAGCACATGTTTGTGGTGCCCATACCTTTCACGTAGGCTGTCCCAAAGTTCATTGGGATCTTCTAGTAAAAGATATTCAGTTTTTAAACTCTCATGCAAGTGATGCCTTAGAAAGACTAAGGCTTTTGCCTTTTCTTGTTCACTTGCTATTATTTCTATGTTTGTTCCGCCTTGGCCTGCTTCAGTGGTAAGTTCTTTAATAGTATGATCTAATCCTTGAGCCTTTAGATTGATTTTGGCATCTGCAATCCAATCCGAAAAATTTTGTCCAGAGAGGTCCAGGATGTTGAATTGTCTTTTTATTAGATCTCCCATTTTAACTATAACCAGATAATAATATAAAATCAGTAAATGATAATAAATCATATATAATATCTCCCCCTGATTTATATCATTACATTTACACATGAATACTTAAAACAAAAAAAAACAACAATAAAACATAATAATAAGAATGCTAAAGAAAACAAAGACAAAAAAACTTCCTAAATGAACAACAATAAAAACATACAATAATAATAAGGCAAAAAAATGCAAAAAAAATACACTTGAAGACAAAAGTGATGATAATCACGTGCATTTTTGCCAATTTACCGGGGAGAATTTAGGCGGTGTTAAGGTTCCTACTTGTGCATTAGGAGAAAGAGCATTAACGCCATGAGAAGGATAAATAAACCGGCTATAATGAATAGGTAGAGTTTTATTTTCCTAAAATCTTCCTCAAAAGAAGAAGATGAGGGTGGAGGGCGGTTGCTGTCGGCGTTAAACATGGTGGCCGGAAAAAATGGAGGAAAGAAAGAAAATTTTTGTGGGTTTGAGCAAAAGATGGAAAGAAGATAAGAGATATGTGGTGAAATTGGGAGTGGGTAATCCGCTTTTATAGAGGATTATCCTTAACTGTGCAGTTTGTTGTATATTTATCTACAGTTATTCAAAGAATATAATGCAATAAAAATTTAGTTGGAGTATTTATGGGTACTAAATATAATTTGTTCACTATTATGCATGTCGGTAAGTGTAAAAATGATAATAAATGTAACTACAAATGTCATATAAAGGAAATAGCACATAGTAAGAAATAAATATGTACTAGGGTTCTAGGTTAGCTACTCCTGCATATATTGACAATAATGCATGTGAATAGGCAAAAGGTATCAATAATTTTACTACTGTCAGCCAGCCATATAGGCGGCAAATTTCAAAAAAAATCCTGCCATATAGGCGGTGATTTCAAACAATAACCTGCCATATAGGCGGTTCAACAGAAAAATAAAATAACATAAAGTAAAATGTCCTTGCCCTCCATAAAGGTGGCGTTATTGTCAAATTATTTATTATTTATTTTAGGGGCTAGTGGCATGAATGGTATAAGCATGGTGGACCGAACTATCATCCTAGACTTGTAATTCATAGATAAACCTCCAGTTTAGCCACTAGTTCCTTCCTGTTCCTCTCTGTTTCTTTTATTATTTGGTGGTGGTGGATTTTCAGTTGGTGGTGCTGGAGGATTAGTATTGGTGTTAGGAACAGGGGTTTGTGGATTTTCACCGGTACGAACATTAGTACCATTGTTGAGGTCAGTGCGAAAAGGATGACTTACTGTCCCCCTTGCTGGGTTAGTAGCAAAAGGGACGGTGTTACGCTCTACAATTAAATGTACACAACAGAGAGAAACATTGTGGAAACTAACGTTGATCCCGTTACTTTGTTGATCCATGTTAGGATAGTGAAAGGTTGAGACTAAAAAAAATGGATACCGGAGTTTGAAAGATTGAAGGTTGAAAATACCTTTCGGTTTTTTTGTAAGCAAACTCATGCTGATAACGTGTTAAGAAAGATGAGAAACAAGAAGAGAGAAAAACCAATGAATTGTATTGATCTTACTCTTGGTGCAAATGTTACATTTACCTCTCCTCTATTTATAGTAGGAGATTTTACTATTTACATAACCTAAAGTCAACAATAGGTTAATTTAGGTGCATGGAGGGAAGAAAATTTTGCCATGCATTGAATGCATGTACATGTGCATGGGTGGGCATTCACATTACTTTGATATAATTCATAACAATGTTTGAATTGTTGCCTAATTTTAATATAAAAGTAAGTGGTTTCTTACAAGATCAACCCTTATATATATGATATATACCATCGTAAATTTTGGTTAAAGCAGCAATACTAGAGCGATGTAGTTATTATTAGATCTCTTTCTTCTGTATTGTGTTTTGAGTTTGAATCTCACATTAATAATGTTTGTGTTAGGGCTCTATGTTTTTAAGTTTTTTTTATGACGATATACACATTTGTTTAACTTTGTTTTAAAAGGGGATCTACTGCCTCATTGCTTCACATGTGTTTCCAGTATTTATCTTGTGCATTCTATAAAAACAAAGGATGGGGTACTATTCATAGCCCGTATTTACTAGGACACAACCCGTATTTATTAATGAAATGTCACTTTTACCTTTACTAACCCCCCTCCTTATCTTTCCATCCACCACTCTCTAACCTTCACTACCACTCTCTAACTTCCACGATTCTCTTCAACATTCAACCATTCCTCCACACACATCCATCATTCTCTTCAACCATTCACCATGCCTCCAAGCTAAGAACGAAGAAGTCAAAGGCCGGGCAGTTGATGCTGCAACCGCCACTGCTGCCACCGCTACCGCCACTGCCGTCACCGCCACCGCCACAACCGTCCCCCTCAATGGAGGCGCCACCACCGCCACCTTTACGACGCCAAGTAAGTTTTTTAAAAAAATTTAACACCAACCACCGTTTGCAATGAAGGCCGAGTTTTTGGGAAAAAAATGATGAAAACACGGAATCTGGATCTGGTTCCGTGTTTTCGTCTCAAAAATCATTTTTTAAAAACTTGTTGTTTAATGTAAGCTAAGGTTGTTTTACTTAAATTCTTTGTAAAAAATCATTAAATATCAGTTTTGGGCGTGTTTTGGGCATTTTTTAAGGGCGAAAAACACGTAACCGGACCCAAATTCTGATTCCCTGTTTTCCAAAAAATCAAATTTTTTTATTTCTGGGTTCACGGAAACGGAATCTAGGTCCGGTTTCGTGAATTTGTGGAAAAATGTTTGAATATGTTTTGAATTTTAACGAAAAAAAGTTTTTTATTCTCAATATATGAAAATGATGGAACCGAATGGGGATCCGATTTCCTCCATGGTGGAAAGGGATTGGCTATTCGGTACCACCATGACAGGAACCGGATCCGGTTCCGTCATTTTCACTGAATTTTTTTTCCTTTTTCCGCAAGCTTATTTACATATTTTCAATTAACCTTCAATTTTATTAGTTATGAAAATTTTTGTTTATTTTGAATTTTATTATTTGTTATTGTTTAGTTGAGATTTTGTTTTTAAATTATTTTATATATTAATAATATAAAATTGTGTAGATAATTAATAACTAATGTTAATATTGCTTATAATTATTGAATTATTTAATAATAATTCATTAATATTCATTAATAATTAATAATATTTAATTATTAATGATAATTATTTATATATTTTATTTAGTAATCTCGTTAAATAGTGTCTATTTTTTTAATAATAATAAAAATTAGTTCATTGCTATAATAATTAGTTTGGAATTTGTAATGTGTTCGCATTTATTAATAATTAGTTTAGAGTAATTAGTTGCGAATATTTATTAATAATTAGTTTATAATAGTAACACCATATGTTTAGAATAATTAGTTTAGAACAAAAATAATACTCCCTCCGTTTTTTTTGTTTGTCCCATTTACTGTAGCTCCAAATGCCAAGGAGAGTGATGTCATAGGCATGTGGGTGGGGACAACAATTAAAAAGTTCACTTATTTTATAGTAAATTGGTGATTAAAATAGATGAGAGAAGATTATAAGGTACATGTGGGACCAAAAAAGTGATAAAGTAGGGGTAAATGAGTAATATAATTTTTCCATATAAGGAAAGATAAAAAAGTAGGACAAACAAAAAGAAACGAACAAAAACGGAAAGTAGGACAAAAAAAAAGAAACGAAGGGAGTAATAATTAGTTCATGATTGTTAATTAGTTAGAAATGAAATATATAATATCATTGTCAATTAGTAATCACGTTAAATAGTGTTGATATTTGTTAATAATAATATAAATTAGTTCATTACGATAATAATTAGTTTAGAATTGGTTATGTTTTTGCATTTATTAATAATTAGTTTAGAATAATTAGCTGAGAATATTTATTAATATTTAGTTTAGAATAGTAACACCATATGTTTAGAATAATTAGTTTAGAATAGATGATAATAATTAGTTCATGATTGTTAATTAGTTAGAAATGAAATATATAATATCATTGTTAATTATATGTTTTCATTCCTAGTTTCAGAATTGTTCGTTATGAAAGAAGAAAAATTAAATCTTATTTATATTATTGAATTACTAGACACGTGGCAGGAAATCATCACCTATTGTTCATGTTCGCTATGATGATCAATCTGGTCCTCGGCATACTCAATCTCGGGGCGTGGATGCCTCCATTAGGAGGACTCGGGACATGGCACGGGCCAATGAGTATGTCCAGTCAAAGCACTCTAGTGTTGGTACGTGTTCTGATGGTGCTGACGATTCTGAGGACACGACTGATTTGCAGACGCAGATATGGATGGTTCAGAGGAGGGTCGTATAACTGTTAGGTTGAAGAAGGATAAAGGAGGTAGGTTTGTCAGGGGGGTCTTCTAGCACGAGTCAAAGTAGAAGGAGAGTGTTGAAGAATGCAGACAAATCATGGTTGGTTCAGGGACCTATGCCGAGAGGTCCCATTGATGGTAGTGTGATTCCTAGTTTTCCGGGTCACATCGCTTTGAGTTTGTGGTTAGGAGAAATGTCAATACAAAACCATAAACGACAAGTTAGATTACTCTACAAATCTGTTCCAATGACGTTGCCTCTCAACATATTGTTGATCCCATCCAATAACTCTATCTCCATGAATATCTCGCCAAATCCCACATAAAGGCGGTATGAGATGATTTTCAGCTAACTCTAATCTGATGTAGTGTTGATAACTCCCCAAACATGCAATACAGAACTCGGATGTTGGCCCAGTAGCTATGTCCAGGGCACGCCAAAGAAGAATGGTAAGACATGGAAACAATGATCCTTGCGGGCCAACTGAGAACAAAAAAATTGTTGCATTGAAAAACGCAGCTATAGGAAACAAGTCTTGATGTACAACCATCCAATGATTTTCCAAACAAGAACCCCCTGTCCATCTGATCCGATCAATATTACGATCAATCCCATCGAAATACACTATGGAGTAGGTTTCACGATAACCTGCAATCTCATTAGCGTTCATCATCCGTGCCATCGTCCAATGCTGCTCACCACCAAGAAATAGATCCGCAACACAACAACATCCACAGTTGCCATCTGAAGCGACATCTGTCCATCCCACTATAAAATCCCGAATAACTCCAGGGATACGTCTGTAGTAAGGAAATTGATCCATATCCATATGAGAACAGCCTGTTATATAGAAAGAACAAATTGTAGTTAAAACGGCAAATAAAATTATATATGAAAAAAAGTTAAAATGTTCACCCGAGTAAAATCGTATACCAGCCGATGCAGATAAGTCCATGGATGAACCTGATTGTGCTCTGTCCTGACTTGATGTAGAAGGATCTGGTGTAGATCTACCGCAACCTCGACCATGGCCACGACTGCGACCCGTGTACTCAAACCCGCTAGGTCTCTCCTAATGGAGTAATGACTTCTTTGCCGAGTAAGGCGACCTCTTTTGGTCAAATTAACATCTGGTTCCTCAAAACCGACTTGTTCGGGGTGCAAGTGTGAGTAAAGAAGTTGGTTTACACTTCTACGAACACTAGGATCACTAGTGTTGACCTCGTTAATCGGTGTCTAGAACAAATCAACATCCGGAGCTTCCTCGGCTACAAACTCTGGGACATCTACCCCATCTCCAATGACTAATGTCTTCCAATAATGGTAAATTTGGTTAAGGTACAAACCCGTGCCAGCTAAGATGGTTCTATGTATAATGCATGCCCACGGGATACTATCAGTACGCAATAATGCACATCCACAACGAACATAAACCTCATTCGCTAACTCTCTCATTCGGTTTTCCTCGGCTAATAACAGCTGAAGGCAGTAATGGGAAACACATCCATTTAGATTTCTCAAAGCCAACCCCTGATACATGGCCCCATGTCGTCGACAAGAAGACTTGAGAGCAATCTCAACCTTCTTAATTTGGTTACCGATGTGATCATGGATTGCATTGAATACAGTGTCAAGGGCTCTTGTGTTGAACCATATCCATTGTTTCAACGATGAATGTGCACTCTCAACTCTACATGTAGACGTGTTACCCAAGTGGAGTACATCATTCGTCCAAGATGAACATAAATTTTCTTTATATGGAAGCCATGTAGCATTGACATAATAACCCTTGGAAAACATTACGAAGAATTTGTCATCTCCATGTAGGCCATCAAATATTCTTCTACACCGGATGCCTCTATAAGTTTCTTCCATCGATCGTTTACAAACCGGTTCCCAGATTCCTTGTCACCCCCACAAAGTTTGGTGACCTTAGCCCCAACATCTTGTTGATGTGCCATATGCATAATAAGTGATGAGAGTTAGGAAAGATAGATTCAACAACATTCATGAGTCCCATTTCCCGACCAGTAACGATAGCCGCCGGTGTGAATTGAACACCAAGTACTAACTTGAATTTCTCGATAATCCAAGTATAACTAACCGTGGTGTCATTTTCTATTATGGCCCAACCAATTACGAAGTTGTGGTTGCAAGGGGTCATGCCAATCAACTCAACAAGTGTCATATTGTACTTGTTAGTTTTATATCTTCCATCAATTCCAACTACATGAGGATAAGTATGTAACAAGTTTGCCGATTTAGGATGCACCATAAACACATGAGTCATTGTGTTTGTCGATTCATCACCTATTACCCAATGACTATACTTCTCCTCCTTCGCCATATGAAGAAATTGATTTATGACGCTTCTCCCTTCCGCATTATCCTCCCTAATTGAAGATCTGTAGTTGTATATGTGTCTGATGGTTTGATGATCTTCTATAAAATTCTTCGATACATCAACCATGATGTTGGCCGGCTTCACTTGAGCAGTTGTCATCTCTCGAACAAGTTTGCACCAGCACTCAGATCGCTTGATGAACGGCGACCCTTAGGGTAGACGATGAACTCATGGTTATGCATACCACTATGTACCGCTCTAACAACAATTTGCCATCCACTCCCATCTTTAAGTTGTTTGATCTTCAAGTTAAAGGGACATTGACAAATTTTGGTTTTCGTGTTTTTGCGTTGTGCGGTTTCGAGATTTCGCCTTTTTCTTGAATAGGGGATACCACGTGTGCAACAATCAACCCTTTAACGGTTTATGAGAAGCCGTTACTAATATGAAGCCTATGCTCAATGCAACTTCCTTACATCATTCTTTCACCTCATTAAGCTCATTGAACACAAAGTAAGTCTGAAAACGACCACTATAATCTACGCCATCACCACCATAATCTGGTTAGGGAACCTACAAATTGTGATATATTTCAATTACTAAATATCATAAACCTTAAATACTAAATACAATTAAATATCAATAAATAAAATTAATTAATAAAGTAATTAGTTAATAGAATTTTACGTTTAATATTAATTAAATAATATCCATTTTAAATAACAACAATATTAATATTAAATTAAGAAGGTAACTATCGAAATTTTCGCTTAAAAAAATTTGAAATTCACGGAACCGTCTTGGGTTTTCGGTTCACGGTACCGAAAAAACGAGACGGGTCAGTGAATTTCAAAATTTTTCACGGAACCGGATTGGTTTCTCGGTTCACGGTACCGGAAAACCAATCCGGTTCTGTGAATTTCAATTTTTTTACGAAATCGGATGAGAATTCCTGTACCGGGGACCGAAAATCTCATTCGGTTTCGTAAAATTCAAAAAAAATTTAAAAAACGACTTAATTATGGTACCGGGAACCGAAAATCTCATCCGATTCCGTCAAACTCGGATTATATAAAAATTTTAGTAACCAGTTGTGCAGGCGGCGGCGTCCACTCCTCGTCGGCCATCTTATTCCAAGAAATTCCGAAAATGGTGGTAGTGGTGGTGGTGGTGGTGGTGGGCCAAGGTGGTTGGAGGGAAGAAGTAAGTTGAAAATGTTAATGATTAAAGGGGGAGTAATATAGCTTTTTCTACAGTGTATTCATACAAATACGGGTTGTGAGCTGATAAATACGGACTGTGAATAGCATCACACAAACAAATTCTCTAGTAGCACATTGTATTACACATCATTTTATTTCTAACATTGCTTGTTTAGTTAGGAAATTTCTAGGTTGGTTACTTCTTGCTTGGAATTAATTCGGTTTTCATTATTTTATCCATACATGAAATTTTTTATCTGACTTTTTTGAGACAAGACATATCGAGTAAGAATATATAGTTTGTCTGGCATGACTAATCTTAACGCCTCTTGTTAATTCAAATTGAATTTCATACGTGTCATTGACTAATCAAACAAATGAAGAACTGTTTTTGAGCCGAAGAAAGGAAGAATTTTTTACTTCCTCCATTTTGAAATAACTGATACATTATTCTATTTTAGGTTTTTCAAAATAAATGATACACTTTCGTTTTTGTTTTATATGGTAACTCTTTGCTTGTGAAATGATCTTTGTTCCCTTATTTTTTTTAAATACATCATTAACAACATTTAACAACACTAACTTCAAAAGGGGGTGAGGGACCACACCCACTAAATTCACCATTATTTATACTCTAAACACATTTACAATCGTTTGCCTCAAATCCGTAAAAGCAACAATGTATCAAGTACAAAACGGAGGAAGTACATATGTATTGTTCTTCCTCTATTTTATCAAAATTGCAACACTTTGACTTTTACATTTACCAATATACAACTTTGACTAGTAATATTGTTGATTTTACATCCGCCCTATAGGGGGAACTAGGGGGTGCACGCGCTCCCCCATGTTCTTAAAAAATCCGGATGTTTCGAAAAAAAAAAAAAAAACAAGTGTATGAACAATAAATTCTCATCTTTGACTCATAAAAAGATGATAGCATAGTTGGTTGGGTTGCCTTAAACTTAAGGCTAAGTGAAAGGAGGTCATGAGTTTTAGACTTTTAGGGCCTGTTCTCTTCGGCTAATTCTAGCTGAACTGAATTGAACTTATTGGAACTGAATTGAACTGAACTGAACTTATTGGTGCTGAGCAGAACTGAACTGAACTTATTGGAACTTAACTGAACTGAATTGAACTGAACTTAACTAAACTGAATTGTTGAATTAGATTGTAATAAATATATAAATAATAAGTAAATAATAATCATTATGAATATTAAATAATAAGTAATAATAATTCGAAATACTAATAGTTAAACTAATAATGTAGAATAATATCAAATGAATAATGATAAATTATTTTGTTACTAAATGATAGTTATAAATAAATATATAAGAATAATGATAAATTAATTTTAAAAATAATAATTACTGATAATAATAATAATTAATAATGAGTAATTACTATTATTAGTATTAACATATATATTAATAATGTCTAAGAAGTAAATAAATATTACCATTATAATAATAGTTAGCTAAACAATGGGTTGATGTGTGCTTCTAACCAAACTACCATTTGTGGTGGGTTGGTCTATGATAGAGAATTAGAGATACACCAAATCCCACCACAAACTGTCAAAGTATCTTTAATATGCAATGTAACGACAATGTTGTACCATAGATAGTACTGCAGTATTATTAGCAACTTTGTAATTTTTTCATATCTTCTAGATTTTTGTAGCTTACTTGTATAATGTAATAGTGAATATTTAGTCGGTAAAATAAAACAACAATTGCAGATTGGAATACTCGTATTGATATGAAGTTTAGTTAAACCGCGCACCAACCCAAACCTTGCTCAGCCATAATAATAATAGTAATAATAATGAGTAAATATACAATAACAATAATAATAATAATAATAATATATTAAACAAAATGGTTAAATAATGAATGAAACTGAACTGAACTTATTGGAGCTGAACTGAACTAAACTGAACTTATTGGAGCTGAACTGAACTGAACTGAACTTATTGGAGCTGAACTGAACTGAACTTAGTGGAGCTGAACTGAACTGAAGTGAAGTGAACTGAACTTATTAGAGCTGAACTGAACTGAACAGAAAATAAGCTGAACAGAACAGGCCCTTAGTCTTCTTGTCATCAATTTTGTTTCTTTTAATAATATTCATTATTTTTTATTTCTTTGACTAGTTGATACTACTTTCTTTCTTTTTTATTCTTCTTGTAAATTGCTTATTCCTTTTATTTACTTGTTTTCTTCCTATTTCTTTAATTTAATTGTTTTGTGTCCTCCGTTTTATTCCAATAATTTTTGTGACTTTTTTGTTATTAACGTTTGTTTTTAGTATTTTTGCATATAACATAATCCTTCCTTATTTTAACATTATTTATTATTTATATATATAAATCACAAACGATAGAAAAAGCGAGATTAGTGAATAGAGTCAAACGATAAAATTGGGTGTTACTCTATTCACTAATCTCTATCGATTAAACTAAGAGTACTAAACATAGCTTGTATTTACCACCTTACAGACCGTATTTTGTAATGAATTGTCCAAATTAGTCTTACTTATATAACTTGTGTCCGGGGTTTAATTTTTCAAAAAAAAAATAATCAAAATTTTTTAATTGAATTTTCACGGAACCGGAAACTCCATCCGTTACTTAAAAATTCAATTCTTTCAAAGCAAATTCAAAATTTTATTAAAATTGAATTTTTACAGAACCTGATGGAGTTTCTGGTACCCGTGAAAAAATGATAATTTCACATGATCGGATGGATTTTTTGGTACCGGAAACTCCATCCGGTTCCGTGAAAATTCAATTTGATTTTTTTTTGAATTTTCAATATATGGAGTAAGGAAAAAGTGGGTAATATAGACATTTCTACCACGTATTCATACAAATACAGGCTTTAACTTTATAAATACGAGTTGTGTTTAGCCGCACACATAAAATTTAACAATCTTTGTAAAATGGAGATAAAACTAAATAAATATGTTTTTTTTAGATATGTGCCACTAACGTGTTTTAAATATTGCCATGTATTTTGACTTTAATTATACACCCCCAAATTTCAATTCTCCGTACATCCCTAGCTTCTCTCTTCGCAACCTCCTTCACATTACCATTCGGCAACTGGTGAATTTGCTTTATTGATTGTCGGCGAGTGCCAACCACTATATTGTTAAATTGTTCTCTTGCGATCGGCCCTAGCTATCTCTATCCTTCACGAGTATCACAATGCATCTTTTCCGCCATTTCAGCATCAATTCAAGCTCTTCAGTGAAGACTACTCTTAGTTTAATCTTTCTTTCTTTTCGTTAACTATGGGAACAATGTTTTAATTTCCTTCCTTCTTGTGCATGCTACAATGGAACTAAATTAATTTGCTAATTTTAAGTTGAATCTTTTTGCATGTGTGCATCTTTTGAATGGCTAATATTCTTGGATTGCGGTTGAATGCTTAATTTACTTATACTAACCAACTTACTTCTAACTAAGTTTGGTGGTGTGATGTGTTTTGATAGATAACATTCATCTTTTCGAAATCATGGAATAATGTTTTTGAAGATGCCAAAGAGGGAAAGAGAAAGGCAAAGAGCAAATTTTTCTCTCGCCTTGATTCATGTTCTTTAGTTGAAAATCGTTTTTCTCTAAAGTTAAAAATGAAATAAATAGTCTATTATAATTTGTTTTAACTTAGTTGCATTACTTGGTTAAATAGTTTAATATAACTTCCTTAAAATTAAATATTATTATTTTGTATATGCCTTTTGTTGCCATCTTCAAAAAGGGGGAAATTGTTGACCCTTGAGTTTTGAATATGATTTAACCAACAAAAGACATATTGTATTTCACTTATGATATTGCTAGGTAATTCATTCTCGAGCAAAAAGAATACCTGATCGAAAATTAAATTGGAGAATTAATCAAAGATCGAAGTGAAGATGTTCGAAAGATGAAGTATCAAGCTTGGAGTGAAGATTAGAATACTTTAGGATGTATTTAATATCTTCTTGTTAATGTTGAGTAAATACTTAATCTAGTTTGTGTTGAATTCTCAAAAGGAACTTGGTTCTGTTCCCATGACAGGAACAGACACTGGCACTATTAGGAACAAGGTTAGGGAACAGACCTAGAAAAGACTTTAGGAACAGCTAACATATCCCAAGTTGTGCGCCTAACATTGTTGTGCGCCCAAATAAGGTTGTTAGAAAGTCTTTAGTTAGTTTTGAATTAGTCCATGACTTAGGGAGTTAGTTGTTAGCTTGTTAGGAATTTATTTAAAATGATTTTCTGATTTAATTAGGATAAGGTCAAAATATTTTTAAATATTATCTTTTATATTTTATTATTCAAATGATTTTATTTATTAAACTTAAATTGATTTTCGGTTTTAAAAGGTTTTTCTTTTAAAACTTAATTATGATTTTCGGTTATGTTTAAATTATTTATAAAAGATATTTTCCTAAAAACTATTTAAAGAAATTAATTTAATTACTCCCCGAGCAAACCAATATTACGTCTAAACTTACTGCTACACGTTTACTGTTAGTGGAGTAATGGGCTTGATTATTTTATTAAAGCCTTAATTTATTTTTATTAGTTTAATTAGGCTTCAAGTTTTATAAACCACGTTATACTTTACTGCTTCTCCTATTAAGCTAAGTAGTGGGTTAGTGGTTATTTAATTCTCAAATAAAGTTAAATAAAAACTAATAAATAAATTGAGGTAATGGACATCATGGGTTAGTGGACATAAGTTATGGTCTTGGCTTAGGATAATATAAGCAGGCGCCTAATACCTTGCAATTAAATGTGTCTGACTTAGCCAAATATTCTTAGTTGTCTTAAAGAGTCAGTTTCGTTTCTAATAGAATTCATACTTACTTTATTCGAGTTTATACTCTTCCATTGTTTTATATATTGTATTTTTGGGTAAGGGTTTGAGTGAACTCTTGTTAGTGTGAGAAGCTTTGAGTGAAGCGTGAGAAAGAGAAAGAAAGGAACTTCAAGGGAAGTTCGAGAGGAAAAACAGTTGTGGGAACTGTTGTTGGGAACTCAAGTTGTGGCCCAAGAGAAAAATAATAGGTTTGTAAACAGAGTCAATTGGCCTATTATAGTGGAAAGTTTAGAGTCAAAATCCCTTGTGGTCGAGGTCGTTTCTTCCTATTTGGCCTAGGATGTTTTTCCTCGCTAAAATATTTCGTGCTCACTTTTCATGTTCCCTAGCTAGCTTTTATTTCTGCAAAAAGTATAGCATATTCTCTCACTATAATTTATCTCCCCTCTTATAGTGCTCATATTATATAACAGCCTCAAAATCCGAAAAAGGAACAATGTATCAAGTTCAAAACGGAGAAAGTACATATGTATTGTTCTTCCTCTATTTTATCAAAATTGCAACACTTTGACTTTTACATTTACCAATATACAACTTTGACCATTAATTTTGTTAATTTTATGTCGGCCCTATAGGGGGAACCAGGGGGTGCACGCGCTCCCCCATTTTCTTAGAAAAAATACGGATGTTTCGAAAAAAAATAAGTGTATGAATAATAAATTCTCATCTTTGACTCATAAAAAGATAATAGCATAGTTGGTTAAGTTGCCTAAAACTTAAGGCTAAGTGAAAGGAGGTCATGAGTTTTAGACTTTTAGTCTTCTTGTCATCAATTTTGTTTTTAATAATATTCATTCTTTTGTATTTCTTTGACTAGTTTCTACTACTTTCTTTCTTTTTTATTTTTCTTGTAAATTGCTTATTCCTTTTATTTACTTGTTTTCTCCCTTTTCTTCCTTATTTCTTTAATTTAATTGTTTTCCACCGTTTATTCCAATATGGGTTGTTTCTTCCTTATTTCTTCCTTATGTGTGAGTGACCGCCTTAACTATTAACTAACGGAATGTGCTTTGTTATTAATGGAATATTTTTTATTAAGGTTATGTTCGAGAATAATTTATAAAGTAGGGCTACCAATGGGAAAGTTTTTTTTTGAAATTTCCACCACAGGGAAATCCTGAGACCTAAGGGCCACCATTGAGAATTTCTCATTTTTTTAGTTGAATTTTCACGGAACCGGAAACTCCATCCATTCTGAAATTTCAAAATTTTCAAAACAAATTCATTTTTTTAAAATTGAATTTTTACAGACACGAATAGAGTTTCCGGTACCCGTGAAAAACTGATAATTTCACGGAATCAGAAGGATTTTTTGATATCGGAAACTCCATCCGGTTCCGTGAAAATTCAATTTGATTTTTTTTTTTTGAATTTTAAATATATGGAGTAAGGAAAAAGTGGGTAATGTAGACATTTCTACCACATATTCATACAAATACGGGCTTTGACTTAGTAAATACGAGCTGTGTTTAGCCTAGAGGAGGTAAAAATTGACCCGACACGACAACTCGATACGAACCCGACTCGAAAATAGCGGGTTTGGGTAAAGACTTTTGACACGTTTAAGTAAATGGGTTGACTCGACATGACACGTTTATTAAACGGGTTGGGTTAGGGTTGAGCTATTTGACACGAAAATGACACGAACAACCCGTTTATGTACACATATTTTAAAAATTTTCTTATTACGTCTTACCTTCTTTCATTTATTTTATTTAGTGTTACTTTTATACATTATTAGATTTTATTTTAATTACTGCATGAAATTTAATAAGTTTCAAGCCAAAAATATATGAATTGCGAACATCAAATATATATGGAAAGTTAAACGGGTCAACCCGAACTCTACACGTTTAATTAACGTGCCGGGTTAGAGTCAAGGATCTTGACACGTTTAAGTAAACGGGCCGGGTTAGGGTTAGGGAAAGATAACCCGCCAACTCGTGAACTTGACACGAACTTGACACGACACGACTCGTTTACCACCTCTAGTTTAGCCGCACACATAAAATTGAACAATCTTTGTAAAATGGAGATAATACTATATAAATCCTTTTTTAAAATATGTGCCACTAACGTGTTTTAAATATTGCCATGTATTTTGATTTTAATTGTACATCCCCGAATTTGAAATCTCCGTTCAGCCCTAGCTTCTCTTTTCGCAACCTCCTTCACATTACCATTCGGAAACCGGTGAATTTGCTTTACTGGTTGCCGGCGAGTGCCAACCACTATATTGTTAAACTGTTCTTTTTCGATCACTCCTAGCTAGCTATCTTTATCCTTAACGAGTATAACAGTGCATCTTTTCCGCCATCTCAGCATCAATACAAGCCCTTCAGTGAAGACTGAAGGGTTTCGCTGTATTTCGTGAATACACCTCTCTATGTTGGTAAATGCTTTTTCCCACACCTGAATCTTTTGTTTCAATTAGGAGTAACTTTTTTTGTATGCATATGTCATTTTAAGTCAGTCCTGTATACTAGGATTTCGCTTTACTGCAGAGTTTAGTTTTAATTCCTAAATTTCTGTCTTAGTTATCTTATTGATCGTTTTAGTTGCTAATTAGGTTTGCTGTAATTGTTTTGCTAATTTCTTGTGTGAGATCTTAGTGTGTAAGTGAATTAAGCTATGGGTGGTTGTGAAGAGTTTAAGGAGGATTTGTGTCTTCCAATATCTTGTTTGTAACAGCCTGAATTGTTAAGCTGTTTAATTAAAAGGTTAATTATATTTTACTACATTGATTATAAAATTAAAAGTTTTAAGTATTTGTTTTGAGTAAAGTAAGTTCGATATTTTGAAATGATTTTATATTATTTATTGAATTGATTATTATTAAACATTTCGTTCTACAGAAAGTTATTTGCGACTTGACCGGGAAACTTACTTTGGTATGTTAATTTAATATTCAAATGAGGTTTAAAAAGACAACAAAGATAAAGCCTTCATTTTTTTCCTCTTTCTTCGTGGCTGCATCTAAGAGAGCCCAAGTTTTCCATCTCTCTTGTGTCTTCACCTCATGAAGCCAGCAAAAGAATTCTTGGGTTGTCAAATTCCCAACACAATTAACCGACTTCCTTCAATTGAAATTATCTGTTGTAGTTGATTTCCTCAGTTGTATTCCTCAACTTTGTTAATCTATTTTGCTGAAATCTAAAACCCCAACATATCACCGCATTCCTCTCGTTCCTCTGTTTCGTGAACCATCACTGACCACCACCGCCCTGTTTACCGGTGTTCGCTTTTCTTGTCGCCGGAAATCGCAGCCAGTGCTGCCGCTACTCCTCTGTTTTATTGGAGCTGTGCTGCTACCGCCGGTACTGCTGCTGCTCTGCGTGGCTGCTGCCGCTGTGAGCAGCGGTGCTACTATCGCTGCCGCTGTTGTTGTTGTTCTTCCCTCTGTCGCTACTATTGTTGTATTGTTGTTTCAATCTTCCTCTCCACCTACTGCTTGTGTTTTTATCATGGGGCAGGTTTGCATCTCTGCCTTTTCTCTTCAATTCTTTTTATTTCTTCAATTGTTGGAATGACTTAGGATATTAGTTATGATTTAGTTCCAAAATCAGTTTTGAAACAGTAAGTTTCAACATTCCTTACTTAGTTAATGAAATTATTTTAACTAATTAGATAACCCAACTATATGGGTTTGATGTTAGGATGCCTATGTTAAGGGAGTTTGATCTCATAGTAAGAGGGAATTATATTGATTAATCAAATGAAAGTGATGAGTTATTGATACTTACGTTGCCATTGTTATGAGGTGTATATTTGGGAAATGGATAATGGAGTTCAGGAGAGCTAATGGATCTACGGGGTTCTCGAAGTATCATATTTTGATCTAAGGAAATGGTTAAGCGGTTAAGGTAACCTTTATGTCCAGCATTAGACTACATGCCCGTATGTTAAAATGCAATTATATGAACCTTTGTACTATGATAATGGAATTTATGTTATTTAAATTAGATTCATGATATTACCTAAAGTTTATTTAAAGTTAATTAAATTTATATGTATATAGTATGAATTTCTTTCAAATGTGAATGATGCAAGTTAAATGACCATCGTATGTTTAAGTAATAATTTATGAAATATGATCATGATATATGTTTATTCGAGTAAAAGCATGTATATGTAAATTACTATTAATTTATAGTTACGATCAATCCATGATTCATGCTTATGTGAGTAAAAGTATATTTCATCATTAATATATCTGAAAGTATGTGTTTAAGTGAAAGTATGATTTTACGGCTTTATCCATGTTTATATGAAACTCGATGTTAATGTGAGTTATTAATCTAATTATTGTTCACATGATTATTTAATGTTTAAGTAAAGAATATCGGTTCTGAGTTACGTGATACATATTTATGTGATTTCGTAAATATATATAATTAATACTTTTATTACAAGACTCAAGATTCATGACTCATGTGTATTAAATGAAATATGTTATTTTATGCTGTTATCCATGAGTTACATGCTTATATGATTTATGAATACTTATGTTTAGTATTTCCATGATAGGCTTATGACCTATGATTCTACCTCTGTGACTTATTATAAGTAATCTTAAGTCTGAATCCATGTTCAATGTGATATATGAGTTGTTGTTGTCCATTTATAGTTATTATGAAATATGTGAGCTTCTGTAAAGCCAGTGTCTGGGAACATGTTAATAAAGTTATGAAATATTACAAGCGAAATAATATTACGGAATCTTAATAAGTGTCATATGATTATGTGAATGGATTAAGTATGTTGCTTTATGAATCATGGGATGGCGTTATACTTTATAAATGACGGAACTATGAATGCTTTATAACCCAATGTTATTATGAATACTCAATGAACGTTTCATAAGCAAGCAATTGAAAGCTTACGAATGATGAATATTGTTTTGTTATGATTTTACTACCTATATAAAGGTAGAGCTGAGCTGAATGATTAAAGTATACTGAATATCACTAATGGATATTAAAAGTTATGAAACATGATAAGTTCAAGTGAAAGAACTGGTTTGTTAGCTGTATATATATCCTGACTGACTGATGGTCGTGCACATACCGAGCTGTTTACTGTTACTGGGCACTAGCCCGCTACTGTTATTACTGATGAGCACTGGCTCTTTTACTGGGGCACTGGCCCTTTGTGGGAGACGTCCCACCAGCTGAAATACTGTCCAACAACCAGTATAAAACTGATAAAAAGGATTGATGAATTATATTAATACTGATACGATACTGAGCTTTATAAATGTTTGAAATGTGCTCTCGCTTGTTTTATTGATGAATGAGTTCAAATGAATTTAGACTATTAAAGATAAAAACCTACGTTATTTCAAGAGTAGTAATGGAAACTTGTTGACTTTCAAGATGATGTGTTTTAGTTCATGAAAGTTTGAAGTTACGTTTTAAACGTGATGGATTTACTCAATGTTCATTCTTAATTGATCATGACACGTGCCTTAAAGTAATTAACGTAATTATAGATGCATGACGATAATTTCTTACATGGTTTAGCTTCCATGTTCTACTAGTCTACATATGTTCTTATGAAAGTATGAAAGTGTCCGTTAACATGATTGCATGTATCGTATGAACGTGAGTATTATAGGTCAAGTATGATTTATATGATTATTGTCTTATTTCAAGGAAATATGATTTACATGTGAAGTATGTGTCTGCTTTATCTCCTGCAAATATGTGTCTGTAAGTGCAAAAATGTTTTCGAACCAAAACTGTTTTTACGGGCTGGAGTAAAGTTACGAGTTTTCCACTCATTTTGGAATGTTTTCTGTCTTTTCTTGTTTCTCTATTTTTCTTCTGAACGAAGCTTAGGTTATGAAAGAAGGATCGGGATGGATCTGGGAAAAGCAAGTGCTTAGGATGGATTTCAAGAAATGAGATGAAGCAAGTATTTAAGGTCTTAGTTGTAATTATGAGATAATGAGCTTTTATAAGAATATTATATTATTAGTGGGCCGGGGTTGACCGCATTTTTTCCATTGTTATTAGTTTTTGTGTTTTTCTAGAAGTTTGGGTTAGAGTTGGGGGGAGGGGGGGGGGGGGGGGGGGGGGGGGGGGGGGGATAACCCACAGGTTTAAGGAAACGATTCCGCAAATCTTGTGATTAGTTACAGTTAATGGTGATTAATTAAGGCACCCGTTTTCGGGGCGTTACATATGCTCTCGAGGTAATTGAATAGGATAACAGGTCTTAAAACTACTCAACAAAGAGGAGGCGTTTAGAAAGAGGAGAAGGAAATTAGAAAGGGAAGGATCAAAATTTCTTGTTATTCTAACCTAGGTGTGACCGAGATAGAGGATTCGAACGATCACACACTTCTTATGGAAGTAGAGCAGAATGTCTGGATCATTGCAGGCCAAACACATAATGTATAGATACTAATTCAGCACCGAAGTCAACTTCAGGGAAAAAACAAATCTTACGGAGTTCGATTTTCGAATCAAAGATCACAAGACTCCTACCTCAATCTCACTCCTTCAATGTATAAGGTGCTTTGCACGGTGAGAACGATTATTTTTAATCAGGATAATGCTATTGCTTATTAGTACTCGTCTTGTAGTTTCATCAATAGAAATGGAATAAGGGAAATACGGAGAGCCTCTAAACACTAGACCAACCCTTAATTCTCATATTAAAGTACATGTTTATTGTTATCATTCAAACACAAAAATTACAATACCGAACAATGAAGAACTCCACATATAACATAAAAATAATACAAATATATACTAAAGAAAAAGCACACCATGTCAATTGTGATATACTATTGAAGATTTGACAACACTTTCACAACAAATGTGTATTAGTTTGTCACAATATTCTTTTATTATTTCACAATACTACATAGAGAATTACAGAAATGACATACTCTTTATTTTGGTCAAAATAAAATAACATACCTTTGTTTATCAAAAGAAATGACATACTTATTAAGAAAGTAAGGTTGAAAGAGCTAGAGAATGGTCCTCACCACTTATTTTTGACATCAAATAGACTAAAAGTAGTACTACATTACATAAGTACTGACATATCAATTTAGAAAAGCATAGCATCCATTTAGAAAGGGAGACGATGCATGCATGTTCATTGTTTATTGAAGAAAGGCCTCAATCACAGATAATGACATTGTAGTTTGAAGTGGGATAATATTGAAGTGAGTGAAGCCAGCTTTCTTCAATAAATTGTTCCACTCAACCTCAGTCCTCTCTTTACCACCAACACAGGTTATCATCACCAAAAGATCGACGGCAACTGTTGCATCATCAAACATTTCATGTCGATCAGGATGAAGAACAACATCTACAATTATCACTTTTCCTTTCTTGTGGGATACTGCTTTTTGACAGTTCTTTAGGATCTTTATGCAATCCTCATCCGCCCAATCATGTAAAACCGACTACATCACACAAAACAATGTATAGGTTATTGAAAAGAAAATTTGTTAACCATATAGGAGTGTTTGATAATAAATGGCCTTCATGTTTTTTATTTGCTTTTAGCTTTGGGCTTTTTTTTATGTGTATAGATAGTAAAAAAAAAAAAAGTGTTTCAAAAATGGCTTTTGAAGTAGCTAAAAGCCAATTTTTCACGAAAAGTTAAAAAACTGTTTTTTACCAACTATTTGTCTTGACTTTTGACTTTTGTCTTTTGCTTTAACATTGTACTATGAGATGGACAACATTGTTTCTCACTCTCTTTTGGAAGTATGGTGTTTAATTCACTGGTGTTATTTTCCGCTTTGTTTCAAATTTTTCCAAGTTGTTGATGGTTGATCGATTTATTTGGGTGTGTTTATTTATTTTAATTAATTGTTGATTGTTGATGGTTGATCGTTTTACAAGGTTGAATCTTATTCATCAGAATTTATCTATTTTGAATCTTTTCCTAATTATTTTTAATTTCACCTTATGTTTATACTTGAGTAAACATGACCAATTCTAATTAGACCAGATTTAACCTAAAATTTAATGATGAGGAAAGGACGGCACATCTTTTATCATACCCAATTGCGAGCTCTTTACTAACTATTGATGTTTAATTACTACATACACTTCTGTTGAAAAGAATTTCTTACACTTGTATAATTGTATTGTAATGGCCGTGTGTTTAGTTTCTTAGATTTGGGATGAAAAAAATTGTGTCCTATTATATTATATATACTTGTCGTCAATGATTCAGATAGTCGATCAGAGCATGGACAAATGAACTCGTACAATGTGTTTGGTAGAAGGGGTTTAGATGAAAAAGAAAGGAAGAGAAAGGAAAAAGACATTTTCCTATGTTTGGTATAATTAAATAAGAGGGATTTGATTGAAAATGAGAGGAAATAGATGGAAAAGAATACCTTCAAATCCTTCCTCCCTTTCTTCTCAAAATCGGAGGAATTTGGAAGGAAAGAAAGTTAATAGACTTTTTGCCCTTTTTTCTTCTTTCTTTCCGTTCCTTTCCTTTACTAAACATTAACCAAACATGCGATTCCTCCCAAATCCCCCAAAAATACCAAACACTGGAAACTACAATTACTTTCCTTTCTCTTCTCTTCTTTTCCTTTCTTTTCTTTTCTCTCCCTTTCTTTTCCTTTCCTTTACTAAAAAATACCAAACACACTGGTAGTGGAAGTCTTTAAGTCTTTAGAAAAGGAGTCAAGGTTGCCAGTTTGGACATTTATTCATAAATTACTAGAAGGGAGTGAAAGTCTCAAACTCTAATCAATCGGCAATCTATATACTATATTAAAAGGCGTTATTAAAGATTGCACGCCGACATGTGTCTCCCCAATTCACACGTTGTCATGCACCTGTCTTATTTTTTTAGATGGGGGGGTGGGGGAGCGTATATTGGAGACATTGAACCACTGTGCTGCCACTCCTTTGATGATCAACCTTACCTTTTTAATCTGATATTCTCAATATTCTTGGAATTACTATGGTCGTTTCCATAAAATAAAGAAAAAAATGATGATAAAAGTGTAAATTGATATTAATTGAGTACCAGTTAAATTTCTAACTCATAAATACTCATAGTTATGGATATTTAACTTCAAGTACATAATCAAACCTACATATGTACTCTACATTTGTCTTTCCGCCGTAAGCCTAGTGTACTAGGCCAAATATTTTGAAACAAAAAACACGATCATCAATTTATCAACGTAATATAACATGTAAGATAAACATATAATTCAAGGAGAAAAAAAATACTGTCTATACCTTGATTATAACGTTATCGGCAGAAGGAATCTCCTTAAACATATCACCAACATAATGAGTCACCCCATTATATTGAGGAGCATTTGCAATTGCATGAGGCAAATCAAAGTTAATACCTTCAATATGAGGGTATGCCTCAACAATTTTTGCCACCAACTTTCCAACATTACCCCCAACATCAACCAAACTTCCTTTCATGTCCCTAAATCCAACATTATATCCTTCTATGATAGCATCTAAGGCAAGTTTAGTAACAGCAGCCATTCCGGTATTAAACAAGCTACTAAACTCAGGATCCTTAGATGTCATATTCCAAAAAGATTCACCATGAGCCATCACAAAAGGGGTCCCACCCTCCTTAATCGAACGACTAATCTCATGCCACGCCGTCATGATCGAATGATGGGTGAATGTGAGAAACAAAGGAGCAAGGCTTAGTTCTTGGTCATGCAATAGACACTTAGAAGCTATGGTTAGACCATATAGGGGTTCACCTAATTGATTATAATCAACAGTGAAGATCTTCTTTCGGACGAGCATCCGAATGACGCGTGTAAGACACGTAAGATCAAGGGAAGGAGAGTCTATCTTTGAGGCTATTTGGAGTAAGTTCATTGGTTGGCCATGAGAATGTATGATATCTGCAATGCGGAGCTCCACAGCAGACTTTAGCACTAGGCTATCTGCGTAGGCAAAGAGGTGTTTGTACACCTCTGATTGCCCTTGGAGGAGCTCAACATTAACAGTAACATCGTTAATTTGGACATCTGTGCTCCCCATTTGATTAGCCTCTATTAATTAACTAATTAAGTAATGCATTGCTTAAGTTTAGGGTACTTTTGAGTTTTGGGTTATGATACATTTGCATGCATAGGTGAATCTATTTAAAGGATGAAATCGTAGACTTTTCCAAACATAGTAGTAGAATAATATATAGTAGTTATACTAATAAGATACGTAATTTTAGGAAATTTTTTTGCAGCCCTACATTATTATAGTATTAATGAGGAGTAAAACTTTATCTCACTTTGTAAACAAAGTATACTTACGTAGTTACTGACCTGATATGTTGATATCCTAATTATTCCTAGAGAATGGGCGCTAGATCCTCATCAACAAATTAGTCCTTAGAAGACAACCAAAGTTTCCAAAGTTTCTTTTTTTAGGTTTTTTTAAAAAGTTTTTTTTTCTATGCACCAAAAAAAATATGCATTCAATTGAATAATATTAAGTTTTACTTTAAGGGGGCGTTTGGTTAGGGGGTTACAGGAAAGGAAAAGGGAATTATCTGATTCCATTCCCTTAAAACTTGTTTGTTTTGGGGGTTTTGTGATTCCCTTTATCCCCTTCATTACCCCAAATCCCTCTACTTTGATTCCTCACTACCTCCTCCACTTTCAAATGGGGGAATGGAAAGCCCTTGACCATCACCTTTGACCACCCAACCAACTTATAAACAACCACCTCCACCACCTCAACTCTGCCAATCCCCTCCACCACCGCAATAACGCCGCCTCTACCACCATCGAACCACCGCCTAAACCACCGACAACCCCATGTAAACCACTAACACCTTACCGCACCCACCCCTAGCCCACCGAAATCACCCCAGGACCATTCAAACCCACCGGAACCACCTCATAGCCCGTCAGAAACCCACCCCACCGCAAGAAAAACCAACCCAGCCCCCGTCGACGACCCTAACACCACGAAAAAACCCACAACACCATAGCCCAGATCTGAAAAAAACCACACGTGGCGCCGGAGAGTGAAGGGGAGGAGCGGAGTTAGTGTGAACGGCGCCGGAGAGTGAAGGGAAAAGCTGCCGGAAAGAGTGGTGGTTCAGATTTGCAGAAGAAGAGAGGGGGAGGGGGAAGTTTTTCAAACCCTTTCCCTTATTTGGTTACCAAACATATGTTTTAATTGGGGGTTTTAAACTCCTTTCCTCCCCTAACCCTTACTTGATTCCTTTCCATTTCCCCTCTTCTAACCAAACGCCCCTAGAAGTACAAAAAATTGTCATTGATAACGCACCGTATCCTTGAAAGGTTGATAGACATCGATGTGAAATAGAGTTTGCGTAAGTAATAGATTTTTTCCATTTAGGGTATTGTTGTATATGCAGCCTAAGAGTTGCATGTAAGTATTAATTACACTTCCTAAAGTGGTACTCCCTTCGTTCTCTTTTGTTCTTCCTACTTGGAATCTGATACGAGTCGTTTGCGTATACAAATTAATAATTTATAATACCTATCTTAACCTCAAAAATATAAACATAGTAAAGGATAAGTAGGGTTGATCCCACGGAGAGACTAACTAAATCACTAAAAACCAAAGTTTGACTAGTTAGACGACTATTAACATAGAAGAATAAAGATAACTATATACATATATTTACTTGATTTAGGGGGGGTTTAAATATGGATTTTGAAACTAATATAATTTAAATAAAATTACTACTGATCTACTATTTACAAGTGACGACAAGCTAGCCAACATAATTTCTGTTTGATCATTGAATAATAAAATACAACTTAGCTTCTTATTCCCTTTTATTTAGTCTCCTTCACTATTCAAATTAGTATTTAGGTTGTCGAATTACCGCCGCGGTCTATTCGATATTTTGCTCACTAGAAACCTAGAATCTTGCTAAAATATAACCAACCCCAATAAACTTGTTTTATTAGATCAATTCATACACTTAACAAAACTAAGGTGTGAGCCGCTCACATTAGCAATGTTAAATCATTAACTCTAAACAACTATTAAACGCCGCGCCTAATAGCGATTTAGTATAGCTTAAACACTCCAACCAAGTAATCGTGCACTACTACAAGTATAGAGATTAAAGCTTTTGTAATTCAAACAAATGAACATATGAACTGAATAAATACCAAATTCAATAATGAAATACAATCAAACTCAGCGTCTAATTGATGAAAATAAAATCAGAAAATATAAAACTAATTATAAACTTAATTAATCTAAGCATAAACATCAAGTTCAATCACAAAACTAGATAAATTAAGAGTAAGAAGGGAGAACTTATGAAGGAAGCTAGACCAAACAGCCGCTGCTTGATTTTGCCGTCGATACCGATCACTCGCCTTCACATACAACTCAATCTCCTAGTTTCGGATCTTTCTTGTGCTCCAACTCAGTCTCACAACCCTCAATTTTTACTGCTATGCTTGTGTATCTTCTCTGTGAACTGAATGGGATTTTATACCCAAGCAATTGGGATTCTTCATGATAGAATATAAGTGCTACAATCTCGGGATAAATTAACAAGATAAACTTTATCTTTTCTCTTTGGAACAAACCAGTTAGAGGGTAGAAGATAAGATGGAACTTCATAGCAAAATAGAGTTGGGTTTGCTCCTGCTGCTATCTTCTAATCTTTTCCACTTCTTATCTTTTACCTTTCTTTATTTTTCTTCTTTTCCTTCTATCTTCTTCCGTAGCCTTAGATGTTGATTTAATGCCAATTGGTTCTTTGCTCCAAGCCAATTTATTCACCTATCATATAAATAAATAAAGGCAAATGATATAAAACCTATTATCAATAAATAAGTACTCATTATTATAACATTGCATAAATAAAACATAAATTATGTAAAGATATTAAAAATCCTAGAAAGTTATATCGAAAGACAGTCAAATGACTAAAATAAGGGAGTCAAAATATCGAATATGACACACTTATCAAATTCCCCCACACTTAGCCTTTGGTCGCCCTCGATCAAAGTACTAGTAAACAATATGCAACCTATAAACTAAATGCAAGAATGGATATATCACCTCGAAACTCTTTATTGGAAATAACTAAATTCAATAAGTATACGACAAGAAACTAAAACATTTTAATGTTAGTCATAGAAAAACTTTTGAGAAAAATGTTAGTGGGAATGCTATACTCTTAGTGGTGAAACAATCAAACTATCAAAACTCATAATATTTCAGAATCTCTTTAAGAGAGGAAAAAATCAAAGTAGGAATAACAAAAGGGAACTAAGGGAGTATAAAATAGGGAATTTTATGACAAAAACACGCGTAGATTAAATCGATGTAATTAATGTCTATCGTTTTTAAAAAAAATCTTTTAAAAATCTATTAAAAATTCTTAAGGGTTGCATATATATAGTTTTTTCATAGTTTTATAATTATGTTTCCTCAGTTTTAATAAATTGCGTTAGTTTGACTTTTAAACTACTCACATACACTATAATAAAAAAGGTTAGCATGCATGTAATATGCTATTGGATTATTGCAAAAAAAAATTCAGACTTCTTTCTATATTTTTCATCAATATACTTCCTCCGTTTCTAAATAAGGCCCTGTTCAGTTCAACTTATTTTTAGTGAACTGAACTTATTTTTACTGAACTGAACTTATTTTTGCTGAACTGAACTTATTTTTACTGAACTGAACTTATTTTTACTGAACTGAACTTATTTTTGCTGAACTGAACTTATTTTTACTGATTCATGTTGTTTTTTCTTCTTTGCTCTACTGATTTTTACTGAACTGAACTTATTTTTACTGAACTGAACTTATTTTTACTGAACTGAACTTATTTTTGCTGAACTGAACTTATTTTTACTGAACTGAACTTATTTTTACTGAATATTATTATTTTAAGGTGAACTGAACAGGGCCTAAGTGACACACTTCTTGTTTACACGCTTGCCAATGCATTATTTAGACCATTAATATATACAATTATCAATAAGTAAAAATTATAAAAAGTTGATATTAAAAAAATTCGCATTGAGACGAATCTAACAAGATCACACATGACTATGTTTTTCCTAAAATGTAAATTACAAAAGCTAATCAAAGTCTAAACTGTGAATAGTAAACACTATTCAAATGTGTCACTTATTTAGAAACGGAGGAAGTATAATTAACAATATTCATGATTGAAGTTGTGCATTTCCAAACAAATTAGACAATGCAATTTTCAGAAAACACACAAAGTTTTAGTTTTGATTTCTATATATTATAGATGTCATGTGAATCAAACCAATGCAAATATTTTTTATTTTGAAATAATATTCCTAAAAATTTAAGCACGCAAGAGGGCAGGAGCCTCAAGTGGAAGATGCAATGTATACGTATGTTTTATTGTAGATGCACGTATTCTATTTTATTTTTAATCTTGCCAACCTGATCACTATATTGTAGTCTTTTTCAGGCCCGAACCTGAGGCGGGGCGCCCACCCAGGGCCCAAAAGAAAAAGGTTTATTTTCCTGTTATCAGATCAAATCAATTATAAAGTACTTCCTCCGTTTCTTTTTAAGTGCTACAAATTGACTTTGCTACTATTCATCTATTATAGTTTGACCGGCTTTTACAATTTATGCATAAGAAAAAATATAGTCTTGTTGGATCTTGTTTGATTCGTCTCGATGTATACATTTTTAATATCTTGTTGTCATAATTCTTACAAATGCATAATTAAAGATAAAAACCATACAAAATGTGTCTCGACAAGTGTGAAAAGTGAAATGTAGCACTGAAAAAGAAACAGAGGAAGTATATTTGTGCGTGGAATTGTTAAACAAATTGATTGTAGCCTAGTGGTCTACAACTCCGTGTACATCGTCCATCATAAAAGCTTTGTAGGCAGGGTTTGAATCCCACTAATATACTTCCTCCGTTCCTTAATAAGTGACACACTTGTATAGTGTTTACTATTCACAGTTTAAACTTTGATTAGATTTGGTGATTTATCTTTTAGGAAAAACATAGTCATGTGGGATCTTGTTAGATTCATCTCAACATGCATTAATTTAATATCAACTTTTTATAATTTTTACTCATTGAGAATTATAGATATTAATGTTTGAAATAATGCATTGACAAGCGTGAAAACATGAAGTGTGTCACTTATTAAGGAACGGAGGTAGTATTAGTATCATTGAAGTACCGTGATTTAGACCTTATCATCATCTGCCATTTTTTCTTATTTCGATCATTAAAATTTATCTTTATTAATTAATTCTTTAATTTTCGTATATCATCATTATTGTTTCAATTTCCTAAAATATTGAAGAATCAAACCCGACGTAGATATTTTATATATATATGATTGACTTTATAAGGACCCTTATTGGTTGCTTTGCTTACAGGCTTCTAAAACGTCATCGATCCTCATAGTAATAACCATCTACCCCATTTTTATGATGAATGAAGAGCCCATTTTTTAGCTTTGCCCCGGGTCCTGAAAAGGTCAGGAACGGCCCTGCTCTTCTTTAATGCTAATTTGTTATTATAACAATGTGACAGAACATTGAAGGGGGAATAAAATAGGGGGAAAGATCATTTTTTTAGAAACAAAATTTAAAGGAGAAAATATATATGAGAAATTTTTTAAGAAATTCATTGCTACCTGCGATGCTCGGACTCGGATACGAGGGCCCGACACGGGTACGGATCCGAGTGTCGGATCCTGCATTTCTCAAAATTGAGGACTCGAGGACAAGTTTTGGAAGGGTCCAAAATTCAGATTTGGACTCGAGGACACGACAGTTAATGGGAAAATAGATATAAATCTTATTTTTATTTAAATATTTTATTATAGAAAATGTTTAAAGTAAAAAGTAAAAAAAAAAAGAAGTAAAATTTAATTTTTGTTTTATTTTAAATATTATAGTAATAAAAATTGAATGCAACTTTGAAAACGAAAGTGGGTTTACAGTTTAAACGTGATGTTGATAAAGTCACCTCTTCCTCTTCTCTCTCCTCTCTCCTCACTCCTCATTTCACGTTAAAATGTTTCCTCTCCCTCTTCTCTCTCCTCCCTCTTTCTCTCTCTCCCTCTCTCTCCTTTCTTCCTCTTCTTCTATGCGACTGTGCCGACTAGTCTTCTCCTCTCTCATCTTCTTTTCTTCCACAATTTATCAACAATGGCGACAAAAACCCTAGATGTATGAAGATAGTGAAGAACAGGAGAGTTACAAGGTCTCCTTATGCTTGCCTGACCTTGAAAACCCTAGATCTATGAAGGTATGCCGAGTCTGTTTTCTCCCTCCCATGTCCGACTCGTATTCCGTGTCGACATGGGTACGGCTGGGTGAAGTGCTGAGACCGAGCATCACAGACTGCTACTTGTAAGAGACCACCTACTTTTACAATAAATTTAGGCAACGGCCCGATAGGCCCAATAATAAGAAGAGAAAATCAACATACCGTCATCTGAAAATATGGACCAGTTTAATTCATTTTATGACCTATTTAATTCATTTCGTGACCTGTTTAATTCATTCAATATTCAGTGTTAAATTTACTTATTGACTAGTTTACTTCATTTGGTAAGTCATATGTTTTTTTTAGAAATCGCTTGTTATTTTTCGAGATTAAAATTGAAATAAGGAAAGGAGAAGAGAATGAATAAGTAGAGTCTGCTAAATGTCTAAAAATAGTATTGGGTTAGAGTTAGATAGAATGGTCGTGTTAATAGTATGTGGGCTTTGGTTGGTCTAATTTTATATTAAAATTAGACCGCCTCTTTTAATAATTTGTGCAATAAAAATATAAGATTTTCTCTTACAAATATGTTATCAAGCTTGAGATCAACTTATATCCATAAGATTTTGATAAAATGTGTCAATCGTTCTCCCTTTTCATTCACATTGTCCCAGTATATATATGTTTTTTTTTGGGGAGGTAATATGGTGGACCCCTGGCCAGATCTCAACTAGCACAGTTTCTTGATCTGGTGTTTACGAGGCTCGACATTTGAGAGTAGGGGGAATGGTAAAGGGATCCCCACCCCCAAATGCCCCTAAACCTTTACCACTAGACCAAGCCAATCTTGGTGTCCCTGTATATATATGCTTACAATATTACGTAATATACTCCCTATCAAATTTAATCCCTTGGAGCACAAGTTGTACAATCACCAGCTCACACACACCTCACAAAGAAGGTAAAGAAGGTAAAAATATTCTAGGCAAAATCTATCCTAAAATACAATATTACACTAGAATTTTATACACTCGATGCGTGCGACAACAATTTCATTATGAAATTTTAATTTACAGCAGATAATTTTAGGGATAGTGGCATCTTACCACTTAAACTTTTCATGTTTTTAGAAACTCCCACCTTAATGATTTTTTTAAAAATTCCATCTACCGTTTACAATTTTATTGAAAACTCCCACCATTTAACAGTTTTTGTCCAATTTTATTAACAAAAAACCGTTAAGTAGGTCCCACATATGTATTTTGTTAACAAAATGTAACTTGAAATAGTTGCAATTCTTTCCAAATAGTTGTAATTCGTTTCAAATTTGCTCTAAATTTGTTGAGGATTTGCCCTTAAATTGATGAAATTGATTTCAACTTCAGCGTAAAATGCATATGTGGGGCCCACTTTACAGTTTTGCTAACGAAATTTAACAAAAATCATTATGTGGTGGGAGTTTCTAATAAAATTGGGAATGATAGGTGGAAATTTAAAAGAAAAATTCATTAAGGTGGGAGTTTCTAAAAACGTAAAAAATTTGGGTTTTGGGGTGGCCACCTATTTTATTTTCAAGCTAAATTCATTTTGGCTCATTTTTCTTTGAAAACATCCCTTACTCCCCACCATCAACTACAATTTTTGTTATACTATACCCGTTAAGGTATATTTTGCTCATTGTCCAAATGATAAAATATTCAAAAGTACTTGAAAATACTTTATCATATTTCTCACTCATGCTAAAATACTTTATCAGGATCAATTTGATCAAATGTGCCTTCACTCATGAACAATCAATTACTCATGTATTTCGAAATACAAAATTTCAAAAGTATATAAAAGTATAGCAAAGTGGGTGTCTATCTATAGATCTCAAGAAAATATAATCATTGATATTTTTTTAATTATTTTTACTTTGTAGGTTTTTAAATATTTTAGTTAGAAGATTCGAACATATTTTGTTAAAAATTTGATGGCTAAATTTGGAAATAAAACTTAATTACTTAATAAACTCATTGATTTATTTTATTTATTTTTCCTTTTTTTTCTTTTTGGTGTCCACCCCCACCTCTTCACTTATATAATAGAGATTATAATAGGAATATTCTCAATACCCCTCCTCAAGTTGGAGCGTGCAAATTTTGAACACCCAACTTGCGCAATAAGAATTGAAATTGTGCTTTCCCCAAAGCTTTCATAAAAATTCCGCCAATTGTATTTTCGTCGACACATATGAAGGTGCAATAAGGACATCTACTATCGCATCACGAACAAAGTGACAGTCTACCTCAATATGTTTAGTTCGATCATGAAATACAGGATTATGAGCAATATGAAAAGCAGACTGAATATCACAATAAAGTCGCATTCCCTTCTCATGTGTGACCCCTAACTCATACAATAATTGTTTCAACCATTTTAATTCACAAGTAACAGCTGCCATTGAGCGATATTCTACTTTCGCTAAAGACCGAGAAACAATATGTTGTTTCTTGGTTTTCCAGGAAATAGGTGAGTGACCAAGTAACACAAACCAACCTGTCAAAGATCTCCTCGTGATAGGGCAACTAGCCCAGTCAGAGTCGCACCAACCCTCCAAACTCAGATCATTTTCTGATCTAAGCAAAATTCCTTGCTCGGGATTTTTCTTTAAATGACACGCCACTCAAAGTGCAGCTTCCCAATGCTCTATCTGTGGTTGTTGCATGAACTATGACAATATATGTACTGAATAAGCCAAATCAGGCCTAGTCACACCCAAATAAATGAACCTCCCTACAAGACGAAGATATTTTTCAGCATCATCTAATAATTTTCCATCCGCCAGGGCTAACTTATGGTTTTGTTCCATTGGAAACTCAGCAGGCTTTGCCCCCAATAAACCTGTTTCAGATATAACATCCAAGGCATATTTTCTCTGACACATAAAGATGCCTTGCGAGCTACGGGCTATCTCTAACCCCAAAAAATATCTCAATACACCCAAATTTTTCATTTTAAAACAACCACTCAAGTAAGCCTTAAAAGTTGTCAAGGCCACTTTGTCATTTCCTGCAATAATCATGTCATCAACATATATTAAGACATTTAATTGGATTTTCCCTTTCGTCAATGTAAAGAGAGAATAGTCTGAATGAGATTATTGAAAACCATATGTCTTCAATGATTCTGTCAACTTTGCAAACCAACAGCTAGGAGCCTGTTTTAGACCGTATAATGATTTTTTCATCTTGCACAGCATATCAGATTTCTCAAATCTAGGGGGAATTTTTATATATACCTCTTCTTCTAAGTCGTCGTGCAAGAAAGCATTATGCACGTCCATTTGATATATCTCCTAATTTTTTATCGCCGCAATAGCAAGAAATGTGCGTACAGTCACCACTTTTGCCACGGGGGCAAAAGTCTCTGTGTAGTCAATTCCTTCGACTTGATGGTTTCCATAGCAGACCAATCTTGCCTTATATCTTTCAAATTTCCCATGTTCATCAAACTTTTCAGTAAACACCCACTTACTTCCAAGTGCTTTCTTTCCCTGAGGTAGCTTTTGTATGGGAAATAGCTTTTGTATGGTCCACGTCCCCTAATCTTCAAGTGCACGTATCGCGGCTACCATAGCTTTTCTTCACCCTTCATACCTCATAGCCTCCTTAAAAGACTTTGGTATTTTTCTGTACTCAAAGCTGCAATATATTTTTATTATTTTGCAGAAAAACGATCACAAGATAAAAAATGTGTTATAGGGTAAGGTGTACCTGAAGAAGATGATGAAGAAGACGCACTTTTGGATGAACTTTTCTTTTCCTTTGCCATAATTGTATGAGTTACAAAGCCTTGAAGTCGAGAATTAGAGAATGTTTGTCTCTTTCCCTTTCCCATTTCACTTGACGGTGCAGTAGCATGAGTAATATCCTCATTCCCCACAGTCACTATTGTCTCTGCTACCTAATCACCTTCATCACTTAATCTACTGCCTACCACCTCACCCCCTTCTCCTGCACCCAACACCTCATCAATTTCCTCATTGCCACGTCCCTCATGAGTTGCATCATGCAACTCTTCATCATCAACCTGCCAATTCTCGCTATCGACATGATGATCCACAAATTCCCTTGGATCCTCATGATCAATCATATCATCAAAATCATCAGCATTTGTTGCATCATTCCCATTTGGCACACTAATAGGAGCCAAACTTTTCACACTTTTGTCTGTCAACTCTGACAACGAAAAAACATGCTCAAAAAATTTTACATCTCTAGAAACAAAAACTCTTTTGTATCTAAGTCATATAGACGCCATCACTTCTTACTTCTTAGCATATGAATATCCAATAAAAACACACTTCCGACTACGACTAGCAAATTTATCGCCTTTATGTTTTGTATTATGAGCATAGCACAAGCACCCTATAACTGTAATAGCATTTAAAGTTGGAACTTTACCAAATAAACATTCATATGGCGTTTGTATCCTAGTACAGCGGAAGGTGTTTTGTTAATTAAATGACAAGCCGCCAACACACATTCACTCCAAAACTTTAATGGCAAATGACCTTGGAATCGTAATGCTCTTGCCACATTTAAAATATGTCTATGTTTGCGTTCAACTCGCCCATTTTGTTGAGGCGTATTCACGCACGATGTCTCAAAGATAATACCGTGTTGCAAAAAATGATCCTCTAACAATTAAACTCCGTACCATTGTCGCTTCGAACTCTCTTTATTTTTTGACCAAATTGTCGATCAATCAAAGAGACAAAATTAAGAAAAGATGTCTCACCTTCTAATCTATTATATAGAAGGTAAATCCACACTGATCTTGAGAAATCATCAACAATTGTCAAAAATAAGAAGCACCACAAGTAGACCGAGTCCGATATGGACCCCACAAATCATAATGAACAAGTCCAAAAATGTTACTAGCTCTACTATAACTAGTTGGAAAACTCTCTCTAGGTTGTTTTGCATAGAAACATACATCACAACCATCTTTATTAATTCTACTACTAACACTCACATTAGGCAGTTGCCGAAGCACTTTCTCCCAAGGATGTCCCAACCGTTGATGGCATAGCTCCAAAGACGCCACTCCATTGATTGCTAGAACCGCCACTCAAGGAACACCTTGGAAAAAGAAAAGTCCATCTTCAAGCACCCCCGCTCCAATCACCTTCCTCGTCACATGGTCCTGTATAACACATAATGTATCAGTAAGTTGAATACTACATTATTTTCACGTAATAACTTCAAAACAGAAGGTAAATTACAAGTCAAAGTGGGAACAAATAACACATGATCAATTTTTAAATTCCCAGGCAACTGAACACTTCCTTCATGTGTGGCATCAACTGTTTTTCCATTTCGCAAGGTCACTGGTGTTCCTCAAATTTTCTTGACATCAATCATCATATTAAATTCTCCGTTCACGTGGTGAGTTGCTCCTGTATCTAATATCCAAGAAAACTCACCAGTTAATCGATCACTTGATTTGGGAAGATTAAGAAGATCAAGAAGGCTCTGCCATTGCTGAGGCGTAATTCCCGCTAAACCTGCAGCCTCTGTGAAGGATTTTGTCCTTCGATCAAGTGTAATAATCTAAGTATACTTGGACAAGTTTATAGAGATAATATATTCAATAATATTAGGAGACTGTAACGTTTTGCTAGAAGCTAAATTACGGTTTGTTGGACTAATGAGATTAGGCTAACTACTAATATTGATTGGGTCCTATGAGGTCACACATTGTAACAAAGGTTAGATATTTATCCAAATTCATTTTGGATGGTCATATGGATGGTAGGAAAAGAGTTGTAACTCTTGTGATTGAATGACTCATAAAGAGTGGCTTTATGTGCCTAATTAAGCCTCATAATGTATGACATTATGTGGTCAATTAAGCCTCATGAAACCACCAATGTAACCACTCTATATATTGATGTAGAGGTTGCAAAAGAGAGTAAACAATACATCATCTTTTGGCCAAACACCATACAAAGTAAGGAGTGAAAAGTTCCCTCTTTCCGTACTAGCATACGTGGTGATCTAACTGTTGTTCGTGGACCAACACTAGAGGAACGACGCTTGACGTTCTTACAAGATCTCACTTGGAAGCTAGTACTTCTGTGGATTCACGCATCAAAGGTAGATATTATTATATATTATTTGATTCATGTTAGTTTATTGATATCACGTATTTATATAGAGTTTTCTCCCTTATTTACAAGCTAGTTTGTGCGTCATTGGAGCACTTGGGAGCTATTTTGTGCTAACTATCGTATGTAGTTGTGGTTTCGTATTTTAGTATTGAATTGCAGGTTTTAGGGAGTTTTCTCCCTATTCCCGAGCCATTTGGAAGCAACCACGGCTTTACGAGATGTTACGAGGCACGTAGGATGGCTCACGAGCTTTATGGGTAGTTTAGGAGGTCCCAAGACCCCTAAACGTGAAGATTAGAGAGCCAAAGAGTCAAAAAGAAGGTCTCCGTACACTGATCGGGCAGAAATGGCCCGATCGGGCGAAAATACATTGATCTGGTATAGAAGTTGCGGACCCGATCGGGGCAAGTCATGCCCGATCGCATCGGGCGAGCATCAATGCACCAGACCCGATCGGGCATAGTGTGCCCGACCCGATCGGGGCCGAGTGCTGCTAGGTCTTATTGAGACGCTGCGGATTAGGAGACCACGCTGGACCATTTTGGTCCCAGGCCCGATCGGGTGGCTGCCCCAGGCCCGATCGGGTGGGCCATAAATTCGCCCCCAGAATTTCCACGCTGCTACGCTGCCAAGGGAAACAAGTTGATGCTGAGTTGGGTGTCGGCCCGATCGGGTACTGTCCTCGAGCCCGATCGGGTCTAGCACCATTTTACACGGATTTCGCTTTTTGTTTCCGTTTTTATTTAACTTGAGGGAGTATTATAAATACCTCTTTCCTCATTATTTAGAGACATCTTTTATTCATCTTTTTACTGCTTTAGACTCTAGTTCATTTCTCATTGTTCTTAGTCTAGTTTAAACACTTTATATTAATCTAGAGGTGATCAAATCTATTTCGATTTCAATAAAAGTTCCTGCTTTCCGTCAATTGGTACTCTTTCCTACCCTAATCTCTTTTGTTATTCTCAATTGCTTAGTTTATTTATTTAATCGTTCATGATGCAATTGTTAGGGTTACATATTAGTTTTGTCGTTGTTAATTCGATTATGAGTGAGTAGTCTCTTTCTAGGGTGTTAGATAGGAAAGCCATGTTTATACCATGATTGTGATTTAGACTCTTATTGATTTCTAGGGCTTGATTAGGGTGATTGTGATGTGGTTTGTTCTTTATTGAGTAATTAACGTTATTGCGCAGTTTAGTTGGTTGCTTGTGGTTAATAGTTGTTTGCACAGATCCGTCTTACGACTAGAGGCCTAGGACACGTCAGTAGTTCTAATTACGTTAGTGAACATGCGGCATATGTTGAACTATGAGCATTGAGTCTTAACCATAGCTCAACATAGGCTCTAATCCCCCGACTCTTGACTTAGGTTTTGATAGTTGTTGACCTTATTTGATTGGTATAAGCATGGTGGACCGACCTAATACCTTAGGTTTTTATTCCGTAGTTAAATCCTTTGTTTAATTCATCTTTCTTAGCTTAATCATTAGTTTAATAAATTCCTTCCTGATTTACTCTGGAGTAGCTGAATTGGTTGAATATTGATTTAGAAACTCTGTCTCCCTGTGGATTCGACCCTGCTTCCACTGACTACCTAGTTACAGGTCTGTAGGTTTATTTTTGATTAGGTGATACGACTAGAACCTATCAAATTTTGGCGCCGTTGCCGGGGAGACGGCTAGTTTTCTAATTTTTTATTTAATTATTTTGTCTACTTCTCTGTACCTCATTGGAACTTCATTGTTTCAATCGAGGTACGTTTTACTGCTGCTTTTTGTTTCTTTTGTATGCCCAGGTCCCAAAGAAACGGTTCCCCAATTCCAGCGGACCCCGATCTTACTAGGACAATCAGGCGGATCCGAAAGATAAAGCAGAAAGAAAAGCAGTCTGTTCAGCTGAACATCTCTGGAGCAGACACCTTGAGTTCAGTTATGTCAAAATCACTGAAGTCATATGGGGTGCCCAACCCATATGGTCTCTCCACTGGACCTACTATGCCCACCATTGCTGCAGCAAATTTCGAAATCAAGCCTGGACTTATCAGCATGGTCCAGCAAAATCAGTTTGGTGGGCATCCTACTGAAGATCTGGTAAATCATCTGCAACGGTTTCAACAACTTTGTCGAACCGTTAAACATGCCGGCGTCACTCCAGATCAGCTAAAAGTCATGTTGTTCGAGTTTTCTTTGAGAGATAGAGCCCAGAAGTGGTTAAACGATGTGAAGGAAACTGAATGGAGTGAGATTTCTGCTGCATTTCTGAGAGAGTATTACCCACCTACTAAAACAGCAGAAATCATAAATAAATTGGCCACGTTTTCCCAAGAGCCTGATTAAACATTACGGGAAGCGTGGGCTAGGTTTAGAGATCTACAGAGAGAGTGTCCACACCACAATATGGACAAATGGTTCTTGACGCAGACATTCTACAATGGTCTGCAGCCTCAGACGAAGTGTATTGTTGATTCGTCTGCAGGAGGAGTGTTTTTAGACAAGGCAGTTGATGAGGGTTATGAATTCATATCAAATCTTGCAGCCAATGACCATTCATCATCTAGGAGTTTGACTAAGAAGGTACTTGAAGTTGACGCTATTTCATTACTTACATCTCAGATGGCGCAACTGACTCAGCAGGTAATGAAGTCTTCTAGTTCGACACCTCCGCCTATGAGCATCAATGCTATGTCTGCCGTAGCACCCATTACCTAATCTTACTGCGAGGTATGTGGTGTACAGGGTCACTTTGGGCATGACTGTCAGTTCAGTCAATTTCAGATGGAGCAGGCAAATGCCTTTCAACAAAGGCCACAAACTTTTCCCCCTTCACATAACTACCAAAACCCACAAAACTATCAACCTACACCTCCACCAAACTATCCTAAACCCTCATACCATCAAACCCCATAAAATTTTCAAAGACCACCACCATAAAACTTCCATCATCCCAATAACTTCCAAACTCCACAAAATTTCCACACCCACCTCCACAAAACAACAACCCACAAGAGCCTAGCAATTCTGAACTGATGAAACTGATATTTCTATGCAAAAGGCAAATGAGGAAGCACGGAGGAACCAAGAGAAGCATATCAAACTTCTCGAGGCTCAAGTTGGTCAATTGGCAGAAACTAGTGCACAGAGGCAGCAGGGACAATTGCCAGGGCAACCCGTTCAGAGAGAACATGTGAATGCCATCACTCTTCGTAGTGGCATAGCTTATGATGCTCCTCTAGTGCCCGTTGATGAGGTTACCCCAACTGCAGGGAAGAAGACGGTGGTGGAGGAAGGAAACAGGAAGAATTCGACGTCTGAAGTCGATTTGTCTGCAGAAGCTGAACAGACAGGGAAGAAAAAGGAGAAGGTTTCGAAACGCCTTTTACACCAAGGCTACCTTTTCCTCACATGATGCAACAATCCAAGGTTGATCAGCAGTTTGGTAAGTTCTTGGCTATGGTCAAGAACCTTGAGGTAACAATTTCATTCACAGATTTAATTACCCAAGCGCCTATTTATGCCAAATTTCTGAAAGACATGTTCATTAAGAAAAGAGACTTTGGTGGGGTAGAACGTGTCGCTCTTACTGAAGAGTGTAGTGCTTTTATCCAAAATAAAACCCCACCAAAGTTAAAAGATCCTGGTAGTTTTTCTATACCCTGCCATCTTGGACCGATTTTTATTGACAAGGCTTTGTGTGATCTAGGTGCTTCTGTTTCTGTTATACCATTATCTGTTTTTGAGAAACTGAACATGGGAGCACTTAAAAGCACACAAATCACTTTACAGATGGCGGATCGTTCTATAAAATACCCTCTAGGTGTTTTAGAGGACGTTCCTGTTAGGGTCGGGAAATTCTATATCCCTGTTGATTTTGTGGTGTTAGATATGGATGAGGATGCTCAGATTCCTATTATCTTGGGTAGGCCATTTTTGTGTACTGCTGGAGCTATAATTGATGTCAAGTCTGGGTCTTGAACTCTAAGTGTTGGTGATGATAAAGTGCTCTTTAAACTAACCAATGCTGTTAAGGCACCTATGCTTGAACAATCTTTTTGCAGGGATAAGGTTTTGGATGAAGTAGGGGTGGAGAAGGTTCCAATTCCACCAAAAGTTGCCTCACCGTCTGGAGGCATAGTCAAGAACATTTGGAGAAGAAATATTTTTGATGAGGGTGGCACTCATTGCTAAGCCCCTCCTATTTGAGAGATGGAGGATTATGGTCGTGCGGGACCTTTATAAACCAGCGCTGTGCGAGAGGCAACTCGTATTTTTCTTTCCCTTTTCCTTTTCTTTTTGTTTTTCTTCTTTTTGTGAGCGAGAGTGAGGGTACTAACATTGTTTTTCCTCTTAGCATAGTCCTTATCACCTTTTGGCATTGAGGACACTGCCAAGTTCAGCTTGGGGGAGGAGTTCTGTTTGTATTCCCTATCTCTTTTACTGCTTTCTAGAATATTTTACTGCTTTCGAAAAATACTGAAAAAATCAAAAAAAATATGGTTCCCATGACTGGTTTAGTTGCCTCCCTGTGCCCCTTGCTGTGCTCTATTTGAAAATGATTTGACCTTGTTTTCTGGATAGCTGGGCATTTGTGATCTTGAGGCTATGATTTGATGTTTGATTGCTATGATTTCGAGCATTTTTGGATTATATTAGACCACTTTG
Source organism: Patellifolia procumbens (assembly GCA_947645195.1). Taxonomy (NCBI): domain Eukaryota; kingdom Viridiplantae; phylum Streptophyta; class Magnoliopsida; order Caryophyllales; family Amaranthaceae; genus Patellifolia; species Patellifolia procumbens. Next base: position 3,958,252 of record CANSGD010000429.1, read on the forward strand.
TGCGGCATACCTGAATTGGTTAGACTGTGAGGCCTCTTTGTAGCCTATTGGATTCATATTATTATCCAGTCTATTCTTGTGTGTTAGTTCCTCTTTAGTGGATTGATCTTGACTTTGACTTCGTACTTGTCTGATTTTAGATGACTTGTAGCATGTGCTGTGATAGAGGCGTTCTTTTGTCTAATTCTTGAGCTTCAGAGTGAAATTTTGATATGCTTTTATCCTCCTTAGCCCCGCTGAGCCTAATGACTTGTTTCATGATACTTAAACCCCTATTATGAGCCCAAGGCCTTCAACTTGATATTATTCCAAGCCTAGCTTGGGGGAGCTTTTGTATGGGTTGAGTTTGAGATTGGTTTCATGGTTTGGTTTGGTTGTTGAAGAATTTAAAAGTGTATTTGTTGTGGTTTGAGAGTGATATAAAGAAAAGAAAAAGCAATTTTGGAGTTGCGTAAATGAAGTTCAGAATAATAAGAAAGAAAAATAAAATAAAAGTTCAAAAGAATTCGAAGTTCTTTCATTCACGTACGTTCTTAAAGAAATATTCGCTTCATTGCTTGAAAATTGGGTTTGTTATGAGTTCTTCATTGATTTATGAGAGTTGGGTTACTTTACGTGGTTTTATGGTGTTGTTGGGAGTTGTGTAGGCCATCTTAGGCCTTGTTTGAATGATTCATGCTCCCCCTTTCTTGGTTTTTCCACCACATTACCCAAAAGTATCCCCTACCTCTCGCCTAAGCCCCATTACAACCCTATAAAGTCCTCTTGAGTTGTGTCTGCATTGTTCATTTGATTGATTTCGAGTCAGTTTGTCAAAGTTAAAGAGTATTTCTGCTTATTGAGTCGACTTGACTAGGATGAGCGTCATCGAACCTTCTTAAACATATGAGAGTGTGAGTGGGAAGGGTATTTATGGTCGGGTTGGTGAGTGCTCGGGCATATTCTTTGCCTGCCACAAAATATAGAGGAGTGACACCCTTGTGAGAGTCTTTTCAGGACTTGTATGCTTTGTGGATGCTTGAATTGGATAAATTGCTTGAATGATTGGTGGTTGGATGGATTTGATTAGCTGAACTTGAATTTTGCCTGCTTGAACGATTCTTAGTCTTGAAAATGTTTTGAGCTTTGAATTGCTTTTTATCTATGGGGTGAGGCAATCTATTCCATGTTCATTTTCTGTTTGCTTGAGGACAAGCAAAGGTTTAGCTTGGGGGAGTTTGATATCACGTATTTATATAGAGTTTTCTCCCTTATTTACAAGCTAATTTGTGTGTCATTGGAGCTCTTGGGAGCTATTTTGTGCTAACTATTGTATGTAGTTGTGGTTTCGTGTTTTGGTATTGAATTGCAGGTTTTAGGGAGTTTTCTCCCTATTCCCGAGCCATTTGGAAGCAACCACGGCTTTACGAGATGTTACGAGGCACGTAGGATGGCTCACGAGCTTTATGGGTAGTTTAGGAGGTCCCAAGACCCCTAAACGTGAAGATTAGAGAGCCAAAGAGTCAAAAAGAAGGTCTCCGTACACTGATCGGGCAGAAATGGCCCGATCGGGCGAAAATACATTGATCTGGTATAGAAGTTGCGGACCCGATCGGGCAAGTCATGCCCGATCGCATCGGGCGAGCATCAATGCACCAGACCCGATCGGGCATAGTGTGCCCGACCCGATCGGGCCGAGTGCTGCTAGGTCTTATTGAGACGCTGCGGATTAGGAGACCACGCTGGACCATTTTGGTCCCAGGCCCGATCGGGTGGCTGCCCCAGGCCCGATCGGGTGGGCCATAAATTCGCCCCCAGAATTCCCACACTGCTACGCTGCCAAGGGAAACAAGTTGATGCTGAGTTGGGTGTCGGCCCGATCGGGTACTGTCCTCGAGCCCGATCGGGTCTAGCACCATTTTACACGGATTTCGCTTTTTGTTTCCGTTTTTATTTAACTTGAGGGAGTATTATAAATACCTCTTTCCTCATTATTTAGAGACATCTTTTATTCATCTTTTTACTGCTTTAGACTCTAGTTCATTTCTCATTGTTCTTAGTCTAGTTTAAACACTTTATATTAATCTAGAGGTGATCAAACCTATTTCGATTTCAATAAAAGTTCCTGCTTTCCGTCAATTGGTACTCTTTCCTACCCTAATCTCTTTTGTTATTCTCAATTGCTTAGTTTATTTATTTAATCGTTCATGATGCAATTGTTAGGGTTTCATATTAGTTTTGTCGTTGTTAATTCGATTATGAGTGAGTAGTCTCTTTCTAGGGTGTTAGATAGGAAAGCCATGTTTATACCATGATTGTGATTTAGACTCTTATTGATTTCTAGGGCTTGATTAGGGTGATTGTGATGTGGTTTGTTCTTTATTGAGTAATTAACGTTATTGCGCAGTTTAGTTGGTTGCTTGTGGTTAATAGTTGTTTGCACAGATCCGTCTTACGACTAGAGGCCTAGGACACGTCAGTAGTTCTAATTACGTTAGTGAACATGCGGCGTATGTTGAACTATGAGCATTGAGTCTTAACCATAGCTCAACATAGGCTCTAATCCCCCGACTCTTGACTTAGGTTTTGATAGTTGTTGACCTTATTTGATTGGTATAAGCATGGTGGACCGACCTAATACCTTAGGTTTTTATTCCGTAGTTAAATCCTTTGTTTAATTCGTCTTTCTTAGCTTAATCATTAGTTTAATAAATTTCTTCCTGATTTACTCTGGAGTAGCTGAATTGGTTGAATATTGATTTAGAAACTATGTCTCCCTGTGGATTCGACCCTGCTTCCACTGACTACCTAGTTACAGGTCTGTAGGTTTATTTTTGATTAGGTGATACGACTAGAACCTATCATTTATGCAATTTGTTCTTGGGTTAGATGTAAAGAATATGATTCTTGAAATTCCGCTCTAAGCATCTAAAATCCTACAGTGGTATCAGTTAGCCTATTGCATAGATTAATATGCTCATTTGTTTGATGTGTTTTATTATTATTTTAATTCGATTAAAGGAGGGATTTATATATGATTTTATTTGCATAATTAATATTATGATATTAATTGATTGAAAACATAAAAATAGGATTTTTATGTATATATTATACTCAAAATTCGACCAAGTGACCGGAAAATTCTGATTTTCTTTTATATATGATTTGAATTTTGTAGGAAAAATAAGTTTGTTGTTTTTCTTATTTAAATTGAATTATATATCTATTTGCCTAATTCTTGAATTTAATTATTTGAGGTGTTTGATGTATATTAGATTTTATGTCAAAACCTAAAATCAAAAAATATCAGATTTTGTGTATTAGATTCAAGAATTCATATTTGTTAAATTAATATGAACCCTAATTTTTTTCCCCAAATCAATTGTTGTTAATTTCACTCAAATTGTTCACAATTGTTGTGACTAATTGAGTGGGAGGGAAGCAAAATTCCGACCGCCGTGGTCAGGCGGAAAGACGCCGGACTGACGACGGCCGAAGGCGGGCTGGCGGCAGGGCTGTTTGAGCGAAGTTGCTTGTGCGACAGTGCTTTGCAGCCGTTGCGTCTGGGCTCGCCTGGTTGCGGCTAGCGTGGCCGGCTGCTTGGTTGTGGCCAGGGTGGCTTGTGGTCTGTTGCGGCAGCGTGGCCGGCGGCTGTGTTCGCTGGTGGCTGCGGCCAGTACAGGGCTGCTTGCTGGGTGGTAGTCGTGCCTTGTGCACTGCTGCTTGGCAGACAGTTACAAAATATATTTTTTTTAATTCTTTTAAGTTTAATATTTTTGAGTATATTCCAATATTGCAAATAATTGATTAATGGTGATTAATTGCATATTTAAGTCATAATTGAATTAAAATAATAAATCTTATATTAATTGGTTAATTATTTGTAGTAATTGACTAGTTAATTTGAGGAGTTACTAAATTGTTAGTAACCATTGTTATTCATGTCAATTAATTTGATTATTATTTTTTTGCTTTTAATATATGTGATTAATTGTCATGAAATATCATATTTTAATATGATTAAAATATATGGAGGTTACTAAGAGTGTCTTTTGGTATCTTTTCTTTAAATTTAATAGTAGATTAATTTTATAAGATTAATGATTTAAAGTCCTCTAAGGTACTAACCATATGATTTAATATGTGATTAAATCTTGATGGTGATATTATGTTTTAAAGTTGTTATAACATGATATTTTTATTTTTGTAATAGTTGATTAAAACACATGCTTATATAATATATATTGATATTATGGATACATGCGGTGACTAGTATGGCCCAAACTTGGATAGAAATTACGATCTGCGTATCGTTAATGTATTTTTGTAATCTAAATACGATATGCGCATCGTTGGTATTTTTGTAATATTTTTAGTTTAAATTCCAAAAAAAATATTTATTCAAGTACCCATGAAGCACAAGGATGGAGATCCATGGTGATTCAACAATGGAGGCCTTAAAGAGTAGTCTTTAGGATTAGGGGCCATACTAGGATCACATTTTAATTTTGCATTTAAATTTTTTCTTTTAAATGCTTTCTAATTATTATGCTTGTGATTTAATTATGTTAAATATTCACTAGTAACTAAATCAACATGATAATTTACTTAGGTCCCTTAAAATGAAATATTGGGTTTTTGCTACTCCAAATAAACACCTACTAAAATTTGATTGTTAGTAATAGGTTCTGTTAAAGCAGAGTGTTACTTCCAATCTTGGGCTAAGTAGAGTGAATTTCCGAAATTTGCATGTTTAGTTTGGTTTGGCCCAACAAAATCATCAAAATAGTTTTGGATTTTGAAGCAATAGTGATGGGTTTTGTGTTTTTGGTGATAAGCTTTGTCTAGGATTAGGAAGGCTCTCCCCAACGTTGTGGGTAACTTCCTTACATGGAAGCTAAAATCACCTTAGCAATCACCTATCAACTAAGAATTATAATTGTTGTAATTAGTAAAAGAGTTTACTTACCTTTTAAACTTGATTTTAAGTTGAGGCCAAAGTCCACTTAGAATTCATGTTTGATAGGATCTTAGAATCACTTGATTAAAAGGGACACTTTGAAATTGATCAAGTGCATGGCTTTTATTTTGAAATGTTTAAAATATGTTAAAGAGCTATTATGATAAACATACTTATTACTTTTGCATCTTCTATGTAGATATCATGTCTGGTAACAACAATAATTCACCGTTTAACTTACGTTCAATCCTTGAGAAGGATAAATTGAATGGGAACAACTTCCTTGAATGGGAAAGGAATCTAAGAATTGTTCTTAGGTGCGAAGGTCGAGAGGATGTTCTTGAAACCCCGATCCCAGTTTTAACTGCCACCTCTACTGAAGCCGAAAAGGAGGCCCATAAGGCCATTGAGGAAAGGTCGGTAACTGTTACTTGCCTTATGCTCGCGGCTATGGAACCAAGCCTTCAAAAGAGGTTTGCTAGATTGGATGCCTACAGTATTATCCGGCAACTGAAAACTATGTTTCAGCAACAAGCTCGAATTGAGAGGTACGAGACTCACAAGGCTATTCTTGAGTGTGTGTTAGTTGAAGGCAAGTCGGTCGCCACTCATGTCTTCGAAATGATTGGCTATTTCGAGGCAATGGAGAGGTTGGGCTTTCCTTATAGCCAAGAGTTGGCTACTGACATCATACTTCACTCACTTTATGATGGATTCAATCAGTTTAGGTTGAACTTCAATATGAATGGAGTGACGAAGACCCTTGCTGAGTTACATGGGATGCTCATGACTGCCGAGCAAAACATCCCCGCTGCTCCTAAGAAGGAAGTTCTTATGGTTAAAAAGGGGAAGGGTTTTAAGAAGGTTTGGGCTGGCAAGAAAAAGCAAGATAAGGGCAAGCAAGTTGCTACTAAGACTGTTGATAAGCCAAAGGCAAAGCCAAAGGTGGCCGCAAATGCCAAGTGCTTCTATTGTGATCAAATAGGTCATTGGAAGCGTAACTGCCCGAAGTATCTGAAGGATAAGAAGTCTGGGGCTTCTTCTTCAGGTATCTATGTCATTGACATTAATTTAGCAACATCTGCTTCTTGGGTATTTGATACCGGTTGTGTTTCTCACATTGTTTCGAATGTGCAGGGACTAAGAAGGAGTAGAAACTTGGCTAAAGGAGAGGTAGAGCTGCGCGTTGGAAATGGTGCAAGAGTCGCGGCCGTTGCAGTTGGAACTTATAGTCTACCTTTGCCTTCTGGATTAATATTAGAGCTTAATAATTGTTATTATGTTCCTGCTATTACCAAAAACATTATTTCTATTCCTGTTTTGGATAATGAAGGGTTTTCATTTACAATTGAGAAAGGTTGTTTTTCTGTTTATTTGAATTCAATGTTTTATGCCACCGCTAAAAGGTCTAATGGTCTATATTTTCTAGAATTAGACAAAGATGTCCTTAACATAGACAGCAAAAAACATAGATCAAGCGATACTAATCCTACTTACTTATGGCATTGTCGTTTAGGACATATAAACGCGAAACGCATTCAAAAGTTACATAAAGATGGACTTCTCACATCCTTTGATTTTGAGCCATTTGATGTGTGTGAATCGTGTTTGATGGGCAAAATGACAAAGTCACCTTTTACTGGAAAGGGTGAAAGGGCCAGTGATCTATTGGGCCTAATACATACTGATGTGTGTGGACCAATGAGCACCAAAGCTAGGGGGAGGGTTTGGGTACTTTATTACTTTTACTGACGATTTAAGTAGATATGGATATATCTATTTAATGAAGCATAAGTCGGAATCATTTGAAAAGTTCAAAGAATTTCAAAATGAAGTCCAAAACCAACTTGGCAAGACAATTAAAGCACTACGATCCGATCGTGGTGGTGAATATTTAAGCCAAGAGTTTAGTGATCACTTAGAGAGTTGTGGAATTCTTTCACAACTAACTCCGCCTGGAACACCTCAGTTGAATGGTGTATCTGAAAGGAGGAACCGGACTCTACTTGATATGGTTCGGTCTATGATGAGTTTTGCTGATCTTCCAATATCCTTATGGGGATATGCTCGAAACTGCTGCTTTCACACTTAATAGAACTCCATCAAAGGCAGTAGAAAAGACACCATATGAGATATGGAGTGGAAAAATTCCAAGCTTGTCCTTTCTAAGTATTTGGGGTTGTGATGTCTACGTAAAACGTTTACTTTCAGACAAACTCGCCCCTAAATCAGATAAATGTTTCTTTGTGGGTTATCCCAAAGAAACCAAGGGCTATTACTTCTACAATCGAAACGAGGGCAAAGTATTTGTTGCTCGTCATGGTGTCTTTTTGGAAAAAGATTTTATTTCCAAAAAGGCAAGTGGGAGTAATGTATTTCTCGAAGAAATTAGAGAAAAGCAACAAATGGACATAGTTCAACCTATGTCAGAGTCAGAAACAGGAGTGCCAGCTGTGGAGCTTGAAGTAGTTCCTCCTTTGGAGGAATATTCTCCCATAACTGACCAAGTGTTGGAGGACGTGCATTCCATACACGAACCTTCTACTGTCCCACCCGAATTTAATTCGTGCGAAAATTCTCAAATTGTTGAGAAGAAAATTTCTCCTGTTGCAGCCCCTCGTAGGTCTAGTAGACCAAGAATACCAAACAAAAGGTTTGTTGATTTCTTGTTGACCGAAAGTTCTGAGATAATGATTTTAGAATTTGAGGAACCTACTACTTACAAGCAAGCCTTGATGAGTGAAGACTCCGAAAAATGGCTTGAAGCCATGAAATCCGAAATGGCATCCATGTCTGAAAATCAAGTATGGGACTTGATGGATTTGCCCGATGGGGTTACACCTATTGGTTGCAAATGGGTTTTCAAGGTGAAAACAGACAAGGATGGTAACATTCAGGTTTACAAAGCAAGGTTGGTTACAAAAGGGTTCAAGCAAGTTCATGGTATAGACTATGACGAAACCTTTTCACCAGTAGCAATGCTTAAATCCATTCGGATACTCCTAGCGATCGCTGCCTTTTATGATTACGAAATTGGTAGATGGATGTCAAAACCGCTTTCTTGAATGGGTTCTTGAAAGAGGATGTGTATATGACACAACCGGAAGGTTTTGTAGATCCAGAAAATCCTAGGAGGGTATGTAAGCTTCAAAAGTCCATATATGGATTGAAGCAAGCATCCCGGAGTTGGAATCTCCGATTTGATGAGGCAATCAAAAGGTTTGGTTTTCTCAAAAACGGAGAAGAGTCTTGTGTTTACAACAAAGAGAGTGGGAGTAACATAGTCTTCTTGGTCTTGTATGTAGATGATATACTTCTCATAGGAAATGACATTCCCATGCTTGAGTCAGTCAAGGAATGGTTGAAAAGTTGTTTCTCTATGAAAGACCTTGGAAATGCGGAGTACATTTTGGGAATCAAGATCTACAGGGATAGATCTAAGAGGATGATTGGACTTAGCCAACGGACTTACATAGATAAGATCGTCACTAAGTTCACATGGAAAACTCTAAAAGAGGTTTTCTTCCCATGCAACATGGTATGTCGCTTAGCAAGACTCAGTGTCCTTCTAGACCTGATGAGATTAAGCGAATGAGTAACGTTCCTTATGCGTTAGCTATAGGGTCCATTATGTATTCCATGATTTGTACTCGCCCAGATGTTTCATATGCCTTGAGCATGTGTAGCAGATTCCAATCAAATCCAGGTGATGCACACTGGAGTGCAGCTAAGAATATCCTAAAGTACTTAAGAAGGACTAAGGATAATTTCTTAGTATATGGAGGTGAAACTAAGTTAATTGTTGAGGGTTACACAGATGCGAGCTTCCAAACTGACAAAGATGATTTTCGATCCCAGTCTGGTTTCATCTTTTGTCTAAATGGAGGGGCAGTGAGCTGGAAAAGTTCAAAGCAAAGCACTGTCGCAGACTCTACAACAGAAGCTGAGTACATTGCTGCGGCAGATGCAGCAAAGGAAGCTGTTTGGATGAAGAAGTTCATTTCTGAGCTAGGAGTAGTACCTAGCATTTCAGATGGCATTGTTTTATACTGTGATAATAATGGTGCCATTGCTCAGTCTAAGGAACCAAGGTCACATCAAAGGTGTAAACATGTACTTAGGAAGTTTCATCTCATCCGAGAAATCGTTGAGAGAAAGGATGTAATAGTTAGGAAAGTTCATACGGATCAAAATGTTGCTGATCCGTTGACTAAACCGTTGCCTGAGCCCAAGCATGAGAGTCACACTAGGGCTATAGGGGTTAAGCATATAGGAGAGTGGGTTTGATTGTGCGCTATTTACTTTTAAAGTAGTTCACAGTTATATTTGCTCTTTATAATGATTTCATTATGTTTATCAATAAAGGTTTATGATCTTATTTAATCTTGGTTTAGTATTAAATAAAACGTCCAAGATATTTTTTAACATTTGATAGGTTTGTCAAATACGTGATTTTACAAATGAAACCCTATTTGGTGAACAAGAGTTATAATATATCTAAGTCCCTAGTCCGAATCGTTAAATTGGACGTAAATGATTCAGTTTCGAGACTAGATTGTAAGATGATTGATAGCACATTTTCATTGGCTATGGGGACATGGAGATGTCTAGTCATTTACATAGACATGTATAATGGATACGTGTCGGACAGACCCACAGAGATTTCTCTAAAGTGTTTTGAGAATCTCGTCACTATATTTAGTGGATTCCTTTGACATGAGTATGACACTATTCTCGCTTAAGGATTAGTATATTTATGACACTGCAAAACGTCGTGCCGTAAAAGGAGGTTATAAAGGCAGTGATAGGAATTGCTAGGAATTGAGTGGGAGTTTTGGTTATGCAAGAATGGATAAGTCCTCCTAAACAGTTAGGATTGGTGTCTTGGCCTCTTGAAGAGTGAGAACTGGAAAAATGCATGGCCGTGCTCAAATGAATTAAAGAGTTAATCATTTGTTTCGACAGTTCGAACTCGGATTTCAGGAATCGACTTGAACAGTGATACTGTTAACATTGGATGTTAACATATCATCAAGTTGGACATTAAGTGACTTAAGGAGTTTGAAGATTACACACTTGTTCTTAGACAAGTGGGAGATTGAAGGATTTTGTCCTTCGATCAAGTGTAATAATCTAAGTATACTTGGACAAGTTTATAGAGATAATATATTCAATAATATTAGGAGACTGTAACGTTTTGCTAGAAGCTAAATTACGGTTTGTTGGACTAATGAGATTAGGCTAACTACTAATATTGATTGGGTCCTATGAGGTCACACATTGTAACAAAGGTAAGATATTTATCCAAATTTATTTTGGATGGTCATATGGATGGTAGGAAAAGAGTTGTAACTCTTGTGATTGAATGACTCATAAAGAGTGGCTTTATGTGCCTAATTAAGCCTCATAATGTATGACATTATGTGGTCAATTAAGCCTCATGAAACCACCAATGTAACCACTCTATATATTGATGTAGAGGTTGCAAAAGAGAGTACACAATACATCATCTTTTGGCCAAACACCATACAAAGTAAGGAGTGAAAAGTTCCCTCTTCCCGTACTAGCATACGTGGTGATCTAACCGTTGTTCGTGGACCAACACTAGAGGAACGACGCTTGACGTTCTTACAAGATCTCACTTGGAAGCTAGTACTTTTGTGGATTCACGCATCAAAGGTATATATTATTATATATTATTTGATTCATGTTAGTTTATGCAATTTGTTCTTGGGTTAGATGTAAGGAATATGATTCTTGAAATTCCGCTCTAAGCATCTAAACTCCTACACTCGGGTGTGTTAGAATGTTGACCCGAGCCACTATTCTGTCCAGATTGTCCAACCGAGGCTTTATTTGCGCGCACCGGTGCTGCATCTCTTCAATTTGTGATTTTGCTGCCACCTCTGCCCCGGCCAGCACGTCCTCCTCCTCGTCCGGCCATGGCACTACCACGTTCGGGTCCCCGACCACCCCGCAGTCTATCAACCCACCACTCAAGATAGCCGTGAATTTGGAAACATGTACTCTCGTCATGTTCATCACGGTTGCAATGAACACAAAGTTTGTCACTGTTATCTTTATAGTAATTAGATTTACCTCTAGTCTCCATATGAATTTTGAAAGCCATGCCCATGTCACGATCTTCCTTATTCGAAGATGTTTCTCCATTCAGTAAGCGTTCTTCTTGTATAATTCGTTAGTATGCATTGTTGAGGGATGGAAGAGGATCAAGAGAAAGTAAGGTAGATCTTACATTACCATACGCAGCAGTATCAAGACCAATGAGAAACCATTGCAGCTTATCCTCCTCCAATAATTTTGCATATTTCTCCAATATTGCACGTACAGTACAACCCCCATAAGTGCACCCATCAGGAACCACAACATAATTGGAAAGTTCATCCTTAATTTTACTTATTCTTCCAAAGTATGTTGCTATCGCCTCATGCTTGGTTTGCTTGCAATCAGCAAGAGTAGACTTTAATTGACAAATCCGAGTCCCGTTCACAACACAAAATATATCCTTCAAAGCCTTCCACAAAACACTAGGATCCCCATACGTGTAAGAGTAGAGCGAAGAGACGGCTCAATTGTATTACTCAACCACGCAACTAGCATTGTCTGGACAGCATGCCAATCCTCCAGCTTCTCTACGTTTGTCAGTCTTGAAACATTTCCTTCCAAGAAACCAAGTTTCCTCTTAGCTTTCAGTGCCGTCGTATAGCTCTCGCCCATTCATTGTAATTGTCCCCTCTCAATTGAATGGGTGTGATCAGATTTCCGGGATTATCATTAGAACCCAGGAAAAAATCAGATCTTTCTTCTCCTCACCTTTCTTTGGATCACTCTCAAGTCTCAACACTAGCCATGGAAAAAACGGGTTCACAACTCACCGAGCTCTCGGCAAAATTAAGATGTATTGTTTGTTATGGCTCTAGATATCATGATTAAATGTGTCAATCGTTCTCCCTTTTCATTCACATTGTCCCTGTATATATATGCTTACAATATTACGTAATATACTCCCTACCAAATCTAATCCCTTGGAGCACAATTTGTACAATCACCAGCTCACACACACCTCACAAAGAAGGTAAAAATATTCTAGGCAAAATCTATCCTAAAATACAATATTACATAATAATAGGAATATTTTCAATAAATTTCTCATCAAAGCTAAATAAAATTTTATGGAGCAATTATATGTCGAATATATGCATCAAATATTGTTTAGATGTATCACAATTATGTTCTTCTTTTGTCCAAATAGATAATATATGGCTCATTCAAGTCACACATTACCTATCAACACTTAGACATCATATCCAAAATCCAACTCAATCACTTCAATGTATAGTCTGATATGTATTTTAATTACCTAGTTTCTTTAGATAGTTATAAATTGATTCTTAACTTTATTTGTATCTCTTAAGGGCATGTTCTCTTTAGCTTATTTTCTCTTCAGTTCAGTTCAGTTCCAATAAATTCAGTTAACTCCAATAAGTTCAGTTCAGTTCAGCTCCAATAAGTTCGGTTCAGCTGCAACAAGTTCAGTTTAGTTCAGCTTTAATACGTTCTGTTCAGTTTATTTCAGCTCCAATAAGTCCAATTCAATTTAGTTCAGCTCCATTCATTATTTAGTCATTTTGTTTAATATTATTATTATTATTGGTCTAATTTATTTTACTTATTTTTATTGTTATTATTATTGTCGTAATAATTATCAATTTTTATTTTTATTTTTATATATTTTTTGTTATCATATCTTTACTCATTATTATTACTATTATTATTATTGCTGGACATGATTTGGGTTGGTGCGCGGTTTAACCAAATTGCATGTCAATATGAGTATTCTAATTTGCAATTGTTGTTTTATTTTAACGACTAGATACTCAATATTACATCATATAAATAAGCTACAAAAAGATAGAAGATATTAAAAAATTACAAAGTTGCTAATAATACTGGAGTACTATTAAGGTACAATATCGTCTCTATGTTGAACATTAAAGATACTTTGGCGGTTTTGTGTTGGGGTTTGGTTTATAAATATTATAGACCAACCCACCACAAATCGTAGTTTGGTTAGAAGCACACATCAACCCATGTTTTAAGCTAATTATTATGATGGGAATATTATTTATTTTTTAGACATTATTGTTATTATACCATCATCATCATCAAGTATTAATATATTAATAGTAATAATATTAATTACTCATTATTAATTATTATTATTATCTATTATTTTGAAAATTAATTTATGATTATTACTATTATTTATAACTGTCATTTAATAACATCAAAAAGAAATTATCATTATTCATTTAATATTATTCTAAATTCTAAATTATTAATTATTATTACTTAGAATTATAATTACTTATTTATTTAATATTCATAATTATTATTATTTAATATTCATAATAATTATTATTTACTTATTATTTATATATTTATTACAATTTAATTCCATTCAGTTCAGTTCAGTTCAGCTCCAATCAGTTCAGTTCAGTTAAGTTCGGCTCAAATAAGTTCAGTTCAGTTCAGTTCAGTTCAGCTCCAATAAGTTCAGTTCGATTTAGTTCAGCTCCAATAAGTTCAGTGTAGTTCAGTTCAGCTAGAATTAGAGGAAAAGAACAAACCCTAAGTCCTATTCAGTTCACCTTAAAATAATACTTCCTCCATCTTTTTTACTTGCATCATTTCCTTTTATAGCAATACTTTCTCTCTACCTCTGTCTAACAAATGACTCCCCCTTTTACACCTCTCTCTATCTCTCTCATCTCCTAGTATAAAAAAACGGAGGAAGTAATATTCAGCAAAACTAACATTAGTTTAACAAATAAGTTTAGTTCAGCAAAAAATAAATCCGTTTCAGTAAAAATAGTTTAGTTCGATAAAACCCGCAAGGTATTACGTACACCTGGGAGCATATAACTTGCCATTTTCGCGTAAATATAGTGAAATAAAAGGACAAAATTGTAAACAGCCAGCGAGAACTCACGATTGACTGCCGGAGGATCGGATGGTGGGTCACCGCCGCCGCCTTCTCTCTCTCTTCTCTGCACCTTTTCCTATCACCATTAACGAGATGAATCCAAACCGATCGACAAACCGGTCGATGAAGATATAACTTAGCAAAATGAAGATCTTCCACAGTGAACAGCAATTTCTCTGCCACCATCACCGTCGACCACCGCAATCGAGTAGAATTCGTAGTCCATGGCGACGTTTTATCGAAAACCCGGATCTAGAGTCCTAGGCTCTGGTCTTCATCGAGGGTGCGAGGATGAAAAACGGAGTGAGATTGAGGGTGGTGAGAAGAAGGCGGTGGGACGATCAGAAGTCTTCATCAAGTGAAGATATGAAGAGTCAGATTTAATTATGGGCTTGGCCGTGGCTTCAAATGTGCGGCAAGAGTGTTGATTTTTGAGTATATGTTAAATGGAAATGAGTATATGTTGAATGGAAATGAGTACATGAAATTCTCGGTTGCACATGTCAAATGGAAATGAGTACATGGAATTCTCGGTTGCACATGTTAAATGGAAATGAGTATAATGTTTTAGGTGCTAAATTATACTCATTTGGCTAAGTCATACTCATTTGAAAAAACTCATACTCATTTTAGAAATTTCTCTTAAATCTAACTCATTCTCATTTGGCTAAGTCATACTCATAAAAGAAAAACTCATACTCGTTTAGCTTCATACTCATTTAGGTAATTCATACTCATTTGGAAATATTCATACTCACTTGGCTTCGTACTCATTTTGAATATTCATACTCATTTTGCTTCGTACTCATTTTGACCAACTCATACTCATTTTGTTTAGTACTCATTTTGACCAACGCATATTCATTTTGCTTTGTACTTATTTTGACCAACTCATACTCATTTGGTGTACATAGAGGTACGTATACTAAGGTGTACATTTTACCTTCTAGATAAAACCAATAATGTAAAAAAGAAAAAATAGCATCATTGATGAAACTAAATTCAATTCAGTCAAAAAATCCTGTTAAAAAAAAGTTTATTTTAATAATAAGTTAAATTCGGTAAGATTAAGGTGAAGGGTGCGAGAAATAGATAGAAGTATATATCTTTAGCTTCTTGGTTTGGTGATATTTTTGGACATTGGAAGCCGATAAGTCTGTTTTTGCTCCGTTGATAAACTCTCATACGCTGCCACTGACCCACTCTATCTAACGCCGACGACGGAGCCGCTATCACTGAACTCCGGTGAGTTATGCATTTCTCTTTCTTTGTCTCCGGTGAGTTATTATGCTTTAGCTGTATTGGTTGTTATCTTCTACTTCCATTTCCCATTATCTTCTTCCCTTATATATTGAGGGAGAGTAACTTTTGGTTGTTCGGCTTTTTAAATTATTAGTTTTTTAGGGAATTAATACAAGTACACAAATTTAGTAGACATTATTAGTTTTCTACTAGTTTTTTTGTCAATCAGCAATTCCACTTTCTTTGTTGAATTTTGCTGGATGTTTATGCCATATGGTGAATGAGGCCTCGTTCTTTTGTACTGGATTAATTGAAAAACATCTCAGTTCAACTCCAATAATTTCAGTTTTGTTTGATTGGGTATGTGTAATTTCGTTGCACCATGTATGATATACAACCAATGGTGGAACTTCGATTTTATTGGGGTGTCTACAGATTTTGAGATTTGTTAGTTAGGGTTGCAAAATCAAAAATTGACTCACGATGGTAGTTTTCTAGTTGTCTAATGAATAGAAAAGTAAATTATAATTTTAAATTGGGTTGTTGAGTTTGTCGACTGCAACCCCTTGCCTCAATGCAGGTCTCCCAACAAATTGTAATTGTAATATTCTAGTTGCCTCAAGGGGGGTTGGTTCTATGAATGAGAAATCAACCAACAAAGAGGAGAATATTGTTGTATCTGCTCTTATTTCTAGAATGAACAAATTTTCCAAAACGCTAACTACTGTTAAGATATAATGTAAAGACAAATTATGTTTTGTGATAGGTTGAACAACATAAAGGGAACTAAGTACTACAGGCCTCGCCTTATCTACAATTTGAAGAGGGGGAATGGAGGGAGGACCTTTGGTATTGAGTCATTGCAGCAGCAGCATAAGTTGCTTAAACTTCCAGTCTAGTCATCGACAAATTTCCCTTCCTGGCTTCAGTTCTAGTTCTAGTAGCAGTATTGCTGGTAGCGTCAGTTGGCATTGTAAGATCCCAAAACCCTGGTTGAGAAGACAAATTAAAAGTCCGCCTTTTGTACCAAGGGCTGGGGCTGGATCCGTCACCCTCAAGGAAGCTGAAATTACTCCCTCAGTGTTAGCAAGTGGTAAAGATGATGACACATATACATTGCCGAGACTTGATAAATGTGGAAGATTCTGCAGTCCAAGAGCTGCTCGGGAGCTTGCCTTGTACAGTTATTTTAAGCTTTTCTTTTCTCGTTTTTTGCAATGTTTTCTGTTTTACATCCTAACTTCAAGTATCTGAAATGTGATTTGTTATAGAATTGTAAATGGGCAGGTTGATAGTGTATGCTTCATGTTTAGATGGGCATGATCCAGTTCGTTTGTTTGAGAAGCGGATGTATGCTCCTAAAGGTAAGTCCTGTTTGTTTCTTGGAAAACCCTGTTTGAATTTTCAAAGCAAAAACTCTCTTTTGGGGTTGGAGATGGAAGTGGTGCATCTTCACTGACTAGTTTGTCTCTGAAAATCAGAACCAGGGTACGTCTTTGACAAAAGCTCTTTACTTCAATACGATCACATGAGGTTTGGAGGACCACCTGTTACCACCTCCACTGTTGAGGAAGCTGATCAACTTCTCAGTGACCTCGAAGCAGAATCAGCTATTGGTAAATTTTATGTCATTTGTTTTTCATATTTTATTTATTTTATTACGACTAGAATGACTAGTTGGTCGATGTAGATGCTATCGTTTGATGCTAGGATAGTAGGATTACTATTTATGTCATAAATAATCTTCTTCACCAGTATCAGTATATTGTTTTCAGTTTCTTGAACACAAGTTTTCCATGTTGTTGCAGTGCCTATATATTCAACTGGGATTGATTAGAATACCGCATCTTGCCTGTGTGAGCTTTTGTTTACACGTTTACTCTGTAGTGCACTATGATGGAAATTGGGAAGAAGATTACGCCAACCCACCATCAAGCAAGCCCCCTTCCCTCGAAAGGCCAAAGATAGGAAAAGGAGAGCTTTATGTGCTATCTGCATGTTTCTTCATTATTCATTTTTTTCAGCCTAATCAGCTGTCTATGTCAACCTTTATTGAGCTGCTTTTTGTTTTTTCATGTTAACTTCTAATTGGAGTTCATGTAATTTCAAGCATTCTTCACATGGAGTCAAACAGCCATCCTTATGTGTTCGCTTGCATACATTGAATTTACCATGTATATATTCCAGTGCTGCTTCATTTCTAGTTCTGATCAGCCAATATTGACACAAGGTAGCCCTATGAGGTTGCAGATTTCAAGCATCCTTTCTTCTAAGCTTTCCGAGATTATTCACCAGTTCATGAAAAAAGCTTCATGGGCATGGCTTATGCTCCCTATCAAAGTCAAGGGATTAATTTATTGAATTCCATTAGCACCATGTGAGCAATAATTTTATCCTGTCAAAAGTTTAAGTGGTGATTGTAGTCTAAGGTCGACAGTCACGTGTGTATGACCTTTACGATTCTAGGAGGTTGCTTGTAAGCTGGGGATCTTTTGATACATATCTTTTTTGAGTTTTCCATTGCCTTTTGAAGGGTTGGCAAAGGGAAATGCTGCTGAGCCTGGTCTCCTTGAGATTGTCAACTGGTTTTCTCCAGCTTAATAGTAGCATCTGCTGCATTTTAGTTGGGTATTGATATTTCCGACTTCCGAGATTACCCATCGATGTTCCAAAGGGTTGCCTGGGCAAAATATATGGCCTTTGCTTAGTTTCTAGTTTGGTTTCTTCTATGATCTTGTAGGCTAATCAGCAACCTAAGAAAAGTCTCTTTTACCCTGTTCAATCTCTAGTGAAGGCTCTTGGTGAGATCTACAGCTTTCATTTAGAGTGAGTTTCATAGGATTCAACCATCATATATCGACCATTGGGAGCAATATGGACCCTGGGCAGTCAAGAACTTGTTTTGTAGCTAATGAAACTTCTAGCCAATCCTCTAATAGCCTTTAGTTGGGGCCTTAAGGGACGCCAAAGTCAAGCCTCTTTCAGTTGGTAATCTAATGACTAACTTTGCCTTGTTGTGGCATGTCCATGACCTGGTTACTAGTACTGCATTCATGTCAACGTACTAGTTTTCTAAGTGGGTGATGTGCACTTTTGTATTGCACATCATTGAGCTGCACTGGTTCCTTTTGTATACCAAGAGATTGGCTGAATTTCACTGCACTGGGCCCATATGTGATGGAGAGATGTGCTGAACTTCATGTAGTTCTGATTTCTGGATCATAATCACCCATTATCATGAAGTTTCCTTTGTTTGGATCACTGTTTAGCAATTCAATTCAGGAATAAATTGGTATATGCAATTGAAAGAAATGGGATGTGTTCATTTCAAACTTTATTTGTCAGCTTCACGTATTTGACATCAGTGCATATGAAGTATACAACATTCCTTGAATTTCTAGTTATTGAGCTTTAAATACTCCATATGTCCCGTCATCCATCTCATATTCATATTTCAGTGTGTTTCTCTTACAAATTTAAATTATGTCTGACCATGTCTTTTTTAATTACAGAAGCAGAAGTTCTGTCAGCTCCTCTGAAGTTGGTATACAGCAAACTGCTTCTGAGGCAAGTATACCATCTCTCCAGATGATAGATGCACACTGATATCGTGCTTTCCGTGTATAACAAAATTCAAGTTAATTAAGTTTTTTATCTCACTGCAGGTTCACGAAGAAACTGCTAGGTGCAGTGGTGGATAAATGGGATAATCATGTCCTTGTGATTGACAAAGTGGCGCCACAAAATTGGAAGGTCAGCAATTTACCCAAAAATTCTTTTATATTTTTCTGAGTCAGCTATGAAAAGTTCAAAATTTTCTTAGGGCACGTTCTCTTCATCTTTAAAACATTGAGTTTCTGGGTTGATACAGGGCTAACATTCAAGTCCAATCAGGAGTAAATATAAAGTTAAATCAGGGCTGATCATCAGTCCAAATGAGTGTAATAATTTCAGTTTAGACGAATGCACCCTTAATTTTATGATCATTTTAATGAATTTGGACTCGTTTTATCACCTATCCATTGTCAAGTTTTCATATAATCGTATACTTCCTGCCTTTTGGTTTTGTTCCACCATGCATTATATGACTCATAGTGTCGGGACTTGGTTGTTTATCAAAAACTGTCTCTCTACGTCTTGGAAACTGACATCTCTGTCATTTTGAATACTCGATCAAAAGAGTGAGCCAGCTGGAAAGATTTTGGAGTTCTCAATTCTTCACTTAGCAATGTCTGAAATATCTGTAGTTGGAACACGACATCAAATTGTTATCAACGAGGTATTATATTCTTGACTTCTTGAAAATGTCTATTTCATATGAATACACTTATCAAACACCTTTTACTTGCATTTGAAGGCTGTGGATCTTGCAAAACGGTTTTGTGATGGTTCAGCACCTCGAATAATAAATGGTTGTTTGAGAACCTTTGTCCAAGATCAATCATGAAGAAGTGCTATCCAAAAGCAAGCTGCATAAAGTAATCATCAAGGGAGGGTGTAACTGCTCCCGCCATTTGATGGAGGATCGGAACTGCTTGTGGAAGGAACCTGTATAGCAGGTAGTTGCAGAAGGGTTTTCTCCAAATGGCATTTTGTGCTGTTCAAGGCATTATCTATAGGTTTTCTTTCTTCCTCTGCAGACTGCAGCGAAGCTTCCGGCAAATATCCGTAGGGAAAAGAAAGAATGAAAGTCTTCTACTAGTATTGTAGTCTGTAAGTAGTATAGAACAATATTGAGTTTAGAGTCAGCCCAATTCATGGGTTTCTGAAGAGGCTGTGATGTTCCCTTTAATCGACTTGTACCTCAGATAGCTTAGGATTCTCTCTTAAGAGGGTTCCATATTTTCTTTGTACCTCTTTTGTAAAAGAAACATGAGTCAAACTAAATACTTTTGCTACTCGTTTCATCAACAATAATAAAAGCAACTGTTAAAACAATTTGAGGTTAGCTAATATGAATCATAATAAGGAATCGTTATTTGTGACTGAGATAAGAGAAATAAGAAGTATATTATTTACTAAATCGTAAGTGATTGTTATCGAGACCTTAAAGAACACACAAGTTTAAGTATCAACTTTAATACCAAAATCAAGATAGATTTGCAACATAGTCTATACTTAATGGAAACAGTTGAGGTACCAAAATTGAATATCTATTTGAATTTACATCAATTGATTGTATACAGTTCAGCTATTTAGCGTACATCAATCTGCTGACAAGTTTCTAATATATTGTGTGTTGTCAGCTTTATACTTCTCTCAAGTCTCAAAAGAGAACCCCGAATGATCTGCAATAAGATACGGAACTATTTGATCAGGAACCTGTTCAAAACATTGTACAGCTTCATTGCCTTCAACACCAAGGTCTGCCAACCTATCAACACAGAGATTGCCTTCTCTTTTCTGATGTTGAAAGATACAATTGTCTAATTCCCTACATGTCAAAACCAATTCCGCAGTCTCAGTTTCCAACCAATGATATTTTTCCATATTTGATAATTAATTAAATCAATAACAATCCTAGAATCAGATTCGATGATCACATTCTTGAAACCGCTCTCTCGTGCTACTAAAAGTGCATTCATATGCTTTGACTTCACCCTGAACAAATTTCCCTGAATCCGGACCCATGTTTTTGTATCTCCCCGATGTAGTAACCACAATGTCCACTTATCCAAAGTCCATTGGCATCCCTAACAGCTATTCCGAAATCAATTCTACCATTGCTTCGGATACTAGTGTCAATATTAATTTTGACGAATCCGGAAGGTGAGCGAACCCAATGAATCAATTCCGCTAAATGCTCACGCACCATTGTTTTGCAGCGTTGGTGAAACTTGCAGTGGCTCTGTGTTTATCAAAGAGAGAAGATGGTGCACCTAATCGAAGGATTGTTGCTAAACATGTGTTTATGGAGTAACTATGACTGAGTATACTTTTATTGAATAAGCAAGTGTGTAATTGTATAAATGTATATAAGAAACGTAAATCAATTAGAAATCCTTAAGAGAAAATTGCCAGAAAACACCTTTAAAAATTGACCACTTTGTGAGAAAGGACCTTAATTTTTTTTTGGCATTTAAACACCTTAAGCCAAAAATGTTTGCGAGGAGGGACCAAAGTGATACTTACAACCTAATTAAACACTAATTATATATTAATAAAAAATTAAAACTAATTTTACCTAATAAAAACTAAATATACTTTAAAGCTTTCCTAACAAGAACAAATCGTTTCCTATCTTTAAATTGTTAGAGGAAACATTATTGAATGCATTATTGACCAAATTGGTAAAAAAAAAAGTTTACACCTTTCGCCAATTCGGTAAAATAACTTGTTTCACGGACAAATTGGTAAAAAAAACTTAGTTTCGGACGACAAATTGGTAAAAAAGTTTATTTAACACCAATTTGGTAAAAAAAGAAGAAGATGAACTTCAGCAACATTTAGGCCAAACAAAAAGACTTTAAATAAAGATTTATGAGGACTTGGTGTAAAAAGGCAACATTCAAGCTCTGGTGTAAAATGACCAGCGGTATTATGGTTAAGTAAAGGAGCGGCTAGGGCAAAGGAAACCGACGGTTAGGATCATCGTCCGTCGCGCCCCGCTTACCGGAGATTGTCGCCGACCGTCCATTGGACAACCTTCACCGGCGTTGCTCTGCTCTCTCTCCTTTTCTACGCAGCCGTTCTTCGAATTTTTGGATAATGTTCTATCAAATTGGGTTTTAAAGCTCTTGCACGTCATTCATTTTGTTCTTGTAAAATACTTTTGTTGTGTTCTTTTGGTTATTCCCGTATGTTCTTTCTAATTTACACCTATTTTTAATATTCCTTTAAATAATGTTTAATGTTCTTTTGATACAAAAAAGTATTATATTTTTTGATTTTTTGTATTTTGTTCTTTATATTTCAAGGAAATGTTCTTTTAAAATTGAGTTTTTAATTTATTTTCTATGAAATTTTTTTAATTGTATTTTATTGTTTAAAATTTCGTATTTTGCTCCTTTTATTTCTCGTAAATATTATTTTCATTTTTTGTTATCCCAATATTCACTAAATATTCTTTCTAATAATTGTTGAATTTTTTTAAGATGTCAATTGTAGAGCGATGATGACGATGTCAGCCCTAAAACGTTGATATCATCACCACTGTACACCCAGGTGTACCAAAAACGGACTAAATCCGACCATAATTTAAACATCTTCAAAGCTTCAGCAAAAACACAACATACAATAATGGAGGTGATTCCCCGCTTCTCCAACCGCTTCTTGTCTCTTCACTCCATTACCATCAACTCCAAATCTCTCATGAACCCAATTCTCCATTTCCATTATTCTCAAACACCCACTTCAAATTCCATACCCATTAACCCGAACCCACTTAAAACCACCCATTTTCTCACCAAAAGAACCCTTAATTCATCTAAATCCTACTCCAGATTTACTTCTCGGGCGGGTTGGTTACTGGGTCTTGGGGAGAAAAAGCAGCAGAAGTTACCCGACTTGGTAAAAGCGGGTGACCCGGTTCTTCATGAACCAGCCCGAGTAGTTGACCCGAAAGAAATTGGGTCGGATAGAATCCAAAAGATAATTGATGATATGATTGAGGTTATGAGGATGGCTCCTGGAGTTGGTCTTGCTGCCCCGCAAATTGGTATCCCTTTAAAGGTTACTTCTTTACTGTTTTTTTTTCAATTGGGTTTCTAATTTTTTTGCCAGTGATTTTATGTGGGTTTGTTTCAATGTTTGAAAGTTTTGATTTTGAATAATGTGATAGGATTATGTGATTGGCATATACTTCCTCCAATCTGTAATAATTTGCTAAGTTGAGACGAATCTAAAAAGATTCCACGTCACTATGTTTTTTTTGTTTATGTTGGAACATTTGTAAGGGTAATGGGTTTGGATTAATCACATATGGGGGAATTAATAGAAGTTGTAGAATTAATTCCGGAAATCAAATAGAATAAGGGGGGCAGCTGGGTCGCGGGCCGCGACCCATGGTCGTGAGTCGCGACTTGGTTTTGCGAGTCGCGACTGGGTACTGCCCTGTGACGCTTCAGTTTGCGATGTATCCGTTTATGTCCGTTGAAGCGTTTTGGTCAATTTTTCATGGTTTATTGCATGGTTAAATGGCTGATTTATTCTCTGATTTAAGGGCCTTATTAAGGAGCCTATTAAAGGTCCTTAATGAGGGCCCTTGCATGTGTGACTATAAAAGGAGGAGGTGATCTCCATCCTTGACACAACCTTCATTGCTTGCTTAAGAATTTCTGATTAACTTTCTTAAGTGTTCTTCCTAAACACATCAAACACAAGTTCTTAAGGATTCTCTTCTAAGATCATAGAAGTGAATTGTTACTCCATTGTATCTCATTAGTTGTTTCGTGTAACCCGGTGATCCTAGAGGGGCGAAATAAAACTAATAGGAAAGCGTAGTTTCCGTGCCTTGGAGTGGTGATTATCCGGTTTCCTCTTGTTCCATTGTTTTTATTCTAACAATCTATTAGTTTTATTTTCTTTACGGATATGGCTTCATCACTCAAGGACCTTACTTTGAACTTCCAAAAGTTGGACAAGTTCGAAAGTCTGGGTTTTCGTCGTTGGCAAAAGAAGATTCATTTCCTCTTAACGACTCTCAATGTGGTGTATGTGCTTACTACACAATTCCGGCTTATCCGGAAGAAGGGGTTGAGGAACACTACGAGGAGGCGTATAAAGTGGGAGAATGATGACTACATTTGTCGTGGTCATATTCTCAATGCACTTTCGGATGCCTTGTTTGATCTTTACCAAAATGTGGAGAGTGCAAAGGAGCTTTAGGATTCTCTAGAGGCCAAGTACATCTCGGAAGATGCTTCAAGTAAGAAGTTTCTTGTTAGTAATTTTAATATGTTTAAAATGACTAATGAAAGGCCTATAATGGAGCAATTTCACGAAGTTCATCACATTTTAAATCAAATAAGGTCACATGGTATGGTAATGGATGAAGCAATTGCCGTTGCATCCATTATTGATAAATTACCATCTTCTTGAAAAGACACAATACATACTTTGAAACATAAGAAAGAAGATCTTTCCATGGAGCAATTAGGAACTCATCTTCGTATTGAAGAAGGGATCCGGGCTCAACATGGGGTTAAGGACACAATTTCTAGTGCTCCTAAGTCTACCGTTAATATGGTAGAGGTTGGTGGGTCTAATGGGACCAAGAAATCCAATGCTCAATCTAAAACCAATGTTGCAAACAAGAAGAGGAAAACTCTTACTTGTTGGGTATGCAATGGTCCTCATTTGAAGAGGGATTATCCTTCTTGGAAGAAAAAGAAGACGACAAAGAAAGATCAACCTAGTGTTGGTCAAAACCAAGGTATGGTTGCACATGAAAACATAGTTGAAGAAATGAATTTTATTGCAATGATTTCTGAAATTAATGTTGTGCATGTTGATGATTCTTGGTGGATTGATTCGGGAGCTTCTCGACATGTGTGCAATAATAGGCACCATTTCAAGTCTTTGAAGGAATTGGATGATGGTCCAATTTTGTACATGGGGAATGATTCTATGGTAAAGGCTAAGGGAATTGGCCAAGTAGAATTGTTGTTAACCTCGGGAAAGACTCTAACTCTCCGGGATGTTGTTTATGTTCCGGAAGTTAGGAAAAATCTTGTGTCGGGAGGACTTTTGAATAAGTTTGGTTTTAAGGTTGTTTTTGAATCCGATAAATTTATAGTGTCTAAGAGTGGTATTTATGTTGGTCAAGGTTATTTTTGTAATGGAATGTTTAAGTTTAGCTTTGATAATAAAATTGCTAGTTCTATTTACATGCTTGATGTTTCTTCTCTATGGCACAATCGGTTATGTCATGTGAACTATCGTAGATTATATGACATGTCTAAGTTAGGTTTAATACCTTCCTTTGATTTAAATTTAGAGAAGTTCAAGACATGTATGTTAAACAAAATTACAAAGAATCCTTTTCCTAGTGTGACAAGACAATCGGTATTGCTAGAATTGGTGCATAGTGACTTGTGTGACTTTCATAGTTCACCATCTTTGGGAAATAAAAAATATGTTGTAACTTTTATTGATGATTTTTCAAGGTATTGTTACATTTATTTATTATTCTCAAAAGATGAAGCACTTGAAAAGTTTAAGATCTATAAGACCTAAGTGGAACTTCAACTTAATGGAAAAGTTAAAAGGCTTCGAACGGATAGGGGTGGTGAATACTATAATCCTAGTTATTTTAAATCCATTGGAATAATTCATGAAACTACCGCACCATACTCACCTCAAAGTAATGGTGTGGCGGAAAGGAAAAATATGACTTTAAAAGAAATGGTTAATGCCATGCTTTCTAATTCGGGTCTTAGTGACGGTTTTTGGGGTGATGCTATTTTAACGGCATGCTATATTTTAAATAGAGTTCCTAATAAAAGGAACAAGACTACCCCATATGAACTTTGGTCAAAGAAAAAGCCTAATTTCAATTACCTTAAGGTTTGGGGATGTAGGGCGGTTGTCAAATTGACGGAACTTAAACGTAAAACGTTAGGTGAAAGAGGAATTGATTGCATTTTTATAGGTTATGCGGAAAATAGCAAAGCCTATAGGTTTTATGTCATTGAACATAATGATTTTGTCTCTATTCACACCGTGATAGAGTCAAGAGATGCAATATTTGATGAGACTCGTTTCTCTTCGATTCCTAGACCAAAGGACATGGTACCTAGTACTAGTTCCAAGGTTGTGGGTGACATCAATGATGATCATGAAACCACAACACCGGAAATTAGGAAAAGTAAAAGAATTAGAAAAGAGAAATCTTTTGGACCGGATTTTCAACTTTATTTAGTTGAAGGGTCAAGGGAGTCAATTATGACTCAATTCTCATATTGTTACAATATGGAGGAGGATCCTAGGACTTTTGATGAGGCTATAAAGTCTCATGATTCCGCCTTTTGGAAAGAGGCCGTGAATGATGAAATAGATTCAATAATGGGGAATAATACATGGGTTTTAGCTAATTTACCTCCCGGTTGCAAACCCTTAGGTTGTAAATGGATTTTCGTAAGAAAACGGAAAATCGATGGAACCATATTAAAACACAAGGCCCGGTTAGTGGTCCAAGGTTTTAGGCAAAAATATGGTATCGATTACTTTGACACTTATGCTCCGGTAGCAAGAATTGCTACCATTAGACTACTGATAGCTTTATCGGCGATTCATGGTCTTGTAATTCACCAAATGGATGTTAAAACGGCATTCCTTAATGGTGAATTGGAGGAGGAAGTATACATGAATCAACCCGAAGGATTTGTGGTCAAAGGTTAAGAGTCTAAGGTTTGCAAGTTGATTAGATCTTTGTATGGACTTAAGCAAGCACCAAAGCAATGGCATCAAAAATTTGATGATGTAGTCTTGGCTAATTGATTTAAAATAAATCAGTCCGATAAATGTGTATATAGCAAGTTTGATAATAACGGTAAAGGAGTTATAATTTGCTTATATGTAGATGATATGCTCATCTTTGGGACTGATTTGAAACAAGTGGAAAATACTAAAGCTTTTCTCTGAAGTAGCTCCTCAATTAAAGACTTGGGTCAAGCGGATGTTATTCTTGGTATTAGAATAATGAGAGGTAAAGGTACTATTTCTTTATCACAAGCTCATTACATTGAGAAAGTGGTAAAGAGGTACAATGAGTCAAATTCGTCTCATTTTGCTACTCCTATGGATCCTAGTATTCACTTAATTCCGGGTAGTGGTACTCCTATTGCTCAATTGGAGTATGCAAGCTTGGTTGGAAGCTTGATGTATGCTATGACTAGCACTCGGCCGGATATAGCATTTGCTATTGGCAAGCTTAGCCGATATACTAGTAAACCTAGTATGATATATTGGCAAGCTTTGAGAAGAGTACTAAGGTATTTGAACAAAACCAAAGATTATGGTTTAACTTATACGGGAGAACCTTCAATCATTGAAAGGTACTCGGATGCTAGTTGGATATCCAATAAGGAAGATTATTCTTCCACAAGTGGATGGGTGTTTCTTCTTAGAGGAGGTGCCGTCTCATGGGCATTTAAGAAGCAAACATGTATTACCGATTCCACTATGGCATCAGAATTCATCGCATTGCTAAGGAATGCGTTGAGTGAGGTTGACTTATGGGTCAAACCAATGTCTCCTCTAGCTATCCATTGTGATAGTGTATCCACAATAGCCAAAGCGTATAGTGAAGTCTACAATGGCAAGTCAAGGCACATTGGGGTTAGACATAGCTATGTACGTGAAATGATAAGGAATGGTTGTATGACCATTGATTTTGTTCGGTCTAGTGTAAACTTGGCGGATACGTTTACAAAACCATTGTCAAGGGAACTAGTGAACAAAATGAACAAAGGGATGGGTCTTAAGCCTATTGATCAACCTTTAACTAAGGAAAACTCAATTTGATGTCTAATACAACGTTAGATTTCAAATTCAATGAGGATAGTACTTTTCTGTAAAGGTTGGAAGCACTTGTGTGATATACATCCCAAAGTTAGTGCTTGATGCTGCAATGTAAAGGAGGTTGAATGTAAGTTCTTAATAAATCTTTGGTAAAGTGCTCAATTGCAGGAGTATGTGCGAAAAGATTTACCTATATGAGTTAGGGGTTTGGCCGCTTCAACAAGTCTAGGCTTGACTTGGAACGCTCATGAATGGATATGGACACCATGGCTACTAAGGTGTTAGAGGTTTTAAAGAACATTAGTTTTTGTGCTTATTTGTATTTGTAACTTCAATAATTTGTAGTGGTTGAATGATTCAAAGCTTAGTCTATCATCTCAATCTTAATTGTTGTTAAGTTTACATATACTAGTGGAAATTCAATCGTTAGATATTTCTATGATGCATGAGCATGTTTGTTTATGATTTGCATGAGGTAAACCGTTCAACATTACCCTACAAATGGGAGGAGGATTGTTGAAACATTTGTAAGGGTAATGGGTTTGGATTAATCACATATGGGGGAATTAATAGAAGTTGTAGAATTAATTCCGGAAATCAAAGAGAATAAGGGGGGCAGCCAGCTCGCGAGCTGGGTCGCGGGCCGCGACCCATGGTCGCGAGTCGCGACTGGGTACTGCCCTGTGACGCTTCATTTTGCGATGTATCCGTTTATGTCCGTTGAAGCGTTTTGGTCAGTTTTTCATGGTTTATTGCATGGTTAAATGGCTGATTTATTCTCTGATTTAAGGGCCTTATTAAGGAGCCTATTAAAGGTCCTTAATGAGGGCCCTTGCATGTGTGACTATAAAAGGAGGAGGTAATCTCCATCCTTGACACAACCTTCATTGCTTGCTTAAGAATTTCTGATTAACTTTCTTAAGTGTTCTTCCTAAACACATCAAACACAAGTTCTTAAGGATTCTCTTCTAAGATCATAGAAGTGAATTGTTACTCCATTGTATCTCATTAGTTGTTTCGTGTAACCCGGTGATCCTAGAGGGGCGAAATAAAACTAATAGGAAAGCGTAGTTTCCGTGCCTTGGAGTGGTGATTATCCGGTTTCCTCTTGTTCCATTGTTTTTATTCTAACAGTTTACGTACTAATCATAAACAATAATCACAAACAATGGTCAAAGTAAAGCATGTGAACACGGTTTAACTCAAAAGTGTTGCTTTTATTAGAGAATGGAGGAAGTTTTGCTTGGTATAGGCTTTGATGAGTGTACACCCATAAAAATGCTTGAATTTGTTGTTGGCATGGGGGGGGGGGGGGTTGTTGAAGCTCCATTTACGGGTTTGAAGGGTGCTCGAAGTTGGAATGTTGGATGTTAATTTAGGATATAATTGTATGATTATTGATATCAAAGTGCCTGGAGAACGTAGCATACACATTTACTACTGAAATTGTGCAATGTATCTCACCATGTCTTTCTAGACACTGATGTATATTAAGGTTTAGCTTTCAGATGGTGTGTTGTATGGAGAATGAGTATAGAAAGGCGCTTACTGTTTCTTTTTGAGACAGCAAGAACAACGGGATTATTTTCTAACAATGTAGAGTACTTCTAGTGGCTTCTTAATGACTTTGCTGGTATGCTATTTGGTCATTACAAACACAGAGCTTTCATCTTTTGTCTTAGTGTCTATCCCGACTGCCTGTGATGAGATTGCTCTAACTAGTCAATAACTACTATGGGTCCGAGATAAATTTACATTGTTCATCTTTGTGTAGATTATTGTTTTGGAGGATACAAAAGAGTACATCAGTTATGCGTCAAAAGCGGAGATCAAAGCACAAGATAGACGTCCCTTTGAACTTTTGGTATGATTAATATCAAGACTATTCCAATGGGATGAAGTAGTTTTCCCTTTTTGTTTCTCTTTCGTCTACATTCTCCCCCAAACTCCAAGTTTCTCCATATTATGACAAGCTCTTAGATTTGAGGCAGGTTATCGTGAATCCGGTATTGAAAAAGAAGAGCAACAGAACTGCACTTTTCTTTGAAGGCTGTCTAAGGTAATGAGGTGTCATTTTGTTTTTCTTTTTTAGCTTAATATGCTTCTGTCGAGATAGACTATAAGATTACTTCTGCATTGTCCAAATGGACCCCTTCACATCTTTGTTAGAGAAAAACTTTCCATGTAAGATGTAGCTTTGGTACTTTTAATCAATTGATTTATCTGTTATATATGGATTTGGTGTAACAAATTCAATATTCTTTGGTTTTTAGATATAATGCAATCAAGATGACTGATTAATCTGCTTGCCTTCCATTTCTTTTAAACATGAAGTTAAATTGTTGCTGCATCTTGAACCGAAATTGGACAGAATTCCCCCCCCCTTCTGTGACAAAGATAAACGTGTGTACATCAAATCCTGTATCCCCCCCCCCCCACACACACACACACACCAGGCACCGGGCGGTACTGCGAGAGCCTTTTCACGATTATCCTAATGTGGCGGCATAGCAGCTGATATGTGTGTGTGTACAATGTCAGTAGAATAATGGATAATGTGCTCTGCGGTATTTATACCTCGTTGCCTCCGTTTATGAGGAAAAAATGAGTTAGGGCTCGGATTCCATCTTTAGAGGAAATCTATATTTAGCATGCATTTTCTTCCTCTTAAAAAATAAATTTCAAGTTTAACAAGTTCATACAAGTTCCAATATATTCTAACGTATTATAAAATAAGCTTAAAAAAGTTTTGATTAGGTCAGGAAAATTAAGGTGAAGAGAACGCACCCATAAGTCCATGATTGTATTCCATGCATTTTTTCAGGCATCGGGAAACCTTGGCTTCTCCATTGCCAAATATTCTGGTTCAGATAAGATATATTTCTCTCCTTTTCTTCCCCTATATGACACATAGGTTTTTGTTGAATACAGCATCTATGTGTAATATGTAGCTTGATTTGTAAGGTGCTGCTCGAGAATTCTGTTGCAACAATTACGTATTTGAATTTGACACAAGTTTTCCCATATAATATATAAATGCAATATCATGTTAAATTTGCAATACAAATACAGTGTGTTAGTGCTGTATCTAAAGCTTTGACAATCTTGACAGCGTTGATGGGTATAGAGCGGTTGTGGAGCGATCCCTTGATGTTGAAGTCAGTGGACTGGATCGATATGGGCAGCCTATCAAAGTGGATGCTTCAGGATGGCAGGCGCGTATTCTTCAGCACGAGTGTGATCATCTGGAGGGTACCCTGTATGTTGACAAGATGGAGCCAAGGACTTTCAGAACTGTTGAAAATTTAGATTTGCCTCTTGCAGTCGGATGTACAAAGCTCGGGGCGCGCTAGTTATCCATATTGGAAGATTAGCTAATGGAAGGATCTTGCTCACTATCACCATTGAGGGGGTGTTCTTAGCTTCAGAATTTGCTAGGGGAATCACAAAATCAGAATTCATCTTTATTATTTTCATAAGGAAATTTTGGAAAAAACCCCCTTACGTTTTCAGTTTTTTTAATTTACCCCCTTATGTTTTAATTTTTTAAATTAACCCCCAAACGTTTTCAAAATGTTTAGATTTCACCCCCTTAATGCAACGTCTGTTTAATTTTAACGGAGCTGGGTCCCATTTGTACAATTTGTCTCCTAAATGTATGTTGAAAATGGCCTAAATACCCCTGTTAATAAAAACCCGCAACTAACCTCTTTCTTCCAATTACCCTTCTCCATTAATTTCTCTTCTCTATTGTACAGACTATTCTCACCTCTCTCTCTTCATCACCTCTTCTAATTCTTCATCTGTCCTTCAAATTCCATTGTTAGATTAAGCACAATTAAGCACAACCCCCAAAATTTTAGAAGCAAAACCAAAACCTAATGTGGCAATTGAACAAAATTGAGACTTATTCACCAATTACATAAATTGGGAATAAATAACGAAACCCTAGAATCATGAATTTGCCCCCAAATTAAAATGAATTTGAACAATTGTAGAGATTACCTGTTTTTCTCCAACACCGTCGTTGCAAATTGAAGTAGTATATGCAAAATTAAGCAATGAAATTGAAAGCACAATGTTTCAATTTGAGATGAAAATTGAGTGCAAAAAATTGAATTGGGGGTAAAAAAATATTAACCTTGAGAGAGATTGAAGGCTGATATATAGAGACGTTGTAAGTGGGACTCAACTCCGTTAAAATTAAACTGACGTTGCATTAAGGGGGTGAAATCTAAACATTTTGAAAACGTTTGGGGGTAAATTTAAAAAATTAAAACATAAGGGGGTAAACTCAAAAAAAAACTAAAAACGTAAGGGGGTTTTCTCCAAAATTTCCTTTTCATAATGATACATCTTACATTAGCTAGTATGGGAAGACCTCAATTGGTTATTTTTTTAGCAAAAAATGCCCAAATAATTAAGGATCTTACACCAAAACTGTAGCTTGAATGATCATTTTGGTTAGTTGATTGGTTTTTATTTTACCTTTCTCGAACATTCTCCTACAGGAATTTTAAATGAATACTTTCAACTTCACTAATCTTATAATATCTGCATTACCAATTTCAGAGAGATTTTCTACAAATTATTCGAAGTGTTTACTTAACAAATACAAGATATATATCAATTAGGATGATTTTGAGGGTTCTGGGCGTAGTCTACACAAGAAAAAGAATACTTCAATGTCCAGAAGAACATATATTTACACAAGGAAAGAGCAATAATCCAATCCATCTCAAACATTCCTAGAAGCCATTATTTCTTGATTAAGATTACAAATCATCTATTATGACAAACAATCTACAATTTTCAGTCAAAGGACAATGCTGGTGACATTGTTGATGCCATGCAGTAGTAGCCCAGACCATGCTTCAGTTTCCTTTACTTGCCATTAATACGATGATTTTCCAGAGTCAACTTGAATAAAGTTTTCGTTGGTAGGAAAGCAAGGGGAAGGATAGACAATCCCAGAGCTTGAACCTTGCGCTTTCCAACAAAATGACGTTGCAACTCCTGTGTAAGTAATGAGCTGGATGTCCTCTAAATATAAGCCTTGGCATGGACTATTATCGCTGCAAGCAAATCTTATCGCTTCATCTGATCCTGAAGTTCCTTTGATGCCTACGAAAGATATTTTATCAACATGTACTGCTGATGTCTGCACGTAAATGAAATGATGTGTTAGATTGAGTTTTGGACTTAAGAGGAAAAAGATGAGATTTTCATATGCGCTTAACTTTGCTGAAGAGCATGAGAATAATGTGATGCATATGCTTCATACGGGCCACATATTCATATGCAGTGGCTATCTGTGATACCTGATTTTTACATGGTTCTGGAGCATCACAATAATATTGATCAATTATAATCGGATTTGAGACATTTTCCATCCGTACATTTTGGAAGGTAACCCTTGTGACATACCCAGCACCTCCCTGTCACATATAACATCTTTCATTACAGCAGCATGATATTCACTGGGTTGTTTTTGCAAAATACAACTGTAAGTTCATTATTTAGTGATTTTAGTCACCTGCAACTCTATGCAAGATTGCAAGTAGCAGTCTTTTGATCATTTATCCATAATTTTTACTCAGAATTTTTAACAAAAGAATCCAAACTACGCGAGTATTTCCACGATAACTAGGTTACAGGCCCGTAGAAGAGGGAGTGCAAGCTGCCCTCATGCACAGGGCCCCAAATCCATCAGGGGCCCCCATTTCTCGTTATCCATCAGCCCAAAAAAGTAATGTTTGATTGCACACATGAAGGACTTCCCTACTTGTTGTAAGGATGCTAGCAATACTTTATTGTTTTGCATTGTTTCCAACGCTAGTCAACATTTTCACACCTTTCTTTTCTACAAATCTTCCATCTCCTTCCTAATTTTTTTATTAAAAAAAAAAAAACTCAAAAATAATTTTTTCCTTATTACCCAAAAATATTAATTTATTTATTCTAATTTATTAGTTTACTAACTTCATGGGTTATTCAGTTCCTTCTCTCTCTCTAACAAATCTATCAATGAATTTTTTTTATTTCCCCTCAACTCTAGCTTGTAGCTCATCAAAAATGGTAAGGAGCAATTAATTTCAAATTTTGCTAATCATTTCTTAACAGACGCCTAAAATTTTTTGGGTCTTTATAGCTGAGTGATCTTGAAGTTTTATTCACTCGTCTAAATCCAAAATCCCCAATTATGGGTTACTTACATTGGTGGCATCATTTGAACTGGTTGGTCAATTAGGACGCTGGTAGTGTTGAGACTTGGTGTGTTGTACTTGCAGAAGTTATTTTTTAAGATCATAATCCATGTGGCATACTAAAACCATTTCTCTTACACTTGAATTTGGGTTCCATTTCAAAATTTTCAACGTTGAAGGTTAATAAGGCCCAATTTATATTTTAGAACAGGGCCCCAAAAAGGTTTAAGACGGCCCTGCTAGGTTACTCTAGAATAATTCCAACTATAGTCTATTGGACGTGCATTCTCAAAATGAGTTCAAGTGATCAAAACCTTGTTTAACCTGATTGGTTTTTCTTTTACTTTTTTGGATTGAATTTTCATTCCGCTCTCTCATTTCCTCACCTGACTAGACAAGTAGACCTTCACAAATCATCTTTTGACCTTCTAATTAGTTTTTTTCGTTTCACTAGATCATTTTGAGGAGGCTTCCCTCATGGTTGGGATTATTATGGAATAACTCACAATTGAGATTATTGTGTGAGGAGGCTAATCATAGTTTGTATAATTACCATGAATTTTGCTGGAATTATTATGGAATCATTTTTGTCGTTGTTTCTTTCTTCTTGGGGGAGGGGATGTGTGGGAGGAAGATGGAGATAATTACCTGCCAGGTTTTGATTCTTACACCATTCTGAGTGTTAGACCGGTATGCTCCATCAACCATTACATCATGCACCTCAGACCATTCATTCCATCTTCCCAAGCTTCCAATACTAGAGGGAAATTCAAAGAATTGGCCAAGTTCTCAAGGTAGAGAAGACATGGATCAGAAAATTGTACTTAACAAAGATCAATACATCCAGTACCTTATGCCATGGCCTGGACCACATACAAGACCTGTGATTACAACTCTCGAGGAATTGCTCACAATAGAAACACAATCATCACCTGCATATTTTGTGAGCCTTTTCAGAGGAACGCAGTCAGAAGCATGCTCAAATAGAGTTAAGTGAATGAGAAAACAAGAAGGTTTACGGTAACCTCTTTGCTTATTATGTCAGTAAATGCTAAAACTAGACTCTGAAATACAAGGAAAAAAAACTCTGTCTGAATCCAGACATTGATTTTTTCAAGAGTGGGTTGAAATTAGACTTTTGCAGCAAGGAGATTTTATGGTTCATATGGAGTATTATTTTATCATACATTCTACTGCATACACTGAACTTAAATCGGTTCTTAATAGCCTCTCATTGTAGAATCAAATATATAACAATAGAACAAGCTGGAATAGCGCCTGTAACAGCTAAGAAATAAATCTTAAAATTGGAGAATAACTGTAGATAAAAGTATGTTTAAGACCAGACCTCCCCAATGTTTTGCGAAGCCCTTATCTACTATGTGATGACCGATCTCTTATTGTATAGATAGTCATCTAAAGATCCTACTTATATGGGCATATAAAAACTGATCCCATGCCTCCTCACAAGTTCACAACTATGGTTCACAACTATGGTTCAAACCACCAGATGCTGCAGGAGTATCAAACATAGATACTCAGTATGTAAACTGTTGCAAAGGTTTAGAACCAGACTGTCATGGGATCCTGAGACAGACTCAAGTAAGATAAGAATAAATCTGACATGGCCCCACTAAGACCACAATGCGTCGATGTTTGAGGCATAGAATTCCACACAGGTGAGTGGTGTAAGCCAAACCAGAAACCCAACATTTTTTAACAAGCACTTCTAGTTTTGCTACACGTCTTCCAATTAGTGTTACCAAATTCTGTGATACGAGAATGGGGAAGGGAGCATAATTCGCGACCTACTAGGGTAAATTATCCTAGAAATATGCACTTGCATGTACCTATTTGCCTTTTTCGAATCACGATACGTAGGGGTTTAGCAACTTAGTAAGACTGCTCTCAAACAATGAATGTGAAACTAACTTTGAACTTTTACATGCATCATTGTTGGCCATAATCGCATTTCAGCATCACATTAGATTGCTGGCTTTCTTCTTTTTACCCTCCAGCCAGGCCTTCTAGTCCACACTTAATGTCTAACTGAGCCAAGTTTGTGTAACCAAAGGGCTTCACGAATTGTATCTTAATTGGCATCCAGGAAAATCTTGTTCTAGGCAACTAGGCAAGAGTATGCTTTGAACTAGAGACGTGAGAGCTATAGGATAAGAAGGTTCCTTCCATGTTTATTTCATGATACCTCCAATTGGAAAAGGAAAAAAAACACATTGCTCATTTTCTCAATACTTGGTTACAGATAAATTCCCTTAACAGCATCCTGAAACCACAGGTTTTCTCACTTCAGCTACCCAAGTATTTATGTGGACACCTCCGCAAAGTCAATTTGGGACCATCACTTATCACAAAAGATTCTCAAAAACAGCAGTAAAAGCACCAGTAAGAAAGTAACTAACCAGTTCTGATATCAGTATTACTGACTTGGACTCTAGAAGACGCACTTATGTGGATTCCATCGGTATTAGGGCTTTCAGCTGGTGCTGTTAGCGTAACATTGGAAACCACAACATCACGGCAATTGGTAAAAGACATGTGTGTTTGTTGACTATCAATAATACTGATATCTCTAATTCTTAGGTTCTTGCACCTGTGAAAAGTAATAGCCTGCAACATGATTGTTCAGGAAATCTAAGCTTGAAAGCATAACATCAACATTTTATTAAGTAACATTTAAGGTCCACAAGGCATAAGCTCAAGTTAGATAGTGTACAATTGAAAAAGAGTGTCAAAACTCAAAAGTCATGCAAACTTGTGGCTTAAGCAAGTAGCAGAACTAACCGTAGGAGCATGATGGCAAGGCTGCAAGAATCAACAGAGCATAGACAAATATAAAGAAGATTAGATGATCATTAAAGATAATCCCAAATTGCAAAATAAGCTCATGGATATATAAACGACATACAATTGTTCTATTAGTCTTGCAGGACAGAGCCCACCATTGCTCACCCATACCATTAATTGTCCCCCCACCTTCCAAAGTTAGATGCTTCACGCCATGAAAATAAAGCCATTTACGTGGGTTCAAACCAAGCCAAACTGCAGGATCCTTCGGAGCAATAATTGCTCCAAGAATCTATAGGAAGACACAAGCGTAAATGTGTAAGGAAGTTATGTTTGTCACTTCAACAAAATCTATTTTATCAAGTTGAGAAAGTGACGTGTAGCCAGTTGACATTTTGAAAGGTAAAACAGCAAATGGCACCACATACCCTTAGAGTCACCTTAGCTTGACACCTAGAAAAGTCAATTGGTTGTACCAAAGAAGAAAATCCCTCTGGAATGATGATGGTTGATCGCAGAGATAAAGAGCATGCCGCTTTCCATACTTTTTTAAACGCCTGCAGAGACATTTGATGCAACAGATCAAAATGATTTAGCAGGCCGTGGCTGATACTTAACAGCACAAATAGAGTTGGCCCAACTGCTCAGTTTCCCTAGGTTGATTCAGAGGAGCTTATGTATCTTTGATGCATCCTAGACCTACTGTACTGGAAAGTACTGTACATTCATGGAGTAGCACCAGTTCTTATGAGTTAGGAAGGGAACTGCTTAATCATGTTCCCACCATAATAAAGTGATTGTCTTGATAGTCGAAGGAATCACAATTTACAACACTAACAAGTAGATTGCAAGTCAAAACTTCTGTTACTTCCTCTATCTTCCCAAAGTGACAAAGGATATAAGATTATTGAAGAATCAACCATTTTAGCTCATACTCTAACGCACCATAATGTAACAATCTGCAAAACAGCAGAAAACGATCCTAATTTCATTCGGTACAAGGCCATTAATTGAGGTTTCAACGATGAATTTGTATGCATGTTTGCATAGAAGTCCTCGTGTAATGTCTGTGTCAAATTAGCAAGGGATCTTCACCCCCAAAGTATGCCTTTTTCATTCATCATTTTACACATCCTTGCTGCGTGTTGAAAAAATGAGTCTTGATTCCCTCCGTCAAAGAATTAACTATCTGAAAAAACCATACATTCTACAACATTCTAATATAAAGGTAAATGGGTATGATTTATATTACCTCAGTATCATCATGAAGGCCATCACCTAAAGCACCATAAGCAGTAACATGAAGAACAAATATTGACCCTCTTGTGGTTGTGGGTCGTATGTTAACTGAAGACCCAGATCGTGGGAGCTCAAGAAAAGACTCAAATTTTGCAGAACTGGTAAAAGTGAAATGCAAGAGTACGAGTACAATAACTAACAATGAATTACCGTTATAATGAATTAGATATTCCATTTTGCAGGAAATAATCTTATATTGAAGCTAGTTAACAACTAACTAGCATTTTCATCTTGCTCTTTTGTCCTTTCATGATTAGTGAAAGCTTAATAGTAATACTCACTATAATAGTGCCAAATGTGAGAAATTATTCCCCCCATCATGAATTTTCATTAGATTTTGGAAGGAAGCCAACAACTGAGCCTGAGGGGAGGCTTCAGAAATTTCCGATTCATGTAGTACCAAACTGGTAAATCAAGTCTCTATCAAGAAGAAGGGGGGAATAAAAAGAAAAAAATAGACCAGGATTTGTTGAGTTCCGCTTATTTTCACCTCACTTCAGCTTTGCACAATATTTTTACTCCCTCATATCACTATTCAGTTCAGTTTAGTTTAATTCAGTACAGTTCATTTCAATTGTTTTATGCTGAGAAGAACAGCCCCTAAAACTCTGTTTAATTGGGAGGAACTCAAAAAACTCGAGTTTTTCCAATTTTTCTTTCTTTAGAATGTAAGGTAGGATAATAGTATTTTTTTTCCATTTTCTACTGTTTGAAAATAGCTTTTCACGGGTTAGATATCATTTTTCTTCTAGCAGAACACGTTTTCATTTTCTACTGTTTGAAAATAGTTTTTCATGGGATTATTTCTTTTTTATTACCCTTTTTCCTCTCACATTTGACTCCATCTAGTAAAATGAAAAATTAGTTATCATGGGAAGACGATTTCCTGTGAAAATAATTTTTCAAATAAAAAATCAGCTTTAGGTGAACTTGGATCGTAGGGAAAACCCAATGGAAAACAACACAATAAAGTGTACTTTCTCGAAAAAGGTCATATTTAAAGTCAAATGTCTTTTAGTCTCTCTTGAGATGCATGTTATGAAAATTGTGATATTTGTATTCGTATCGACGACTTTCTCATGATTCTTAGCCATTAAGATGGTCGACGGATTTCATTATTGTATACATTTGTTTCTAGGTGTATCATAAAAGTTGTCATATTTGAACTCGTATAAATCGTTTTCTCCTTGATCTTTAAGAATGGTTGGTGAATACAACATAAGATTGTGGTTGATATAGGTGACAAATTCATAGAGCATGGAGAAAATAGTATTTATAAACTGACTTGCTTATCCCATTCGAAGAAGCATTTTTGGAGGACCAAATTGATAATTGGGATTATTTTGAAATAACTCAAATTTAGGATAGTTAGAAACTAAACAGTCATAATTGGAAATTTGGAATGATTCTTGACAAATTTTCGTAACTATTACCCCTTCAAAAAAATAACCCCAATGATCCACAGCCCACAGGTCTCACCTCACAAAAAGTCAGTATTGTCATTATTATATTACTAATTCATCATTAAAACAAACAGCAGAAAGAATCACCAAGAGCAATAAAGCATCATGACTAAGGTTAGTCTGAAATCAAATCAGATATGGAAAGAGAAGAGCATGCCCAGCTTCAAAATAAAAAATTACTCCCTCCGTTTTCTATTACAGGTAACATATTGACTTTTAACACTATTCATTCAATCCACTTTGTCAATTAATAGCGGTTTATACATAGGGAAAAATATAATCATGTTAAATCCGACTTGATTCGTCTCAGTATACCCTTTTCAAATATATAATTTTTGTAAATTTTGCAATTATACAATTAGAGATACAATATATCAAAGTTCTACCTCGACAATTGTGAAAAATCAAATGTTACATCTAACAAAAAAAGAAGGAAGTACAAGATAGCATTAGTATTTAGCAAGAATATCAAGAGAAATTTGGTGTATTATGCTAAACTAATCTATATACGCTACGCAATCCCATGGCAAGGGCTCTAAACCATAAGGGATGCACAGCTGTATCAGAGTACAACATATTTTTACAAAATATACTGATTACAGTGTAATAAAAACTTTTTTGGGGGAGTAGGGGGAGCCGTATTTAAGTTTAGGAAATCCAAGTCAAAGAAAATGTTTTTTCGAAGCGAAAAGAGAAGGCAAAATAAAATTTACATTTCCATTCATCGGTATAGTGGTAATATACCCCATTGATGCAGGAAACCTTGGCCTGTTGTAACCTCTAGCACCAAAAGAACAAGCACAGCTAACATAGCTGCTCTTCCATTCCAAGTTTCAGCACTCTTAGTCCAACCCCACTCCCAAAATGTCACTGGAGGAGGTAGCTCTCTACGCTGCGAGTCGTAAGCTGCCAAAAGCTCTTCTACGCTACCAAGTGGAACAAGAGACTGCATAAGACCAACACTTTGGTTTAGTTATCATATTATGTAATACTTGTATAAAACTACTACCACATTTACTCACAGAGCCTCCTCCTTTTAAAGCACCCAGACAAAGCGACCATTTGCAGGGCCTTTTAATGTATTTGCAACAAGATACCTATGCTCTATTAAGTGCAAACCCTCTACTTGGAGTGAAGGGGATGATTCCATATAGTCTCAACATACCCTTGTTGTCAAGCTTTTCTCTACCTTTTCACTAAATTAGTCCCTGGCTCCCTGAGTCCACGCATCCACTTTTTCCTCCTCCACGCATCCACTTTTTCCTCCCTATCTTTGCAGTTCCCTTAAAATTTTTGCGATAAGCTTGTCAATTCACACCTTGACCTTCCAAGAGGGTCTAGACTTATCCTTAAGA
The DNA here is from genome assembly GCA_947645195.1 of Patellifolia procumbens. Lineage (NCBI taxonomy): Eukaryota > Viridiplantae > Streptophyta > Magnoliopsida > Caryophyllales > Amaranthaceae > Patellifolia > Patellifolia procumbens. The sequence goes on from CANSGD010000429.1 coordinate 3,999,030, forward strand.
GGATCATCTTGCTCAATAAAGATTTATTGAGTTTTTTTGCCTGTTAGTGTCATGCTTATTTTCTTGGTTCTGATAAGATCGTATTGTGATTGTTTAGCTCTTAGCTATTCTGAAACTCTGGTACCAGAGCAAAGTTAAAAGTCTGTCATTTTGATGCTAAGCCCACAGCTAACCCACCCCCAAAAGCTAAACAGGTCTACATCTAAGATAACTCATATTCATACCTGTCGTGCTTCAAGGTTTGACACTGCCATTGCCCCCACATAGGGAAGGCTTTCAATCACCGCATCAGCCAAATCTGAGATGAAGGTTGGTTCACATCCTAGGGCAGGAACACGTCCCCAGTTCTCTATACCTGATTCTAGAGCCAACTCCTTGTACTCCACGTCAATTTCTTCCAACGTTTCAATATGCTCACTGACAAAACTGATGAAGTAATTTATGAATTTAATAATTTAAAAAATGGCTGATTCTCCTCAAACAACTTCATGAACGATATGATGCACAAAACAGTATCTTAGATTGAAGTACCTAATTGGGACGGCAAGAAGACTTTTCACACCTTTCTTCCCAAGGTCGATAATAGTATCATCCGTATAGGGCTTCAACCATTCCACAGGTCCAACCCTACTCTGAACAAAGATTCCAAGGTAATGCCAACCATCAACAGTGATCAAGAAAGCACCCTTAAAACTCTAAGCCGATAAAATCTCGGTAAGCGTAGAGTGCAATACAGCCTCGCCCCTCCCCCAACAACAAGCTCGTATATAAGCAAAACCAGAAATCAATTACTACCTGGTAAGCAAGAGTGAAGGAATTATATATCTTTCTCTTCTCTAACTCTTCCATAATCAAGTCAACACATTCCTCCATCTCAGCCTTGTATGGGTCCCCGGCTTCTTCAACATAAGCTAATGGGACACCATGAGCACTAAAGAATATCACGACCTGTCACACAAGATATGTTATCAAAAACAGAAAAATAATAACCTGAAGACTGAATTGCACAGAAAGTTGATCTCGACTTTAAAAACAAAACACAGTTTTGTACAGAATAGGTAAGCAAAGCTCTTACCTATTCAGAAGAGTGATCAGCTAGCAGCTCAATAAAGAAATAAAGAAATTAGGTAAGCACATTAAGGCGTGAGGCATATTATAACTAATTTATCACCTCTTTTGGACGGTTGAACTTCTTCAGTTCTTTCTCAATCAAGTCCCCCATAGCCTTAATATATCCATCTCGTTGATACCAGGAAGGAATCACTGTGTGTTGCATGTTGACGAGGTATTCGTCCTCGCTAAAATATAAATAATATTATATTCAGAAGATGTTTCTTTAGAACTAAGCAAGCATACATACTTTTGTTATGCAGAAAATAAGATACAGTTAAATACCGGAATATACTCTCTAGAAGTCTCAAGCTCGAACCACTAGTTGATATTGAGAATTGTGGATAAAGAGGCAACACAACAAGCTTCGAAATGCCATCTCGCTTTATCTACAATCAAAGAAAGATTACATAGAAATGGATCCATTCACTTTTGTAGTTGAAAATTTCGTACATCTAAAATCACCCAGGCATGAAAGCAGACTTCAAAACAAAAGCACATTAAGGATGTAACAATCACACATTCAAGGATCCATCAGTTAAGGATGCTCACAAAGGACTCATTTGCAACTTTATAGCAGCTAAGCCACATATAATCATATATACTGCAAAAATTAAGAATGCAAGAACTAGTAAAGGCATTATGTGCAACCATATCCGCAAAATTGCTCAAGTGGTGGGAGATAGTTTTGTAGAGTTGGATTTGAATGTCAACTCTAAAATTAAAGTCAAATGGATAAATGACTTGTGACAATGCTAATCTACAACTTCGTCAATATGCTATGTGTCTACTGTCTAGGACCAGAAATTATGTGCATGTGCGTACAAATACTAAGTCTTCTATCTGAGGTTGCAAGCAGAATCCACAACATGTTTCTGGATCGACTTATATACAATTGAGCAGTAGTAAAGGACTTGATAATAGAGGCACTTGACAGCACCTTACAAACTCTCCTCTTATTTTCCTTTATCGAATTAAAGATGGGGCAGGGAGTGGCGAAGGGAGGCTATATGAGCAACTTTTGTTTCTCCTCTCTGAGGGACACATATCAGAGGATTTTGCTCAAGATTAAGCTGTACATCAGACGTACAGACCAGAAAACGAGACAACAATCAAGTGCTGAAAACAACTAGCTCAGAGAACATCAGGGTACTTAAGTTCAATGCTCGCAGAAACAGGAAGTGAGGAGCCATGCAGCTGAGATAAACCAAAAGTAATTTTCCAAATCCCAAGCAGCGCAGATTCTTCTCTTCATCCATATGTTCCAAAATCTAACCTATAGTTCAAGGGAGGTACCAAACCATTTAGAAGCCATTTCCTTAGCATTTAACATCTCGATGCTTTCAGGCATTCAACATAATGGATACATCAAAAGCTATAAGCTTGATGGCCATACTAAATGCCCCTATTTTCTTTGGTTCTCATTAATGATGGGACAGCCCAGGGTTTTCAAAGAATCATTTGGTGATCAATATAAAAGAAGACTCGCAGACACTTGCAACTCTGAAGACATGAAGAAGTTTTTTTTTACCAAGGGAAGACACTATCTTCATTCTTCCATACTGTCCGACAAGATCAAGTTTCCCTCTCCCTTCAGGCAGCACCTATTGCAGGTGATCATATGTCTCAGGATCTGACTGATGGCAGTAACAGAATCAACACGTTGCAGGTGTTGTGAGTTGCCAGAGTCAGATCCAAGATATTCACATCCTTTGCAAATAACTAATTCACCATGAATCTCCTACGAAGCTCACAGAAGACTTTGTTTCATCCTGCTATATCAAGGTTGGGCCCCAATTTGATGATCATCCAGAAATATTAACATAGCCATGAATAAAACCCTCATCATCAACAGCATGACAGCATTTAATAAAAAAAAAGGTTTAGCTGTCATATATTTCCCCAACATTCTTTTCTAACACATCATGTTTGATTAAATGTCATCACCGATAGCTCTTTGACTAATCCTTCCTGGGCATAATTTTACAAGTGTAGACATTAAACACAAGACTTCGGTTAATGTACTATCTACTGAACTCCTAAAGGATCATCCAACAGGTTGAGACACAATTCCTTCACTGAAACTCAAGTGAAACTGCAATCAGTCCAGATTAGACAGCCTTTCCTCCAAATCAAAGGACTTGCACAATTACGTGTACTAGGTTGTAGAGTAGAAAGAGACTTCTCAATAATATACCAAGTGCCCACCAAAAAAAGACAACTCCAGAGACAAAAACTTGTTCTCAAATTCTATCAGAAGTCTCACTATAATCATGACAAAGCTAACATTGTTTTCCCCTGTATTACACTATGCAACAGCTATTAAATTTGTGACCCTGCCTTTTGTTTTCCCCTGTATTACACTATGCAACAGCTATTAAATTTGTGACCCTGCCTTTTGTTTTCCCCTGTATTACACTATGCAACAGCTATTAAATTTGTGACCCTGCCTTGGCAAGACAAATATCTAGTAATATTTAAATAAATGAGAATACACCAAAAAATGCTACCTAAACAGATAGTTGGTCAAAACTAAGACTTGCTTATACCTCCTCAATTGCTTCTTCAGTAAATGGATGCCAATAACGCATACCAACATACACATTTGCTGGAACATTTTTTGCAGAAAGAGCCTTCCGTAACTCTTCAGCCTGGAAACCGGTAAGCAATCTATTACGATTCCATGAAAGCCCAACTTTTTTGTGTCAGACACAAAGAAAAGACAGAGAGAAAATATGATGCATGTTTACAGCAAACTATGTTCCTTAAAAATTCAACTCTTGTAAAGGGCAGAAAAATTATCAACCAAAATTTTGAGACGGTAACATGCCTGTTCATCTGTTATCTTCCGAAGAGGAGAGCCACCGCCAATTGAAGCATAACCTTCTTTGCTCTTGGGAGCCCTTGCAACAGAAATAAATTGAGCAAGAGGCTTCTGAAGAAATCGGAACAGTCTTGGCAGTCTAATGATGTCCTGTTCAATTTCTTTGGTCAGGGAACTAGCAAATTGAGATGAAATGAAAAGAAAATAGACATAAGAATATTCCAGAAAGGGAAGGGAGAAAAGAAATAGGACAATATGCAGTTGTAAGGAATACAAACCAAAAAAAAGAAACTATGCAATTATGATCTTGCATACTGTAAGCAATGAGCTCCCAAATGGCCTTATTAATGTTGCCTTTCTTCTATAACACGCCTGTCTAATACTATAGTATATATCTCGTTCGTATTTGTTGATTACACTTTGGCTTTTCACGCCATCCAATGCTCATCTTTGATCGTTGTTATCTTCAATTGAACGTGTGCGAAAAAAATTAAAAGTTGATATTATGAATCTACACGTTAGGACGGATAAAACTACCCTACCTCACTAAGTTTTTTCTCATATGTTAAAAAAAATTAGAAGATTCCATTTTATTCTAAATAGTGCCGTAATTATTAGTGTAACCAACAAAAAGAACGAAGGCAATATATGTGTGTATGTGTGGGTGGGTGGGTGTGTATATATGTGTATGTATATATGTATGATTGTTGTATTGTGCTCAATCCCAAAGTTCATCCCTATCAATATGAGCACATGACCAGCAACAACAAATATTAAACAATAACATCAATGATAATGGGCAAATATCGCATAGCCATAAACTTTGCATTTGTGAACTAGGTTGCACGGAGTCGAATACGGGGACGAAAACAGATGCGGGGACGGGACATAAAATGGAAAATCTGAAAATTGATATAGAGCGGGTACGGTACATTACTAAGTGAAGTATCGGAGTATCGTCCCCGATACGGGACAAATCAGGTCGGGGACGGGTATCAAGTGAAGTACCTGTGCTACATAGTTTGTGAATTCATGCTCCTTTGGAAGTACAAAAAAAATGAATGCTTAAATTGGGATCTTCAACATAATGATTTGACTCACCGGTATGAAAGGATCGCTATAGTTTAGAAAGTGATAATTCTTATAAACTTTGATCTACCAAACATCTTATCCCTGGTTCTGGCATTAGCTAAATAAAACTAGATGCCTTGCCCAACCAAGGAACTCGCTCCAATGACTCCTAACAAGTGATGTCTGAAACAAGATTCAGCATATTCTGAGACACAACAACATACTCTTACTTCCATTTCAACTGTAAGTGTAACCAACCCAAAAAAAAGCTAAGTTACTCATGGTCTTCATTTGACACTGTATCATAACCTCAACAATTTGACAAGAGTATGTACATGTGACACTTCATTTTGACCAAAATAGTCATTAGGATAGGTCAGTTCAAGACTTAGACATGTCACAAACGAGCACCACAACTCGTGTAACATAGGCATATATAATAACAGAAAAGGAGCTTCAACATAAACATATGGATTACTACATTAACATAGAGATGGCATCTGGGCCGGGCCAGCACAGCCCACCCAGCCCGTCTCGGGGGCTTCGCGGGTCAAGCCCGCTCAAACCCGCACCTAACCCGGTTCAACCCGCCAAACTTAAAAACCCACACCGGGCTCGGAAACTACAACCCAGCTCGGGTGGAACAGCTCACCCGTAACCATTCGCAAACCCACCCAGCCCAGCCCAATTGCCCACCCAACCCGGACCACCCAGCCCACCCAACCACCCACCCAGCCCACCCAGGACCACCCAACCCACGACCCAGCCCACAACCCAGCCCACGCAGGACCACCCAGCCCACCACCCAGACCCACCCCCAGCCCACCAGAACGCTTATTTTGTTCGAACATCGTCTGCTTTCAATAAAGTATTAAAGTTGATTCATTTCACATAAATCTGGTAGTTCTTCTTCCATTACTTTTCATTATTTTAATTATTGCTTTCATAGATCTAATTATGTCTTCCCTAATTATGATTGCTTTTGTTAACATGCAATAGTTAAAAGACGACGATAATGAAAAATAGATAATAATAAATAATTACGATAATATAAAATTAATCATTACTCAAAATTATTTATGAATACATTGGTCAATATTCAATACTCATTATAATCTTATTTTAATTGCTATATTAAGATTATAAATAAACGACATTACTAGGAAAGAGATGATATTAAATAATTACGTCATTACGAAATTATAAAAATTAATCATTATTCGTATTACTAACAAAATGAAATTTATAAAACCAAATATTTTATATTTGCAGCCAACGTATTTCAAAATTATATCTAATTGACTTATACAAAATTACAAATGCAAATTCATATATAATTCATATTACATCAAACTTACTAATTAATATTATTTCAAGTTTTCAACACATCCAATCCAATCCACCAACTAAGCCCACCCGCCCAACCCACCCAGCCCATTAACCAGCCCAACCCATTAACCAGCCCAACCCAGACCACCCAACCCATTAACCAGCCCAACCCAAACCACCCAGCCCAACCCACCCGCTAGGCCCACCCAGCCCACCCACAAACCCGTTGCAGGCCCGCCCAAAACCCCCATGGGTCGCTCCTCTGACCAGCCCACCAACCCACCCAGCCCGCCTAATTCCCCAGCCCGCACCGGGTCATATATGCACAACCCAGCCCAACCCAGCCATTTGCCACCTCTACATTAACAGATTGTAAAGCACAAGTAATAAAAAACAAAAAAGTCAAAAAATTCGATTGACCTGTTACTTAGCTTTTCCTTGGTATTTAATAAAAATAAAAGCAAACTGGAACAAGAAATAATTATTAGGCTATCCTTAAGCTCCTATCTGCACTGCAACTTCTCGAATATAAAAATCATAAAAAGAATCAATTGGGTGCCTCTAGTGGCTAAGAATAATTCTAACTTTTCATGTTTAAAGTCCCTAATCTTGCACCAGCACCAAGCCTCTGCTTGCTCCCTTCTCTTTGACTATTATAACCCATTTTCCCTTTGCTTCTATATTCCAATGCCAAATCCTCGTCCTTCTCAATAAGATAAGACAAAAAAATAGAGCAAGTTTTGTTTGCTTCTTCAATATAGTAAAAATAATATGCAAGTTTATCTCAAGATTTGGAGCAGCCAATGTATCATAATAGTGAAAGACACACAGGTGGACAAATGGTTCGTGCATGGTTCAAAAATGCGGATGTTACGACCACGAAAAGGGTCGCAAGAACAGAATGGATATGTTGATCTCAGACCGTATTGCGGCAGCATGAATTTGGTTGTATAATCACTTTATAAAAGAATGCACCCAACATCATAATTGAATAATTCATTACTTTATCTAACACCTCATTGAGTTTCCAGCAAGGGAAAACGACCACGGTGCGAAGGGACTGTTTTTCTGAAAGTGACTACTATAGTGTTTGATGTGGTGTAATTCAAGCGATTCGGGTTCAATTCCGTGTCATCGCCTTATCTCAGACTAAATAACACTCTGGTACGATCCGGTGAGTATCGGTTTGCCAACTGTGAAATCCTTTACAGTGAAAACAAACCAAACCATAACAGCCTTGTTTTGACACCATGGGCTCGTTTCATTCCCAGAAATTAACATTAACATAATATTATCAGTTCTACAAATAATTTAATGTTGAAGAAGCTACTGGTAAAGCATCAGTAAGAGCCTAAGAGGTATGAACTCATATGAGAAAATGACATTATTAGTTTCATATGCACTATACAAGTTATTGTTTGAGCTGGCTGAGATATGAACTCAACTGGCAGCAGTAATAACCACACAAAGACCATGCTATCACAAAGCATACAGTAAGGGAGAATCAAGTACCGGATCTGCAAAAAGGTTATACAAGAAAGGTTGCACATCGTCCAATGTCTCTGGGCCTCCAAGATTCAGCAACAATACTCCTATCCGCTCCTCACCGACAAAAGATGTTGTAGACAAATCAGGAGTTTTAGATGTCAATAATACTCTCACTGGAAATGAATGCTTTCTCAGTGGTTGACATGATGTAGATGTCTCTTTTGAACAACCAAGGAAACATTTTTCAACAATCAAGTTTTTTATTGTAATAGCATTAGGATTACACTCCATTGCAACTCCTCCACAACGAAATATCCTTTGAGAGGTACCCATCTCCTGGGGCATAAACCTGACACAGAACACCTAAATGAGCCAGCTATTGAAAGATTACAATTCAGCAATGGACAATGTGTCACTACGAGAACTAGTCAAAGAGGCACTGCATGATAAACCAGACTCCAGCATATGCAAACAACTAAGTGTAAATAGCTGATGTTTACCTACTCCTGCCGTTCAATTTTGTTGGTTACACTTTGACTTTCCACCCTATCAAATGCTTATCTTTGATTGTTATTTATCTTCAATCGCAAGTGTGCAAATGTAAGAAGTTGATATTGTGAAACTACACATTATGAAGCATCAAACAAGATCGCACATCACTACATTTTTATTCATATAGGGATTCCAATTTAATTCTAAATAGTGTCAAGGTTCTTAGCTTAACTAACAAAAAAACGGAGGTAGTATACATTTTTGTTTTAGAGAAAAGCAATTCAGACCAAAACAGTGCAGTGCATTGATGTATAGTTGTATACTAATTCAGGACAGTAAATCATTGCACAAACCAATTGCCATCATGCTATAATATGTCAGACTGTGAGTAGTGATTAAAAGAAAGTAAAGTCTAGCATTAAATTTATGTTTGAATAGTCTTCAACATACTAGTATCAGACATTGCAATAACAGCTCCAATTAAATTTAGGTTGTTGTCCGAAAACCTGGCCAACATAATATCTGTTTACACCAAAGCTAAGTGATTTCAGAAGGCAATCAGGTCTACTTGCTTTAGGGACCACCAGACAGTAGTATGATATTCTGTTAAAATTGTGTAAACATTCTAATTATGTTCATAAAAGCCACATCCATTACAGGTCTACATTTTACTCTAATTGGTAAGGTAGTAAGCACTTGTATCCCTCTAGCTTTCTCTCAACTAATACTACAGAGAATTGGCAAAAGGATCAAGTATGGGTATGGAATATGGATCCCTGAATACAAGTACTATACACTATCTTTCAAGTGTTGCATTCAATTTAAGTCTACATCGAAGTTATGATGCAACACTAGATTTCCAGCCTATTGAAAGATTTAAGGCTCCGTTTGTTTTGGAGGAAAACACTTTACCGGAAAATATTATCCACTACCTTTACGTTTTCTTTTGTATTGTTAAGAGAAGGAAAACCATTTTCTCAAGTGTGGAAAATTTTCTCCTTCAAAGAGGAAAACCATTTTCCTTCTCTAAAACATGGTGCACCTTTTCCACCATACTCCTTACTTCTCCTTATTCATTCCTTCCATCATTCCACCCTAGGTTTTCTATCATCAAACAGAAAACTATCTTACTTGTTTTCCGATAAAAGTGTTTTCAGACAAAACAAACGGATCCTAAATCCCTTTTCTTTTGAGGATTTCCACTAAACACCTCCCCCATCCCCCCATCTTTGTAGTGGTTGCGCCATAGACATGTTTTAACCATTGCACAGGATAAGTGATATGGCTTTGTCCTAACTCCTAAAAACATGATTGCTAAACCTAATCAAGAGCAAAACTCGGTAAAACAAGCCACAAACACCACAATTCAGCATATTCATCCACAATTAAGCATATTAATCCACACTTCAGCATACTAAGCACATTAATCCACAATTCAGCATATTTATCCACAATTCAGCATATTAAGCATATTAAACCACAATTCAGCATATTCATCCACACTTTAGCATAGCATACCTGTTCTACCCAGCTTATTTTCAGTTTAATTCAGTTCAGTTCAACTCAGCTCTACACAATACTTGTACTCTCACACATCACTATTGATTTCAGTTCAGTTCAATTCAATTTAGTTCAATTAAGCTATTTTATGCCGAAGAGAACAGACCCTAAGCAAGTCCACTATTCAGCATACGAATTCACAATTCAGCATATTCATCCACAATTCAGCATATTATTCCACAATTCAGCATATTATTCCACAATTCAGCATATTCATCCACAATCCAGCATACTAAGCATATTAATCCACATTTTAGCACACTAAGCATATTAATCCACAATTAAGCATATAAAGCCACAACTCAGCACACTAAAATCATATTGATCGAATGCGAGTTCTCCTTAAAATAAACAATACGAAAACAGAAAAAAAATACCGGCAAGAACAAGAAACAACGGAAGTACGAGTCTTAGGCAGATGCATGACATCATCACCGCTACAAACCCTCAAACCTAAAGATTCAGAAAGATATTTAGAATATGAACTAGAAATGAAAAATTAAAGCAAAAATAAGAAATCAATAGCAAATACCAGTAATACGAGCAGATACTAAGGTGGAAATAGCACTGCCAATCGCCATTTTCAGAGCTCAAGGAAGAAGAAGAAGAAGAAAAGAGAGGACAAAGAATCAGTGCGACATTAGAGAGAATAATAAAAAAATGGGGGAAAAAAGTGAATGAGAGTGAGAGTTACAGAACAGAGGTTCACAGAAAAAGCAGATTACAATTTACACTCCTGCAAAGGACTATAGCCCACAACTCCACAGTGGCATTATCCGTCAGTATACCTGAATTATACATTTAATATGGTTGAAATATCAGCATGAGGTTACGTGTGAAATCCAGGATAGCCACGTCATCTCCTTTGACAAATACTTGGGATTTTTTTTGTAATAAAAACTTTTTACATGGAAAAGTACCCATGAAAAATATCCCTCATGTTCAATAATACACTAAAAATTAGGATTGGGTTAAGTGATGGTTCTCTAGCTTTGTTTAGGGTTTAATAACTATCCACATTTTTCAAGCATTTAATTGGGAGATAAATTTTATTGGGACTGTACACTAAGGTCCGCACTGGAGGAGAGTTTGACCACCCATAATCCCATATGGGGTTCCATCCTAAAACCAATTGGTGATAGGTAAGTAATCCGTTAGACTTTTATGTAAATCATCCTCCACCTCCTTCTTAGATGTGGGATTACAAGTGGGCATTTATTTTAACACTCCCCCTCACTTGCGAGCCCATCTTCAACTTACAATCTGGATTAGGTATAACATCCTCGTTGGGCCTTTTAGACTTATATGTGAATCATTCTCCAACTCATTCTTAGATGTGGGATCACAAGTGGGCATTTATCTTAACATTTCCCTCACTTGCGAGCCCATCTTCAACTTGCAATCTGGATTGGGTATAACATCCTCGTTGGGCCTTTGATATGGACTTCCAACATGAATTCAAATAACCCCTACTTGGGACAATCACAATACTGTTGGGCTACCCGCTCCAAACAGTCTTCAAATCCGCTCCAGCTGCATTCTTCAATGAATTGGGCCCTCCCTACTTGGGACTGATAATAGGCCAGGATCGTAGGATCTGATACCATGATAGACTTCATTGGGCATGTACACCAAGGCCCGCACCGGAGGAGAATCTGACCACACATAAGCCCATATGGGGTTCCATCCTAAAACCAATTGGTGATAGGTTTGTAGCCCATTAGACTTATATATAAATCATCCTCCCCCTCCTTCTTAAGTGTGAGATCACAAGTCGGCATTTATCTTAACATCGGGAGGTGGGGAATTCGACATGTATTAGGACTCTGGGTGGGAGCCATGTGCAAGGACAACACAGATAATTTTCTTCTTATCGTAGTATAATCTCGCATTTATAATAACAAGATTATATTTGTAACGAAAAATGATCAATAATACACCATCCTCCCTTGTATTTTTTTACAAAAACTAATCAAAACAAATGTTAATAAACAAGATGTTGCTAAGGAATTGGAGTTGATACAAGTAGTGAGTCTCTCATCTTTTCTATCATTTTTTTTGTCTAGGGTCATTCTTAGACCTGTCAAATAGGTCGTGTCGTGTCGACTTCGTGTTCGTGTAAAAATATATGTGTCAAAAACCCTTTGCCACTAACCCGACAATTTGACTAATCTTGTCAAAGAGTCAAAGACCCTTGACAGTTGACACTACCCTGACCTGTTTAATTAAACGGTTAACCGTATCAAACCATTTAACCCATTTGAATACAAATTAGAAAATTATGATGTTAATTCAATTTTTCGTGCCTAATTTTGTTATATCATTGTGTAAATTCATATTTTGCTAACCACTAACATTTTCTCGTATTGAAATTTAAAGAATGAAGTACAAAATTTCTATTTATTACCTTCGTATCATACCATAGGATTATAGATATCTATTTTTTTAATCAAACGGATAAAACAATATCAGTTTCGTGTTGAAAATATCAACACTAACCCGGCCTATTTATTAAACGGTTAAACTTGTATTGACCCGTTTATATGAACGTGTCAAGAATGCTCAACACTAACCCACATATTTCAAATCCGGTTCGTGTCGTGTTTTCGTGTAAACTTTTGAAAGCTCTAGTCATTCATATTGTGGAGGAAGTTTGGATTGTAATTGGCATCTAGGTAGGGCCACACACGAGGATAGTACCGTTCTAAAGAGAATTTTCTTCTTATAACAATTATATTAATACCATTTTAAAAAAATCAAGATGTTGCTAAATTTATTTCAATTTGTTACTCAGATGAAATCATAAATTATAAATAAACGTATAAATTGCAATTTGTTAAAAAAACACTTCTTTACTATATTACCCAATAAATACAACCTCTAGATTTTTTTCTTCTTACATTTTTTATAGATAGATGTTTCTTGCTACGTCCCTTCAATTGGTAACCAATTGGTAAACATGACCCACAACAACTTGGTCAACAAGGGTCTTCTTCCCATTTTTAACAAGTATAATATAATATCTCACTATGGAAACAAATCAGAAGATCCCAAAAATGAGCCCGATAAGCCTGGTTTGGCATTCAACACCTTTGGCCAACAATGCCAAGGTGCTTCCTCATTTGTATTTTCCTACATCATTGAGCTTACATGCTCTCTTCAGACCATACCATAAAACATCTTGATCTTTAACACCCTAATGAGGTTATAATAGTCCAAATAGCTGCTCGATCCAGCAAAAGCCCCATACTAGCTCGAAAAGCCTGATTTAGCCCGGCTTAGCCCTATATCTCTGCCCCACCTTTTTAGCAGCTTTAGTCACACTTGCTGAGAAGAGCCAAACACATACCATTGCAATATAAAGACTTAAAGAGGCATATAATCCATCATTTGTGTGCTTGCGAAGAGCCAAAACCCATACAATTGCAATTTGCATCATACCTGCAAAATTTATTATCTCCCAGAATTCACAAAAATTATGTACACGTGAAAATTACATGACTCAAACCCGTTTGCAAGAGATAAAGAAAAATAAGTTCCTGAGTCCTCACTACCCTCTCATCTCCAAAATAATTATTTGTCCCTCAAACTACATTATTGCAAATTCGACAAAGAACAAGCGTAAGTTGATATGCCATCAACATTAGGCTCTTGTTTTACAAAACTTTTCAAGCCATTCCATCGTCACGCTCTTTGGCCTCTCCAGTGGCAAGCCAAGAGCTCGGTCCCATATTAGCTACATGAAAAGATAATCACATGTTATAAAGAACTATAAACATGATTAACAACGAAACTTATGAAAACAATTAACCAAAAGACTAAGAACAAACCTGTGAGCATATTCCAAGACTCCTTGACACCCCAAACAGAACTGTGTAGTATCTGTCAAAGAGGATGACATTTAGTTGCATCATAAGGAAAATGAGTAAAAATTGGAATATGAAGAATTAAATGAAAGAATACCTTGCTTCTGTCAAACCATAGTGGTTCAGCAAAACTCCACTATGAGCGTCAACATTAGGCCATGGATTCTTTACCTACAAGATCCAAATGAACTCAATAAATTCTTGGGCAAGATCTAAGACGAACTAGCATTGCACCACTACTAAGAAGTGTTAATAGACTACCTTTCCAAGCTCTAAAAGAATAGGAGGTACCACTTCGTACAACTTTGACACCTGTAAAAATGTTTAGTCAAATTTATCTCAAGAGACTTGAAGTCAAGAACGGGCATGGAAATCTTAAGAAAAAAATACCAATTGGAAAAATGGGTCATCAGGCAAGTGCTTCAACGCAAATTCTCTTTGGCACGTGTATCTTGGATCCGTCTTTCGCAGAACTCCATGACCAAATCCTGGTACAACCTACAAATTCGATTATGTATAAATGGAGCTGACACGATTATATTTATGAAATTGTACATGACAAAGAATAGCTTCTGGAAAAAGAGAAGGCCAAAAAAGCCAACGAACTATATAATAAAACCTTGTGACAATATGTAGGTTCCAAATATCGTTAAATAACGATGGTGACATCCAAACAAATTTTAACATATACTGTATATTATGATGTTCAGAAGTTATAGTGCTAAATGTGACTTTTCTTTCACTGACTGATATCATTGGGGTCTAATATATTTCCTCCATATCGCAATGATCGCAACTTTTGCCATTTTAGGCCGTAACATAAAGATTCCAACATTTTACTTTTTTCTTATTTTAGTATGTTTTTAGTGTGAAATGGCTGAAATACCCTCATTTAAGAAAATTAAAATCTGTTTATATCACCATTAAAATATCATTAAAATCTAATCAAATATCATTTAACCTAATGACTTTAACCTAATTATAACCCAATTAATCAACCATCCATCTTCAACAATTCATCAAACCCTAACCCCTTTTTGACCACCACCATCATCTCCTTCAACCACCGCCATCTCCACCATTTTCTCCAACCACCGACCACCATTGCTCACCATTTCACCGCCACCATCTTCGTCACCCCCTTCTTCACCAAAATCGAATTTTCTGGGTTCCAATCCACCGCAACGAATGTTCACAGCAATCAATCACATTTCTAGGGTTCGAATTTCTGGGGTTCACCGCAATCGAACGTTTGTTCGTCGATTTTTTTGGGTAGTTGTCCGTTGTTGATGGGAAATCGATTTGGTAGGTTTTTAGGGTTGTGAAATCGAAATCTGGGTTGGGGTGTTCGAGTTGGGGTTCGAAATTTGGGGGAGGGGGTTTCGAATCCGGGTTAAGGGTTCGAAATTTGGGGGAGGGGGTTTCGAATCTGGGTTGGGGGTGCGAAAAATTGGGGGAGGGGGTTTCGAATCTGAGTTAGGATTCGAAATATGGGGGAGGGGGATCCAGGTTGGGGGTTCGAAATATGTGTTGGGAGGAGGGTTCGAAAACTGAGTTTGGGGGGTTTCTGGGTTTGGAGGTGGGGCGGTGGTGGGTGTCGAAGAAGTTGGTTCACGCGGAGGTGGGTCTGGAAGAAGGTGGTTGCCGCGGTGGTGATTAGAAATCTGGGTTAGTTTTCAAAAAAAAAATGGGTTTAGTGGTTGGCGCGGTGGTGGGAGTCGAAGAAGGTGGTTGGGACGGTGGTGGGTGTGGAAGGAGGTGGTTGGTACGGTGGTCGGAGTTGTTGGTGGTGGTTGGTGTGGTGGTCAACCTGGTGGTTTAAGTTGAAGGTGGTGGTTGGCATGGAACCTCACTAATCTCACTTTTTCCCTCCTTAAGAACTTAATAACCTATCTAATTTGTCATTTAGAAATCTTGCCTAGGAGTTTGTGTCACCCCCAATTGTTGCAAACATTCTGATACGGGGGAAGTAGTAAAATCAGAAAATATCACTATTTTAAGTCTCTGAAAAGATTATATGCATAACAAAGTCAATGAGAAGACTACTCTCAAAATTTACTATGTTTGGAAAAAAGAGAGGTCAGTTCTCTTTATTAAAAAATAATTTTAAATCTTGATCTTTCAGGATAAGAAAAGGTCTACTTAGTTCTTGTTTTGCTAGATTCACTTTTTAGTTTTCTTTTTAAATAAATGTGAGTCAGTTGAAGATCACCAGCCCATGTTAATTCGATATTCTTTAGATTCTACTTCTATAGTTAGTCAAGGTTGGACTTCCTTTTTCCAAGGTAAAAGGGAGTGCGATACCGTGTATGTAAATATTTTCCTAGAAAGACACAATGAGCAGAGCTAATATACTAGTTGGGATGTTATTGTTTGAAGACAGCATCACTATTGGTCAATGATCGTACAAAAAAATTTGTGCAATTACCTTGCCACTGTTTAATGTCTTCCAAACATAATCTTTCAACTGCTCTGTCGAAATGTTCTCTCCACAATCATCAACAACCGATTTAATCCACAGCAGCACTTCCTGATACAAGAACAAGTCGAACATGAAAACTAGACCACCACCTTTTTCAGGCTGCTCAAGCAACAGGACCAAGTAAGATGAAAAGAGGGAAAGAATAAATAATTAAATATGCATACAAAAGTTAGGGATAGCTCCATTTTTACTTATATAAGGTGTAATAGGGCACTGACTCAGACAAAAAGACAACCACCATTTTCAGCAAAGAAATAAATGGCAATGTTAATGGGATAAAACGAGTTGTTTCGTAGCATAACTAAAGACTGTCATATAGAAGCTGTGACGAGTTCTGGACTTCTGGTTGTAGGAGCTGAAATTTATTCCCTCACTCCTACAACTTAGCAAGGGCATAACATACAAAAGTATCTCCTCAGAAGTAGGAAGGAAACATATAGCCAAGGAGAAAAACTCCGGACAGTATGTTCTGCAACATATTCATAGGTTTGTTCAGGTCCACATAGCTCACAGAAAATGAGGAGGCATTCATTGTAGAATCTGTTACCCAAAAAGGGATAACCAGCAAAATGTAGTGTATGATGTATTTTTCTGCAGGATCAATCAGTTGACCAAAGAATAAAATGTTGTGCAATAATATATTATACCTGGTTCGCTAATCCGTGGAGTGGGCCAGCCAAACCATTTAATGCAGCTGCAAATGAAAGATACGGATCTGAAAGAGCACTACCCACCTGCATATAATATGAATTGGTCAGTGATCCAATGTGCCTATATTTGCTACAAGACGGAAGGCTGAGGATGAACAAAGTTAAGTTTTCAGAAACTTTACCAAATGGCCGGTGTGTGCACTAACATTTCCACCCTCGTGATCACTGCAGAATAGGAGTTTAGGAGGTATAAAAAATTATCTACAATTGAATTATATCCTAATGACACATTACGTCACATCCGAACATTCTACCTGTGAATTGTGACATAAAGCCGCATCAGCTCAAGCATCTCAGGGCTATCAAATCCCAACATGTGTGCAAAATTTCCACCATAATCAAGCGAGTTGTCTAGTGGTATAACTTGTCCTTGCTTATACATCCTTCAACAGAAACATAAAAGAAAAAAAAACACGGCATTCAGCAAAAAACAAACTGTTTCCATCCATAGATCACAATCCCTAAATAACTAATAGCAGTTATACTGACCTCCGATAAACATAAGCTGCAATAACAGGAACTTGAGCAATCAAACTTAGGCAGTCCTCGTATGTTGGCTCCCAAAACCTGGAACCAAGACCGCCCTTAGAACTAAGCGAGATTGAGAAACTACAGACATAACAAAAAAAAAACTTACTTTGATTTGTGGATCCCTTTCTCATATGCCTTCTGAAACTCACTTTGAGTCTGAAGAAAAAGAGAAAAGAGTTTATATAGAAGCTTCAATATAGCAGCAACTTTTGGGGGAAAAGCTCTAGGTTCAACATCAGAACTCATAAGGAAACAAACCATATCAGGCCATTAGTTGGAGAAATTCATCAATGAAATACATGTAATGCAGTAATTCATGTTCGGGAGTACTACAACAGTCACTGACAAGTGACAAGAAAGGGATACAAGAGAAGGATAGGTAATATAAAGAACAAGGAATATCTTACAAAACTATCATTGAGGATTAGAAGTAAATTTGAGACATAGTAATAATGAGTAACAACCTTGCCACAGGAACCAGCAAGGGGAACCAATCAGGAAGCCACAAAACTACAGCTAAAATACTCTATTGGTGGGTTTTTTTTTACTTGTTCCATTTGTCACTTTGTAGCTTTTAAACTATTTATATGTTTTGACAATATTATTTTACTTCAATAAAATACTTCTTCTGTCGCTTTTTAGTTACCAATTTCTTTTATCACGCTTGCCAATGCATAATTTCAATCGTTTATAGCTTGATTTATCAATAAAACTTGTGAAAATTTGATATTTTGAAATTATACAAAGAGAATTCTAAATAAGACCCCACATGACTATAATTACTCTTAATTATAAATCACAACCCCACTTGTGCATCGGAAAACATAAAGAATCTGAGTGGAACTAGTGAACCAAAAAAGAGGGAGTATGTATAATAAATAAAAGGGAAACTGCATAAAGTTATGAATACCTGTAAGGCCATAACACCAGTACAAAACTGAGTCATCGGATGGGCAGTTATGGGTAGAGCATCAATTGTTTTGTACACATGGTCTGCAATTAACAGAAGCCTAGTATTAGCACCCGAAGCTAAAGATTCATTTCTAATTAGAAAGATGTGAAGCACACTAGTACAGAAACAAAGCTTTCTTAATATTGAAACTCAACCTATTGACAAGGTTAAGTTGATAAATAGCATTAATTCCCTCCCATATCAGTTCAAAACAACCAAAAAGTAATCCCGAATACAAATACAAATGCCATTTACCAAGAAGATAAAGCTTAAGGCAAAAGAAACTGTGGACATACATATAGATAACAAGATATTCCTATAAAAAAAAAGACACCACTGGGAAGTGGGAGTTTAAGAGCTAAACTAGCATCAACATTGCAAGGATAGCTAGGATAATAATTTTAGGAGTAACTCTTAGTGAATAAGTAAACCTGGGATTGAAGCACGTTTTCGCAATTCTGCTGATAGAGCATCTACTTGCTCTTTGCTCGGAACCTAATTGACAAAAGCAACATAGAAAAAAAGATATTTAGAGAAAGGCTTAATTTTAGCATATTCCAAAAGGAAACAAGGCCTTAACACGCATGAAGATAGAGCTACATCAAAAAATAGCCATGTAACAGACTCATCTCAATTCTAAGCTAGTTAGGCCTACAGATGACAAATCATGTGACAATGATACCTTTCAACATAGATTTCCAACGGTTAACATATATAGGATCCCGTTTCTCAAAATTGATTTCTATCTCAGCTGAGAAGAGCAAGTTAGCAAAAAAAAATTGGCCTCTTACTACATTTTTGGGAAACCTATTGGAAACACACATTTAAAACCTTACAACAAGTGATATCCAGCGTACAACATATAAATATAAGACTTAGACATAACATAGTCAATCTTCTCCTACATAAGATATCAAACAGAGATCTTAAGCTCAAATTTAGTTTTTGAATTACGAGTCTAATATGTTCATAATTCATACAAATGGAAAAAGAGCAAGTTTCTTTGGCCAAATGAGATAATTGCTTTACGCTAAAGCAGAAGGCCATATATTACTTATAGATCTTAAGTTTCAATTATGCATCACTTTGGGGAAAGAAAATAAAAAATCAAGACCCAAAATAAAGTACTTAAAAATATCGAAATAACAAATGAAACAACGGCTAAGGATATCAACAAGCCTTCAGCGTGTAATGTAAGATAAAAATGTACCTTTCCGGTTAGAAGAAGCCAAAGAAGACCTTCAGGCAATGGCTCTGCACCTGTACTTGCAGCAGGTAAAAGTTTCTGACATTCAGGTATAGATAAACCCCTGAACCGAATACCCTACACACATACCATCATTCATGAACCATATTTGTATGATATTATTCTCAATTAAAAAAAGGAAAAAAACATTTTGAAAACAAGTTAGAAGTGTTGTACCTCTTCTGGGTCGAGCAAGGAAGTTTCCCAAAGCAAACCAGTCATTCCTCGCATTCCGCCCAATACCTATTTCATTAATTCCATTATGATAAAGGGACAAGGGTAAGATGCGGCTGAATGAGACAATTGCAGGTATAATAGCTCCGTTACAGCTTATAACATGTTTATCTTTGTTACGCAGATACTATCACTGATACCTCGAATGGATATGAATAATCGGTCACCATTCTTGAAAACTTACAAAAACACAGTAAAGCTTGACAGGTCCATGTTATTGTTGAATACTCTCAAGCTCTTATGAGTCTTGACAGTTCTGAGTTCTGACAGTCCAAGTAACATAGATGATGTAGACAAAATGAGAATAGAGATTCAAGCCAATACCATGTCAACATTAATGTTCCCCAACTGAACACTTCCATATTCTTTCTTTATCTTCTTCAGCCGTTCCTACACCAAAACAGATCAAGAACATTTCCACAATGAGTTCTTCATGTATGTGAACTACATTATTGCATGACTAGAAAATCAACAAAATCGTAAATAGCTTATCTATTATTCACTAAAATCCTAGCTCTGCTCCTCAAGGACAACAATGCAATTTTCACAATATCTCTATACTTTCTTGCGATAATTGCAATATAAGACAATTTCAAAAGAAAACATTATTATTTTTAGTAAGGCAACACAATCAGACAAGGAAAACAACCAGAGTAAAGGCAAAGATATATAAATATGCAAACAAACCTGTTGTTCAGGGATCAATTCTTGTAACTCAGAACGAAGGTCCTGCCCATCATATGAACATCATTAAAATATATTGCAATGAGCTCAAAACGAAATTTGAAAAAGAAAAAACAACATTGCAGATGAAGTATCACGTCGACCTTATTTTTTCTTTCATAAGCTTAAACCAACCACTTCATTCTCCTCCAACTACACCGTTGCTTTACATTTTTTCCCCCCGTTTTCCTTCAACTACTTAAAGTTCTTAAAGCATCAATAATGAACCATACATAATTTCATATTTCCCTCTCAGAAAGCGAAACACATAAAATCACACACTCATCTTCTAATCATATTTCTATAAAATGCTCTTTCATCATGTTTCTCAATCGTCATGAAAATCTACCATTCATGTAAAATTGTCATTCTTCCTCGAATTCTCGTAGCTAAAAAATAAATCAAATGGACAGAGATGAGCAGAGAGAAATTTTACAAGGTTAGAGGAGCTTTGCATCTGAATCCATCTTACGGAACTGCTAAGACATGATTTCTGGCCCTGCAAGTACATATTCATTTAAATTAAGCTATGAAGGTTGATGGACATCAAAATATGTACATAAATTCAAAATATTCTGCAAACATAGAAGCAAAATTACAAGATAGTGTAAATAAAAAACATAATTAAAGAGCAATATGCATTTCAAATTGCAACAATTTCGAATTCCGAACCACTGGCAACAAACAAAGAAAAATAATAAATAAATTAAAGCGGCGATTAAGAACTAAACGTGAAATTGAATGAACAAATTGCAAATAACTTACAGTTTTGGAACGTAGCTTGGACAGAGTTGAAAGACCTCTGAAAAACGACATAATCAATCTGAGAAGAAATGGAAAAGGAAGTAAGTTATGGAAATCATATTCTGCGAAATTGAGAGTGAAGAAATCGAAAATGATGAGAAAGAGAAGAAAGCTAAGGGATTACAGGAGTATCAAATCTGTATCAGATGAAGAAATTGAATATGTAAATGGAAGACGGAACAGAAAGGGGAGAAAAGTAACCTTTCTTAGAATAAAGCAGCAGCGAAAGGAAAAAAGACGACTTTGCGAATTATGCGAAAAAAAGGGAACGAAGGCGAGAGCCGAGGAGGTTCGAACGAGTCTACAATCAACGAGTTCAGCTGTACCACTTTTATTGTAAGTTCGGATGTAACATGAACATGTTGTATTTAAAGTTGGTTCTTCACTTAAAACTTAAAAGGAAGAAGTTGTTTTAAACCGTTTTTGTTGGTTTTCGGCTTTGCTTCTACTTTGTAGTAAACATTTAATAATAAGTGTCACCTTTTACCAAATATTTTTTAACAGTTAAACAAGCCACTAAAAACAATCGGTCAAACCAGCCAATTGTCAAATATCCCCAAAGCTAATTTAAGTACATGGTATATTTTGAGTGTTTACTTTTGTTAAGCTGAGTTGTGGCCTTGGGTCTTTTGTTTAACGTGATTTGTTTTTTGTGAATTTAATTTGTTTTTGTCGAATAAAAAATTAAGAACTAATTTTAGTAATTTAGACCTTTTTCACTTGTATATAAGAAGATTATTATCATTTGGATTTTGTTATTTTCGTAATTGTATCAATGTCTAGTTTCTAGATATCTAATTTTTGTATTATTAATGTATAATTGAAAAAAGAAAAGAAAAATCTCACATTTGTTAGTTTCTAGATATCTAATTTTTGTATTATTAATGTATAATTGAAAAAAGAAAAGAAAAATCTCACATTTGTTTGGTCTTTCCATCACGGTTAACTTTTGATAATTAATCGTAATCTCACCCTTGAAAACGACTTGCTCAAGAGGGCTGGGGTGGGGCTGAGTAGTGGTTTCAAGGGGGGAGAGGGTTGAGCAGGGGTTTATGGTGGAGGTGGAGGTAGAGGTGAGAGGTTATTAAAAGAAAATACAAGTAAAATGTTTTTTAACTAGTGAAAACAAGTCACGTGTTGAAAAAAATCCAACTTGAGCAGATCATTATCAAAGGTGGGATTACTATTTAGTTATCAAAAGTTGGGATTATTATGGGCAAAGGTGAGATTTTTCCCTTCAATTTAGTGGTCGCGGTTAATCTTGAAGATCATGGAAAAAAGAAGAAATCTATCACTTCTTTTGAGACGGATGGAGTATTATCACTAAGATATTTTTAGCCGGAGTGGAAGATAACTCAATTGGTTAGAGCATCTTGATTTAGAAGGTGTTCCCAACTTGCCTTCGTGACTGTTTAGCTTTCTAGTTTTATCAAAAAACAACAATTCAAAAATTAGAATATTTTGGGTTTTCAAACATTATTATTAGTTTAAATTTTTTAAAGAAATTAGCATTGAGAAACTCATATACTCCCTTTGTTAATCATTATTCTATTTATTTTCCTTAAAAAGAACACGCTTATATATGGGCAGGGTTAAAAAACTACATTGTATATTTATAAGCTTTTAATGAATTGGGATGATATTAGAAATTTGACGATCCAAAAACTGATTATAGAATTTGATAACCAATGCATGAACGAATTAAAGAGAACAAGCCTTTTTTTGAAAAAGCTTCTAACCAAAATATGGAAATCAAATAAAATTGTATCCAAAATTTCATAAGTGTGATTCTATAATTCCATTAGTACAAATTCTTGTAAAAATCGGTCTTACATTGAGCTTAATGTAAGACCAACTCAATATACCCATTTACCACAAAAGTTGAGGTTTTTAACCCATCTATATATATATATATATATATATATATATATATATATATTAAAAAGTGTAAGCAAGGATTGCGATCTGCCACGTGTCACCATCCCTCTTTGAATGACACTCTATCCACTTCATTCTCATAGAATAATAAAAAAAATATGTCAATGTAAAGATTTGAACCTGTGACCTTGAGTATGCAATAAGGAGTTCCAACCACCACTCCAATATTTTATTAGTGTTTCTTCTATTAAAATCAATAATGATGTATGAATAGAAACCAAAAGTTAATTTGTATATTTTTTAAATGCAAAAATATGTCAATGTGAAAATTCGAACCCATGACCTTGAGTTTGCGATAAGGAGTTTCCAACCACCAATCCAACATGTTATTAGTGCTTCTTCTATTAAAATCAATAATAATGTATGAATGGAAACCAAGAGTTATGTTGTAAATTTTAGAATGCATATTGTAAATGAGATGAATATTTTTGGATAATTCATAACAATATTTAATTCAATTCACAAAAATCCCTGAGCATCATCGAGGCCTAAATACTAGTTGTTAATCATAACCTATTCACAATTTCTAATCAAAGTAAATGTTTTAGGGTGAAAAGTTAATACTTTTTACTTATAAGTTAAGGTTGTTAGTCGAATAGTTAAGATTTATTATGTATTATATATATATATATATATATATATATATATATATATATATATATATTCCAAAGTTGATATTTGGATTTAAAAGTTGACTTTCAAGGTTTAAAAGTTAATATTGAAGTCTATTTGTTAAACGAAATAGCTTATGTCAATATTCAAAAGTTAAATGTTTTAGGTTCAAAAGTCAAGTCTTTAAGTTTTAAATTTAACATTTTCAGCTATTTGTTAATATCAATACCACATATATGGTACTAGCCTTATATGCACGCGATGCATGTGGATTCATGTAAAATTCTACAATGAAATCTAACAGTTAGTTTGTATAACATGTTTTGTAAAAAAATTTCAAAGTGCAAAATGTGAAATAGTTGGTTATGGAGAGAGTTGTTGCATTTACTTAGGAATTAAAAACAAAGAATAATATTGATTTTTTGCGTCCCCCTCATCTTCCCTTATATATTAGAGATTAGTTATGGATTCTTATGCAAAAATTAAGGTTTATACACTAAAAATTAGAAAGGTCTATTTCATCTAAATTTTATTAGGAAAAATTGATAAGAATAATCCCACCTTTGGCCGGTCTTCCACCAGTGGTACCACCTTCATTTAATCCAGGTATAATCCCACCTTTGACATCAATATTCTCTGAATGGTACGTTACCTGTTGGTGACCTACAATCATGGGTAATCCTCTTAATTACGTAATTAAAAGCTAATTAAGTATATTTTAAACTTAATTTTTTAATTAAAGTTTTAAATCTAATTCAATTAAAAAAAACCATCCCCCTCCCCTTCCCCTGACACCGCCCCCTTCCCCTGCCACCCCCTCCCTCCCCTTCCCCTGCCACCGTCCTTTTCCCCTGCCACCGTCCCCTTCCCCTTCCCCGCCACCATCCCCTTCCTCTGCCACCTTCCCTCTCCCCTGTTACCTCCCCTCCCCTTCATCTTCCTCCTAACCACCGCCAAAATAAGGGGAAGATCAGAGGTGATGAGGTTGTCGTGCTCGCTGGCAGCAAGAGAAAACGACGGTTTCCCATCGCCGGTCGCCGCCAAGAGAAGACGGCGGTTTCCGTGCTCGCTAGCGGCAATGGCGGTTGCCGTGGATTTTCAAATATGAAGGGAAAGATTTACCATTTCTCTCTTCGAAGCAAGTAAAGACGACCACCATATAGGTCGCCTATCGCCGGTCGCCAGTGGGGAAGGGGAGGGGATGGGTGTGGGGTGGCAGGGGATGGGGGTGGGTGGCATGACAGCAGTGGGGAAGGGGAGGGGATGGGTTGGGTTTTTCTTTTTTTTCTAAGTGTTTTTTAAAAAAGTCAATGGTATTTTTGCTGGTCAAACAAGTTGCCATCATCTTGTACCAAAGAGAGAATATTGATGTCAAAGGTGGGATTATACCTGGATTAAATGAAAGTGGTACCACTGATGGAAGACCGGCCAAAGGTCGGATTATTCTTATCAATCTTTTCTTTTTATTATTAGTTATG
Source organism: Patellifolia procumbens (assembly GCA_947645195.1). Lineage (NCBI taxonomy): Eukaryota > Viridiplantae > Streptophyta > Magnoliopsida > Caryophyllales > Amaranthaceae > Patellifolia > Patellifolia procumbens. The sequence continues at coordinate 4,024,480 of CANSGD010000429.1, forward strand.
GATTAGGACATAAATGTTAACTTTTATTTCCAGAAAGTTAAACACATGGAGTAGATGTAAATTTTGTAAATTTTTTCAATGTTTAGGTAGATTTCCCTTTGATGTATAACAATCATTACATTTGTGTTTTTATCAACTTTGATTTGTGTTTGTGAAAACTTCATGCTTTTCTTTAGTAGAAGACATTCTTGTTTTTCTCGAGCTCTCAAATTAACAAGATAAATATATTTGCAGACTTTTGTTCTTTTGCACAAGCGGTTTTGCAGGTTTTTCATTTTAAAAGGAAAAAGATGCAGTAGAAAAATGAAGAAGAAAACCCACAAAAGGACAAAAAACGCAAAAGTTAAGGTTATAGGTTGAAAAGTTAAAAAACGCAAAAGTTAAGGTTTTAGGTTGAAAAGTAAAAACAAAACAATTTGTCTGGATTGCTTAACGTGTGGTGCGCGTAACTGAGCTTCTAATTTTCTTATTAGGTTGGTCTGACGTTAATGCGTAACCTAAGACCGTTTTATAGTAAATCAACTGTTGTATCAGTATGACCAATTTTAAGTTTATAATACTACTTATATCATATGACTCAAAAATCATTAAAAAACTCGATAGATAAAAAAGTCTTACTTTTAGCTCTACTTGATTGATCACATCTCAAAATTTCAAAATACCCTCATGGCCCATAGTAATATGGTTTGAGCACCACTATTTAGACACAAGGGCTCGGACTCAAATCTTGGCGCCATGACAATGTATAGATTGCAGTAATTGCTCCCTCATTGTCCTCCAAACTTACATGGTTGCATGAAAAGTGGATTTCAAACATACAACCCGGGGTTTTCCACTAACTATAAGAGAGTGGATCCTCGTCATCATAAAAAAAAGGTTCAAAAGAAAAACCAATGAAAATGCCACTGCAAAGCTGTTTACCAAACGCCCATCGGCGGATGGAAACCGAATGATTGAGAAGTTTACACTTGCACCAACTAAAGAGAGTTTTTCTGATTTTTTTCTTCAATAATGCTAAAAGTTTGCAAAATTCTCTACTTGCGTCGTTTTCAAACTTAATTATCTTAATATTGTCCATGTAAGATTGGTAATGTAATAACCCGATTTTTAACCTTATTTTATTATTAAATAATTAAGATTATTAATTTAAATATGACCTTATTTATTTTAATAAATAAGTATTAAGGTTCCTTATTAAATTATATATATTTATTAGATTTTTAAATGATTTTAATTGTTAATTATCATTACTATTTAGGAAATGAAATTGAGCTTTGAAAACTTATGGGTCATTACTCATTACTCAATAGCCATCTTCAAATCCATATCCAAGTTCAATACCAAACTCAAGCCCAACCCAAAACATAAACCCAAAAGAAAGAATAAAAAAAAGGGATAAAGAAAAAGGGAACAAGAAAAGAAAGAAAGAACAGGAGATCAGTCATCTTCTTCCTCCTTCTTCCACCTCCTACTTCTCTTCTTCTCTACCATTGGAGCAAATTGGTTGCAAAAGGATGAACATGAAAGCTTCTAGAGTCTACAATCAGATAAGAATGACCTCAAATCAGACCAATTAAGTGGTAGAAAAACTTCATCTTCATCCTCATTCATACTTATCCATGGAAGAGTAATCAAACTTCAAATTGAATACTTCCTACTGATTTCTACTATAAATAGGAGCAATTTGAAATTCAATTCTCATAAGAAAATTACCAAGCTTCATTCCATCTTCTTCTTCTCTAAATTTCAGCCATTAAACTTGAATTTAAGCTTTCCAAAACCAACCAAAAACCCACCTAAAGATACACCGGAAACCGCCACGAAAGCCGCCACCTCCGACCACCCTGAACAACCGGAAAACGCGGCGCCCAGCCACCCTCACTCACTCTCCCTGCCGTCCTCACACACGCAGCCCCCTCTCATCTTTCTCTTCCTCTTTCGCCATCCACCCCTGCTGCCGTATTACTTCCTCTTCGCAGATCACCGCGAAACCACCGCCAACAGCCTCGCACACCGCCGCCCACAACCACCGCCTGATCGACCCCCCTGAACCGCCATCTCCCCTACCGCCGCAGCCACAACCGTGGCCATACCCCTGCACCCTGCTCTGTTTTCATTTCTCTTTGGTGAGTAGCAGACGTTTTTAGTCTGTTTTCTTTTTTGAAGTTTGGTTATCATTTATTTTTGTAAAGTCAATCTCCCTCTCTTTGACTCTTAATAATCCTATTTTAAGTTATCACTCTTTCTATGATTTCTATTAATTCTACTATGTTTTAAATCTCTATTATCAACACTATTATTTTTATTGATATTGACATTAATATTAATATTCATACTCATATTATTATTATTATTATTATTATTATTATTATTATTATTACTATTATCCAAAATAAGCATAATATAGTAAGTATATTATTCATTTGTATTTTCCTAAAAACATTTTATAATTTAATATAAATTTTATTAGATGAAAAATAATTTTATAAGTTTATTATATTAGTATTAAAACACCTATTATATAGATTTTAAATACTTAAAGGTCTCTAACTTAATTATATAATTTTGTGTTATTAAAGAGAAAACCGCCCTCGGAGCTTAGGAGGAACTGATATCCAAGACTAAGGATTATTATTCTGCAAATCAAGGTAACAACTACTGCTAGTACCCGCAATTCCCTTGAAAATATAACAAATGGGTTATAACAACATAATGATTGATTTATGTTTTATCTTGAATTGCGGGATTATTAAAGCATGATTTATCTTACATGAGATTCCTATGAAATATTGTTAAATGAATAAAGTATGGATTCTATACCTAATGAGGTATAACTGAATGACTGAATGACTAAGGATACTGTATACTGTCTGTATAAATTAAAAGAGGTGAAACATGATAAATTCAAGTGAAAGAACTGGTTTGTTGGCTGTATATATCCTGACTGATGGTCGTGCACGTACCGAGCTGTATCATGTTTCCTGATGAGCACTGGCTCTTTTCCTGGGGCACTGGCCCGCTAATGTTATTCCTGATGAGCACTGGCTCTTTTCCTGGGGCACTGGCCCATTGTGGGAGACGTCCCACCCCTGAAATACTGCCCAACAACCAGAATGAATTTGCTAAAGGGGAATGATGGAATGAATGGGTTATACTGTAATCATGAATGTTTTAATTATTTTCTCTCTCCCTGTTTGCAAATAAAATGATTTGAAATGAATTTACGTTGCTAGAGTAGTCTGTTACTGAGTCTCTCGACTCATCCGTTTTTGTATTTATGTTTTAGGTACAGCTGGGGAAGACGATAACGAGTAGTGGCGAGGATTCACTCTTATAAGTTCTAGTAGTTATTACCACTTGTGTTTCTTTTTGGTGAACTATAAGAATTACTAGAGTATTAGGTTACTGTTACTTAATGTAATAAGGTTCTTAAGTTACTTTGTTTATCACTTAATCAAGTTAACGTTAAAGTTTAATATATGAATGTTGCCTTGTATTTTCCTAACGGAGAATACGGCAGTAATGCCTCGGCCTAATAGGATTCTTCCGCTGCTATTAGTACCTTCATCAGATAATTAGACGTCGGGGCATTACAGGTAATGGTTCTTTTTTTTCGCGACATCAACTCAAAGATGCTACTTACAGTAGCGATTTTATAAACAAAACCGCACTCCAAGTAGCGAGTTCAGTTTTAAAGTCGCTACTTGGAGTAACGGTTTTGTTTATAAAATCGCTACTCTGAGTAGCAATGTAAGGCTTTTAAAAATGAGAAGGTATTGTGTCAGACGCGTCTGACCATAACATTTAGTCACACTGACTTCAGTTGGTTTCAATTTTTTCAGTTGGATGTATTTTGATTTTAGTTGTTCGGTCGATAAGTTTAGTTGGATATGTTTTATGTTCAGTTAGATGTCTTTTAAGTTCAGTTGGACATTTTGTTCATTCAGTTAGATGCATTTTAAGTTCAGTTGATCCTTTTTTTTCTTTCAGTTGAACGTTCTACTCATTCAGTTGAATATCTTTTAAATTCAGTTGATCCTTTTGCTATTTCAGTTTTACGTGTTTTAAGTTTAGTTGGACCTTCTGTTCATTTAGTTGGACCCCTTTTGAGTTCAGTTAATCTTTTTTTCTTTCAATTGGATGTCTTTTAAACTCAGTTATTATCTTATTGTTTCATTTACGCGTTTTATTCTTTTAGTTGGTTTTGTTATTGTTTCATTTACATGTTTTTATCTTAACTCACATTTCACCTTCCTCCATCTCTTTCTCTCTCCACAACAAATTCCTTCTTCTTATCTCAGCTGAAACACACAACTCTTCCGATCATCAAACCCTAGAAACTGAGTAAATCACAGCAATGGCGATGACAGAAGAAGCTTTCATGGAGGCAGTAGAGGAAGGTTCAAAGCTCTCAAAGAGATTATACTTCGGCAAAGACAGGACAGTTGCGCCGCCAAAACCTGATGCTATAATTGTTTCGTCTTCATGATCATCTTCTTCCTGATGTTCCTGTTTTCTTGATGTTTGAATGACAACCATTGTTATTTCTTCTTCAACAAATGTTGCTGAAATTTCAACAGGAGGTGGAAGAGTTGTTACTAGGTTGACAAGAAAGGCTTCCCTCAATACATTGACAGAAGGGGTTAGAAAATCGGCGTCGAAGGCGGGAGTCCGTCTGACGGTAAGATTGGGTCAGATGGTCTGACCCAATACTTTCACTTTAAAAATACCCCATTTGCTTTCAAAACACCTTATTATAACGCAAATTGCAAATTTCAAAAAAAATATTGCCCAAAGTCGCTACTTGGAGTAACGGTTTTGTACAAAGTAGCAGTTTAGCGATTTTTAAACAAAATACACTACTCCAAGTAGCGACTTTGAGACTGAACTTGCTACTTGGAGTTGCGGTTTTGTCTATAAAATCGCTACTACAAGTACCGACTTTAGGCCGAAGCAAAAGAAAAAAGTTTATCCGTTTTCACCCGATCCCATTTGGACGGTATCAAGGTAATCTATATATATATTAAAAAGTGTAAGCAAGGAATGCAATCCGCCACATGTCACCATCCCTCTTTGAATGACATTCTATCCATTTCATTCTCATATAATAAAAAATAGGAAAATTTGTCAGAAGCAACCTTTTAAATACATTTTTTTGCGAGAAATAACCTTTTAAATTGTTTTTTGCGAGAAACAACCTTGGATTTTTTTTTTTGCGAGAAACAACGACCTTGTATAATTTTTTTTTGCTAGAACACACCTTATCACTCTTTTTCCGGCGTTGACCACAAGTTTCCGGCCTTGACCAAGTCAAATTTGCTATTTGTACTCCTTCTTTCTTATTTCCACACTCCTCTTCCCTCCTTTATTCCCCATTATCTAAATCCCATGTATTAGTACTAAGACTACTACGTAATCAATTTACTAAAAGAGAAAGAACTTTTTGGGTTTTAAAAACATGAGACTTATATAATGGGGAACAAAGGAGGGAAAAGGAGTGTGGAAATAAGAAAGAGTGAGTGCAAATAGCAAATTTGACTTGGCCAAGGCCGGAAACTTGTGGTCATCGCTGAAAAAGAGTGATAAGGTGTGTTCTCGCAAAAAAAAATTATACAAGGTTGTTTCTCGCAAAAAAAAAATATACAAGGTTGTTTCTCGCAAAAAAGTGTATTTAAAAGATTGTTTCTGACAAATTTTCCTAAAAAATATCAACGTGAAGATTCGAACCCGTGACCTTGGATAGCAATCAGGAGTTTTAACCACCACTCCAACATGCTATTAGGAGACCATGCACCGTACACCCGGGTGTACCGTGCGCACGGTGCACCCGGTGGCATAGTTGTAATTTTCGCGAACTTCAGCTCTAACGTTTATCTTGAACGCACGCAGCAACTTGACAGTAATAGATGTCTAGCTCAATGGTTGGAGGTATGTTTGCACGGTAGCTGAAGCGCGGGTTTGATCCTTCATGAGCCCAATTTTTTTTTTCCCATGATAATCATCTTCAACACATAGCAGCAACATTGTTCATCCCCAAACCCAGAAAGCCCTGATTTTTTTGACAAAAAAATTTCCGACAGAAAAAAACATAATTCGAGCAAATCAAAATTGATTTCCACAAAATTTAATAGCAAACTAAGAAATTCATTGCTGATTTAAGTTGAAAATTTCAAGCATTGAAGTTCAAAATGGCAGAGATACAAATTGTAGAACCAATCGAAGAACAAAATCAAGGTAATTCATTGCTATTTCTATTTATTTGATACATTTATGCAGCGATTTCAAAATTTTGATTATTTTAGGAAGATGAGTAATTGTTTCAAATATTCTCTGCTCATTTGATCAAATGCACTGTAAGTTGTTACAAAATAAAACTGCTCATTTCAGATAAGAATGTTTACTGATCACTCCTACAAATTTTGAGTAAAATCATATTGCTCATTTTGTGAATGAGCACATTTATTTTACGTGACTTGGGATCAGAATGGTTACTGATAAAAAACAAAATGCTCATTTGTCCAAATGAGTAACAAAAGACTGCTCGTTTGATCAAATGAGCAAAACAAAACCGCTCATTTGGTGAATGAGCATATTTATTGTACTAGACTTGATATCAAAATGTTCATTGATCAAAATAAAAATTCTCATTTGTCAAAAGAGCAACTTAGGACAAAATGAGTAAAATAAAAATGTTCATTTTGTGAATGAGTAGAGATAATTTAACTCAATCAATATCAGATCATAATATGAACTATATAAAACATGTTTTCCGGGATACTCAAAGATCTTAATTAGTTTCTACTCATTTAGATACAAATTACTCATAAGGGTTTATTAAATGTGTGTTTTTGTAGGTGATGACACAAACAATGAGGCTAATATTTTAGTACAAGAAGCAGAAGAATCTGAGCTATTAGGGAAAGAAGTAAGTACTGAAAAACTGGCATATGAACTTTACAATGATTATGCTTACAAAATTGGGTTCGGAATTCGTATGTCAAAACTGAGAAAAAGAGAAAGTGGGGTGACAAAGGGTAGGGAATTTTGTTGCAACAAAGAAGGGAAAAAAGAACTAAAAGGGCAATTGGACAAACAATATACCAAACTTGATCGTAGAACCGGATGCAAGGCTATGGTTTATTTTGAAATTGATAAAAATAACCAATTTGTGGTTGTGAGACATAGAATGGATTACAACCACAAATTATGTCCTCCGGGATTGAGCCATCATATAAGATCACAACGAAGCATATCCAAGCCAGAAATCGAATACCTTTCTCATTTAAAAAGTAAAGGGGTTGGAGTAGCTGATGGATACCGTTGTCTAAAGGCACAAGCAGGAAGTTCGCCAGCCCTTGGATTTAGTTTGCAAGATGCATATCAAGCTGTTGAAAAGGAGCACAAGAAAACATTTGATGGAACGGATGCTAAGACATTAATCAACTATTTCAAGAGAAGACAAGAAGAAGAGGAAGACTTCTACTATCGATTTTGAGATTGATGCATACACGTCATTAGTTAGTTTCTTTTGAGAGATAAGAAGATGAAAATAGATTATTTGTCTTTTGGGGATTTGTTGGTCTTTGATACAACTTACCGTACCAACAAATATGATCTCATATGTGCACCTTTTGTGGGCATGAATAACCATACACATAATTGCATGTTTGGATGTGGGTTTATTTCGAGCGAGAGAATCTCATCATTTGAGTGGTTGTTTACTACATTCTTGAAGTCTATGGGAGGACTTTATCCATGCACAATAATGACAGATCAAGCTTTCTCAATGGCAGCAGCCATTTCTACTATATTTCCAAATACAAAACATCGACTCTGTGTTTGGCACATTGGAGAAAATTCGAAGAAACACATCCACGATCTAAGGCAATTACCTAATTTCGAGGAAAGTTTCAGCTATGTGACAAAGAAATGTCATACTGAAATAGAATTGGAACATCATTGGAATAAGTAAGTATCATAAAACACTCTCGAATTACTTTTGTATAGAATGTTTTAAAATCAGCTCATTTGATCAAATGAGTAAAATCACATTGCTCATTTTGTGAATGAGCACATTTATTTTACCTGACTTGGGATCAGAATGGTTACTGATCAAAAACAAAATGCTCATTTGTCCAGATGAGCATATTGATTTCTCTTCAAGACACAATAAACTGCTCATTTGATCAAATGAGTAAAATCACATTGCTCATTTTGTGAATGAGCACGTTTATTTTACCTGACTTGGGATCAGAATGGTTACTGATCAAAAACAAAATGCTCATTTGTCCAAATGAGCATATTGATTTCTCTTCAATACACAATAAACTCCTCACTTGATCAAATGAGTAACATCATATTGCTCATTTTGTGATTGAACACATTTATTTTACCTGACTTGGGATCAGAATGGTTACTGATCAAAAACAAAATGCTCATTTGTCCAAATGAGCATATTGATTTCTCTTCAATACACAATAAACTGCTCATTTGATCAAATGACTAAAATCATATTGCTCATTTTGTGAATGAGCACATTTATTTTACCAGACTTGGGATCAGAATGGTTACTGATCAAAAACAAAATGCTTATTTGTCCAAATGAGCATATTGATTTATCTTCAAGACACAATAAACTGCTCATTTGATCAAATGAGTAAAATAACATTGCTCATTATGTGAAAAAAAGACTTATTTTAACTCACTCAATATCAAATCATAATGTGAACTATATAAAACATATTTTTTCAGGATGCTCAAAGATTTTAAATGTGAAAACAATGTGTGGCTAACAAGACTTTATAGCATAAAAGAAAAATGGTGTCGGTGCTATGGAAAAGATCATTTCTCAGGAGGTGTACTGTCTTCTCAAATGAGTGAATCTACAAACCATGCTCTTACAAGGAGACTAACAAAGAGCACATGTTTGTGCGATTTTTATAATTCCTTTTGTGAAGTCATTAGCGAGTGGAGAAGTAAAGAAGGCAAGGATAATGAAAGATGCTGGGAAGGTTATCCGGAAACTGTTTTGAACAATGTCAGTATCCTACACTATGCTTCTAGAGAATATACAATTAATGCTTACAAGATTTTGAAAAAGAATTCATGAAAGGAATGTCTTTAAGCCATGAACTGAAAGAAAAAGAAGGCACAATGCTACTATATCTTGTTTGGTCTAAAAAATATGATATCTTCGGGCAGTATGTTACTTTTGATGAAGTAAATAACCAGGCTTGCTGCACTTGCAAGAGGTTTGAAGAAAAGGGCATGTTATGTAGGCATATACATAGAATATATCATATATATTCAGTGGAAGTGGTACCACATGCATACATGCTGAAGCGATGGTCAAGATCAGCAAAGGCTACAGTTAGTGTGAAAAATGTGGAGAAAGAAAAGTCGAGTGTTGGTGGAGCTGTGTGGAGAATGCATATGCAAAGAAAATTCCACAAATTATTATGTGCTAGTGATGATAACAGAGAGTGTCGCAAAATTTGCGAGGACAGCTTCAACAAAACAAGATCTGATATTGAAAAGGAGATTGGAAACCTTTGCATATCAGAGGATGAAGGAGAAGCTAATCCTAATAAAGAACTGATTGCAAATCCTAAAGGAAAAAGAGAGAAATATACAAGGAATGACAGGAAGAAAAGTATTTTGGAAATCAAAACAAATATAGCTAAAAGTAGAAAACAAGGAGTACAAAGTGCAAATGTGGAAGAAAAGGAAACTGAGGAAGATGTAAATAATGAAGAAGTAGATAGATCAATATTACCATATTATCCTATGCTTATATAAAAGCTTGTAATAGTACTCTATGTTATTTCTTATTTTCTTTTTAAGTAAAATGTTGAACATAAACTCTAATATGTTGAACATTTAAATTATATACAAGTATTTAGTTTTGTGTAAAATGTTGAACATAATCTCTAATATATTGAACATTTAAATTATATACAAACATTAGTTTTGTTTTAAGAACATTGCTCATCTGATCAAATGAGTAAATGAAACTCATCAGTCTACACACTGATCAAAACAAAACTGCTCATCTGTTTAAATGAACATGTTAGTTTATCTTCATGTTAGAATAAAACTGCTCATTTTATGAATGAGCAGATTTATTTTAACTCTCTAAAGATCTGAATGTTTACTGATCGTACACTACAAACAACGTTGCTCGTTTCATCAAATGAGTAAACATAAAAATGCTCTTTTTATAAATGAGCAACTTTTATTCAAGTGATCAAATATTCATTTCAATTCATGAGCAAATTCATTTCAATTCATGAGCAAATTCATTTCAATTCTTCAACTTGAGCAGATTCAAAAGAACACTTCTTCAAAATCAAACCTTTAGAGGTCGATATGACTACACTACTAATCTGTTTTAAATATTACAAACTTGTATCATTAGCCTATTGTTCAAACATCTACAAAATCTGACTTCTTCAAAGTTAAACCTTTAAAGGTCCATATGACTCCACTACTAATATGTTTAAAAGATTACAAACGTGTCTCATTAACCTATTGTTCAAACATCTAGAAATTGCCATCTATTTCAGCTTCATATATCCAATCACATCTGTCTTCACTTCATTTATCTCGCTGCTCAAAATTTCCACACAATAAGGCGATTAAAGGGTTTAACCTGCACAATAGAAACATCATTTTAGAATAAGTTCTTGAATTATAATCTTCACAATAAATTCAATGTACTTATTAGGATACCTACATCATTTTTCCTTAGGCCACATTCAAATTTAGAACCCATAAATGCCTCCATATGCCTCATCACAGATATCCCACAGTTAGAATGATCATCTGTTGACTTCCAATCCAAACCCAGAGTTGCCACCTTCATATTGACCACTGAATTGGCCATGGACGAATGCCGATCTTTCACCAAATCCAAGAAAGCTGATTTCTATATTCATAACATATCACAAGAACAAAAAATAAGAACAAAAAATAATAGGCCAGACAAAAAAGTAAGGTTATAAGAAGAATGAAAACATACAATGAGCGACGGGAGCTTTTTGTAATAAAAAAACTCTGAGTTGTAGTCAATCACTTGCATTGCTTCATGTATAAAGTTGAAGCAGATGAGGTAATAGTGACCTCTTTGACAGATTGGAAAGAAAAACAGTTGAATGTCATCAACTTTGAAACAATTTCTGCTCAATTCATCTTCAATAACATCACTAAAACTCTTATAGGCTGCTACAATATTGACTTTCTCCAACTTCTGAAGAATCATCAGATTTGAATTTTTCTTTGAAGTTCATAATTGCTGACCAAGAGTCCACAACACAACCCGAAATAGGGCTACCAAGCTTTAGTGTTTGAAGTTGAAACTTCAACACCACAGTAACTTCCCCGTCACCATGATCATACACAAAGAATTTTGCACTGCAAAACAAAAAAATAAAAGAAAATAGGTCAAAGAATGAAAAAAGACAACCACGATATATATAAGAATAAGAAACCAAACTTACAATCGGTTCTCATCAAAGTTGAAGACATAGTCCACCATATTATTTTGCCTTTTAGTCAAAGAAGAATTGATATTAACAACTCGGTTTTTAAACGGTGAGCGATCAAGCTTTGAAACTTTAACTTCACGCTTCACCACCTTCCTTACGTCACGCTTCACCACCTTCCTTTTCTTTGCTGAACCAGTTTTCAAGTGTGAAACTGCACGTTTCCTTTTCAATACAGTTTGCATAACAGTGACGATGCGCCTTGCACTTTCATTTCTTGAATTTCCCCCTCTCCTTTCTTTAACTCACCAATTGAAGTCTCCACATCCTATTCGATTGTAACATCAAAAAAGAAGAAGTAAAGTTCAGCAATACAAAAAGCTTGAAATAAGAATATAAAACAAACAGTTATATACCTGATTTCCACTAGAAACTGTGGTTTTTGGTGTGTCTGGGATGTCCTTCGCTGATAAAACAGACTCTTGAGCTATGGCACCTATATCAGCAAATGGAGACTCGAGGAGATTGAAGGAAGCATGGTCTTCTTCAGCGTTTCGCTGCCAAGCATAACAACATTAGTAGAGCAGGTTTTTAAACAAGTATAAAACAACTTTTGGTCCAATAAAAAAATTGAATTCAGAATATACCTGATTTCTAGTAGAATATGTCCCTTTTGAAGACTCTGGGATGTCTTTGGATGATGATGGACAATTATCTTCACTGAACTTAGGGGAAACAGACTTAGGACATTGAGCAGCAAGAACTTGCTCAATTGCTTCATCAACAGCCTTCAAAACTTCAGGATCTTTCCAAAAATCATCATCTTGACTCTCCGTAACTGTCGGAGGATCCTCATGTCGCTCAGGGTATCCATTGCATAAGGCCGCAGCAGCTTGATGCAAAGCCTTGAGCTGGTCATTGTTCGGAAGGTGCAGAAAGGCAACTCTAGCCTTCTCTTGATAGCTCACCATTGAATGAGCAAGATCTTTAGCCGCATTAGCCAAATCCATAAGACAATCCTACAAACCGGGGTAAAAAAATTAGATCAAACCACAACTAAAAAACTAAAAACTAAAAAACTGACAAAAATTACCCTTTTAAGTTCATATTCAGTTTTTTTGATTCCCTTGGATCCCTCATGTGAAGGAGCGGGATTCTTGCTTTCTTCCTTCGAGTCTACATTCATACTCTTTCCGATTTTTCCCTTTGAAGATTCACCCTAAACAATTTAAATGCAATAAAGCAACAAAGGTAAAAAAAAAGATAGAAATCCAATAACCATCAACATATAATCTACATGAGTAGAAAGTATTCTGCTCATTAGTACTAATGAGCACAAAATATTTCTTCCTGTAAAGCAAAATGGCTCATTTGGTCAAATGAGTAAAACAAATATGCTCATTTTATGAATGAGCAAATTTGTTTTGGCCATAGATCAGAACTGATCTCCCTGTGCAAAACAAAATGCTCATTTGTTCCAATGAGTATAATAATCTGCTCATTTTGTGAATGAGCAGATTTATTTTTCCTAAAGATCAGAATGTAACACTGATCTCCATATGAAACAAAATGCTCATTTGTTCAAATGCGTATAATAAATATGCTCATTTTGTGAATGAGCAGATTTATTTTAGCTTACTCATATGCAAAATTAAGTATTATCTTAAATAATAATTTAACTAGTTTAGCTAACCTAAGTGTACTTTTTAAAACTAAAAGAACAGAGAATAAACGAAACTACTAAAGAAAATAGATATAGTAAAAACTTTACTTTTGGGGGCTGACCAACTGGATCATTCTGAGCCATGCCGGAACCAGTAAATCTAAGCCTCCCTCTCCAAATCTCCAGCTTTTCTCTGGATACCAGCATGTTAGAAGTCCAAACTTTGATCACCGGAAGCTCCTGATGCACTCGCACATCTTCTATGACAACTCGATCCACATAGAAGATCTATTATAAAGAATAAGTTAAAAGTCAAAAATAAAAAACAATCTGACATTTCATAAATATATTAAAAGAGACTAAAAACATTTCATTACCATTAAAAAAACAACGGTTCGGGAAAATATCGATTTGTTTTTGCTGCCCAGTACTTTTTACCCCTGACCAAGCTCGATAAGATGAACTTGCACCAATTCAAATTCTTGATCTCCTTGACATTTTTCAAATAGCGTAGAATCCAATGATTTACATTCTTATTCTGAGTACCATCCATCAAAACAGAAAAACAAAGTACAACGAAATTCCTCTTAAACATCGCCCCTTTACTGCTTGTCTCAAGAAATTCAGCAAGTTCTCCAACTGAAACACATAAGCTATTACGCTTAAACTGTTTCTTCCAATCTTGTAAAAGTTCACAATCCTTCTCAGCAAAACCTATATCTATTTCCTCTCCTCCAATGGGCAAACCTAAAACTTCATGTACATCTTGTTCGGTTATAACAAGGTTCTCCTCCTCAGATAACCTCAAAGAACAAGTATCAGCGTCAAAAATATGTACAAGCCAATAACCCAATTGCAACTGCATTTTCTCAACTCTCAAATACTCCAAACTGCCAAAACCAATGTCTCTAATGTCTTTCTTTTTTTTGTTCACTGAAGTTCTTCATCAGACGTGTTATAGCAGCCGGGGACATCCTAGACATCAAACTAGGAACAACAGGACCAGCATCACTACCTAATCTAATTTGAGTAATGTATTCCTCTTCCATCTTTACAACATCGTCCTCACATTTCACAACTTCAGGCTTTCTTACATTTTTTTCTGCCTTCTTCTTCACTAAATCCTCTTGTATTTGCTTTAGAGTTTGCTTAACTTTCAGATCTGATTTGTTTATCTTTGACTTTCCCTTTTAAGCCACTGTTTTATAACGTCTTTTACGTGGCTCATTTACAATATTAGCGACTGCTTGCTCATTTTCACTGCCAAGACAAAGAATATATTGCAAGTAGCTATGTAAAGACTGGCAAATTTTCAATTGAAAAAAGTAAGTAAAAATGATTAAACATATACGCACTATGATGTTGACCCTAATTTTCTCAAAGCCTTGACCATACAAGTAAGCTTTCATCATGGAAGAAGAAATCCCTCACACTCTTCCATTTTCAGTTTCTCGAAGATTTTGTACTATGACATATAATTGAAAAGCACAGCACAACATCATTGGTCTTCCATAGTTTCAATGAAGATTGCAAATGTTTCAACAAACTTCTATTTCAACAAACTTATGTTTCAACAAACTTATGTTTCCTTATTTCTACAGCATATAATTGAAAGACAATTCATTTCAAGCTAGCATACTAGCGAGAGAAAACCCTAATTGAAGAATATGAATTTGAACAACTAACAGTTGAATCAATTATGCAAACAATTAATTCAGATATTAAAATTCTCAAATGAGCAAATAACACCAGAATTCAAATGAGCAAAAATCGCAAATGAGCAAAAATCTCAAATGAGCAAAAACCCTAGAATTCGAAATGACAAATTCTACAACAAACATTAAAAAAATCGCTGAAAATAAAGAAGATAAGCTATAATTGTACCTTTCCATATTGCAATTATCAAAGAAATAATTCACCCCGTAAATCTGCACAAATTTTTCGAGACAAAAATCAATCACTAAGTCGAAAATTAAAGAGATTGCGTAAGTGAAATCTGAATTCCGTGGTATTTTTAAGGAAACTAAGAGGGAACAATGGCGTAAAATAAAAAAAGGGAAATTCCCAATGGTGGCCCTTAGGTCTCAGGAATTCCCAGTGGTAGAACTTCCAAAATAACTTTCCCGTTGGTAGCCTTGTTTTACAAATTATTCCCAAACATAACCTTAATAAAGAATATTCCACTAATAATAAAGTATATTCCATTAGTTAATCGTTAAGGCGGTCACTCGCACGTATAATGAGACAATTTGGGTCGTTTTTTTGCTCTTAAGCGTTAATTTTAGGGGGTTAGTTTTAGATCTTAATGGTTTATTTTTGAATCCGAATTTGGCAAAAATGACCCAAATGCATTGTTTTATGAGCGAGTCACCGCCTTAACTGTTACCTAACGGGATATACTTCATTATTAACGGAATATTCTTCATTAAGGTTATGTTTGGGAATAATTTGTAAAGTAGGGCTACCAACAGAAAAGTTTTTTTGAAATAACCACTAAAAATTCATGAGACCTAAGGGTCACCATTGGGAATTTCCCAAAAAAAAGGAAGAGAAACTAACCTTTTCGCTTTATCTATAACTCCAATTGACTTAACAGGCGCCCGCCTCCAGGCGCCACCACTGTCGCCCAGTGCTACTCTCTCCCACCTTTTCGCTTTATCTATAACTCCGACGCATTCACTCCCTCCCACGAACCTTGACATAACCAGCGCGCAAAAGCCGCATCTCTTGATCAAGTCATCTTTATCGCCGCCCGCTAACAGCTACGAATTGTTTCTATTGGAAGGTTAGACTTTCGTTTCTTTTGCATCTCTTTTTGCTTTGATTTACAATTGGTTTGTTACGTTCATTTTGTAATTGAAATAATTGGCCTTTTCGGTTGTAAATTATTCCTACTTAATTATCCCTGGACTTACAAATCTCTGCCACATATGTAGATGGAGTATGTTCATATATGAATTATAATGCTTATGTTACTTTTTTGAATAGGATTAGGTATTGGAGAAAATTAATCTTGGGTTTTTTTTGCCTTAAATCTTGTGCTCCAGTTTGCTGGAGGTTTTTTCTTTGGATTTTCGTTGGTAAAGTTGTTGATTTAGGCTCTGTTCTTTTGTTCTGGAGTGAATTATATTGAACTGCAGTGGTGTCCACCAGAGGAGACGAGAGGAGAGGAACTGAACTGAAATTAATTGTGCTGAATTGAACCGGAATTGATTGAGCTGAATGCAAATGAGCTGTATTGAAATTAACTGAAATGTTTTTCAATTAATCCGACCAAAAGAGTAACACCTTAGTTCAAGCCATTCTGCCATTATACCTTTTTCTTCTATGTGGCTGAGACCTGAGAGGATGATTGGCCTAATCAGTTTTTTTTATAAACAACTAAATAATCCCGAGTCCCGACCATAACCAGTGGCGGATCCGGCTTTTTCGAGATGGTGGGTGCCATACTGCCATCAATTACCGAGCACCTTTAATGAACCTTTTTTATTCCGAAATTACTCCATAATAAACTTTCCAAAAAATTTTAGAGCTAAATCCATCATTATCTTCTCTTTCGACAAAATCACACTAACTATCCCTACACTAAGGGCCTATTCTTTTAGGTGAACTGAAGGGAACTGAATTAAACTGAAGGGAACTGAATTAAACTGAATTGAAAGTATGTAATGAATAAATAAGAAATTAAAGATAAAAAATGAATGTCCAATATAAATAGGTTTTTAATAAAAATATATAATATATTAATAAATGATATTATTATAACTTTATTTAATAATAATAAAAATTTTATCTAACCTTTTTTCCGAAATGAAAACCCTATCTCTTTCCCTTTTTCAGAACCCTCCTTTCTCCCATTCTGCAGCACAGTTAGTCTTGTAAGAGGCCGCCTACTTTTAAAATAAAATTAGGCAACGACCCAATAATAAAAAAAAGAAAATCAACAAATCATCCTCTGAAAATAGGACCAGCTTAATCCATTTTGTGACCTATTTAATTCATTCTGCGACCTGTCCAGTTCATTCATTGTTCGGTGTTAAATTTATTTAGTGACTAGTTTAATCCATTTAGTGACTAGTTTATTTCATTCGGTAAGTCATATGTTTTTTTTTTGTTATATTTCGAGACTAAAATTGAAATAGGGAAATGAGAAGAGAATGAACAAATAGAGTATGCTAAATGTCTAAGAATTGTATTGGGCTATAGTAAAATATAATGGGCTTGTTAATGTAATGTGAGTTTTGATTGGTCTAATATTATGTTAAAATTAGATCGCTTCTTTTAATAATTTGCATCTGCAGCAACCCCCCTCACCTTCTTTTTGGTGCCTAAGCACCACACACATCTCATTGGAGGTAAAATCTTTTCGATGTTGCGAATGTCTTTTTTTCCCATCAATTAGTTTCTATTTTATCTCGATTAGTAGATTATGTAGTTTGTTTACTCTATTCAATTTGAAGATTAAATGAATGCATTAATTTTTCTAGTTATGATAACAAATTTCAAATCCGAGTTAGGTACTCGGTTTGTAGCTCGACGCTAAATATATGAGTAATAGTTGTTGGTGTTTCGCTTATTCCTGATTTTTGTTTCCTTTAGTAATTACATTAACACTTAAAAATAACTTGATAGTTTAACACGTGGGGTTTAGGAAGAAGGATAAGTTATACCCCTATCTGTAATCGTGTTTTTAGTTATAACTTGATGGTTTAGTATTTTCTTAGATATGTTTAAGTTGTTCGACACTCAAGTTGTTGATTATTTTATCCTCTTTGAAACATCTAGTTCACTATTGGTAAAGAAATAACGTCTTTTACCTAGGATGTCGTTATGTTTCGATTATTATTCTTCGACGGGTGGGAAAAACTGATTGGCAACGTCTTGGTGCAATTTAACAACCGAACATGAAGAAGGTATTCAATTATTTTTATTAAGTATTGGTTTGACAAATCTTGGAATGAGCTAAAGAATTGGACTAGTATCGGATGGTCCACCGATAATATTCCTATTTTTAATGTAGACGGTGTGGGATGAATTGTTTTTGCTGTATGGTTTTCACTCATGTTCTTCTTTTTCAATTATTTATTCTAGCGAGACACACATTCACTATTCTCTTCAATTATTTGTTACAACAATATAATTGTACAAATGAGTTAGGGCCTAATTGAAAAATGAGGTTGAAAGGGACAAAATAGTGTGTGGTGGCTATGCAACAGGTGATACATGTTCGGTACTAAAGGCCACCTTATTCAATAACGTATCTATCAATGTTGATAATGAAGGTTCACGTGACTCCAATGACGGTCCATCCGATATCGTTTATGTTCATGGATCGTTGATGCTCCCCTGTCATGGTGACGGAGTCACAAGAAGTATAAAGACATTGAGACCGGTGGCTTGCCATCAAGAAGAAGTTTAAGAGAGAAGACCATAGATACATGTCTTCGGTTTTTTGCACAACCATTTGTCTCTTGCTCCCTCTCGGAGTCACCCCAAATAAATACGATCAAGTTATGACCATTTTGCGGTCTATGCACATGGTTTCTAAGTATAGGGAATGTCCCATAGCAAGTTGGAAAATAAAAGAGAAAAAAGTCCCACATAAAGGAATTAGGAAGCGGAAGAGTAATTTATAATGTACCTAGTACTAAAATGGATTGTATTAGGTTATGCTCATTGGTTGTCTACTCTTTCCTAGTTCCCATTTGAGCTCTAAGAGTTGGTATCAGAGTCCAAGGTTAGTAATCCTTAGAGGTTTGCCTTGTCCATGTTGTGGTGAAGTTTGGATGGTCGGATGATGCCCAACTTGTATGTGAAGGGGGAGAATGTTGAGAGTGTGTCGTATCAAGTTGGAAGATAAAAGAGAAAAAGAGTCTCACATGAAAGAAGTATGAAGAGGAAGAGTCGTTGATAACTAGAGTTCACCAAGACTTGTATAGTTGTATCCATAGTTTCCTCTCTTGCATTCTTTTTGATGGCATGCTACCGGTCTCAATGCCTTTATGATTCCTGTCACCACAAGTTGTCTGGGAGCTCTACTTTCATTATCCGTGGCCCCTAATCCGTGAACACTATCGGATGGACCGTCATCTGAGTCACTTTAACCTTCACCATCACCATCAACTTTGATAGGTACGTTGTTATTGAATAAGCTAGCAGATGCCCAAGATCTATCACACGTTGCATAGCCAACCACCAAGCATTATTTGTCCCATTTAGCCTCATTCTTCAATGGGGCCTTAAAGAATCCATTTTGTAGTAGATTTGTATTGCCGTAATAAAGAATAGAAGAATATAGTGAATGTGTGCCCTCACTAGAATAAATAATTGAAAAGGAAGAACATGGGTGAACACAAAAGAGAGCAAAAACAATCCATTGCACACAATCTACATCAACAATATGAGTATTATCGGCGGACCATTAGATACCAGCTTTGTGTTTTTTTTTATTAGTAAACCAATTATTGATAGAATTGTTGAATACCCTCTTCGTGTTCGAGTGTTCAATGTTGTAGCTATACGTTCCCAATCAGTTTTCCCACACACCGGGGAATAATAATCGAACCGTAACGACATCCTCAGTGAAAGACACTCTTTCTTTACCCATTGCGAACTAGATGTTTCTAACAAAGGATAAATAATTAACACCTTGAGTGTCGAACAACTTAAACATATTTAAATGAGTATTAAACCATCAAGTTATAACTAAAAGCACGTACAAATAAGGTGTATAACTTATCGTTCTTCCTAAACCTTACGTGTTAAACCATCAAGTTATTTCTAAGTATTAATGTAATTACTGTAGAAAACAAAAATCAGGCTATCAATGAACACGTGAAGCACCAACAACTCTTACTCATATATTCAATAGGAAACCGAGTAGCTAACTTAGATTTGGAAATTGGTTATCATAACTAGAAAAACTAATGCATTCACATACTAGTCATGGAATCTTCAAATTGAATAAAGCAAACAACCTACACATTCTACCAATTAAGATAAAATAGAAATTAAAATAGATGGAAAAAATGAAAAAAAGACATTAGCAAAACCGAATAGAAATTACCTCCAATTAGGGAGCTCGAGATGCTCGAAGGTCCTTGCATGGAGCTGATCTTGATGGTGCTTAAGCAACAAGAAGAAGATGAGGCGGCGGGCGTTGCTTCAGCAGAAAAGAAGAAAGAAGGGTTTTAAAATTTGGAAAGAATTAGGGTTTTCTTTTTGGAGAAAAAAGGTTGGATAAATTTTTATTTTTTAGATTTTTTTGAATATAAAATCATTTTTTGATTTATATATACTCTCTGTCCCATATTAATTACAACACTAGCTTATGCACATAGTTTTAGGAAGTTAATATAGTAGGGTTGATGTGATAGAAAGTGACGTGGTACTTTAAAGAAGTTAATAGTAGGAGAGTAATATTTTAATGTTTTTCCCATAGATCAATGAATGAGTGAGTATATTAGTTGCGTGATATATAATAAAATATTGGTGGGTCCATGCCTAAAATAGAAGTGTTGCAATTAATATAGGACAACTATATATGAAAAGTTTTGCAATTAATGTGGGACATCGGGAGTATTATTAGAATCTTACTTATATTAGATATTCCTTATCTTGAATTTATATTTATTTATTAAATACTTTTATTCGGTTCAGTTTAGTTCAGCTACAGATACTAAGTTCCAAGAAGTTTATAAAAGCCAAGTTTAGTTGAATGACACATTCCCCACAAGAGGGAGCAAATGGGGCAAATGTGAATATTTAGCATTAGTTTTAAAATGAATTTACATCATAAATAAGAAATAAAATATTTATGTCTTATATTTCCATGCAAAAGGATTCAAATTTAATTCTACCTTTCAAATTAATTAGCTAAACTTGAGTATTAACAAGGATAGCCAATTGCAAATGAGACTTGAGAGGATTGAAGGCAGGTTAAGAAAAATTGTTTGGAAAAGTTGGCATGTAAAGTCACATTGATACCTACATTAGGCTGAACATTCCAAAAGGCACAACGGTAGACTAGCAAAGTAGTTTGACGGCAAATGAAGGAAAAAGCTGCGCACTGCTAACTAGCTTTTAATTATTGATATCGATTTTTTATGTGAATTTTATCCTCCCATAATGTCCGTTTTATATACTTCCTCCATTTTAAGTACTTTGACATATAGTTTCTTGCCACACAATTTTAGGAGCTTGATTGATAAAGGTAAATGGATCAATTAAATTAAATTTCTAGACACAAGTAAGATGAGTGATTTAGTCAATCCGTGTTCAAATTTTTTGAATTAAATCATTCGCTTACCTTGCCTATCATGATCCTCAACTTGTTGGTTTTTATCTATACGGTGGATGCCGCTGCATTGACATTGCACCTAATAAGCATAATGTCTTAAATAATTGGCTGGGCTGGCTTTTTATCCCAATACTTAAAAATCTGGATTTTGGTGAACTCATTGTCTATGTGTAGTTGTGCCAAGTATCTAGGTGTCAATTAAATATGTTGGAGCTCGGCTGACACTATTGTTTGTCATTCTCTGATGTTGTGTTGAGAAGCGGGGAGGGTATAGGAAGGTGGGCAATAGTTTACGCAGGCCACTAAGTCATTGATAAAAGGGTCTCTTTTCTTTACTTATAAAATCGTACTTTGTATTTGATTACAGACAATCAATGATCTCATCTTTGAGAACGACACAAAACAAAGACGATGGCCGCTGCTGCAGGATTGGTGCTGGGTGTTGCTCAAACATTGTTTTCTGCACTTCAAACTCGGGAAATGCGAGAGATGTGTTCCATGTTTCGCTGCCAATCCCAACTTGAGAAGCTCCAGGGTACCGTGTCCACCATAAAGGCTGTCCTCCTTGACGTGGAGTCTAAGCGTCAGGAGCTCACCAGTGAAGGTCGAGACTGGGTTGAGAAGCTCAAGGATGCTGTTTATGACGTTGATGATTTGCTTGATGAATTCACTACAATTACTCAGCAACAAAAGAAAATGCAGGATACTAAATTCTCCAAAAAGGTAGGCCGTTTCTTCTCTCGTTACAACAAGTTCTTGTCGCTTTCAATGTGTCTCGAGAGATCAAGATGGTTAGGGAGAAGTTGGATGTCATTGCCAAAGATCATGTTGAGTTCGGCTTAAATGATTTGTACAAATCTGTGCCTAATAGAAGGGAGGAAACCTGTTCATACGTGTATGAAAAAGGTGTTATTGGGAGAGATACTGACAAGGAGGCTATTGTGGGTATGTTGCTGTCAGATTCCCATTCTTCAAACCAGAATGTTTCTTTTGTCACCATAGTAGGGATGGGAGGGCTAGGGAAAACCACACTTGCCCAATTTGTGTATCATGATCATAGGATCCAAGAGGAATTTTCGATGAGGTCGTGGGTTTGTGTATCGGAAGAGTTTGGCATAAAAGATATCCTCAGTAAGATGCTTGGGAAGGATGTGTTCAACTTAGAAAATCTACAGAGAGAAGTTCGAGAACTGATAGAAGGGAGAAGGTACTTGCTTGTTCTAGATGATGTTTGGAATGAGAGTAGCAATGAATGGGACACATTGAGGAGTTACTTGGCTATAGGTGCAAGGGGAAGCAAAATTGTGGTAACTAGCCGCTCTAAGAAGGTTGCAATAGCTATAGGAAATGATCCAATGTATGAGTTACAAGGTCTCTCAGAAAACGATTCTTGGCATTTGTTCAAGATGATAGCACTTGGACAAGGGGAAGACCAAGCTGACACTGACTTAGTTATGATTGGCAAAGATGTGGTGAAGAAATGTGCCAATGTTCCTCTATCTATCAGGTTGGTAAGTAGCTTGCTGCGTAATCAGAATAAAAGTAAGTGGCTATCATTTGAAAGTAACAACTTTACAAAAATTAGTCAAGGTGACAGCATAATGCCAATATTGATGTTTAGCTATTATCATCTTACTCCTGAGCTAAAGAGCTGTTTTAGCTACTGTGCACTTTTCCCTAAAGGTTATGTTATTGAAAGAGAGGTTCTAGTTAGTCTCTGGTTGGCGCAGGGTTTTCTTATTCCTCCTCAGGAAGGTCAGAGCATGGAAGATATTGGTGAACACTACTTTTCAATTTTGTTGCATAGATGTTTTTTTCAGGACATACAACTGGATGAATTTGGTGAAGTTCTATCCTGTAAAATGCATGATCTTATACATGATCTTGCTCAAGAAGTAGCTGGAAAGGAGTCCATTACCTTGAGAGGTAGGACAAGCCATTTAGGAAGAAAGATTCGTCATTTATCTATTATAGGTGGAGCTTTCTGTCAGAATTGGTGTAATCCTAGTGAAATGAAGGTAGTGCGTACGTTTCTCAGGCTGTCCAACATACGTTGTAATGAAGTGGCTACAATTATTTCAAATTGCAGGCGTTTGAGGGCATTGGACCTGAGGACTTTTATCGCGAGTACTTTGCCCAACACACTAGGTAAACTGTTACATTTAAGGTATCTCGATCTCTCTCACCAAAAAACATTGGAGCTGCTCCCTGAATCAATTACCAAGCTTCATAATTTACAAATACTAATGTTATGTGGATGTGAGAATCTAAAGGAGTTGCCAGAGGACACTAGCAAATTAGTAAACCTTAGGACTTTGGATATAGATGGATGTGACAAATTGACTCATATGCCAGCAGGGATGGCTATATTGAAATGCCTTCACAAGCTGACTGTGTTTGTAGTGGGTGGTGCTGATACCAAGCAAGTTAAAAAAGGCCAGCTTATAGACTTGAAAGCACTTGTCAACCTCATAGGTCATTTGTGCATAAAAGTTGGGACATTTTCATCCAACCACATGCCAAATGCTACTGACGGAGCCTATATATTGAGGGATGCACATCTTAAGGTTTTAGAAGTAATTTGTGAATTCCCTCGTGGTCAATATGTTGAGCAATTTCAGTATGATCAAGGTCATTTTCACGAGACATTGCTGGAGGGTCTGTACCCTAATTGTGATCTGATTAGAGTCGTCATGAGCGGATATCAAGGTAGCAAATTGCCAAGTTGGACATCACTGATGGGAACTTCTCTTCCAGGACTTGTGAGTATTGAGCTGTCAGATTTTATTGGGTTGCATCATCTCCCATCACTAAGTCGACTATGTCATTTGAAATACCTAAAACTTTCGAATATTCCCAATCTAGAGTACATAGAGAGCGATGCACCTTCTATATCAGCGGCAAAGGCTGTGGAATGCATGACATTCTTTCCATCTCTTGAGGAGTTGGAGCTACAAGACTTGCCAAAGTTAAAGGGATGGTGGAGAGGTATATCATGGATGGAGATGGAAGCAGGTGGTGGTGCTTGTTTGGTTAATGACAATGGCAGCATGGAACAAGCTTTAGTCCTGCCACTCTTTTCTCATCTCCATGTTTTACGTATAATATGCTGCAGCAGCATGACTTACTTTCCCCCATGTCCGCGTTTGAAACTACTGGATCTCAGGGGTATCAATGAAGCACTGACATTTTGTATGAAGGGAGGCGTGCTTTCAAATACAGTCGTGGGCACTACCGCTGCTGCATCCTCCCCCATTTTGTTTTGTTTAGAGGAGTTGAGCATAGATAATGCAGGAGTTTTCAATTCCCTGTTTCGAGAGTTTGTGCTAGGTTCTGTTCGTATTGAAATTAACTTTTATGATCAAGTGATAAGTTTGCGGACAGTTAGGGAGGGATTCCAGAGGTGCGCCTCTTCCCTTAGACTCCTTTCAATTTATAATTGTCAGAATCTGAAGAGTTTGTCAGGAGGAGGAATAGAGCATCTCAGCAACCTACAATCCCTCTGCATTGATGAATGCTTTGACCTCGATTTGGAAGAGGCAGGGACGGAGGAAGGAATGCCATGGAAAAATCTTCACTTTCTTTCTTCCTTGACATTAAATGGTCTTCCAAGGCTGGTAAATCTTCCTAAGGGTCTTCAGTACTTGACCTCTCTTCAGTCCCTCCAAATTTCAAGGTGCGCCAAATTGGAAGCCCTGGGCGAATGTGTCAGCTTCTTAACATCCCTCCAGTCCCTGCATATTGAAGAGTGCTACAACTTGAAGGTCCTTCCAGAATGCCTAAACTCCCTAACATCTCTCCATTTGCTTCACATCAACCGCTGACCTGAACTCCCTATCTACACTAGTTGAAATACTAGATGCTTGCGGTGACTTCACAGAAAAATGCCAACAACCAGAATGGGAGTGAAGACTGTCTGAAAGAGGCCTGCCTTCCTCCTTGTTTCCTGATTTTTCAGTGACCACGGTCGGGGTGTGATGGAAGATATCAATATGTAAAAAGTATCTTTGTTCAGTAGCCTACGTTGTGTATAATTAAGTAAATCATGTTCATGCTGTTCAAACCTTTGATAGTAGTAATGCAACTCTAATCAGGGTCACTCGCATACTGTAGAACTAGCTGTTAAGCGTTCACTAACCATTTATTCTAATAAGGCTACGGCTTTTGTTTAGCTTCGTTTTAGGTCCCAACGTGTCGGTCCCTCCCATACTAAGACGTGGCTTCACTTCATCTTTTACATGACATTTTTGTCCCACTCGCCAGCCAGGCACACAGCATTAGTCCAGCTTCTGCTCATATTGTGCAGTCCACCAGTCAACAGATGGAAGCAGCTGCTACCTTCATTGGAGAATTTTCATAGAAAATTGGTTTATTTAGGTGAATTGTTTTTGGCCGGATCAGACAATCTTATATCATCAGAGCTGCTTTTTTTTTTTTCCCCTGATGTTGACTAACTCCTTCCAGTAATGATGATGGACCACCTCACCTCGAGTATTTATGAAATGATTAATTATTGAATGTAGCATGTGGGATGAGAATATTAAGGAAATGAAAATGAAGGATTAAACAGTGAGTTGTGAGGAAACTTGCCAGCAACTATGGTGCAACGTGGAGATTCGGAAGAAGTACTATATGTATTTGTCTATGTTAAAGCAAGGTTACCTTATTAAGCTTTTTTAAACCTTTTATTTTAGCTCAAATATTCGTGTCAATA
The DNA here is from genome assembly GCA_947645195.1 of Patellifolia procumbens. NCBI lineage: Eukaryota > Viridiplantae > Streptophyta > Magnoliopsida > Caryophyllales > Amaranthaceae > Patellifolia > Patellifolia procumbens. The sequence goes on from CANSGD010000429.1 coordinate 4,050,639, forward strand.
TCTTATAACGTGGAGGCGGACATGATCATTGACATATAGACACTTTATCTAGGGCGGTCTTAATGGAAATTCACGTAAAATACCCAAGTTAAACACTTGAACACATACTTGTCTCCATCACTGTAATGCGACTCCACAACCTAGCACGAATAAAGATTATCTAAATTCTTATACATGGCTCGCTAGGCACCACACCATTAGTTGATGATGCGACATGGTTTACTGATCAAATGAGGTTATTGATAGTGATTAGAATTGTGAAGGTTGTAACGGGGTTGCTGTTAATGCATAGTGAGTTACTTACAATGTAATGCATATAGGCAGTGATTCATAATGCCGTATGTCATTTAGAAGCTGTTGTCTGCATCAATATCAAAATTACTAGTCAAGGTAAGGTTCTTAGGTACATTACAACCAGTTTGATTCCAACATATCAAGGAAATGCCGGTATTAATCTGAAAGACCCAAATGAAAAATTAGAGGATAAATCTCCAGAAGAACTGCATCTTCCTAAGAGCTAGCTACCCTAAAGGAATACTCCAAAGGAGTATGTAGTAACTAGTAACCCATACAATAAAAGCCTAATGAATCAGTTTAATCTGCTAACCACCATTTGAACCATATTATTGACGGCTATAGTAAATGCATCTTCGAATTTGTCCAACTTAGCATTAGCATCTGCATAAACCAACCTAGGCATCAACTCATCAACAATATACTTCCTCATCTCTTTCCTTTGTTTTAAAGGAATATTCACAAGCTTCTCTACCACATTCACCTCTAACCTTTTTACTTCCTCTTGGTCTATAAATACAGAATATTTTCTGTAATCCTCAGGTAGATGCCACGGATACTGATAATGTGCCGTGAGCGGATCAAAAACAACAGGAATACAACCAGCAACGAGTGAGTCAAAAAACGACTTTCTTGTTGGACTATCCCCATCTGGCTGTAGGCAAAACTCTGACTCCATGAAAAGTCTTACAACAGGTGCAGATTCAACACATAGTTTTTTTCCACAGTTAAGAAACTTACACACTTCTGGAGCCGAACTGCATTGCTCCATCAGGATTGATCTTATACTCATCGGATCCTTACGTGGAGCCCCTGCAAAACTAACCAAGTCTTTACGCCTCACCTGCCTGATTTTCTCCTGCCATGCTATTATCTCTTCGTCTGACCTCGGGTGGAAATAGGTTGGATATGGTATCCCCACATCATTCATATGCCATGGTTGTCGTTCAATTATAAGCTTGATTGGGTTTTGGAGCTCATCTAGCTCCAACAAAGGGGTCCCCCATGGTAGGTTCTCGGACCTTCTAAGATCCCAAGAGTTTTTCCCTAGGACAAACACATGATCTAACCCATGATTTCTCTTCCACATTTTTTGCTCTTTAAGCCACTCAACGATTTCTTTAGAGAGCGCATGCACTGACCCTTGTGCCAGCGCATCCTCCTTCTCGTTACTTGGAACCTTCACTTGACTAAAGTGAGTTTGAATCATATCTAATGCACCATAAAAGGGGACATAAAAAATCATGGCATCCTCCGCATTCTCAACTTTACAAGGATGATTTAAGATACGGTTGTAAAATATCGGCTCTAGCAAAAATTGATGGGTGTTGTACCATCCATTTCCGAGCTCTAGTATAGGTTCACCCTTTGCACTGTTGTTAAAGTACATGCAAAAGTCGAACCAACTAGTTATGTCGTTACACTTTGCTACCAAATCCTTGTTAAACTTAGAAGGAAGGTCATACACATATATCCCTCTTCCCTCGCAATTTGAAGGCTTTGACTTCACGATGTAGGACCGTAGGATCGCTATTTGCTCTTCCACAACCTTCCTAGAATTCGCTAACTCTTCTGCCTTTGCCTTGTCGATGCCCTTTCTGAGGACTGGCTTTGTGAATTCAGAGAATTCTGTTGTTGACGCCATCATCTCTGAATGTGAAAAAACACTAGAATTCTGCTGGTTGTTATTGAGGACAATAGTTGTACTAGTATTATTTTTGATCTGAGCATAGTAATTGGTAGGCTGAGCAGCAGCGGTAAGGCAGTATTGGCTGTTGAGTTTTCTAGATGCTATACAAACATGGGCAATGGAGCCAGAGATCATAACAGTGGAAGAAGACCAGATGAGCAAGATAAACAAAAGGCAGAATAGGAAAGAGACCGAAATTCTGCTTAGAAGTTTGAACAGCCAGGAGTCAGGTCGGAAGCTCCGTTTTTCAAGCTGATCTGGTTGTTTTTTCTTAGCCATTTTTAGAGGATATAACTTTTGAAAGAAAGATAGGAGATATAATCTTTTGTGTAGTACTCTTAGTAGCAAAAGAGCAACAGGTTGTGGGAAGATCGTTTGTGAGATTGTGTGATGGCACAAACCATTTCACGATCGATCGTGAGTTGCAATGGGAAAGCAAAACTAAAAACAATATGCATGAGACTTGAAATAACATACATAATTTGGAAATCCACACTTGTTGTTTGGCACGCCAATGTTGGTGTGCAAAGTGTCAGTCTATGGAGGATAATAAGGTAGCATCAATACTAAATCAAACTGAGCAAAATTTTAAATTCCCAAATAGTGAATAAAAAATAACGTAGCATGATGCAAGTCAAGCATCAATACTAAAATGAATATTTAGGCAAGACCTTTAATATTTTAATCCCAGCAGTACTTTTGAGTTTTCTTGATCTGCAGAACAACTCAGATTTCATTCTGAAAATCCAGATTCCATCCTGAAAACCCAGGTTTCATCCAAAGTTATTCCTCCTTTTTCTGTTAGTCCTCCAAATGGAAACTGGTATGCTATTTGCTGTTACTAATACTTTGTTTACAGCACTGCAGAACAAGGAACTGAGAGAGCTATGTTCCTGTTTTGGGTATGAATCTCAACTTGAGCAGCTGCAGTGCACTGTCACCACCATCAAGGCCTCCTTGCTTGATGCAGAGTATAAGCACCACGACCTCCCCCATGAAGGCCTAGATTGGGTTGACAAGCTCAAGGACGCTGTATATGATGTTGATGATTTGTTCGACGAATTCAACATCGTCGCTCAGCAACTAGAAAGAATGTCTGGCGGTAAGATCTCCAAAAAGATATGTCGTTACTTCTCCAATAAGAACGAACTAGTTTCTACTTTCAATACATCCCGAGAGATCAAAAGGCTGAGGGAGAAGTTGGATATCATAGCCCGAGATTCTAAGGAAACATGTTGTCATGTGTATAATAAGAGTATCATTGGGAGAGAGGCAGAGAAGGAGGCCATCATAAGTATGTTGTTGTCAGACAAGGGGTATCATGGAAATGTTTGTTTTGTCACTATTGTCGGAATGGGAGGGTTGGGGAAAACTGCTCTGGCGCAACTTGTTTTTGATGACGATAGGGTAAAAGAGGCATTTGGAGACTGGATGAGGTGGGTTTGTGTTTCTGATGAGTTTGGCATGGAAGAAATCCTTGGTAAGTTGGTTAGAAAGAATGATAAATTAGAAGTGATGCAGAGGGAAGTTCGGAATATGATAGAAGGCAGAAAATACTTGCTCGTTCTAGATGATGTATGCTGTGATAAGAGTCAAAAATGGGTAGAGCTTAGAGACTTTTTGAGTTTAGGGGAAAAAGGGAGTAGGGTCTTGGTGATTAGCCGCTCGATGGAGGTTGCAAATGTTGTAGGAGACAATCTCATTCATAAGTTAGAAGGTCTATCGGAAGAGAATTCTTGGAACTTATTTAAGAGAATGGCATCCAAACAAGAGAAAAAAGAACAAGATGTTGATCTTGTTGACATAGGCAAAGAGATTACAAAAAAATGTGCTAACGTTCCTCTCTCTATACTGGTTATAGGTAGCTTATTGTGTGGCCAAGATAAAAATACGTGGTTATCATTAGAATGTATTGATTTCTCTAAAATGAGACAAGGTGATGAGAATGGTGTAAAGTCAATATTGATGTTTAGTTATTATCAACTTACTCCTGAGTTAAAGAGCTGTTTTAGCTTTTGTTCACTTTTCCCTAAGGATTATCTTATAAAAAAAGATGTGTTAATTAATCTGTGGTTAGCACAAGGTTATCTATTTCCAAGTCGTGAAGGTCAAAGCATGGAAGATGTGGGTGAAGAATATTTTTCAATTCTCTTGCATAGAAGTTTTTTTCAAGACATCGAACAGGATGAATATGGTGAAGTTCATTCATTTAAAATCCATGATCTCATACATGACCTTGCTGTAGAAGTAGCAGGAAAAGAGTCCTTGATGTTGGTTGCATCTAGTACAAATCATTTCAGAAGGACAATTCGTCATCTATCGACTACAAATTATTCACATTTTAATAACTTGTTTAGTCCAACTGATTGCTCAGGGGTTACATTGCGTACGTTTTTCCTATTGTACGACCTTCAGAAGACATCCTGTGATGTGGCTACAATGATTTCAAGCTATAGACGTTTAAGGATATTAGACTTGCATAATTTAGCCATTGGAAGCTTACCAAATACACTAGGTAAGCTCTTACATTTAAGGTATCTTGATCTCTCTGGCAATGATAAGATGGTGATGCTCCCTGGATCGATTACCAAGCTTCATAATTTACATATATTCAAATTACGCAATTGTCGGAATTTGAAACAGTTGCCAGAGGACATAAGCAAATTAGTAAATTTAAGGATGCTTGATTTAGATGAATGTGGTAGTTTGACTCATATGCCTTCAGGGATGGATAATCTGAAACGTCTTCGCACACTTACCATGTTTGTTGTGGCCTGTGGGTGAGGATGATGATTCTATCTCCAACCGAGTTAAAAAAGGCGAGCTCGTAGATTTGAAAGATCTTGTAAACCTCAAAGGAGATATTTGCATTAAATTGCTTGACTTTTCTCCCAACTATATACCACTTGTTACAGAAGAAGAGTATATAGTAAAGAATGCACATCTCAAAACATTAGAAATAGTGTGTGAAGTTTGGTCTGTCCAAAGTGATGTTCATGAGAAATTGTTACAAGGATTATACCCTAATCATGATCTTAGCAAGATTGTGATGAAGGGGTATCAGGGGACGATATTACCAAGTTGGGTAAGTTTTCTGTCATTACTTGTGAGTATTGAGTTGTCAGATTTTCACGAGTTGCAACATCTGCCATCACTGTGTCAACTCTGTCACCTGAAGAATCTTCAACTTCGGAATATGCCCTGTATAGAGTACATCGAGAACTATGCACCTTCTGCGGTGCCAACGACACTCTTCTTCCCGTCTCTAGAGAAGTTACTGCTACTAGAGATGTCACAATTGAAGGGATGGTGGAGAGACTTGACATGGATCCATGACAATGGTGGGAAAGAACAAGCTCTGACCCTCAAGTCATTTCTTCATCTTCGTGATTTGAGCATTGGATACTGTGAGAGCATGACATACTTTCCTCCATGTCCTCATGTGAAAAAGCTTGAACTTTGGGCCGTCAATGAAACACTCACATTTTGTATGAAGGAAGGCTTACATCAATCCGCGAGTTCATGTTTAGAGGAACTCAACATAGATAGTCCTATAATTTTTAATGCTCTATTTGAGGAGTTTGCTTTAGGTGCTGTTCATGTTCAGATTGAAGATTTTGATCAAGTTGAAAGTTTATGGGATGTTAGGAAGGGATTTAAAGGATGCAAAACTTCGATTCGACACTTGAAACTAGAGTCATGCAGGGAAGTCACAACTCTATCAGGAAGCGGAATAGAGCATCTCTACAACCTACAGTCCCTCTCAGTTGCGCGGTGTGATAATCTGGATTTGGAAAGTATGCCATGGTGTGATAGCTTTGATTATGGGGGAGTACCATGTATTACTCTTAATTCTCTCCATTCATTGATATTAGTTGAACTTCCCAAGTTGGTTAATCTGCCATGGAGGTTTCAGTACTTGACCTCACTTCAATCTCTCCGGATTGGCAGCTGTGACAACTTGGAGGCTCTTGGAGAATGTGTTGGTTCTTTAACATCTCTGAAATTGATTCATATCGTCGACTGTCATAAACTGAAATCATTGCCTGAAGCAATACGCCACATGACCTCACTAACTAAAGTTCAAATAGAAGCTTGCAATGAACTTGAGAAAAGATGCCAACAACCAGATGGGGAGGACTGGCCCAAAATCCAACACATCCGTCGTGTTTGGATTAGTCGAAGAAGGAGATCATATTTCTGAATCCGCCCCTGGTAGAGTGTAGTCAGTCAGTCCTAAAACAGTGTTTCTGACATATAAGAAATCTGGCTATTATGCTTGTTTATGTTTGTGTTCTTTTATACCATTGTGATTTGATATCAAGTCTCTTGAATTTCACTAGGCTATGTATTATGTACTTGATCTTTTGCGGAAAGGAAAAAAGGTTGGCTGTAGATCATGTGTTATCTGTCATAGTTTTGTATGTACTACCTCAGTTGTTGCTATGTTCTTTACTTCAATTATCTGATAGTTGTTTTACTTGATAATTTTCTATGATTTTTCTAATGTGCATATTTAAACCTTTTTCTTTATCATTCATTGAAACAAATCATATAAAAATTGAACCACTAGTTTCTCATTATGCTTATGTTCACCAATTGATGAAGAGATTGAGGGATAAGTCAATTGGTTAAAACATTTCTTCCATCTCTAAGAGGTATTGGAATCGGTTTCTATCCGCCTTCGTGACGCCTTATATACCAAGAATAAATTAACAATTGATGAAATTGATAAGAAGCTTATAACATTTGAAACACCATGTGATGGTGTAAGTGATTGTTGCAACAATTTTCAAATATAATTCTATTTATAAAATTTTATGGTTGTGTCTTTCCCTAACTAAAGGAAGGTACATCTAACAAATTTTCAAGAATCATTCTATAATAAAATCCCTTACATGCGTTAAGTACTTGTACAATGACACCTTGGTATACATATGTTATCGTATACGGTATACACTTGGTCGTCCTCCTCTTAGCTTCAAATCGAACACATAAAAATGAAAGGCAATAGCTACTAAATAATTGGTACCAAAATTTTGATAAATGATGATGCCCCTGAACTTGTCAAAACTATAGTTTCCACACTCAAGGTTCGATCAATAATGGTTGGTTTTACCTAACCCAAAAAATTAATGGTTGGTTTTAATAAAACGTAAACAAAAATTGCCCAAAAAGTTGTAGTCAAACCATCCAAAATCTTGGTTCATTGACTTGAATCAGCATTCAAACCATCAGATGAATTCCTCATGGAATGCATTATTTAGTTGTAAAAGTTGGCAGCAAAATAAAGAATGTGTCACTTCATATTTGAGTTTGGATTACGATATTGAACATCAGAAATCGCATGTTAAATTCTATGCACACATTATCTAAAAAAAAGGCCTAATTTTAACAAAATTAATCGGTTCAGGTCCAAATAAATTTACAAGATCCAAAGAATTTTAACCCAGCCACCATTTGCTATTCTCCTTCAACACGTTATCTTCCTAAGTGGTGCCAAAAGAAATTAAACCGGTGCCAAAAAAATTAAATGGTTATAAAATAAATTAAACTAGTGCCAAAAAAGAGTAAACTGGTGCCAAAAAAAGTAAACTAACGCAGCAATAATGTAAGCATCGGTCTACGAAGGAGAATGTGGGTGGGCTGCTGGGCTACTCTAATTTTATTGGGCTTGGGCTTGCCTAATTTTAACATTATAATTAGACGATCTCTTACAAGACAAGCTTTATTCTATGACAATACGCTTTTGATTCCAAGTAGTTCTAATAAAACTTTCACATAGTGAAAGCATCCTTGAGATATTGGATCAACCCTAAAAGTTATAACTGAACATTTTAGGTTATAGTCAATAAATCGTTGATTTAATAATGAAAACGTCCCTAATTTGATGTTGCTTGACTCAAATCGGACCTGATCAACCTTTTTTCACGTTTGTTGTTAGTTTACTAGTGCCATATTCCGCTGGCTAGTAATATCTATATCATGGTAACAAGAGGTTCCTTGTATGCAATCCAAAAAGAAGACGAGCTTTTGGCTAGTTGTTGGCATCAAATGCTCTCAAATTACGTAATTCCAGAATAACGAGATTCTGTTTAGTTCATCTTAATAATCGAATTAAACTGAAAGTAGGTTGGTAAAACATGTCCTAAAAGTTAGTTCCCTTAAGATATTAGTATTATATTAACAATGAAATTTTTCTTACATGGGATAATTGGACAACGTTCTCAGCTAACCTTCAAAATTAAAAGTTTTACAATTTTGTTTCATCTTGACATTGGAAACAAAGGATATAAGGCACATATGAAATCTACCTTTTCAGATAATTAAGATTCTCCAGTGAAGTAAATTTCAAGATCGAAAACTGAATCGGAAAACCAATATACATTGAAAGGTTTCAGAACAAGATTGAAAACAACCAACATCTCCATCACATTAGAAGTAAAAAATTGAAACATTAAACATAAACCAAAAATAATAACATTGATCAACCATGATGTTATTATAAATCCCTATAGTAATAAGTCAATTTAAAAACTATTTTAGGGCTTATTATTAGCGCTTAAGATTGCATATATCAGAACCGTAATTTTACAACCAAAATATCATACAACAATCATATATTGCTCTAAAAGTTTAAATTAACAACAATATAAACAAATTTAAGCACCAAATATAGGATACGATTTTTCATCGAAAAGGAACACAAAAATTTTCCCCAACTTACCTAAACTAAAAAAAAAAGTTTAAACTAATTTAGACTTAAAAGATCAGCTATAACTAATACATATTGCTCAAAATCCGTGAGTTGAATTTCCGGTGATGAGTAGGAACAAAACTATATTGGTACTTGTTGCGTTCGTCTTGGTAATTAGCTCTAATACTTGATCTAAAATTGAGGTTAGTACTCTTCTTGGCGTGATTAATTGTAACATTTGATTCAATACCATGATTAGTACTCTTCTTGGCACAATAATCTTCGATTACAGAAGATGATGGTATGGACCGTATGGTTGTTTTCTTCTTCTTGCTGCATGATTTCCATAATGCGCCAATGCCTCGAATAATAGTTCTCACTTTATCCATTGCTTATTTTTGCCAAAATAAAGTGAGACGTGAGATGGATATATGCTAAGAAAGACTGAATGTTGCATTAGCTATTGTAAGCACCCTATGTCCTTATTTATGCATAAAAAAATCCTAGGTACTAAACTTAATTCTACTTAGATTAGGAGATCGGTGTTCTGTTAGAATTTTGTAATTACTTTGTGGTCAAGATTTCTATAACGGTGGTTTCAAAAAGCCTATTTACTGAACCTAATTCTACTTAGATTATAATGGTGGTTTAAATCAATGATTAATTTTATAAGAATATTTATAATAATATTAAATTTTATATAAAAATATACTAAAATTTCATATCTAAATGGGCCAATAAACCCCATTAGTTACAATGTAGATATAAGATATGTCCGGATGCCCTTCATCTTAATGCTAATTTTATGGTAGATGATGCCAATTGCAAGAACTAGTCAACTAGTATAACTAATTAATTATTGCAAAACATAAAAATTAACTTGAAGTTGTTGGCAGTTTTTTATTGGCGATCATCTTTTATTCCTTAAAATAAACTTTTTCATTATGCTTTTTTTTTGTAAATATTTTTTTTACACGATATAAGAAATTAAAAAGCCTTAGTAATCCTACTCTCAAGGGTATAGCCGCGCCCCTACCAAAAAGTCATGACTCATTGCTAAAATTATGGAAAATACTAGATAAGGCTTTATCCAAATAACTCTTTTACATTTACCCCCACACAATAAAATCCTTTTCTTTCTCGGATTTGGTCAATCTAATATTCCTATATATAGCACCAAAGTCCACCCTTCCCCCCAACAAATTCGCCCAACCAAACATAAATCATTATCCACAAAACAATTTAGATCCCAAAAAAAGAGAGAGAAATTAAACTCAATATGGCTCAATCAAATTCTGGTTTACAATTACAAAGATCAGCAATTTCATTCAGGCGTCAAGGCTCATCAGGCGTTGTTTGGGATGACCGTTTTGTATCAGGTGAAATTGCACGTCCTAAAGAGAGGTCTAAACCCAAATTCTACTCGGGAGATTTATCACGTCCAAACAAGGGACAACATGATCATAAAGAACAACGTCAACGTTCACGTGCTCATGATGATTTAAACGTTAATATTAATCCGGCTGTTAATCTTAGGCCGATAAGAACCGGTCGATCGAACCAGCCTGAAATTGCTGAACCGCCCTCTCCTCGGCTTAGAGGTTGTGGTTGTTGTGCCGGTTTGGGGAAATCTCCTCGGACTAATCGAACTGTTCGGCCTATTAGATCCCGGGATAGGTAGTTTCAGGTTTCTTTATGATCGGAGTTGGTGTGGTATATGGCGGCGTAAGGATTAACGAGGATAATTTTGCAAGTGTCAAGTGGTACCAAGTATCAACCTTTATAATTTTTCTTTTATTTTGTTTATGAAAAAATAGGTGTTTGCGTTTGCCCTAATATTTTTTTGGAGGGATTTTATGAATGTAAATATTTGAAGTTTATGCATTAGTAAAATTTCTATAGGTTTTCTAGGAAGGTTGTGTCTATAAGAGAAGTCTACATTTTTTTGTTGTGTGACTTTCTTTTTAAAAGATATTATTATTATTATTATGAGTAAATTGTTATCAGTTGTGAATATAAGTAATTAAGCTTTATGAATTCTTTATTTCCTTTCTTATACAATTGATTTGTGAATGCGTGGTTGTAAATTTGGAGTGGAGAAATTGTTGATGCTTCTTCGAGATTTTGCACTTTTTCACATATTAAATGACATTATGAGAAATTTACTATCGAGAATGTATTAATTGTGAGCTTACGTTTTTCATAAAATATAATGTTCTCTTTCTTAGAATATTATATTGTTATGAATACGTATAATAAAGTGGTAGTACTTGAATTTATAATAAGAGATTTGACATTAAAATTTTAAAATGCATTTCAAAGAGGTACGGGCATAGAGCTCGTTGTAGTGCATGAAGAATTGAAGATGGCTCATTAACTCTTTTTTATACTATGACTCAAAATATTCATCTGAAATTACACGATTTAATTTTGACTCCATTCAAAATTACTATTTTAGTTTTTTTTAAATATTTGTACCATATCGACTTTTAGCACTATTCATGCTTTCCCTTTTGAAGTCATTTTCTTCTTTATACGTTATGGAAAAAAATATTCAAATGAGATCTCGTTATTATATGTGTCAGGCTTTGGATACAACTAATAAAGACGAAGGAAATAACTTGCTAATATTAATTTATAATAAGTTAAAAAATAATGATAATAAAATAAGGGCACCTGAAGTTGAGTCAACCAAAACAATGACTTGTAATTTTTGAATTCAAATCAATCAATTTAGTTAGAGGTTGTAATCACGTCATTAGATAGCCATATTTTATTTCCAAAATGATTTGTTCTTTATTTTGGGTGATATATGATGGCATGCTGAATTGGTAAGTTTGGATTCAGATATAAGAATGCATTATCTTCTTGACTTCGTGCATGCATAAGGTCAGGCATACTGATACTCCGTACAACAATAGCAATTAGCAATAGCATATGTGAATGCAATCGCCTTGACTTGGGGCATGTATGAATATGTTCACCATGTAATAATGTAATATACTCCACCCAATCACCAAGTAGTGTACTTCGGCAAATTGTAAGATTAATTTGTCGAAATACTAGAAAGTCTTTTATCTTTCCCCCTAATTCTAAAGGGTCTTATTTATATAGTTGGATTTAGTTGACATGTGAGAGGTTTCGGCCCAATAAACAATCGTTTTTATTAAAGAAAAAAATGTATACACCATCCATCCTAAACTCCTCGTTCTATTTCCTTCGTAGTTTTTATCAAAATCTAAATTCTTTCTTTTCTGTCTTAATTTTTTTCTTTTAATTTTGAGATCACACTTTTATCCTCTCCAACTTTTAACCCTCCTCAATCTGCATGTAAAATGCTATAAAACACCATAATTTGGGATAGTGAAAGTAGTTTATAGTAGATTATATAAATGAATTATCTCCATGAAAAAATAATCATATACTTCCTTTGTCACATTACCTTTAAGAGAAGGATCCCATAGCCTTTACTTGCACCTATTAAAAAATTATTTTAAAAAATTCCTTTGTCACATACTTGATATCCGTACCATAATCATCTTTTGTTTACCACTTTTGAAGAAGAAATTCATTTTTTTAGTTCTTGCATAGGATATCAGACGGAAGACCGGGAAGAGAGAGAGGGGGTGGAGAGCACACTCAGGAACGGAGCCAGCTTTGTTGTTGTGGGGTCAATTCGACCCACTTGAGATTATTTTTGGAAATTTCACTGATAAAAAATTATGATTTTTGGATATTCCTTTATAAAATTGACAACTTCGCCAATGAAATAAATAATTATATTTTAACCCCATTATATATTCTCTCTAGTTCCGCTGCTCAGAGCGCCTTTATCTTTACCTATTTGAGTTTTATAAGGTATGAAACATCCTCACATGCAGAGTTATTGACAAATCCTTTTTTTTTTTTTTTGGTAAGAAGAAGTGGCCCAGACCCAGTTCATGTCCTAATGGGCTAGGCACTTTGAGAGAGGGAGAATGATATGAAAAATCCTACTTTCAAAGTGCCCATACTGGGGAGTGAGTCTTCCAACCTTGAGATTGATACTTAGAGGAGAATTTTCCCGACTGAAAACATTGTTTTTTGGAAAACGGACACCGCCAAGGAATTTCGAGAATGCCTACGAAACGTGTACCAAAAAGTCAGGTTTTCGGGCACGTACTTCAAGACGACTTTTCGTATTAAAAACGATGTTTTTTCGGGAAACGGACATTGTCATATGCCCTTGATGAGAAAAAATTTCGAGAATGCCTACAAAAACGAGTACCAGCAAGCCGGGTTTTCGGCCACGTACTTCGAGGCAGCTTTTTCGGACATAAAATGATGTATTATCATAAAACAGACATCGTTGCACGCCATTTTATAAGCACGAATTTCGAGAATGCCTACGAACGAGTACCAACAATCGGGTTTTCGAGCACGTACTTCGAGGCGTCTTTTTCGAACTGAAAACAACGTTCTTTCGGAAAACAGATACCGCCATACGCCTTTTATAGGCACGAATTTTGAGAATGTCTACGAAACGAGTATGAACAAGTTAGGGTTTTGGGCACAAACTTCGCGAATGCTTATTACTCCCTCCGTCCCACATTAGTTGCAACACTTTCCATATATGGTTGTCCCATATTAATTGCAACACTTCTACTTTAGGTATGGACCCACCAATATTTTATTATATATCACCCAACTAATGTACCTCACTCATTCATTGATTTATGTGAAAAACATTAAAATATTACACTCCTACTCTATTAACTTCCTAAAAGTATCACATCACTTTCTATCACATTAACTTTTACAATAAATTAATATATCGTACATCATACTCTATTAACTTCCTAAAACTATGTGCACAAGCTATTGTTGCAACTAATATGGGACGGAGATAGTATTTCGTTTATCAAAATCGTTGTTTTTGGTCCGAAAAAGCCTCCTCAAAGTACGGCCCCAAAACCCGTCTTGTTGGTACTCGTTTAGTAGGCATTCTCGAAATTTGTGCCCATGAAAGACATACAACAGCGTCCGTTTTCCAAAAAAATATCATTTTCAGTACGAAATAGTCGTCTCAAAGCACTTGCCCGAAAATCCAGCTTGTTGGTAATCGTTTCGAAGACATTCTTAAAATCCGTGTCCATAAATGGCGTTCAGCGGTGTCCGTTTGCCAGATTAATGTTGTTCTCAGTTGGAAAAGGTCCCCTCTAAGTATGTGCCTGAAAACCGGTTTGTTGGTACTCGTTTAGTTGGCATTCTCAAATTTGTGTTCGATCAAATGCATGAAAACCAAGTCAATTCTCTCAAAAACAATCAAAAGGTAGTATTATGCAAATAAGTAAGTGGTTTAAGGTAGTTACTTACAACAAAAATTATAAACGATAGTGTTTCGGGTCACAAGAAACACAGTGAATTTGTAATTCGGGGAAGTCCTATTTCCAGCTAGGGTAGTAACCAAATAAGTCCAAGGTCTTCGAATCCCGGCACCTGCAAAACCGAGCACCGTGAACTACCCCGGGGATGTTCCTGGGATCGGCTCTCCGATGCTAAAGTCAGATCTGATCTCAGAGAGAATAGTACCAGTAAATGCTCTGCAATATATGGAAAAACGTACCTGAATGATCAGATGAAAGTACTATTTATAGGTAGTACTTGAAGTGACGTCATCTGGTGAAGATGGTGATGTCATGAAAGCCTTTTAGTCAGTGGGCCTGATTGAAGGCCTGTACTTCCCAGCCTGTGGGGTCCTTAGGGGTAAAATGGTAATTTTGCCCCCAAGGATATTTTAGTCATTTCATCGGTTAGGTGGGCCATGACTGGAAGGGGCCCAAACAGATAGTATTTCACAACTTTGCAACTTTAAAAGATAGTTCCTACAAAAAATCATTAAAACTATCAAAAATATTTTGAAAAAAAACTACTTCCTCCGTTTTGAATTAAGTGATACATTGTTGCTTTTGGCGGATTTTGAGGCAAAATATTATAAATGTGTTTAGAGTATAATTAATGGTGAAGTTAGTGGGTGTGGTCCCCCACCCCCTTTTGAAGTTAGTGTTGTTAATGGTGTGTTTAGAACAAAGTAAGGGCACATAGGTCATTTTACAAGTAAAAAGTTACCATATAAAGCAAAAAAACAAAGTCCCAAAATAGAAATTGTATCACTTATTTCAAAATGGAGGAAATATTTAGATTAATTCACAACAAATAAAGTCAGCATCATTTAACTTTACATATAGAATTAAAAACGATTAAAAGTTAACATATGAATATAATTAGCGTAAAAAGTCAATGTGATGTATCTTTTAAGAAACGAATGAAATAACAGTATGGTTAGCCATCTTTGTTTTAAAATACCCTCTATAATTATTATAAGTTAGCCAAAAAAAATGAAAATATTGAGGGTTAGTACAAGGACACGTGTTAGGACAATATTGGACAAGGATGGAATGATCCCTGAAAGTGGAGAACCACTAACCATGAAGACGTTGACCCGCCAAGGCGCCAAAAATGGTAGAAAGAGAGAGGTCCACTTGAAGTCAGTTACCCAAACATACCCAATATCCAAACACTAAAATGGGATGTTCTCACAAATGGGCAAAATCCATTTCTTCGTTTGCTTCTCGCATCTTTTTCCTTATCATCATCTTTCAAGTCCCTCTCTTCAGGTATTTTTTACATTTATTATACTTTTCATCCAATTAATTCTCATTTTATCTGCATTAATTTCGACTTTGTATGGTCATAATTATGTGCTCTTTTACCATTATTACATGTCAATTTTTCTCCCATGTAACGCAATCTTTGAATCATTCTGTGAGAAACTGAAAGGTATCATGGCACAAATGTTGCTAGGAATCTAGGATGACAATTTGGCAAATGTGTTTTGTGTATTGAGTGTCAACGTTCGCGTTTTATATTTTATCGCCTGTACTTATCATTTACTTTTGCGTGTACAAAAGGCTAAAATGGGTGCAGGAAACGAACTTTTTTTGCAAATAAACAAGAACTTGTTAGGAACCAAAAGGAGGATAATGTATGGTTTTTGACAAAAGTGTGAAGATTATGGGTGTAATTTTGGCTAGTTTATTATGGAGTTATATTAGAGGCAATGGTGGGGTCAGGAATTTTCGGATGAGGGGGGCGAGAATTAACAATGTGAAAAATGAAATTGTATGAATGGTTTACAAAAAGATGGTATAGAGATTTGAACTTGGGTTTATGAGTTGTTTACTCTATGTATAGTGATTAAAAACGCCAAATCTATCTAGTGATATAACGTTACATTTGACACTATATACATTAAAAAAAATTAATGTTGAGGGGGTGGCTGCCCCCACCAACCCCCTCTCTCGGCCATTGATTAGAGGGCTTTGTTCCTAACTGTTTATGATCAATTTCAAATGGGTTTGTCGGCTTCCTTTTCTAATAATGTATGTTCTTTGAGAAATGTGCGGTTCCTAACTTTGTGAGTGAAAAACATTTTTCAGCTGGGATAATAATAATATAATAAATGATGCTAATTAGAATATATCTGGGTGATGATTTTTCAGAGTTCCATGTAGAAGTGGAATGTGCACAAACCCAGTTGAAGTAACATCTTCTCAACTGATTGCAAGCGAAATTTTGCCAGTTTCATTTGTGAAAATTCTTCTTTACCCAGGTGCAATTGTCAATGCTCTGATTAAGGGTATAAGTATCCCTAATTATGAT
Source organism: Patellifolia procumbens (assembly GCA_947645195.1). Classification (NCBI taxonomy): domain Eukaryota; kingdom Viridiplantae; phylum Streptophyta; class Magnoliopsida; order Caryophyllales; family Amaranthaceae; genus Patellifolia; species Patellifolia procumbens. The sequence goes on from CANSGD010000429.1 coordinate 4,067,021, forward strand.
GATTTGCTGGAAATTTACAACCTTATTCATGTGAAAGAGGCTCCTCTACTCATTGATCTTAAGCATCTTGAGGTTTGTTATTGACGCGTTTGTGATTAGTGCACTTAATTTGATTATTAACATAGAGATCACAAGTCATTAACATTGCATCTTATAGTATTGCAAGTCTCCCAATGCTTCCTCACGTATATGATCATGTGGCCTAGGCTGTGCTAGCTTCATTCTTCAACTTATACAAACCGATTGTATGTCAATTTAAAGAGAAGTAGTAAGAATCAGTTTTAATTAAATTTAACTAATTAGAATACTTGGTTTTGATCCGTAGGATTATTAATTTTGAAGTAGCTCATGATTTGAACAATAATGAATCAACAAATATAAGCTTTTATCATAAAACTTAAATTTAGGGCGTGTTCGACAACAACTTTTGAAGTAGCTTTTAGAGGTTACTCTATTATAAGTAGTAGTATTGTTTAGAAAAAGATGTGGAGGATGGTATCTAGTTTGTGAAAGAGTATTTGGCACAACTAGCAAGTTGTACTATTAAGTATCATTCTCTTTAAATTTATGTCTACCAAGAACTAATTTGATATATACCTCTAACGGATGCTACTCTATTACTAACACATTTGACATGCTCGCACAGCTAATGACTAATACTACTATAGTACTATAACAACTAATCTTGTCGAACATGCCAAAGAGAATGGGTCTTAACCTGAAATTTCTTTGGAATGTTTCCTTAGATATTAACAGGAAGCTATTTCTGCGTGGCCGGAGCAATACTTGGTCTATTGAAGCGCGGCAGATTAAGCTCATTTGGAATGTTGCTGCTCCTATGGGGCTTAGTCAAGGAAGTCATAGTAAGGCCAAAATCAACATGCTTATTGGATGCTTGTCATACCGTCCAAGTTTCTCCAATCATGTTAGTAGCTCTGTTTACGGCTTTGTCGTCTATAAAAAGTGATGTGAGAGTGATAATAAGAAGCTTTCAAGAACACAATTCTTCAACAACATCTGCTGATGAAGTGCATGAACACGTAAAGAAAAAGAAGAAGGACAGGGAGATGAAAAGGCTTGAATGGACAGTTAACTATGTTAACAATTCTAAATCTCCTAGGTCTACTAAAGTAGCACAAGAAGGAATTATTAACACTTATTACTGATTTTCTGTAGGGATTTTTGTAGATTTTTTCATTTTTTGTCATTGTTGTTTACAGCACCGGAATATTTAGCAAATCAGCATTTTCCTTGCTTTCCTAGTTTCTCGTTTTTTTTAGTTTTTCTAGATAGTTATATACTTCCTCCGTTTCGCAATACTCGCAACATTAGCATAGTTACCACTATTCATCTACCAATCTAATATTATATTTTTTTTCAAGTGTACAAGAAAAAATATAGTCAAGTGGGATCTTATTTGATTCGTCTTAATGTCAACTATCATAAAATCAACTTTTTATAATTTTTACTTATCAATAACTAGAGATATTACGGTTCAAAGTATTGCATTGGATAGTGTGCAAACAAGAAACGTTGCGAGTATTGCGAAACGGAGGAAGTACTATTTTTTGCATACAGAGCTACAAGCCTACAATAAGTGATATAGTCACGAATACTATTTTTACTTGTTTTTACTAACTAAATTAAGTGGTCTGCATTATATATAGACAATAAAGTTATACTTCCTTTATTCTTGTTCTTCTTACTTTGACGGTCTTTGACTTTTAAAATAAAGATCCCATTTAGGAACAATAAAAGAAAAAGAAGAGAGTATTATACAATAGTACTAAAGCTTAACTTGAGACTTGATTATATGGTCCCAATTGTTAGTTGAAACAATCCATATTTGATAGTATAATGCATAGACCTAGTTAGTTTACATGACCCTTCCTCATTGGCTAATCAACTTGCCTCAACTAAGGGGTTGGGGGCCTTGGGGCAGCAGTTGGCACCAACCTCATCTTCCCCATGACTGTCCTAACCTCATACAAGGGTAAGACCAGGTTGCTCCTAGTCTTTTCCATTGCCCAACTAAAGTCAATCCATTATAGATGCTCTTAGGATAAGTAGTGCATGATGAACTTATCTTAACTTATTTGGATTCATCTAATTTAACTTATTCAAACTTAGGTGATTGGATTGGACTAGCTTGAGATTTTATGTTGTCTCAAGTCCAATTATTTATTGGTCGAATTGACAAGCCTAACTATATCGGGTTTATGAGTTATTACATGTTGGGCCAATTGCAAGTCAGTTTAATCGATTTCAGGTTCCTCTTACATCAGACACAAGTTTGATTCGTTTATAAAAATTATAACTATAAGTTTAGTCTTTTTTAGGCCAGGTGCATTTGAGATTGAAATTAAGTATTGGGTTAGAACGGCTCTCCATTACTAATACCAAGTCGAGTCACTAACTACTTGAGTTATCACCAGATCAAACTTGCATCATTGTCCATTACTAATACCAAGTCGAGTCACCAGCTACTTGAGTTATTACCAAATTAAACGTTGATGCAAGTCGATTTATTGGGTAGGGTCAGATTTTGAAAGCTACTTGAAACTAACCTTCAACCTAAGAAACTTTGCCATCAATAATTTAGAGGCCATATCATTTGGTCAAGTTGATAGAAAAAGGATAAGGTCATAAATTATTTACTAGTCTTGTTACATGAGAAGACAAAAATCACATTCACATTCACATTCAAAATCAAATCCGATTTGGGCGCTGCATTGAACCAACTCCCACACCATCAGTAGAATGTTTGGTGTGAATTTAATGGCTTTTTCAGAGGTTTTTACTCTCTTTACTTGTCCTTACCTTCTTCTAATCTGCCATTAATGATCCCTTTTGATTGGTCCATGTTCTCATTTCCCTCTACTTTTTATAACCTGAAAATGAAAGATTTAACTCTATCTTCTATTTGGTACATAATAGAAAATTCTAGAGAGCCTCAACCCTTCTTTGAACTATATTTGTATTAAATCACATTCAAAGATCATTACTTTGCACGTTTCAGAACTTGGGAATGTTTCAATCTCAACTTATTGAAATGGGTTTTTCAATTTAGCAGATTGCTGAGTGTTTCTGCTAAAGTTTTTAATTTTTTTGGTGGATACCAGTAGCTGTGACTATTCCCTTCTCAAACCCCCGACCAATTGGTGAAGGGACAAAGTAAGCGACTACTATGCCAAGACTAACTAAGTTTGCTAGTTTTAAGTTATTTGCAGTCTTTTTCTGATAAAAATTTTGGAACTTTGGAAGTGTTCAAGATTCAGATTTCTGAAGTGGGATTTGTTCAATTGAGCAGATTAAGGTAAATTTAGTTAGCTTTTGAATTGGGTTCTGTTTGGATGATTTACTAAGGCCTTCTTTTCATGTGGTTCTTCTTTCCTGCCGTCTTGAGTTTTGGCAATTGGTATTTGAATTCAAGCAGTTGATTACTTGATTAATGAATGGTATAAGAAATGTTTGATGGAAGTATGTCAATGTCTTTCCATACATTAAACTATCCATCACATATCTTAGGGAAGACATATAAGCATGGGACATTAAGTGGCACTAGGATAATTCCTGCATTAGCTACTCCCCCTTCTTCACTTCTTGTGCACACTGGTGAAAGTGACAACTCCCTCAAATGTGGGAGAAATAATGTACCAAACCTGTCTTTGCCAAACAAAGATTTTAATACTAGTTCTGTGCTTAATCAAGCTAATGCAATCGGCGTAATAGGGGGAGTATGTGTTGATTCTACAATGAATTTCCTGCATAAGCTTGTGCATTGGGGATCCAAGGATGGGAAAGATTGTGTTCCCTTCATACTTTGTTCTGATCCACAATTTAAGGAGGACTTGTTGATCTATGAGAGGAGTTTTTTTCCTTCTCTTTACACTCGAGTGCGGCCCTCTAATATGGATCATACTCCGATTGTAGCGAACTTGAAGTGTAAAAGGGCGTTTCTTGAGCAAGGGGGTGCTCGATGCCTTGTGATGCCTTGTCATTTGTTGCATTCGTGGCATGGTGATATTACGAACGGATGCAGTGTTCCGATTCTGCATATGGCTGAGTGTGTGGCTAAGGAGCTCAAGGAAGCCAATTTAAGGCCTCTTGAAGCAGGGAGTCCTTTGAGGATTGGTGTGGTTGCTACTGATGCTGTACTGAAATCAGGGTTCTATCAGGAAAAACTACAAAATGAGGTATTTGCTTAAATGCTTTGCTCATTTTACTTTATATAGTCTGCATTGAGAATCTTGTTTACTGTAGGGAACTGTTATTAGTATTTCTGGTTGCATTTTATATGAGTCAAGTGGTCAAAGGTTGCCTTGATTTATGACAATGGGATTTGATCCAAGCTAACTACGGCCTTATCTGGCAATCATGCTGTTAGTTGCTTCACTTGCTTGTTTGATAAGCTGGCAGTGTTAGTCGTTCTTAGAATGTTTGGCGAAATCAGCTGTTGATATTGGTTACTGTTATGCGAAACGCCTGATGTTCCAGTTTTTGCTTAAAAACTAAAGAAAAGCCTGCTCCAATCATCTTTCTGGAAAATTGGATTTTTTGCTAATTAAAAAAACCATTTTCCAGACAAGTTTTTTAGTATTTTTCCCACATTGTTAAGGTAAAAGCCAAAAGTCAATAATAAGCTAGCCAAAAGTCATCAAGCCGAATAGGATGTCTTCTCATGAATCAACTATTGAATGCTAAGTATGAATCAAAAAATTGTTTTTTGTTTTATTGAAAAGATGTCATTAACAATGTACATGAAAGTAGAATTTTGAAGATGAACTTACAATGATGCTATTTGCTTTGACATTCATCAAGTAGAGAGTCACAATATGAAATGTCTGGATGAACATAAAAGTTTTATTGCAAAGAATTGGGAAAGACCCCCAATTACAGTCACTTATGCTAGAAGAAACAGGCAAAAGAGCACCTGAGGTGGGGGGGAATGAATCTAGCTATACAAGCTGAGGTGGCAGAGCATCTTTCATTTCTGTTATTTCTTTTATTATTGCTTTTATTTCTGTTGAGCAGATAGAGTAACAGAATTCCTCCAGCTCTTGGAGAGAATCTTTTTAGCTATAAATAAAGAATGTAAGCTAGGAGGAAGGATATCAAATGAAGAGTGAAAGATAGAAATTGGAGAGCTTCCTCATTCTCTCGAATTAGTGAGGAGTTGGAGTGTACAAGCCACTCGAAAGCTTGATTATCTTTTACATATTTGCATTTTAGTTTGTTAATACGAATGTCATCTTCTTCTAGCCTTAAATTTTGCTGCCTATATCTCAGTTCTTAGCAAATGGTATCAGAGCAGTTCGATTCAAGGGGATTAAGTTTCTGATTTTCGATTTAAAACACAAAAAAAAAAAAAAAACTGCAATGGAGTTCGTCGGAGCTTCGATTCTGGAAGTTCAGCGATGTGTCGAAGAGATGCAGGAAATCTTGAAAAGAAGTTGTGAGGAACTGAAAAGGAACTTTGTAGTGATATTTGATAGCGATTTGGCTCTGTTGAAAATGGAGTTAAAGTCGATCAAAGAAGCACTCAAGGAGGAAGAACTTGAGGAGGCGCAACGTCAGGAGGAAGAGAAGGCAAAGGCACATCTGGAGTTGTGTGGTGGTTTTCGTGGAGGAGTACGTTTTAGAGTTGAAGATGCAGCTGGCGGTGGTTTGATAAGCTGTGATGGTAACCTTCACGGAAGAGGAAGAGGCTACTCTACTAGGGGTCATTTTTGTTGTAGGCATGGTGATATTGGCGGTGGCTTTACCGGAGGCGGTGCATCTGGAAAAAGGAAAGGTGATTTTACCGAAGGATTCACCGGCAGTGGTGGATGTGGTAAAAGGCAGGGTGATTTTGCAGGAGGATTCACCGGCATCGGGGGAGTCGGCGCATATCTAGGTGGTGCTGCAAGCGAAGGTCAAGAGAGACATATATTCAAGCGCGGTGGTGCCGGAAGTAGTGGTTCTGGTGGCGGTCCAGGTATTATTGTTGGTGGATTGCGGGGCAAAGAAGGTGGCGTAGTGCGAAGGCGAAAAAGAGGAAGAGGAGACGAAGGAAGATCTGTGGGTTGCGGGTCAGGTGGTGGACCTGGTGATTTTAGTGGTATTGTGGTTTCGGGAAATTCTCATGACTTCTGGTTTGGAGGTCAGGGTGTGCACATTGGAGGAAGTCGAAGTTGCCTTGCCGGAGTGAAATTGGATGATTTGTTTGAGGAATTAGCTGGTGGATACAAGTTAGTGAAATGCGAATCTGATGCAAGCGGGTCAGACATCGGGGCTGGGAATTTCTCCAGTAAAGCAACGAGCCTCGCTAGCAAGATAACCGAGGGTGGAGCTAAGCGGTTGCTCTGGTGGGACATTCAACAAAGGATTTCAGAAGTTGGGGATTCTGGGTTTAATGGTGGCTTGGTGGGGAAGACAAAATTAAAAGGTGTTGGTAAGGGTAAAAGGGGAAAAGAAAAGAAGTTTCAATGGTCCCACCCACTTGCCCACCAACTGTCAATCACTGATGATAAGCAGAACATGTGTTTGGCTCATAGGAGTGAGGTCAGATCCATATCTTTCCATCCCAAAGTTTTCAACCCATCTTCACAAGCAATTGGGCCTATATTTGGATTTCTTAATTATCAGCCCGTTTTCAACATTACTAAGTCCAACCCCCACATTCATTTCTTTAAGGAAATTTTGTCAAAAAATACCTTATAAATTACAAATTTTGTGAAAAAACACCTTATATAATTTTTTTTGCGAGAAAACACCTTATATCACATTATCTATCAAATTACACACCTTTTTATCTTATTTTGGTCAAAAAGGTTAACTTTCAGGTCATTGACTCTCATATTTTCTCTCCCTTTTTGTGCATTAGAAATTTGTCCAAAAATTTGGGTTTATATGTGTGGCTTCCATACACAAAAATAGATGAAAAAATGGACTCAAAGGTTGACTTTTTGGCTAGAATATGATAATAAGGTGTATGATTTGATAAATAATTACATATAAGGTGTTTTTTCACAAAAAAGATTTTATAAGGTGTTTTCTCGCAAAACTTATAACTTATAAGGTCTTTTTTGACAAAATTTCCTTTCTTTAACCCACATCTTCCAATTCTACCTCCTTTTCATACCCAAACTTACAAACCAACTTCCCTCTTTTCACCTTGAGGACAAGGTGAAAATTTGGGTGGCGGGTAATGCAAAGAATTGGGAAAGACCCCCAATTACAGTCACTTATGCTAGAAGAAACAGGCAAAAGAGCACCTGAGGTGGGGGGGAATGAATCTAGCTATACAAGCTGAGGTGGCAGAGCATCTTTCATTTCTGTTATTTCTTTTATTATTGCTTTTATTTCTGTTGAGCAGTTAGAGTAACAGAATTCCTCCAGCTCTTGGAGAGAATCTTTTTAGCTATAAATAAAGAATGTAAGCTAGGAGGAAGGATATCAAATGAAGAGTGAAAGATAGAAATTGGAGAGCTTCCTCATTCTCTCGAATTAGTGAGGAGTTGGAGTGTACAAGCCACTCGAAAGCTTGATTATCTTTTACATATTTGCATTTTAGTTTGTTAATACGAATGTCATCTTCTTCTAGCCTTAAATTCTGCTGCCTATATCTCAGTTCTTAGCATTTATCCAAGAAGAATTTTCTTTTGGCTCTATTAATCTTGAAACTGTATTTCTTCTGCTTTCGTCTTGGAATCTATAATGACCAGATACGCTCGCAGTAAGATTGGATATTGTGCTTGATCTTTTAAACTGACATGTATAATACATGGTTACAGTTATATGGAAGGATCTCAACCTAAACGGGGTTGAATGTTTAGGGAAAAACCGTTAGCACATCTTTTCTTGTCAGAGTAGTATTTTGGTTGGTTCCAGTGTCTCTGCATTACTACTCCTTTCTACTGAACTTCCAGTAAAATTCGAAATTAGTACAAAGCTCCAATCATGAGGATGAGCTCTCAAGTGACAATCCCCTCGTGACTCAAGTTTACCTCATTCTTTGTCATCCTAGCCTATGTCTTGTCCTCTTTAAAGTTGAGACATGAACTTTTATCCCCTCCGGCAGTTTTGGACGCCGCATGACATATTCGGGTGTACCATTCTCGTTTTTCGTCCACTGTTTCAGTTTCAGAAGTGCTGATCTGCAGGTTCTACAATTTATCTAGTTCCAGTGAAGGGGCTTCTGAAATTGTTATTGTGGTCTGAGCTGAATCTACCCCTACTTCGCCCTTTATGTCAAGTGAAGTAATCTCTGTGCATTTTGAAGATTACATGTGTATGAGGTTATTGGGGAATATCGAATAAATTACCAAAGCTGACAAGATTTTGTACATCTTGAAACTTCAAAGCGTTTTCTCCTTCTTGATTACCGTTTAAGCTAGAAATCCTTAAGTTTTTATTTCTGAAGTTTATATGTTACTTAGGTTCTGGTACCATAATCATACGGATACTAAGCTCCTAAAGCAGGTGCCACGCTTCCTGTCGACGACCCTTTACCCTTTTGTATCTTAAAAGCAATTTGCTTCAACATGCCTTGCTCTGCATAATCGACATTATGAATGAATGACACTAAATTTCTCCTTCTACTCCTGCCCTTAAGTGGTTGAAGCTTACTATACTGTAACAACACAAATCATTGTGTGCACTAAATATTTTCTTCCACATGATTAGGGTTTCGAGGTGGTGCTCCCAGACAAAGCAACCATGGAGCACACAGTGCGTCCTGCCATTGAAGCTTTGGACAGGAAAGACATTGAAGGAGCTCGGAATTTGTTAAGAATCGCTCTTCAAGTTCTGTTGGTGAGGGCCGTGAACATGGTCATCATTGCCTCTCATGACATGCGTGAGCTTTTACCTCCTGAGGACCCTCTTCTTAAGAAATGCATCGATCCAATTGATGCTTTGGTCAGGTCCACTATCAGATGGGCACATAATCAACAAATCGTATCTAGCTAATGTAAATGCACTCCTCCCATTTCTCCTGAAAATCATAGGCATTCATTGATGCAGGAGTTTACAGGTTATTAGAAAAACAAAATTGGTTCCAGGCTTAGTAAAGGACCATTGTAAGAACAGATAAATGCTTGTCTTGTTATAGGCAAAGCGCCAATATTGTTTGGTATTGAATCTGAAATTCATCCGATTCGTCCGGGTTTTGTTTGACAGATTGTTATTGATATTCGCCTATACAAGTATTTGTTGCAATGGTGTCAGCACTATTTATTTTCACTTTATGAAAATTAAGTTTAAGTAAATTGAGATTAAGGTTGATAAACAAGTTTAGACAATACAAGGCTAATAGGTTTTCAGACTCGGTAGTTCAAGCAAGGGCTACCCATATAAAATTCGAAGTGCAATAATTTAAGTTCGATGTCAATAAGGTTGCTATCATAAAGTTCAGGTAATTGAACATCATAAGTTGCCGCCCTCTTTAGAGAAATATGAATAATGTTGGCGAAAATAGACCAAAACTTGCTTGGCCTTGGCCTCAGCAACGTCCTCAGACTTGGATGGAAGTGAGTGTGTGTGGAAGACAGCGATGTTGCTCTGGACAAGGATAGGATAACATTCAAGGAAATTATGGTGAGGTTTCCTGAAAGGACCAGATACATTCATTGACACCACAAACAGTTCGAGATTACCACCGTTGAAAGTTGCAGAGACCTCCAGGGCAATGAACAACAAGATAGAACCAGGAATCTTGTCAGAATTTCTTTGTAATCAAAAGATACAAAAATACAAATCTAGTGTGTTTTGCTACAGTTGTAGAACATACATCTACACCATTCAAGTGATATTTAGCTAACAAAAACTTGAATGGAATCTAATAAACCCCAAAAGTTGCAACTTTACATGTATCGTGAAAAGCCGGTGTGGTCTTGGAACTTCTGCGCTCCAGTGACTGTATTTCTAAACTCTTCTTAGTTCATGCTTCTACAATTACCGAAAAAGTTAACCTACATCTTGATTTTTTTTGCTAATTCTCACTAGCCAACCAGGGCACGAAGGATTCCTCGTCAATCCAGTCAGCATAGATGCCAACAATCTTGGTCTTTTTCCACTTATATGAGCATCGTTTTGGCAGCAGCTTCTGCTTGGAAGCAGTTGATTTCTGAACCTCTTTAGGTAAGGTGTCTTGGACCACGGCCATTGAAGGAATCCATGCATTGCCAGATTCTGAAGCAAGGACGGGGGTATACCTTCGTAACTCTGAAAAGAAACACGAGAGATTTAGTAAGAATAAGGCACTAAAATCCTAATATTTGAGTGAATGGTTTAATTAAAGCAGATAACATATGCATATTCACATTAACACATTACATGCTGAAGAAATAAATGCTTTGATTTATGCTTTTCCCATTCTGTGTTTAAGTTACGATCCATGTTTTACACGAAATAAGAGAGAAATGGGAGGCTTGGTGTCCTCACTGAAAAGAAAAGTAGATGTCAACTGAGCCATCTAAAAATGGAAGATCTTGACGTAAATATTCGAAAAATTGTACACCAGGAAACCATCCGGTTAAAAGAAACACTTGCAGAAAGCTGAAGTCAATGTGTGAACATAGAAGGCCTAATAATTTTTCTTTGTACACCAGGCTCTGTGTCCTTAGAACATGGTGAAAAGCTACAAACAGGTGTAGTTTATCAGTTTCGACGTAGCCATTTTCTACGAGACGCAGAGTCTAAGGTACCATAAAAACCATAATGCAATTCAAATAAACAAACAAATGGTGATGCACCCCATTGAGTGCTCTACCTCGGGACAGCTACTTCTGTGGCATTTTTCCCTGAGACGCCACTCCTGAAGTAGAAGTGTGAGGCAAGACGGGCTGATAAACTACGAAAATCCTTTTTTGAGGGTGGAACCGTAAAAGATAGCCAAAAGGAATATGAGGGAGGGGGTTTGCTCGGGCCGGGCGGCAAGCAAGTGAATGTGATCTTGCCTACTTACTGGACTGATCTGATCCCTGTAAGGAGTTTGGATTCTAACGCATAGCTATGACTAGAAACCTTGTTGGTTCCATGCAACTTATGCTTTCAAGACATGTAGTTGCAGCATTTAGTAACTTGTGGATATACCCATTTTACCAACAGAGATCAATCCCTGGTGAATAAAAAACAGTGTTTGAATCACAGCTTGTTACATGATTTAATTTCTGCTCAAAAGCATAGTTCAAGGGCAAAGGAACCACCTACAAAACTTCGAGACTTTAAAAGTTGGGTTTTGCTAGAATATTTCTATAAGACTTGGTATCTATGACAAAGTCATAAATTCTTCAGTGTTATAAAATGCTTGGGATTCGGTACATTTAGCATTTTCCTTCAAAGTCTCAGTTGCTCGGCATAGATGTGATACTGATACCATTTAACTATCGTAATTTATAGCACAAAATTGTTTACCATACATGTCAAAATTTCCAAGATAATGCTGCAACCTACATATAGAAACTCGACATTTATCTTAGCCGGCATATAACTCATGGCTCGAATAAAGAGCTACTAACATTATACAATGAAGAACTCAGTAAGCAAATTCAAAGAGAAAGACAGCAGAAATTCGAAGTGTACATAACACACAACAAATTTTTACCTGCTGCTCCGTGAGCATAGGTACATCTAGAACCGTAAGCACAGCTACTAAGCATCATCCAGCTCTTGCAGAGCCTTGTTTTGCTTCTTGTATCAGCGCCACCACGCGGGGTAATGCTAATAACAGGATTCTCCTTAGACAATAAGTCCCTCTTTCCTTCAAAATTCTCCAATGACTTGTGCAAAAAAATACATCTTTCAGCATATGGACAATTCTCCCAGGAATACCTGCAATATTTCCTTCTGGAGATGTTGTGATTCATGATATTCATGTACCTCATACCTTCCAAACAATGAGCAAATTTGCATCTGTCCCCATATTTGCATCCACTGTTGGTCCAAAAGTCCCTACAGAATACTGTTTTGGACATGAAGTTCATAGCAACATTGTCTCTAGTTTCCGAAATCGGCAAGTTTATGGGTGTAAATGTATTGGCATTTCTCAGCTTCTCCATACAAATTTGGTATTCAGCTCCTGATTGAGTAGAAAATCCGGCATAAGAAGGCGGTTTCGTAACTTGCCGGGCAAAGTCATGATCATCCATTCTTTGAAATTACCAGTTTCAAATACTGCAGCAACAGCAACTTTTTCTTCTTGCAATCAGTCTAACATTAACAATATTCAATCACACAAGGTTGAGTATTAAAAGAAGCAGATGACAGAGAGAAAAAACTGCATATGGAAACTTTCCCAATAAAATCAAGATTACATACTACTTATCAAGAACACACATGAAAAATTCTTAAGCTCTATAGTTTAATAAATCTTGACAGCAGAATTATAGAACAACTTGTAATAGAAGTCCAAGAAATGCTTCATATACTAAAAACCCATGATTTGAGATGATCTAAAGAAACATGTAAAACCCTTTTTTTATGATTATAGTAAACACCCATGATAATATTTGTCATTTATTTAACCAAGAACAAGAAAATAAACTAAACACCCCTAAAACCCTTTCGGATTGAGATCCTCTAGAGCTGTAAAAGAGCTCTAAATTGTAGGATTTACTCAAAATAGTAAATAAATAATAATAACTAATTGTTTTGAGCATTTACAATTACTATATTAAATAAACACTACCAACGCTACCAAATAAAAACTCTAAATGATCTCAACACGTCAAAAATAGTTCAAAAAGACCCATAATTTGCTTGCCGCAATTAGCGGGGGTTAGTGAATCAGGTAACAAAAACATGTAGAAAAAATTCAAATAGTACATTTTAAGTAGATGAAATCCTGCGGCTAGTCAAAATATGCCTAGGATTTTCTGGGTTTTGCAAGAAATTTAGAGATGTATACATATAATGAAAACCCATGTAAATCACAAATCATACAAAAGAAATAAATGTAGTATGAATGATGGACGAAACGCCTTACTTATTGCCTATTGGGCAAGAAGGGTACAAGAAGCTATACGTTGTATAATGGCAGAAAAAGACAGATAAATGACTAACTTTTACTGTCAGTGTGAGAAAAGAATGGTGCTAAGAAATAAGTTGGCATTTTAGGACAGCAAAACAGAATATTGGAAATGATGATTTCACACTACAGCGGACGATTGCGGTAACTTTCTTATAGGGAATTATTAGTTGGGTAAGTAACAAATCTAACAATTGGTAAAAAGTAACAATAAGTAATGTCCAATAAAACGACATGAGTATATAGGGGTAGTTTAGTAACTTTAGTCCATGTGAAGTTTAAGGAGTGTTTGGCGATTGGTTGTTGTAAGTTGGCTACTTGGTTGATTACTATTTAGGGTTGTTAGTGGTTAGTTTAATTGCATGTTAGTATGCGGGGCGGAGCCAGCTATGGGCACGGCTGCACAGGGATGCATGTGTTCCGCCAATTTTTAAAAAAAAATATGATTTCCCCCCCAAAAAAAGAACAAAAGAAAACGATGTACTAATAATCATTCATATTATTTCCAAGTTAGATAAAATTTCTTACAATTTCCGTAAGTAAAATAAAACTCGTAATTCATATGATATAGTAACTATTAGTAATCCATAACAAATACTCTCAACTCATAGAGGATTGCAAACCATCACCACCGTTACTATTCCTTGCATGCCCCTAAATTATTTATAGACGAATAAAAGCCTCTTAACCAATACGACCATTCTTACTACAAAGATTCCAAACTTCCTTATTTTTGGTCCATATTTGAGGTATCACTTTTTTATCAAAATCTTGTGATTTGATAGTAATAAGTGTCAAAAGTTCATGACATTGGCTTCCCATTTTCAATAAATTCGTGCAACACACTTGTGTAACAATTTTTGCATTAGTGAATACATATTGAAATACTTCATCTCCACACTTAGCACCCATAGTATATGCACATTCATGGAAAAGATCTCTAGATTTAGTACTAGGGCTTGGGCTTGGACTTGGTTCATGTATGGATTCCATAATTGCATTTGGTCTAGACGCTACGATTGTTGTTAGTAGCATGACCAATGCAATTAAAAAATTTAGATGTTGAGCAATTTTGATCTCCATCGTTTATAAAATCAACACCGTGAAAGTATTGCCAAAATGCTACAATATTTTGCTCCACTTGATTTAAGATAATGTAGGAGAAATAAGGTGCTTTTTGTGGAGGGAAGAAAACTTAGATTGATGTTATAACAAAATATTGATTTCTCCACTATTTATAACACCAATGCGTTTAATGCATACTCATCAAAGAGAAAGGGAGAGTTTCTCTAATATTAAATATCTAATAAATAAAAATTCATAACTCCTTTAAGTTATAATTCTACCAAACTATAACTTAAACTTAGTTACTTGAATGCTTGTAATTAGAGAATTCAAACACTTAGATTATTGAAGTTCCTTACGATAAGTTTTGAAACACCTGATTTTATTGTAATTAGAGAATTCAAACACTTAGATTATTGAAGTTCCTTACGATAAGTTTTGAAACACCTGATTTTATTGTACCTTGGTTATAAGGATGTTACCAATTAGGTCGGAATGATTTTTTATAGTTTCTATTTGCTCGCCACTTCTTTCATGTAAATGTATATAGATGGAAATTGTAGAATCTCTTTCTTTTTTCTTTTGACCACCGTCGAGACACTTCAATTCCGGATGCTCGTAGTGTTGAATTGCTCCCGAGCAACTTGTACTCGACTTGATGAAAATTCGATAGAAACTCGACTTGAACTAACTTTACTTAAACTCTTAACTTAACCGTCAAGTTGAGTGAGCTCCAACTCAACTCGATAAGATCCGTAATAGCTCAATTATAATTACATCAAAATTTTCAATCAGTGCCAGTCCTGAGGCGGGGCAGGCGGGCGCCCGTCCAAGGCCATAAAACAATCTGTTAGATAGCTTTCACCGCATGAAACTAACATGCAGAAAGTTATACCTCCGTGGTTTGTGTGAGAAAGTGAAAAGCATGAATTACAATGCCAAGACACAAGTCCGATCATATGAAACACTATGCTCCCTTTTCTTTTTATAATTTTTCTTATAGTCCCGTTTTCATTTTTGAGTTTTGATATATTCCCATTTTTCAATTAGCTTTCTCCCTGTCAGGGTACCATGCTTCCATATCATTCCCTTGTTTCCTTAGTTCTTTATAACTATACAAGTAAAGTAATTAGTATATCTGAAATATTGAAATTAAATTGGTTGATTATAGCTCATCTAATATACCATGAAATTAAGATTGTTACTATAGATTTAATTGTTATGTTCAATTATGGAGACTTAAAAAATTATACTACTGAAATTATAATGTTAATAATTGATATTTCCTATTTTTCTTTTCATTCTCAAACATGTTTTTTTTACGGTAACTAATATGAATAGTGAATGGTTGATTATTAATTGCATATATATGAGTTGTAAAGTCTAAATATTAGAGTAATAGGTTGATATCAATAATACCATTGTATCGTTTTTTCGTGTGTAATAGCACATTGGCTCCCAATTTTTTTTCTTAAATTGAATTCGAATTGATGTTTGATTTTGTTGTATTCTATATGTAGCAAAAAAAATTGTCTAAATATTTTAACTTTGAAAGTCTCTGAACCCACAAAAGAAAATTCTTGGATCCCGCACTACTCATTTGTTAGGGGTCCAATTTTTTTTTACTCCGAGCCAAATAATATTTAGGAACAACCCTGCTTATAGAACTTTGAAATATCATAAATGACCCTAATAGAAGTGACCATATACCTTATATTTGTATGATGAGTTACGGCCTACTTTTTTGGCTTTGCTTAAAAATGTTAGGAGCGGTCCTGATTATAATTCATTTATTTTTCAATCTATATAACAAATTAAGTTTATTTACCATAAAATTTAATTTAAAGCAAGTCAACTAGTAGTATATGTTCATAACTCTTTAAAGTGATTAAACACAAGTCCTATGTCTTCCATTCTGTTTTTAGTTGTTTCCTCGATACTTCGCTTCTCGCTATCCTTATAAGGAGGAATGTTCAGTCAAACTTGTGTACTTGTGAGCAGCTCGAGCTCGACTTGATCAAAACGCGAACAACCCTTGACTCGAGTTAGATCGAGTCGGTTAATGATAGGCTCAGCTTAAATCAAGTCGTTTTCGAGTCACAAGCATATTGTACTTGATTCGTTGGATTAACACCCATAGTTTCAATCAGGAAACAGAAGGAAAACGGAGAGAATTTTAGACCAAAATCTTAGAGTTACGGTTATACACCATATATAACTTGAAATTCACATTGCTTGCATCCCTTGTCCCCTCCCATCTTTGTGCCATTATAGAAGGCACTACCCCTGCCTTCGACTCCTCAACAAGATTTCCCATGTTCGGAGCTAACCTATTCTAGTGATTTCTCAGTTATATCCACTATTATTAGTTGGCTCATAAGCCAACTACAATTCCCCCATATGGCAAATTTCACACTATTCATTTGTTTAAAAGATAACAAAAACTTGTGTTACGATCTATCTATGAGTATATGAATAGATTGTATGTAATTTTAAGTTAAAACTTCAAGGTTTCAAAATTTCACACTTTACATACAAAATTTTACATTTACAAAAGTTATTAAAAGAGGCGGTCTAACTTCATATTCAAATTAGATTAATTAAGCCCATCACTTTGTTCAAAAAGCTCATCACTCTATTAAAAAAGGTGTTCCTTTCTCTTTTTTCTATTGGACTTAGACTGTTTCTTAATTTTAAATTAAAATTGTGTGGTTTATTAAATTAAAATTATGTGGTCTATTATAAGACCAACTGTTAGATTTGAAATTTGTTAGATGGTATCCTTAAGACTTATCGGAAATTAGGAAAATCATTTCCTATATTGACGAGAAATGTTTTCTTGAATAATGCTAAACAAAGTTGGAATTAAACATTTTTATACCAACAATACCATCCCCGTAGCCTCGAATAGGATTCTGCGGGGTTTTAGGCCTGCTTCAAAACAAAGTTGCTACTCAATGTAGCGCCTTTTACCAATAGACTTTTTTGTGAAGTCTGTGTTTGAAGAGGGAAAGCAAGAATACATTAAAAGAGAAATTGTTACTATGAGTAGCATCTTTACTACTCCCTACGTCCCATAATATAAGTCCCCTTTCTATTTTGGGAGTCAAACTTTAAAAAATTTGACCAAATATTCTTATTAATATATACAAGAAAACATACCCATGTGGGATCTTGTTAGATTCATCATAATATGTTGTTTCATATTATCAACTTTTTATACTCCCTCCGTCCCATATTAGTTGCAACACTTTCTATATATGGTTGTCCCATATCAGTTGCAACACTTCTATTTTAGGCATGGATCCACCAATATTTTATTATATATCACCCAACTAATATACCCCACTCATTCATTGATTTATGTGAAAAACATTAAAATACTACTCCCCTACTCTATCAACTTCTTAAAAGTACCACATCACTTTCTATCACATCAATTTTATAATAAATTAATATAACCTACATCCTACTCTATTAACTTCCTAAAACTATGTGCACAAGCTATTGTTGCAACTAATATGGGACGGAGGTAGTATTTTTTACTAATACGAATTTGAAGATATAAAAGGTCAAAGGTGCACCTTGAAGACTGTGCAAAACAAAACATGACTTATATTTTGGGACGGAGGGAGTAATATATACTCGCTATTTATTGGAGCAACTTCACACTAAAGCACGAAATAAATACTAAACGTGAACACATACCCACACAGACGATAATAGCGTAAATAAAAGTGATTCCAAAATTTTAATGCAGAATTATTTTTTCATTCAACATTACTTGAGAAAAAAATTATATTGACGACCGTTTCAAGAAGGGTTCAAGAAGGAGATCAAAATGATTTCCTCCTATAGGTTGTATAAATGGCAAAACAAGACGATAAATGACTAACTTTTACTGTGAGAATGGTGCTAAGAAAAACAGTTGGCATTTTAGGACAGCAAAAGAAAATATTGGAAATGATGATTTGACCTCGCGGTAACTTAGATGAATTGTGCCGATTTTTTTATATGGTAAGAGTTAACGGACGCTCTTAAGGGGTGTTTGATATGTGATTGGAATATAGGAATAATGGTTGGGAAAAAGATAAGATTTATTACTAGGGATAAGGATAGATAATTCCCTATCCATTGTTTGGCAAAGATATGGGACAAGAGTGGGATAGGATAGATAATATTTATTGATTGACAATGTTACCCCTTCTTTTTCTTTTTTGTCTTTTTCATTCCTCTTCATTTCCCCACCTAACACACCTTCATCATCATCTTCTTCTTTTCCTTCTTTCCCGAAATCTTTTCCCTAAGTAATGTTATTTCGTAAAAAATCTCACTCTACCGTCACATTGAAAATAATTCCCGCAATACCGTCCACGTAAGCAAAGTCAACGTTTTAATTTTTTTTTGATCTGCATCGCTACTTGAAATAGCGAAAGAGTCAATAATTCGCTACCTGAAGTAGCAAAACAATTCACTCATAACAAGTTGGTTGATGTTGCCTGCTACTTCAAGTGGGCAACCAATTTCGCTATCTGAAACAACGAGATTGCTATGCATGTAATTCGCTGTTTCAGATAGCGAATTTGGTGCGTGAAAAAACAAACAAAAAATCTTGCATTGATTTGCTTACGTGGACGGTATAGCGGAAATTATTTTGAAGCTTACGATAAAGTGGGAATTACTTTGTAAGTAGGCATTATTTTGGGAAAAAAAATCTCTTTCCCGTGTAAACCACAACTCTCTTCTTTTTCTTTCTTTTTTTTCTCATTTTTTCTTCCTCATTTTTTTTCTTCTTCATCTTTCTTCATTTTTTTCTTCTTCAGTTATCTACTTATCTTCTTCATTTTTTTCTTCATTTTTTTTCTCATTTTTCTTCTTCATTTTTCTTCTTCATTTTCTTCTTCATTTTTTCCTTATATAGCACCGACTGCACATCGTCGTGGCGCCGCCATCGATGGAAAGTGCAATGCCGCTCTCGGATCTATTGTTGACGGCTTGGGTATGGGTTGTACAGTCTCGGTGGTTTTGGTTGTGCCATTGATGGTGGTGTTAGTTGTTGTTATGAATAGGTAGAGGTGTAAATTAACCTTGGCAAGGAGAAATCCCTCCCTTATACCCCCCGGTACAGAATTTGGAGGATAAGGGGTGATTTTATCCTTATCCTTGTCCCAACAATTTTTACAAATCCCTCCAAACAAACAATGGATAATGGAAGAAAGGGATAAGAAATCCCTATCCCTTCCTCTTATCCACTCAAACAAACAAGCTCTTAGGGCGTTAGATAAGGTGGTTAAAAGCACAAATATTAAATCAATATACACAATAATTACATTTATCATTCTGTGATTTGGCATATATTCCAAAAGTAATACCATATTGAATGTTAGATAACGCTTGAGGGTGTTCGTCATATAAGAGCCTCCATTTTTTCAAGAATTAGGCTTAATTAATTTACTTTAGAACAAATCAGGCTGAATAGGGGAATTATTAGTTGGCTAACAGTCGGTAAAAAGTAGTAACAATAAGTAATGTCCAATAAAAAGACAATAAGTATGTAGGGGTAGTTTAGTAATATTAGTTCATGCAAAGTTTAAAGGGTGTTTGACAATTGGTTGTTGGCTGTTCGTTACTATTGTTAGTGGTTGACTAGTTGGTTTAACTATTTGTTAGTACGGGCTGGTTTGACCATTTGTTTAATTATTGAATGTTTATAAAGGTGTTTAGCAAAACCAGCTGGTAGTGTTAATTGTTTAGTTCAAAATAAAAGCAAAAGCTAAAAGTCACAATTAAAAACCGGTAAAACAGTTTTTAACCACTTAATAATCATCCATATTATTTCCAAATTAGATATAATCTCTTACATTTCAGTGAATAAAATATAGCTCATAACTCAAAGGATGTAGCAGTATTAGTAATCCATACTAAATACTCTCAACTCATAGAGGATTACAAACCATCACCGTTATTTATAGGCGAATGAAAGCCTCTTAACCAATATGACCATTTTTACTACAAAGATTCCAAGCTTCTCTATTTTTGGTCCATATTTGAGGTATCACTTTTTTATCAAAATCTTGTGATTTGACAGTAACAAGTGTCAAAAGGTCATGGCATTGACTTCCCATCTTCAATAAATTCGTGCAACACACTTGTGTAACAATTTTTGCATTAGCGAATACATATTGAAATACTTCATCTCCACACTTTGCGCCCATAGTATATGCACATTCTTGGAAAAGATCTCTAGATTTAGTAATAGGGCTAGGGCTTGGGCTAGGGCTTGGGCTTGGGCTTGGGCTTGGACTTGGTTCATGTATGGATTCCATAATTGCATTTGGTCTAGACGCTACAATTGTTGTTAGTAGCATGACCAATGCAATTAAAAAATTTAGATGTAGAGCAATTTTGATCTCCATCGTTTTAAAATTAACACCACGTTGAAAGTATTACCAAAATGCTACAAGATTTTGCTACACTTGATTTAAAATAATGTAAGAGAAATAAGGTGCTTTTTATGGAGGGAAGAAAACTTAGATTGATGATATAATGAAATATTGATTTCTCCACTATTTATAACACCAATGCGTTTAAGAGGAGGCGGTAATGTATACTTAAAGAGAAAGGGAGTTTCTCTAATATTAAATATCTAATAAATAAAAATTCATAACTCCTTTAAGTTATAATTCTACCAAACTACTATAACTTAAACTTAGTTACCTTTTTTTGAAGGTACTTAAACTTAGTTACTTTTTTTTGAAGGGAAAATTAGTTCATTAATAAAAGAGTCATACGACATCTACAATAGAAATTAGAACTGACAAATACAAAACAATTTGGATCAAACAAAATTCTGATTTGACAAAACTACGATCGTTGTGGATGAGATCTGACACTGATGAATACCCTCTTTTACATCGCTGTTTCATACAGCCTTCAACGAGAGGGTAAACTTAGTTACTTGAATGCTAGTAATTAGGGAATTCAAACGCCTATATTATTGAAGGTCCTTAAGATCAGTTTTGAAACTACTGATTTTATTTATACTTTGATTGTAAGGATGTTTCCAGTTAATTTACAATCAAAATGTTTTTTTTTTGTAGTTTATTTGCTTGCCACTTCTTTCATGTAAATGTATCCTATATATCTCCTATATAAAAAAGGAGGAAATGGTCAATTAAATCAATTTTTGTAGTAATTTTTGTTATTCCAATTTTACCCTCCATATAAAAATTAGAAGGTGGTTAAGTATCAACTAATAACATTTTGTAGTGATTTTAACTATTTTCATTTTACCCCCCATTAAAAATTATCCTATATCCATATAAAAATAGAAGGAGGTGGTTAAATGTTAAGTAATAACATTTTGTAGTGATTAGTAATATTTCTTATATTACTTCTCTTACAATATTAATTTAGAGTGTTGGCATTTTTCGTATTAGTAATTTTTATAAGGGAAATCATATGAGGTAATTACCCGTGTTTTAGATATACCCCTACGTTTGCAGATTGCGTGTGTATCTCCACTCTCAAGTAACACTCACCTTTGTAAGAAATTTAAAAAACTTAACGAATTTAGAGATAACTTTACAGAGATTTGTGTAACCCACATTCTCTTTTAAGAATTTCATATGCATAAAAAGATTTTTTTTTTCAATGACAATTGTTTCTAGAAATTTATATTTTTAATACAAGGTCATACAAATGCAAATTTTGAAAGGAAATATGGGGTACT
Source organism: Patellifolia procumbens (assembly GCA_947645195.1). Lineage (NCBI taxonomy): Eukaryota > Viridiplantae > Streptophyta > Magnoliopsida > Caryophyllales > Amaranthaceae > Patellifolia > Patellifolia procumbens. Next base: position 4,088,827 of record CANSGD010000429.1, read on the forward strand.
GACTTTTACCTATGTAACATCATCTCCACGTTCTTTAATTTTTAAAATTCTATAAGTTAGAGGTAACTTGAGATAGACATACAAATGTGATGGTTACGTTAGAAATATGACTGAAACGTAGGGCGACCTCATATAATTCCTTTTTTATAATTCCCATATTATTCCTTATAGTAATATTAGTTCGGAATACTGGACTTATATACATTGTTTGCTTTTATTGGGATTGTTGTTTCATTGAGTTGCTAACTTAACGTTATCGAAGAGAGGGATTATTTTGTTAACAACTTATATTAATTAGGCAACGGTTTACGGAAGCTTATGCCTCAATAAATTGTGTTTGATGGCGTTATAACTTTATTGTCCTCTTTTTCCTTTCCCTGTATATACATAGAACCATAGGCTTCTATCTCATATAATTCTTTTTTTCCTTTGCTTGTATATACATACTTCCACCGTTTCTTTTTAATTGCAACAAAGGAATTTTTTATGTCTCACAAATAATACCTCTTTGTTGTAATTAAAAAGAAGCGGAGGAAGTAGATTGAATGTCAATAACGTTTATTTTTATTCTATTTCTTATGTCATATTTCCAATACCTTATTTAAAAGTATAAGTGTGTAAACTCATTTTATAATATTGAGCTACATAGAAAACACGTGCAACGCACGTGCCCTTTACTAATATTGTAAGAAGAAGTAATATAAGAAATATTACTAATCACTACAAAATGTTACTCCCTCCGTTTGTTTTTAATTGTTACACTTTGCTTTGGGGGATAACCAAGAAAATTGATGAAATCTATGCAATGATTGTTTGGGGAATAAATAAAGTTGTTTGAGGAATAGATAAAGTAGGAGAGATAATGTTGTAAATGTAAAAAATGTGGGGTGATTGGGGTATTTAATGGGAAAAGATGATGACATGTGGGTCCCAAAAGTGTTGGAAATTGGAATATAAAGATGTGAAATTTACCAAAATTAGTAAAAGTGAAAGTGTAACAATTTAAAAAAAACGTTCAAACAAGGAAAGTGTAACAATTAAAAACAAACGGAGGGAGTATTACTTAACATTTAACCACCTCTTTCTATTTTTATATGGATATAGGATAATTTTTAATTGGGGGTAAAATAAAAATAGTTAAAATCACTTCAAAATGTTATTAGTTGATACTTAGGCCCCGTTCAGATCACCTTATTTTTACTGAACTGAACTTATTTCTACTGAACTTATTTCTACTAAACTGAACTTATATTTTACTGAACTGAACTTATTTTTGCTGAACTGGCTTATTTTTACTGAATTGAACTTATTTTTACTTAATCATGTTTTTTCTTCTTTGCACTACTGATTTTTACTGAACTGAACTTATTTTTACTGACTGAACTTATTTTTACTGAACTGAACTTATTTTTACTGAACTAAACTTATTTTTACTGAATATTATTATTTTAAAGTGAACAGAACAGGGCCTTAACCACCTTCTAATTTTTATATGGAGGGTAAAATTAGAATAACAAAATTTACTACAAAAATTGACTTAGTTGATCATTTCCTCCTTTTTTATATAGGTATAGGATATATAAAAGGCGGTTAGGTTGGTATTATAGTTATACACCAATAATCTTACAAAAGGATTGGACTCAGCTAGCTGACTAAGAAGCCTCAATAAATTTACCAATTGAACTACCCCTTATAGATGAGCACGGAAAAAACGCAACCGCAAACATGTTAGCCATTGACATGAGTTTCCTTTTTAATCCTATCTCCTTCTTTCCTTTCTTACTCTTCTTAAAGTCTAATATAGACCGGGTCTATACTAAATTTATTGTTAACCCATTACAAAGCCCAAAAGTTAAGATTTTGTACTTAAAAGTTAAGGTTTAACAATCAAAAGTTAAAATTTTGTAATCAAAAGTTACGTGTTATAAATGAAAAGTTAAGGTTTGTTTCAAAAGTTCAGATTTTGTAATTAAAAGTTAAGGTTTAACAATCAAAAGTTAAATGGTTTACACTATTTTTAGTGTGGATCAGGTCCACCAAAAGAGTTTCTCCTCTTCTTAGTGATCTTTTACAAATGGCTAGCCTTTCTTAAGTTGAATAGAAAGCTGTAAATACCACCAAGTCCACTAAAGCTACCCATCTTAGGACATCTTCATCAATTAGGTAAATTTCCTCACCGTTCATTGCGACCCCTTTCCGACAAGTACGGCGAGCTCATGTTACTCTATTTAGGCAACAAGCCAACCCTCGTTGTGTCCTCTGCAAGTGCAGCCCAAGAGATCATGAAGACCCATGATCTTATCCTTGCCAACAGGACTAAATTACGCTTTATCAACAAAATCTTCTATGATGGCATTGGCAATGACGTAGCTTTTAGCTCGTATAATGAAAGATGGAGGCATATGAAGAGTATTTGTGTGATGCAGCTTCTAAGCAACAACACTGTTCGATCATTCCAATCAATAAGAGAAGAAGAGGTCGATAAATTAGTTGAACAGATCAAGAGCTATAATGGTTCTGTTTTCAACTTAAGTGAGACTTTTCTAACGATTTCTAAAGGCCTCCTATGCAGGACGACCTTAGGAAAGAACTACAACGATAACGATGATGGTGGTGCCGAGTTTTACAAGCTCTTCAAGGAGCTTGTAGAGGTGATGGGAGCAGTAAGTATAGGAGATTACATTCCATGGCCAGGTTGGATTGACAGGTTGACTGGTTTGGAAAGCTGGGTTGAAATTATGCGCAAAAAGTTCGATGAGTTTGTTGAAGAATTAATTGAAGAGCATCTCCTTCGTATAGATTCAAATCAAGGTTATATTGATGAGATAGATGATAAGGGAAGATCGAAGGTGAAAGACTTTGTGGACGTTTTACTTGAACTTCACAGAGAAAACCCAGAGCTACTTTCAAGAGAGAACATCAAAGGCATTCTTAACGTAAGCTACTCGATCTTTCTTAATGATAAGTGGACTTTAGGTTCACTTATTTGCATTTAGTTTTAGGGCATTTCGATGCATTTTAGGCCATTTAGTTTCCTTTTCTTTCCCTTTTTCATCATTTCTTATAATCTCATGTTTAGCATATAGTTTTAGTTCATTTGCATATAGTTAGGGTGCATATAGGTCATTTCATTTGCATATGCATACCCCCCTCCCCCATCTAATATTTGTTTGGAGTGTTTTGAAGATATACAAGCAAGAAAGAGGCTCCAAACAGGGGAACGGGGGCTCCATATGTCAAGAAACGAAAACATGATGACAGTGGCTTGGAGCGACCCGGGAGCGTGCCTGGAGCGGGCGCTCCAAGCCTGGAGAGGGTGCTTCATATTGCAAGGAGCGGGCGCTCCAGGGCCAGGCTCCCTATTTTTGTTTCGTCTTTTACGATTTTGCCCTTATTTCTATGGGGTATAAAACCAATTTTGTAATAATCTTAATGGTATGCTTTTAATTTCTGAACTTTAATTAGCTTAGTTAGAGAGAGTTTTAGAGAGAGAAATAGAGGTTAGAGAGATAAAGTAGATCTTGAATTGTGAATTGAAGCTTTGGAAGCTATTTCAATGGAGTTTGGCAATTGATTTTCATCTATCTTTGAGTATTTCCTTTTACTCTTCTCTTTATTTGCTTTATTACTTGCTTTTTTTGTTTTAGCATTTGATTAGTGGTAATTAGTTGATGATTAGCTCATTTATGTTGATTTTCACCGTTGTTGAATCACATACTTTCTCCGTTTCTTTTTAATTGCAACAATTGCCAAAAATGGAAATATCAAATTAATTGCAACAACTGTTTTCTTTCCTTTTTTACAAGTCATTTCTTTCTATCTCTCTCTTTATCACATGCCCCACTTTCTCTCTCCATCCCTTTTACACTCACACCAAAATTTTGCCTAGGAGTCCACCCACTTGAGTTTGTTGCAATTAAAAAGAAACGGAGGAAGTATGTTGTTTGAAGCTTTTTATTTTACCTTTTTCATGGCTAGAGAGTAGTTCTTTAGCTAGGGGAAGGAGATGACCTAGGTGATCATTAGTTGACCTTAAAAGTCAAGCTTGGGGGTTAGACTTAGGTGAAATTAGGTTGTCTAGCCTATTTATTTGCTTGTTTAATTGCTTGATCACCACTTGAACTTGATTTGGGGATCAAAAGTGAAGGATTGAGAGATGAAGCTTTTGATGGACCTTAGGCTAGTCAATAGGTTGACTTCACCATGAGAATAGGTGATTGGCTTCCTAGGACCTTAATTGAATCGCTATGAGTTGTGGAAATACTTGATTGATTGATTTTACCATGAGAATAGGTAAAATTGGTTGATTAAGTCCTACTAATTAACTCGAGAGACTAATTAGGAAACATATGAGTGACTTAGTCCCTTAGTTGACCCTAGTAAATCCCCTTTGGCTTGACAAATAGGTTAGCTAATGGTTAACTAGTGATTCCCCTATCCCTAGTGTCTTCTATTATAGTTTAAACTCAATCATTTACTTTAATTGTTAGCTAATTCGTTCATAGTTTCTTAGTTAATCATTTAATCTCAAAAACCTCCAAAAATAGACTCAGCTCGCTAAATCGCTTTCAAACCTTGATTAATCCTTGCTTCCTTGTGGATTCGACCCTTTCTTACCCTATATTAGGCTAAGTTAGGTTTATTAATTTGGCACGGGCAACGAACGTGTCAAACTTTGGCGCCGTTGCCGGGGAAGCAAAGGATTACATTGCATTGAATTGTGATTTTTGAGTCTAAGTCAAGTCTATTTCCCCTCCCCTTTTCTATTTTTGTTTTTCTTTGGTTACCGATTGGTTGCTTACTACTTGGTGGTAAGCCCTTGTGTTACTAATCTTTTCCTTGAGCTTTTGTATTTGCATGTCAAGAAGGTCATGAGGAGATCCATTGCTTCCAATTGACCACAATCTTGAGGGCACTTTACGGGAGTTGAGGAGGATTTTCGGGAACCAAGGGTACTAGCTACTAGTGAGGAGCAACATAGGGAGGTGTTTGAGGAAGATCAATCTTGTTCTTCTACTTCTAGTATAATGGCGGAGGATCCACCCGTTCCTAGAGTTTTGAGGGACTATGGTCACCCCGAAGCATTTGAGCTCAAAAGTGGGATATGAAGGCCGACAACAACCGCTAACTTTGAGTTCTCTCCACACTTGATTAGAATGATCAAGCACGAGCCTTATGGAGGATATGCTCATGAGTGTCCACTTGACCATTTGGCGAACTTTCTTGAGCTTTGTGCCACGGTCAAGCAAAATAATGTTACTCAAGAGTTCGTGAAGCTTAATCTTTTTCACTTCTCTCTCACGGGGAAAGCCAAGAAGTGGTTACAATCTCTACCTCCCAATTCCTTAACTACTTGGGCACAAGTAACGGCGGATTTTGTTGATGAATTCTACTCCCAAGAGAAGACTTCCGAGGCTAGGAGGAAGATCTCTAATTTCATACAAGATGAGGATGAGAGTTTGAATGAGGCATGGAATAGGTTCAAAGACCTCCGAAGGTCGTGTCCGCACCATGGGTTTAGTCAATGGTTGTTAATGCAAAGTTTCTATGATGGGTTGCTTCCAATGACTAGAGCTAGTCTTGATTCCGGAGCGGGGGGTCAACTCACCAAGCTACGGGTTGAAGATATTGAGCCCACCATAGAAGAGGTTGTGAGGCATTACTCTTGGGGGAACACAAGGTCTACAAGCAAGAAGGTTAGTCGTCAAGGAAAGTATGATGTGGAGGTCATGGATCATATCCATGCTAAGCTAGACACTCTAGCTAAGAAACTTGAGAAGGTGAACTTGACATCCCCAAGCCAACCACCTTCCCAAGCTTTCTCTTGTGAAATTTGTGGAGGCACCGATCATGCAAGCTCTTATTGTGGAGGATCTACGGAACATGTAGCATCGGTTGGTGCAAGGCAAGATGGGCCTTCAAACTTCAACAACCAAGGGAGGTGGAACAACACCTCTCAAGGATTATGGAAACACCCTTCACCACAAACTCACAACAACTACTCCTCCAACTTTCGACCACCCGGTATCAACCAACCACAACAAAGACCATCCTTTGAGCCTAACCCACCAAAGCCTTCATCACTTGAGTCTACACTTCAACTTTTCTTTGCCCAAAAAACCAAGACCAATGCCGATAATGATAAGAAGTTTGGAGATATTCACTCTTCCTTACAACAAATGCAAGCTCACAACAAAATGATTGAGACCCAACTTGTCCAAATTGCCCAACAAGTAAGCAATTCCACTTCTTCTTCTACTCAATTCCCAAGCCAACCCGTGATTCACGAGCATGCTAAGGCCATTACTTTGCGATCCGGAGCAAACTATGAGGGGCCTAAGATGCCAAGTGAGGTGAATGAAATCCCGGAAGTTGAGAAAAGGGGGAGTGAAGGGGAGTTTGAGAAGCTTCTTGAAGAGGTAACAGTAGAGGATGAAGGTGATGTTGTACCAAGCTAAGAGAAAGAAGTTCATGAGCAACGCAAAGAGGCTAGTCAAGCGGCACCCAAGGCTTATGTGCCTCCGGTTCCTTTTCCTCAAAGGCTAGCTAAGAAGAAACTCAATGATAAATTCATGAAATTCTTAGAAGTCATGAAAGGAATTCAAGTGCACATCCCTTTTCTCCAAGCCATGTCTCAAATGCCTACTTATGCCAAGTTTCTTAAGGAGCTCCTCTCCAACAAGACCAAGCTCGAGGAAAGTGACACCATTGCTTTGACCGGCGAAGTTAGTGCCGTACTTCAACTATAACACCCTGAATTTCGAGTTGCTAATTAAATTAAATAATATCAAAATTCTACAGAAAATTCGGCAGAGCACCGTCTGAAATATGGACCGCCTAAAATTCAATTTATGACTCGCGTCCAAATTATAAACCTGTAAGAATAATCCAGCAAACCAACTTCTCCAAAATCCTTGTCCAGCTCAACATTCAATACATCCATGCATAAGTACCCGAAATCCAAAAGTGTTATTCCACGGTTATTGCAGGAATAACCGTTAAGGATAACTACCTAACTGAATTAATGTTAAAGCAACAACTAAATTAAACTATTACAGTCCAAACGTGTAAGGTTTAAGTAAATTAATATTTACAACCTTAAGTTCCAAAATGATGATATATATATATATATATATATATATATATATATATATATATAGTGCACCGGAAATAAAACTAATATACTTCAACTAAGCTAGTGGAAAGTTGCTCTCAACTCAAACCCCATTGCAAATCTTCATGTACCTGCATATATCAGGCATGTAGTATCAGCCAAACTGGCTGAGCAAGATTTCATACTAAGAAACCAAACATATATGCAGGTAGGATATATTAAATATATCCTACAAATCATTTACTTTCAATCATGATACTAAATCCAACTTTATAAACTCTTTTTTCTTTCTTTGCATTTCTTTCCAAAACGTATACATTCTTTCTTTTTCTTTTTGAAACCAAATCTTTTCTTTCCTTTTCCTTTTGAAACCAAATTCTTTCTTTCCTTTTCTTTCACAAAATATATTAAAAGTCTCAACGTTATAAATCTAGAGAATGGAACAACTTTTATTTCCATTGGGCTAGCTAGGCCCTCCGGATAAAAGTAAGACAAAGATCCCTAGTGTGCACACCCTACAAACGGCCAAATCGTAGCAGAAGATCAGAGTCCGAGGTACTGATCAACGTACCCCCACAAACTATTCTATAAAATCGAGCCAAACCCGACAAAGTTCCATTCTTTGAGATGCCACACAGGCAATCCCCACAACTTTAAAAACACAAAACTATTTGAAATAATCTTTCCATAAACTTTCTTTAACTTCCAGTTTGTGGTTCGGAAACCAACATCTCTATCTTTGGAGGAACATCCTCCTTTTCCACCCAAACTTTCTATTAATGGAGGAACATCCTCCCTTTCATACCACTTTCAACCAAAATGAGATACATACCTTTTCAAAACTCTTCTCTAACTTCAAAAGTTTTAGTAAGAAATCTTACCTTTTGAAATACAGCAAATCAACTATCTCAAGCAGTCAATACGGCTCCTCAAAGAAACCGGAATCTACAATATAAACATATATGTACTCATTAAGTAATAAAAGACTTGGCTTAACTAGTTAATGAGCTTTGCTTAACTCTAGTTTTATAAATTATGAACCTCCTACTTCAAATGACATTACTAACTAATACTAACAATACTAAAATCTCTCTTAGTTTATATAAAACCAACATCTAAGCTTCATAATATATATTTAGATACTTTGGAATCCGTTAGGAAAACATTCAAACTTAAATCACTCGAAACTAGATTATTCAATTTCAGCAGAAAATTAAAATGGACATAACTTCCTCATTCAAACTCCGAATCACGCGTTTCTTGAGCCTATATTGAGTAGAATTTCGATATGAACAACTTTTGTGAAATAGTATTTTTGCGAAAAATGCCTGAAAACTGTTGAAAAACACGAATTACGAATCTGACCTGTGATTTCTAAGAATTTTAACTCTTGTTCATAAACTCCTTATTATCATGAAACAATCTCACTCAATCAAGCTACACCCAACATCCACAATCAAAAACCCCCAATTCAATTTCAATTAACTTCATAAACTTTGAGAAACTAAAATTAAATTAAGAACTTAACTTACCCACTACTATGGAAGATTAATGGTGAAGAAATCTTGTGAAATCGACCCTTAAAACGCACCCCAAACCTCAAACGCACCGAAATCCGACCGCCGCTCTTCCTCACGCTGCCGCTTGCCGCTTGTTGGTTGAAGGAGTGTTGTGTTGCAACTGTCCCTTATTCAGGTGATCGTGATAGGTTTCTTCTCATTGAATCATCAGTTCTCACTCTTCTTCTTCTCCTGGGCAGCTGGTCTCCAGCAGCTTCCATATACCTCTAAGCATATTGCAACACAGTAATGGTGGCTTGGAGTGCCTCAGGAGTTGACAATTTGACATGACCAAGGAGCTACTTGGTTGCCTTGTTTCACGAGTGTGGATAACATTGCTACTCCTTCTTCCTGAACTAGTGGTTGTTTCTCTCGATGGAGACTGGAGCGTAGTCTTCATCTTTAGAACTTTTGGAATGGATGTGTTTGGGTAAGGAACCACCATTGCGAAGTTGTAGATTGGACTTTTCATTTAGACTAAAACACGTAAATGAAACAATAAGATAAGTAATTGAACTTAAAAGACATCCAACTGAAATAAAAAAGATCAACTGAAAAAATTTGAAACTAACTGAACAAAAATTGAAACCAACTGAACAAAAATTGAAACCAACTAAACAAAAATTGAGACCAACCGAAACAAAAATGAAACCAACTGAAACAAAAATGAAATCAACTGAAAGTTGTGCGACCAAATGTTATGGTCGGACGCGTTTACCCCAATACCTTCTCATAATTCATACAAATAAATCTCGCAAGATTTATATGATTAGGCATAATCTCGAGAATCAATATTGTAGACTTGCTTTCGCTTGACGAGTTAGGTTTTTTACCAATTTGTGAATGATGATAATTTGAATCCGATTGAAAATAATGATTGGATGAGGGGAGTATGAATATGATGAATGTTTTGGTGGAGGACGAACTCTTGGTTTAGTGGTAAAATTGTAAGTATAACCGTAAAGGTTAAGCCTATCATTTATTGTCCCCCATATTCAGTTTTCATGGAGGCTTGATTTTGTTCCTTCACTTCTTAATCTATTTCCCCATATTTTCTGAAAGGGTCACTATTGAAAGATGTATTCAGCCGAGTTGACACCGTTCCTATTCTTTCCTAAGTTCTTTAATGCATACGCGACAATTAGATGGAAGTAGTTTAATGTCTTCCTTTTCTCCCTCTTATTTTGTTTTTCTCATCCTCACTTGTCTTTTACTTCTCCTAACATTATATCTGTGAATTAGATAAATGTGCTTGTAACCAAACCGTACATAATATAGTGATCTATACACAGTACTTTTTATGCTACATAGGTACTTTATTGAGATTCATCAAAGAAAATACATACATAGAAAGTGTTGAATCCATATGTGAACGTAGTTCGGAAGTAAAGAAGTACAAAAAAAGACTGACATAATATTAGATAGCAACATATAAAAACATTTCATTTCACAAAGAACACTATGATCATTGGTTTTAATATTTATCACTCAAGTTATTGGACTTGGACTTGGACTTGCGACAACCAAAAGTGGGTTTCGTCTTTTGATAGCAATACCAGGACTTTCTTCAACATCTAAAGCCTGGACTTCTCTTCCATTGGGCAATGTTAAGTTGAACTCATATACTAAGGTTGCTAATACAAGTTCGAGAGCGACGGTGGCATATGACAAGCCAGGGCAACTCCTCCTTCCAGCTCCAAATGGAATAAGTTGGAAATGGTGTCCCCTATAATCTATAGTTGCGCACTCGTTCATGAATCGCTCTGGACTGAAATGTTCCGGGTTTTTCCATAACAATGGGTCTCGTTGGATTGCCCATGCATTAATAATCAATTGAGTCCTTGCTGCAATGTCATATTTATCTATTTTAACTCCTTGGGAGGATTCATGAAAAGGTATCAATGGAGCAGGAGGATGTAGCCTAAGTGTTTCCTTGATTACTGCCTTTAAGTACTTCATACTCTCCAAGTCATCTTCAGATACTCTGCTATTGGTTTTAACTGCACCCCTTACCTCGTTTTGCAATTGTTTCATAATTTTGGGGTGTCTTATCAACTCTGTCAATGCCCATTCCAATGTTGTAACAGAGGTGTCTGTCCCTGCAGCAAACATGTCCTGCACAAATTGATCAGGCAAATTTGAATTTGTTGAATCCATATTTATAAGAATTCACCAGGTTGCGGATGTGTATACACCATTATAGCACAGTTTCATGAAAACATCATATGCACCATTATCAGCGTATTCTTAAGTATTCGGTTTACTTCACCTCCATTCAAGTCAGTTCAGTTTAGTTCAGTTGTTCTCAGCCTAAGAAAAAGGCTCTTTGGCTGAAAACAATTAAATTGCAAAAATGAAAGAGAAATAATCAAATTATATAGCTTACCAAAACAAGGCCTTTGATGCTCACTCTTGAAAGCTCTTCTGGTTTTTCTCTCTGAAGTTCAAGCAAAACGTCAACAAAGTCTTTAGCCTTGGATGTTCCCTTATCAACCTCCCCATCATTGGAACCTTGATCTGAAGTTAGTCGAAGCTCATGCTCTACAACTACTTCTTCGATGAACTCATCAAACTTTTTCCGAACTTTCTCCACCCGACCTTCCAAACCAGTCAAACTATCAATCCAACCTAACCATGGAATATAATCTCTCACACTTACCGCCCCCATCAACTGTACAAGCTCCTTGAAGAGATTGTAAAACTCGGCACCACTTCCATCATCGTCGCTATTGTACTTCTTTCCTAAGGCCGTCCTGGATAGCAGACCTTTAGAAATTGTTAAAAAAATCTCACTCAAGTTGAAAACAGAACCATTATAGCACTTAATCTTTTCAACCACCATAGTGACTTCTTCTTCTCTTATTGATCGGAAAGATTGAACCCTTGTGTTACTTAATAGTTGTGTCACACAAATACTCTTCATATACCTCCATTTTTCACTATACGAGTTGAAAATCACTGCATTGCGATCATAGAAGATTCGGTCAATGAAGCATAATTTAGGCCTGTTGGCAAAGACAAGATCATGGGTCTTCATGATCTCTTCAACTGCACTTGCAGAAGACACAACGAGGGACGGCCTATTGCCTAAGTAGAGATGCATGAGCTCGCCATACTTGTGGGAAAGGGAGCACAAGGAACGGTGAGGAAATTTACCGAGTTGATGCAAATTTCCTATGATTGGGAGCTTTGGTGGACCTGGTGGTAGTTTCAGCTTTCTGTTGAACTTGGTTATTAGAAACACTAAGAAGAGTACGAAGGAAAGGAAGCAGAAAAGATGATGTAGAAGGAATTTGTTGTCAATGAATAACATATTTGTGATTTGCTTTTTTTCCGTGCAAATCACTAAGAAGATTTCAATTATATTGAGCCTTTAAAGTCAACTATGTCGAATCTTTTTGGAGAATAAACACTATAATACCTGCTCCGTGACGCATTTGGATAAGTAAATGAACTACTAAAATCAAATGTACAAAGTCATGCTTTGTCTTTTGTGATTTATTTAATTGCATAAGGTTATATCCTTGCTGATTAATACAACATTTTCACCTGCTCCATCCTCTATGCATTATTGTAAATTAGTGATGCTTTCACCATGGAAGAAATGACACTCAACGGATTTGCTTAGCAGAGGATCGGAGTACCATAGCTCAAGATTTCACCTGCCCCATATAAAGCTTAAAACTATCAACATATATGATTGTAATCCCAATATAACGCAGAGACTGTGATCCTAGAAAGACAATTAAGCGACCAATGATATTCAACCTTATAAAAAGTCAACAAGCCAACACTGACACACAACCGGTAATTGAACAATAACAAAACGTTGGATTCGCACGCCATCAAAAAATCAATGAAATAAACAAATTTTTTTCCAAGTAATGCTCCTCAGCAAAAAAAATCCCACTTTACCGTCACATTGAAAATAATTCCCACAATACTGTCCACGTAAGCAAGTTAACATAAGATTTTTTTTTATTTTTTCACGCAGCTAATTCGCTATCTGAAAGAGCGAATTACATATAAATTCGCTGATTCAAATAGCGAAATTGCTGTGAGTGAATTGGAAGACAATTTCGCTACTTCAATTTCGCTACTTCAAGTAGCGAAATTACTCCGCAAACCAAAAAATAATTGAAACGTTGACTTTGCTTACGTGGACGGTATTGTGGGAATTATGTTCAATATTTTTTTTGGTACTACTACGAGGAGTTTCCCACCGCCTTAGGCGAGTGGACTAATCTCCCGCGGGAGTTTGCATGGGTACCTCGATGGGCAGCATCCCTCCCGGCTGAGATTTTTTCCATTTTCAAGACTCGATCCCGAGACCTTGGTTAAGGAGCAAGAGGCCCTTAACCACTCATGCTAACCTCAGTTGGTGAATTATTTTCAATATGACGGTAAAGTGGGAATTTTTTTGCTGATGAGCATTATTTTGGGAAAACATTCAAACCAAAAAAAAAAATCAAATCAACACCAACTAGCATAGATAAAAATTACAAAAATTATTCTATTTTTGGAATACATAATAATTAATAAAATTCTCTTAATTTTTTCTTTCGATTACCATCAGCACATTTCAATTCAGGGTGCTCGTCGAGTTGAATTGCTCGCGAGCAACTTGTACTCGACTTGATGAAAACTCGAAGGAAACTCAACTTGAATTAACTTCACTTAAACTCGGCTCAAGATCGTTTAAAATTTTTCACACTTTACATGCTAAAATTTTGGGTCTATTCGTGATAGTTTTTTGTTTTTTGTTTTCTGTTTTTTTTTAAACAAGAAACCAAAAATAAGAAACCAAAAAAGTGATTTGCACTTTTCCGTTGTCAGCTTTAAAAATTATCCTTATTTTAATAGTTCTGACCAATTTTTGATTTATTATATGATAGTATATCATATGACTATGAAAAACAAAAAAAAAAACAAAAAATAGAAAACTACACTGATACCGAACGGGTCAATTTTACTCAAAGACTTGCTCAAAAAAATTAGGGGAAATAATTTTCGATATTGACGAGAAATTTTTATTTAATAATGCTAAACTAACAAATATATTCCTCTTTGCGTTGGAATTGAACATTTTACACCAATACCGTCCCCGTAACCTCAAAAAGTTTTTGCAGTTTTTTGGGCTTGCTTTAAAACAAAGTCGCTACACTAAGTAGCGGCTTTTACTCAGCAGTTTTTTGTAAAGGGTGCGTTTGAACACAGAAAGCAAAGAGTATAGTAAAAGTTAAATCGCTACTATGAATAGCGGCTCTATTAATATACTCACTGCTTACGGTAGCAACTTTACGCCGAAGCACGAAAAAGATACAAAACGTGAACCGGAGCCTACTAAAGGGTAATGGCGTAAATACAAGTAATTCTATTGTAAACACAAATTATTCAGAAAGACTGCCTAATTATAATATTACTAGCTTCTAACCCGGGCAATGCCCGGGAGATGTCTTGTTATTTTTATATAGTATTTTCAACTAACCCACATTACTTAAAAGGAATCAAACTTAATCGAATTTAATGTGCATCGTAATTTAAACTCAAACATGCTATTACACTTATTTTACCTAAACTTGATTGAATTTAAATTAGTTTCGATGATTTTTCGTATTTTATTAATTCGAGCCGACTTCAATATATTTCTCTCTAATAATTTTTCATTGTTTATAAATTGAATTAGATGGTTTTTTACATGTTCCACTCGTGGCACTTTAGTGTTAAGTAATATTATTTTATTAGTTTTCTTAGTTAATTTTATTAGTTTAAAAGTGATAAAACACAATTGACCTCGCATGTTACTTAGTATTAGATTTACTTAAGGCATGTTCTGCCCAACTTATTGTCAGTTCAGTTCGGTTGAACTCTAGACAATACTTTTACTCTCACATATCACTATTCATTTCAATTTAGTTCAGTTTAATTCAATTCAACTCAATTCAGTTCAGTCCAATTCAATTAAGCTATTTTATGCCGAAGAGAACATGTCCTTAAGCCTCATTAGATCTAAATAAAATTAGTCAGTTCAATTTAAATCATTTCATTCAATTCAATTTAGTTCAGTTTAATTCATTTATGCAAAATGAAACAGACCAGGTAAGATATATGATTTTTTTGCAATTCTAGAAAAATGTATCATAAATGGAACTTGATTCAATGTATTTTTCGAGATGAATCTAACGGTGCAAAAATTATAATTTTAGAAGATTTAATACGAAAGTTATGATTAATTTTATAATTTCATATTAATAGTATTTTAAATAAGGAATGTAATATTTTATTTAGGATATAATTATTCTTTTTAATTATTAATAATATTTTAGATAATATTTTATTTAGGATATAATTATTCTTTTTAATTATTATTTATTAAAATTAAATTATTATTTTTATTTACATAATGATGTGGAGCGATGTGGTGTCTCCTTTCGGGACAGCTTTATTATCTAGTAAGTATAGATAATTAGGCAGCCCAAGCCCAATAGACAACAAAGCCCAATCACCTAAAACTCCCCTTTTCCCTCTGTCTCTCTCTTCCTTCCGTTTCATCTTCTTCTTCCCTTTACTCGATGGCCCACAGCACTGCAAATTTCATGTTTTTCGCAGAAACTGGAGGATCCACATCAGTGCCTTAGCCGATGACTGAGTTTGATTTTTGGGACTCGGTGTTGACTCGGCGGCGGCGCCTCATTTGATACCATTTCCGACGGACAGGGTTAAGTTATGGAAGGAATTTTCGTACATCTAGTGGATTTCGTAGATATTTTGCTCGCGGATATGGCGGTAGAGATGAACGACGAAAGATTTCACTGAGTCTGGGACAAAGTTTGGGTCGTAACCACTGGGTTCGGTGGTGGAAGGTGGTGGATGATTGGATCGTTGGTGTGGTGGTCGTCGTAGTCGTAGGGAGCTGCTATTGTTGCGAGATTTGAAGTTGAGAGAGGAAGTTTCAATGTTTCTCGCAAAGTTGCAGGAAGAGAGGAGGGAATCTTCATTTTGAGTGGCTAATAAAGATTTCTTCAATTTAAGCAAAACATCAAGTTTCTGAGCTAGTTCTGCCATGTCCGACGACCTCACCTTCTCCAGTTATTATTATAAGTTTTGCTATTCAATTAGTTAAACAGTCACTAATCAGATTAAAGTAGACACTAAATGGATTAAAGTAGTCTTTAAATAGATTAAAGTAGTCACTTATTCAATATACAAGCTATTATGTTTACTATAATGTTATTTTGTTCTATATGATTTTTAATTTGTAATTAAGTTAAAGTACTCCAAAAATTGATTAAAGTGGTACTGAAATAGATTAATAAGGAAATACTTACAATTTCCAATTCATTAGTTGTTCAGCAATATGTGTTTTACTATTAAGTTGAATTTTATATGATCTGAATTAAAATTGAGCTCTAAATACGCAAATTCCATCTTGGACGCGCACCTACAGAGAGGTAGGTGCGCCCAAGTAAAACGCAACAGCAACAGAACAAAACGCAACAAGAAAAAACAGCCCAGTTTGTGTCTGACACGGAATGAACATCAGGCCTGAGTAAATGAACATTAGAGAAGAAAAAAAACAAACCACAAATCAGCATTCTCCTTATGTTTGACACGGGATGAACACCTGTTGAAAATAAATAAACATTGGAAAAAGACAAACAACATGTAGTATTGCTAGAAAAGTGTTTTGCCCATGACTAATGTACATGAATGAGAAACAAATGAAATTTCGTCTTGCCCAGTTACACAATAACTAATGAACATCAATTATCATAAGATGAACCCATGGATATATTAAACGAACAGGCTACTATTCTTATATAATTTTATTTATAATTGAGGAATAGAGTTCCACATGGAAAATTTATACCATTTTGTAATAATTAAAAAAGAAGATGGACAATATTTGGAAACAAACGAAAAATGAACATTTGTTGGGATATAAAGAGCAATTGGCCAAACATAATGAACATGGTAAATTTCATGGCTTGAAATTATGTAGTACAGACTTCTAATTTAAAGAAATAAATTACGAACAATAGATATAATTTAATGTACATGTTGAGCATCAAGATACACTACAAAATGTAAATGACTTATGGTCAAATTTTTTGAATGTGGTTTATTCACAATTGAACAAAACGTACATTGTAGCTATTGAGATGAACAAATGAACCATTTGAAATAAATGTAATCATTGATAAGTAAATAGCAGACATTCTTTGTAAAATTTTGGGCGGGAGTTTTTCAATATCAATTATTTAGCTTCTATACATATATTGAACACTATTCTCTCTCCTTTTAATTTATGAACAACGCATATCTGATGATGTACATGGAAAACATCCAGATAAAGTTTGATCATAGGTACGCAAATGACCATACATCCTCCCAATGAACATAGTTGAACAACAGATATATATGGAATAAAGACAAATATTTAGGTCCTGGTTAGTTTTCAAGTAAACCAAATGTACATTAAACCTTTTACGCTGAATATCTCAAGCATTTAAATAGCATACATGTTGTGAAAATTAGGGCGGGAGTTATTCAATTTCAATTCTTTTAGCCTCTATATATATATATATATTGAACACTCATCTGTCTCATTATAAATGTTTGCATTGTTATTCTCTCTCTCATAAAAGCTCATTCTTCTTTCTCTCTATATATTTAATATTCAGAATTTGGGGTATGTTTTCTTCCATTTGTTTTAAATGGTTTCCATTTCTCTTGAGGAAGGTTCATTATGTATGATGCATTGTTCATCTTATCAGTACACATCTTCATTATGGCTGCTCTCATGTTCATGATTTGTTATCAATTAACTTTAGTATTGATAACTTTCAAGTACTTATAGTCAATGTTCACTATGTTTGCTTTATGGTTCATCTACTTGGTACACAACTTCATTGTGTTTCATGTAATGTTCATGTGTTGCGACCATTTATTATGTGTTGTCAATTGCTATCTAATGATCATTTTATCAGCACACATATTCATTTTGCCTGCTTTAATGTTCATATATTGTTATCAATTAACCTTGGTATTGATAATGTTTAAGTGCTTATTATCAATGTTCATGATGATTGTTCAGTACCAAAGTTCATTGTGTTTGTTTAAATGTACATTAGATGAATATAGCTATTCACAATTCCCGATTTAATGTTCATTCATCTATAAGTATATATCTAGATTAGTATTCATTGATTTGACATGTAATAATCATTGTTCATTTATCTATAGTTGATATTGCTTTTTGATCTGACGATTCAATTACGTCAATTAGGATAAAATGAATAAAGAACGGTGAGAAATGATTTAAAAACAATACAAAAATAAATAAAAATAAATATTCTTATTGATTCCGAAAAGTGAGTACAATACTTAGCATAAAATGCTGTAAAAAATATACAAATGACGTTTTTACATATTTATACTAGCCGACTAAATAAAGAAACGGCTACCAAGAAGCCCTAACGTCTAATATTATGGGATTTGCCTTGATCACCTCCTATCCTCATGTTGGACCGCACTTCCTCCATCTGCACGTCCAACGATACGTGAATTCACAACATAAGTTTGGTCTTTCGAGTTAGGGGTTTACTCTTCACAACATGGTTTTATTTGATCTCTGTGGCCGGGGCTTTGCCCTAAGTAGCGGCTTTGGTTTGTTTGTGGGGTTTGGTTGTAGCAGGTAGTGCATTTGGTTTATCACTTCTGCACATTCATGAAGTGGACAATGAACATTAAATGACAAAGAATGAATATTAGATAATAAAAACAGTACATTTAAATAAAATGAATGAACAATGAAAATGGACTAGTGAACAATGAACAACGAGAAAACAGTAATGAACAACAGTGAAGTACTAGTAAAATATTAAATAAATGAATGAAATTGTTATAAAGAATGAATAACTGAACAAAATAAATGAACAATATAGGTAGATGAACAATAGAGTAAGCAATTGGACAAATAATGAAAAATATTGAACAATAGAAAAAGCTAGTTAACAATGAATAACAGGTAAAAATGAACAATAGGCAAGTCCTAGTGAATAATAGGAATGAACAATTATATTAAATGAAATGATCAAATGAACAATTGAGTAAATTTAATGAATAATTGAGATAAACTAATGAATAATTAAGTAACATGAATAATGAACAATTGAGTGAATTTAATGAATAATTTAATAATATAAAATGGTAAAATGAAATAATCAAATGAATGAACAATCAAATAAACTGATTGAACAATTGAATGTAATAAATGAATGAATAAAGTAAACAATTGTTTAGAATGACCCTTTATAATAACATTAGTGAACAAATAAATGACATCAATGAACAATTTAACAACATGAATGAACCATTTAATTACATGAATGAATGAACAAATTAATAATATCAATGAACAAATAACTAATTGATCATATGTATGTATGAATGTCATTAGAATGTTTTGAAACATAATTTTCCTGGGTTTGCAACCGAATTTTTTGAGATTTTTGGTTGTGTTTTGGTGGTCCTTTTAGATTTTGACTTTTGCATAGAAAAATAGAATATAGATAAAGTAAATAAATGAACATTTGACAATCATTATATGATTAAATGAACAAATTGACTGGATTTAATTAAACAACGTTTTATGTATATATGAATGAACAATCAAAGAGACTAATTGAACAAATGCATGAAATTAGTGAATAATTGGCCAACATAAGTGAACAATTGGCCAAAATAAGTGAACAACATAGCTAGTTGAAGAATAAAAACTAGTGAAAATTTGTAAAAACTGAATGAACATAGACATAACATGAGTGAATCATAGAAGAACATGGATGAATGAACTAAACATTCCAATAACATTTAATGACATGAATGAACAAAAATTAAATAATGATCGTAGAATTAAATTATATTACGAATAAACATACCTTTTTTTTTGCAGTAGTTTCTTTTAAAATTTGGAGTTGCGGTACCTTTGGATCTTCAGTCTCGCATAGCCAATTAAAGATGAACACCAAAACAACCAAGATGAACACTAAAACACCATAGATAAACAATACTCCTTCCGTTCCCAAATGTTGTTCCTATTTCCCGATTTGGTGTTCCTTTAAGTTGTTCCCATTTAAATCTTTCGAAATTTAACCCACCTAAAGTCAAATCACTTTACAATTTCATTGGTTGAAATAAAATGATGATCTTTATATTTTGCATAATAAGTTGTAACTTCTTTGCATTGATGACTTATTTTCACTTTTACTATGCTTTGGTAAGATAAATTTCAATAATAATCCTATCAATATGTATTCATTAAATGTCATTTCTTCAAAGATTCTTTTTTCTTAATATTCTCCCCGATTCCAAATGGGAACAACATTAGGGAACGGAGGGAGTATAAAACAGTAGATGAACCACAACCCTTTCTTACAAATTAAAATATATTCAAATGAACATCAAAACAAAATCCCCCTCTTTCAAACGAAATCCATTTCAAATTAACATTATACTATTCCATAATGAACAATAGAACATATCAAATGTACCATATGTCAAAAGAGTTAATGTTAGTTGGACATTTCAGCATACATAAAGAACCCATTTCAGGTGAACAATAAAACATAACAGATGAACCCAATTTCAAAGTAGCATTTGAATATACATAAGAATATTAACTCATTTAAGGGTGAACATAAGCATATATCCAATGAATATCAGCCCAACATAAGTGAACATACGTAGTCATTTAGGAACCAACAAAATAGGAATCAACAAAAACCAAAAAAGCTCAAAAACTACATTATCATTCACATAAATATTTTTACCATTCGAAATTGCTTTGTTGTTGTATGAGTTTAGAGTTTTCAAGGGTTGAGGTTGAAGTTTGAAATGATTTTTAGGGTTGAAATTCGAAATTTCGAGTGAAAATAATGAATAGGTGTGTTATTTTCACAAATATAAGTTGAATGTTTGATGTTGGTTTGAATTTGATTTGAAATTGGCTTGAAATTTGAATAAAAATGGTGAATTGAATGAGTGTTTGAGAAGAAGATGGAGAAATTGTAGAGAGAAAATGGAGGAGAGAGAAATGGAAGAAAGGGAAAGTTTTTGGAAAATGAATTTAAATTTCGAATTCAAAATGAAAGAAAGAGATAATGAAGGAGAGGGAAAAAATCTGTCAGAGGAGAGAGAATGGGGAAAATTTCCGGTTTTGTTGGTCCATTGGAAATAAACGATTGTTCATTGAAACTGAACTATTGTTCATTGCGTGCCAGAAGTAAAGGAGTTTGTCTGCGTTTTGTTTTTGATGGCTGCGTTTTACGTGGGCGCACCTTCCTCATGGTAGGTGCACGTCCACCATGGACCTATTGCTCTGAATAGATTAACTTAATGACTTAATTGATTAAAGTAGCCCCTTATTGACTTATGTTAATATAGTCTATAATATTTCAATGGGAGACAAATTAAAGTACTAAATGGATAGATTTAGGCACCAAATAAATTCAACTAGTGACTAAATGAAATAATAGTAATTTACTAACATAGTAAATAAACTTATGATTTAACAGTCACTTAATGACATTTGGCATATAATGGTCACTAATAGACATATGATGGTCACCAACTCACCAATTGACATATAATGGTCAATAATTGAAACAAAGTTACTACGAGTGGGTGGGTTGTTTAATGTGGCGCGTAGCTGATTAGCTATTCGGCCCATTGAGACTGCCTAATTTTAACTTAAAATTAAGCGATCTCTCGCCAGACGAGCTGGTAAAATAACGAATTATTTTTTCATTCAGCATTACTGGAGAAAAAAATTATATTGACGAGTGGTTTTCTGCAGAAACACAATTGACAAATCAAATCCAAAGGTTGAAGAAATAAGAAGAAATATGTCCATTGGAAAAGGCGAAGCTAGTCACCAGCTATTTGATCTTCTTTCAGCTCTCCTCAACGAGGTGAAATAAACCCTGAATTTGTAATATAAACCTTTATTGATCGTAATTTACTAAATTTTCAATGGGGGTTTCTAAAATTTGTAGCTTTCATGGGTTGTTTAATTTATAATTTTGATGGATTGTACTTATTTCTCATCTGGGTACTTTTAGTTTGTAGAGTTCATGGGTTTTATGTATGTAAGTCTGCTGTTATTGTTATGATTTCGACTAGTTACAAGGAGAAGGCAAATGGAAAGACTTATTATCATCAGTCACCAATTAAAACTACTGAAAAGTTTATAACTTTATGTTAATTTGTTGATTTTGCCAACGCGAATCACCAATTCCAAAACCTATAATTGACACCCCGGTACGAAAATCCTAGGTTCGCCACTCCTTATGATGTCTAATTTCCTTCATTTGCTTAAAATGGTGAAAACTTTGATGCCCGTGATTACTATTCTTGTATCCTTGTAAGAATCGATCTGTGTAATTGGAATTTAGGGTGATTGAGAAAATAGAACATGCTGAATTTAGAGATTATGGAAGATGCAATACACCATCATGATGCTTTTTACCCCATGGTGATCTCTTCTAATAGAGCAATTAGTCAATTGATAGAAATATGTGAAGCTAGTAGGGACTTAGGGGGTGAAAGAAAGGCTTAGTTTTGGGTAGCGAAGCTTTGAGCGGAAATATACATCATATCAACTCAAAAACAACCTCTGGTTCAAACCTGTATCATCAACTACTTGTGGGGATCATACGACTTACAACCTAGGAATTGTGGTGATCTATTGTGGGAGAGGCTTGGTTTAGGCTTAGTCTTTTCATTTTACTTCTCTGGAACTTGATATGTGCTTCTCTAGGAGCTTGATATCGAAAGCTGGGGTTTGGTGGTGTACAAGATTATTCTCTGATGGTAATTTGGTTTCTTCTACAACATAACATCAACATGAGTGAGACCTAGATCCCATGTTACTTAGACACCGATTAAGTGTATGCTCGGATACGGGAGTCCAAGAGTCGGACTAAGCCATTTTGTAGAGAAGTCAAGTTTCTAGTTAAAAACGAAGTAACCAAGTGTTGTGTCGACACGACACACAATTTTTGAGGTAAATGAGGGTTTTGAAGTAACATAGCCTAGATCCCTTCACAACATTCTGACTCCAAATGGACAATATAACACTTGGGTACTTTTATTTCAAGGAAGGTGGAATTAAGAGATTGATATCTCTCTGTCCTTTCTGATTAAGTTAAGATCTCACTTTGTTCTTGCTTCAAATATGTCGAGTCAAATTTGAGATTCTAGTATCAGACTTCTATATTAGTAGAAGTATTTAGTTTGTGAACAAGCTATTTTGGTCTGATCTTCTGAAACTCCAGGAATTTACAAGTTAGTTAGAGCTTTTGGTCCTCATGTAAGTAGTGTTAAGTTAGCTTGGTGTCAGGAATTACTTTTTTTTCATTTATTGCTGCCTAAGTAGAGCACTGCTAATGATTGTCCCCACTCTGTACTGTGTAGCTCGGACCTTATGAGCAGTGCTCCAATTAACCCAGAATCAGTGCATATTTTTTTGTTGCTAGCTGTTCCAGCTGCAGAGCGTGTTTATTTATTGTTCCTGAGACGTGAACAACACATGAGTGCAATGGGCTTTGGCGCGGTTGCAGCTAACCTTAGTTTACACCCTAACAATCAACCTCTGGTGGAAGACAATTAGAACACAAAATCCAGTGAAAGGTTTGGAAAGATGTGCTACTTATTGCATGTTTGAAGCTTCTGCCCCTAATTCACCTTATGACTCTAGTAGCATGACGTTGCATCTTCTCGACAAACGTTTCCCCTTGCCCACACTGTTTTTGGCAAGCGTATCTCGCAAAGTCTAGATGGGTGCATTCACAAGAGAACTATTCAATACAAGTGGGAGTTAAGCCTAGATGTTGCATCTTCTAAATAAAGTTTTCCCCTTGCCAGCCTACTCTTGACCATCTTATCTCACAAAGCTACATTATATCTAGAAGATTTGAGAGGGACAAATGAAACCACGAAAGAAAATGTGATGTAAAGCTAAAGCCTTTACAGTCTGTCTGACACTAAAGCTTTTTTTGCCAAATCATGAAAATCTTCAGTAAGTCAGATGCATATTGAAGTTCGTGAAAGAGTATAATATTGGGTCCGTTTCAACTTAGGGAACGTTCTATATACTCGATTTTTCTCTTTTTTTAAAATCTATTTGAACTTAGCTCCGCTTTCTGCAACTTATTTTTGGTCAATTTATTTTCGTTGAATAACTTATTTTTGATAAACCTAGCGTATCCTTTGCTCAACTCAAACTTATTTTTAGTGAACTGTAACTTTTTTTGTTGAACATAACTACTGGTTGCTTAACTTATGCTTAACAGACCTTATATTTGCTGAAACTTCATTAAATGAGTTGTGAAGAACAAATCCTTAGTAACCTTGTACTTATCTATTTTAACTTTTTGCTGAAGCTTATTTTTGTTCTGAATTAAACTTGGGTAGCCGTTATGTACTACAAATATCTTTCCCTGAAATAAGTGAAAGTGAGATTTGTAGAACAAAGCCTTAAATTGCTGTTTGATAATTTTTCTGTCTTCTACCCTGATTGCAGCTCCTATAGTCCTTTTCGTCTAACACAATTGTCCTTCCATTTTTGCATTTTTCTTCTTTTGTTGTGTACATTACATCCTCTGATATTCCTCTTGATAAATTACTTCTTTTCTTCTTGAAATCGCTCATTTTGCTGTCTGTGCAGGTGGAAGCAGTATCGAATCAAGAGGAGGTTGATTTACGTGCCAAAATTGAAGCTCTTAAATTAGAAGTTACAAAAGTACCGTCTCAATCTCTACCACATACTGATGATGCTGAGGTATGATACTTCTCTTATGAGTCTATCCTTTCACTTTGGGTTCAAAGTACTATGTACCTCATCATACATTGCTTGCATTAATCAGATGGAACTAGCCAGTAGATTGGATAAGTTGTCAACAAAGCTGGATGAAGTGGATGAGATGATTTCTTCAGCTATAACAACAGATCCTCAAGTAAAATCACTGTTGAGTAGTACTGCTGATGTATGGATGCCTGTTATAACAGCTACTTCAGAGGAACGTCGCAAATTTTCATCTTCGGTTAAAGTTGGTAATTCTGAAGCAGAAGACAACAAAACCAATTAATAAACCAAGGAAACTGATGTTGATCTTCAGTGATTTGAAGTATACATCTTTTGTTCCTGCATCACCCTTCTCTAATTTTTTTCATCTTGTATGATTATTATTATTCTTTAATCATCCCTTTTTTGCTTGTTTATAGAGGAATAATACTTGTTCAGGGCTTGCTGTTTGTATAATAAGCCATGGCATGTTGGACAGTTCCTTCAAATCCTTGTAAACTAAATGAGCAGCGACTAAGTTCTCAATGGAGCTTCTTATGATAGACATATATATGTGGATTTATATGACCCTTTTGTATCAATTTTTACCATCTTTGTGGTGCTCTGAGCCTCTGATTGTGTTCCATCTGAAGTTGTTCAGAACGCAATGGTAAACTCTCATACGTACCTCATAGAGCAAGTATTGGATGAAATTGCTCCACACAAACTTAGTAGCAACCAAGTCACCTGGCTCATATTCCAAGAAGGAAGAGGATAAAAGGGTGATTCAAATGAACATCGCCTAATCCCCTCTGGCTGAACAGTCTCGCTACTCCCCCGGCAAACCATAGGGTTTTTTTTGGGGGGGGGTGTTTGGCGGTAATTGTGATTCAAAAGCTGAAGTTTAGGGGTGAAGTGCGACTAGTGATGGTTACAGTTTCTATGGAGGACTCGGATGGGAGATGCTGGCGGCGGGCTCTCTATCTATCTATTTTCCCCTCGTCTGTTAGACTGTTAATGGACCACATTCACAGTAGCAAGGGCGGTGAATGGAGTTGTTGATGGCAGAGAATTGGTGGTTGTGCGCAGTCATAGTAATTGGACACAGTTAGGGGAGTGGACATTATTGGGGTGTTTTGATGGTTGTAATAGCAACTAGCATAGCAAGTAGTGGTGGGTTATTGTTTTGTTGGTGGAATGGTAGTAGGTGGTAATGGTTGGTTAAGGTTATGAGGAGGATATAAGCCCTAATCTTTTGGACTTAGCTGGACTGAAACACAAAGAAATTCCTAACTCAACTAGAAACGAAATGAACTGGATTGAACTAGATTAGACTAAATTGAATTTCCATTAATCCAGTCCAAACAAAACTGGATCTTAATTCTTTTAATTGAAAATGGGGTGATTCAGGTCCCCAAAAATGGTATTTGGCCACATGAAAGTCAACACATGTAGTAAAATTGCCTGTATGATGGGCATATTGGCATCTCGTTGAAAGGTGTTGACAACTAGGCATAAGGAAACAACGGAAGCACAAGACTTCACAAGTTACCTTAAAATGCAAAAAAAGAACAACCACCTCAACCATAAAAGTTGGCGTGAAACCATCGCGTGGAAAGCACTGTATGTTGACGATCATGCACAAGCGCTATGCAAATTTCATGTAATGAATCCAGTTAAGTCTTTGTAATCCAGCTGAGTTTGCCGTCCACAGAAACATTTTTAAAACAACAATATTATAGACTGGGGAAAAAAGGAAGTATAATTACAGAACGAGAAAGGAATAAACAGATTTATGGAATCTCAACCAAATGGGGTTGAAAATAATACTGAAAAAGAACCAATAAAAAAAATTTAAGAAAACATCAACGCTCCTTGCACCTTTCAGTATTCTGTACACCAATTTTCCACCAATAGAGAGAAATTTAGGAAAGCTTCTTTATTCCAGGAAACGATGGGAGGATCGCAACTATAGCATCGCCATATCCCACAGGTTCTGTCGAAAGATGAAGATCAGGAAAAGCATAAGGGAAAAATAATGAAAAGGCAATTGAACATCAAATAAATATTTAGCACAAAATTGTATAAACATACCACCATCCTCGCATAGGATCTTTGTGATTTCACCAGAAACATCTGACTGCCATTAGAACAATGAAATCAGAGAAATTAGTTATCAAGCCTTTGGTGCACTAAAATGAAATCGGAGAAGTTAGCTATTACGTATTTGGTGCACTACAGGATATTGAAAGGCAGTTCTATCTAATGAGGTTCAAAATTGGTCTTAGGTCATGCCCAAAACATAAGGAAAATTAACATAGACGTTATATAATAGTAAAATGATGAGTGGCCTGTGGGACGCCTCGTGTTGTTGCACGTCCCATAATTGGCAAGCGATGAACAACAATTGTTATCAATTTCTCTGTGATGTTAATTTGGACTGGAAGTAAATTACTCAGAAGAAAGGGATAAGTCGTGTTTTTCATATTATACATTCAACATATTGTAACTTAAACGCTTGATTACCATCAA
The DNA here is from genome assembly GCA_947645195.1 of Patellifolia procumbens. Lineage (NCBI taxonomy): Eukaryota > Viridiplantae > Streptophyta > Magnoliopsida > Caryophyllales > Amaranthaceae > Patellifolia > Patellifolia procumbens. The sequence goes on from CANSGD010000429.1 coordinate 4,115,879, forward strand.
ACACCAAAAATGTCATATGGAGTGAGAGGGATGTTGCCACGTGGCTAATATTGTCCATGCTTTTTAATAAGGGATATTTCATGAGGTACCCCCAGGGTTAGGGCTAATTCCTCGGGTACCCTCCTCGTTTTCGAGCTAACTGAGATGCCACCAGGTCAATGTTCGCGGCTTAAATACCCTTATTACTAACGCCGTTACCTTTTCTGTTAACTTTCTCAATTTAATTTCAATTTTCATTTAAAAAAACAGAAAACAAAAAAGAAAATTAAAACAAAAATTAAAAACCCCAAAACCCTCCCACTCTCTCTCCATCCCTACCCACTCTCTCTCCTCCCCTCCCCAAACTCACGACCCACCCCCAACTCCAACCCCAACCCCAACCCAACCACCCCTGCCACCCTTCCCCCTTCCCTGAAACCGCCGCACCACCCCTTCCCCCTTCCCTGAATCCGCCGCCCCACCCAAACCACCACCACCACCACCCCTCCCACTCTCTCTCCTCCCCTCCCCGCCCCACCTAAATTAAAGCCCCCCACCCTACCACTCTCTATCCTCCCCCACCCATCCTCCCCTGCAGACACCACCGCCAGCCGCACCTTCACCCTACCCTAAAACCACCGCGCCTTAATTCTCCCTCGCAGCCGGTGATGGTGGTCGCAAATTCAAAAAACAGAGGTTGGACGCAAATTAAAAAACTGGCGGTCTTCGTTGTGGGTTTCAGATCCGGTGATGGTGGTTTCGTTGATGGTGGTCGCAAATCGAACCAGATTTCGCTGTGGGTCGATGGCGGCGAGGCAGAGATGGTGGCTGGGTGAGTGACGGGAGGAGGCAGAGATGGTGGCTGGGTGAGTGAGGGGAGGAGGCAGAGATGGTGGCTGGGTGAGTGAGGGGAGGAGAGAGAGTGGCTGGGTAAGTGGGGGGAGGAGAGAGAGTGGTAGGGGTTGGGTTTTTTTAGTTTTTTCTTTTTTTTTTCTAAGTTCAAATGAAAAGTAAAGTTAATTATAAAAACTTAACGGAAACCTAACGACAGTTAGTAGTGATGGCATTTAAGACGCAAACATTGACTCTAGTGGCATTTGAGCTAGCTCGAAAACGAGAGGGGTACCCGAGGAATTAGCCCTAACCCCGGGGTACCTCAGGAAATTTCCCTTTTAATAATAATGTGCACTATAATGAATAAGGCGAGAGTGGATTGATCAGGCTCGGGAAAATGAGATAACCGGGTTGTCCCAATTAGTCATTTCACAATATAGCTAACTGAAAGAAAGAACTTTTAAGTAATAAAGAAAAACAGAAATACATAAAATCGTTGCATAAATTATGCAGGTTGCATACAGACTCATGCAAGATGCATCACACTAAAACAATACATTAACTAGTCAGCCCCGTACCTCAACTGGTATTTCGCCACCAAGCTGCTCAATGTAGCAGATCACTTGCCCCTCCTTAACTACCTGCTTCTGTTAACGCAAAACAAATGTTAAGACAATCTTTTATGGAGTAGAAATTACAGTATTAGCGCGGTAACTCGAAAAGAGATTTCATAATTAAGGTTAAGACATCGAATGCATAAACTCTTGAGCACTGAGGTTTCTACTATGATGAAAGAGCAGGTAAAGTCCTATGGAATAGTATCGGTGGCAGTGTAGGCCTTATATTATCTTTAAGGTTGCTGGATATATTCATTTGAATCCTTTAATTTGAGCATCTATTGTAGCAAAAGAACATTCCATGAGAAAAAAACATGGTTCGTAATTAACGGGATTTACCAAAGGTTGCAGCTTTATAATTGACAGCAAATTAACCATACAAGGTAACGTGTATAACATTTTTGTGCTAACAAAATTTATTCATTTTTTTTCTCACCAAAAATCAAGAGCGCCCAGACTCCTCAACCAGCAAAATAAGAGGGCATAAAAACAACACAAAACACTACAGAGTGAATAGCTCATACTGGTTTTGATGTCAGCATAAGTTTGTCCAAGGAAAGATACCAAACTAAAACAGAGAGGACTTAGATTGGGATGATATAATGTACCTCTTTGCAAGCAGGAGGTGCACGCTTCCCTTTGATGGTTCGAGATCTCCGGAAAAACCCAACCTGTGTCATGTTTGGATATAAATTTTCTACTGCATAAAATATTCAATTGCAAGGCAAGTCGTATTAGACTGATAATGTGATGAAGGTGATTAAGAGACAATAATGGTGTTTTTGATTGAATAAACTGAAATACAGAAATTAAAGGCTAATTACAAGCTTTCGAGAGGCTTGTTCTCTCCCAACTATGCTAAATCAACTAGATGACAACTTAATATTTTTCATGATGCTTACTCTCTCTCTACTTAGCTCTATTTATAGATAAGTTATCTCTAAAACCTCTAAACCCTAAGTTATTATAAACTACCTAAAATACCCTTAGCCTAGTAATATCGATTCATTACTCTTGGTATAATATTTAGGGGAAGGGCATATTAGGCATCACAATATAAATCTATTAGTAGTAACTTGGAAAAAAAGCTAGATAGTTTGTTGGTGAGGATTTTCTATAAATAGGAGAGCAATTAGGAAGAAGGATAAATTGAATGTATTGAGTGGAAACTCTTAGGAGAGTATGAGCCTCTCGAACGCTCATGATTAGGAGATATCAAGCCTCTCGAAAGCTTGAGTTTATCTTTGTTAATTTACATTTCATATAATCAATCTCATTAGCTTCCATTACTTATCTATTATTCACCATGCTCATCTATTCATCATCTTATTCATCTTAAATCTCCATTCTTACCATTTTATCTTTATTTCATTCACTGTCAAATCTGCCCAGCCATGCTAATTCCTAGCACAATTTATACAAGCATACTCACCTTTGGCGATTGAATTATTGCCAATCCTTCATCTGCAGCTCTCTCTAGCAAGGTACCAGAAGTTATCTCTAAAGGCCCTGCCTTGACGATAGCTAGTGAAGATGGTGAGACTGGACCATTCAGAGAAGGTACCTCTTCTATTGTGTTTGCACTCGTAGAAACCGAACCCGATGGGAGAGAAGGTGGTGGCTGACCACCCTCAGACAAGGCCCTCGTTACACGGAGGTGAAAACCATTAAGCTGATCTTGCAAAAAGAATAAAGCTATTAGAAATGAAATGATAATTTGCATTTGCATTTGCACAAAATAGCCCAAACTACAACTATTGAAGCTAAAATAAATTATCTCGAGTGTAAGCAATAGAGACTTCTAGAGAAACCCACATCATTTGCAGATATTTCATGAACAAATAATGAGGTCTCTTATTGGCCATATTTGCAGATAATAGAAACAGTCTGCATTGAACAAGAATTGCTGGACAGGTTCATTATTTTCCAAACAACTTGAAAAAAATTATAACATCAGAAAATCTCAACCCAATCTCTGATAAAAGGTTCCAGACCCAACCAGAAAACAAATTCCTCTTCATGCCAAAGTAATCAGTAATCACTATCTGTTGATCTGTTATGGATATTCCATAATCTAGAATCTTCCTCGTGTTTTAAAAACATGACCATGGCCTTTGTCAGGCAATTGATCATAACTCTTATATAGTGTATGATCTAGCTTATGGAATTAAGTCGGCTGTTACATTACGTAACGGCAACAGCCGTTGTGAACTTGCCATTCTGCAAAATGTCGTTATGTAACACCACGACGAAAATCATGTCCATCTCGCCGCGTCGTCCATTACATAATGGTAACAATGTTGCTTAAGAGCGTTTTTTGCCATTACATCTGTACTTATCAAATTGGCCAAAAAAAGATAAGGGGGAAACATACATAGTAACACAAAAAAACAATATGCACACACTACAGAAAAGAGATTAAGACATATATGCTTTCAAGGTGGGTAAGATATATGTTATTATCTTTTTATATTAATATTAAGGTGGGAATCTCAGATTTTGAAAAATTATTTATTCACCATATATATAGTATATGATAGCTTACGTCGTATTAATTTACAAGGATACTTGTTAAAGTTGAAAATTGGGAATCTGAGGTTAAAATCCTATAGTGTGAATTTTTCAAAAAAAAAAAAAACTCATGTCACGTTACCGCGATCTATTCCATTCATCTGTTACAAGCTACTTCCGCGTCATTGCAACTATTATGGCGAACGTGGCCGCATCCGCTATTTTCTTCCCTGGGACAGACTCCGCTAATTGATCAATGCCCATCAACGGTCACTTGCTTTCACTTACTTGGAACATGTATGGAGCGGAGCATTGACTTTCTCTCATTTTGGTTATGGAAAGTGAAAACAGTTTCATTTGGTATGATCGGTTCACTTCATCCAGATAGCAAGTAGAGAACCCTAACGCATCCACCACAATTCCAGCTGAGACTTCTAACTCTAAAGTACCCCGCCAAGGCAGCAACATCTCACGGACACAAGCTATTGGCCATGTAAGGGTGATAATCTGATTGCCTTTCCCCTAAAAGGCTTCTTAGGGTACGAGATATTTCCCTCTTTTCCTGGAAAAACTTCTAACCAATCTCCACTGGCCCATGTCTAGTGGCACTAGATGTTTTTGTACTAAAGCTAGCCACAAAATGACGCCTTGTGCTTATGCTTGTCCTTGATCTTGGCCAAGCACCACATGATGGAGCTATTGGCCATGGAATAGAAAATCTTCATCAGCCCACCTTTACGGTAGCATTATTGAAGCCTCTAATACCTATCAATTTTCATCTACTTCTGTAGTAAGTAATTAATTCATACAAAATTAATAAATATCTATTTCCAATAAATGTCATTTCATATTGCCAGAGTCAAACAGAAAGGAAGTATTGCCATGAAGTTGCTTCTGCTTTAAATTCAAAGATTAGGCACATCTTTCAAGATGAGTCAAGTTTTCAGAATCTTACCTAGGATAAAGTTCCACTTCAAGAAGTGCTACACAAACATACAATAACAACTGAACACATGTCATAATACAGGTTTCCTTAGCTAGAATCAAAGATATCTAGAAGTAACATGCTTCACAACCAGCAATATTGGAATTGTAACTACGAGATTATAGTGTGTTTCCAACAATCCATGTCAGAGAATATTACATTTATGTAATTTCCTATCAAAATAAGCAAGGAAAATCAAAATATAACTTACATTCAATTCAAATTCTGCAATTGATGTCGTATCGCATATTTCGGTTAGCAGAAAGTTCACCTAGATAGAAAAAACAAGCATCAGATCCACCATGAACTTTTAATCAGAAATGACAGGTGAAAATTTCAGATAGAAAAAGAAGGTAAGATTGTAAAAATGCAGGACAGAAAGAGAGTTGGAGAGAAAACCAGATAGGAGAACAGAAAGAGCAGAGATGACAACTTACTACTAAAATATTATACATAGGCTCAATAATCACCAAACATAATGACTATCTTGCCAGCTTATCTATTCAGGATGCCAAAAGACAGTTAAACATAAACAAGAACTTCTTGGAGAAATTCTTAAATGGATAATGACAAAAAAACACTACTAATAATCTTATTCAAGTGCTCCTAAAATAGGCACACAAATACCTATTCAATTTACCTTAAGCAATAAAAATCAAATAATTTTCAAATAAAATCAGATACACGTACTTATTAAAATTAGGCTATCATCGATATTAATTATTTATTACACACTCCCAATAAAAAGCATGTTCTCAATGAGTATATATCATATATGGGGAGACCTACGGCCTAGGGCCATGCATGGAAGTACCACAGTACACTGCAAGCCTGCAACCACCCCATATGTGGGGCAGATATGTAAGACACGGCGAGACCAGTACATGGGCCTTAGATTATCTTCTCGTGAATATAAAGTTTCCACTGTAAGTTCTCATGAATGTTCTATCCTACAAAGGTTTACCATCTTCCTTTCCTTCATCCATGAAAAGTCAGGAAATTTAAAGGTACAATGATGTAAAACCTAGTCCAGCCCCCAAAACATCTCATCAAACAACTTAGATATTCAGTTGCAGAATTGGGAGAATAGGATGCTGTAACACCATACAAAGACAGAATTCAAGTATTTTGGAAAGAGATGAAACATGTAAGGGGCGTTTGTTCCTATTTTACTTGAAACATAGCATCAAGAAACAGATGCATTGTCCAATGCGGGAATCCCTCACCAGATGTGCAAATATCAAGTTCCAAAAGATGAAAAAATTGACAAAAAGTCATAGATCATGGCAAGAAAATTGTAAAGGCAAATCTTATAATTAAGCCATGAAGCTGAATCCAACTTCTCAGAACATTAGAAAGATAAGAGAATAGATAAGGTTTAAATACTTGATTAGACTAATATATGAATATAACCTCTTCTGAATTTGGAATAAGCTGGCTAGCAGGACCAGAATAGCTCCTTAGCTCTTCTCCCACTTCTAATGTTGAAGCAGCTGGCTCATCTGTACGGGAATTCACATGGCAGTGTGAGCAAACATGCAGGCAAATAAAAACACATCTACAAAAGAAGCAATGTCTTTTTTTCCTTTTTTTTCTCTAGTTTAAACAAAATGCATGATTAAAATCTCTTGTACAGTAGCTTTCTCGTTATAAGTTTTCGTTTTAGAAATAAAAAAACATGATAAGATTTATAACATGTGACCGACTGATCATCATTATGAATTACGAAATACTTCCTCCTCCCCGTAATTCTTGCAACACTTCCTATTTCGCCGCCTCCAATAACCAGATATATCTTCGATTCTATATTAGTAAAAATAATAGAAACTCGAAATTTAATAGGTACACATTGAGATGAATCTAACAACACCCCACATTACTTTCTTTCCCATGCAATGGTGAAAATCCATGGTCAAAGTTTATAAAGTTTGACTTGGAAAGTAGAAGTGTTGCAATAATTGTGGAGCGGAGAATATAATGAGTAACCTCGTCAAGTGATACGGTAACACAACCTACTATGTTTATCATGGCCCATGGGCCTCGGCTATTAAAGTTGTTTTAAAAGAACATTCTATATATGGTGGCATTAAGGTTATAATACCCGTCCACATGATGTGCATGATATCATGTATTTATATAGAGTTATCCCCTTATTTATGAGCTAAATCTTGCGTCATTGGAGCTCTTCAGAGCTATTTTATACTAATTATCGTATATAGTCGTGGTTTTGTGCTTTAGTGTTGAATTGTAGGTTTTAGGGAGTTTTCTCCTTATTTTCGAGCCTTTTGGAAGCAACCACAGCTTTACGACTTGTTATGAGATACGTAGAAGTTATCACGAGACTTATAGACGGTTTACGAGGTCCCGAGACCTTTAAACATGAAGAATTGAGTGTCAAAGAGCCAAAAGAAGTTGACCCGTGCTCTGATCGGGCAGAATATGGCCCGATCGGGCGACGATTTATGTGATCGGGTGTTGGGGTTACGGGCCCGATCGGGCAGCCCTTGCCCGACCTGATCGGGTATAAGATCCATGCTACTGTGCTCGCCCAGGAAGAAGAAAGAAGATGGGCCTTTTTTAGGCTCTACCCGATCCAATCGGGCAAGCAGGCCTGATCGGGTAGGCCCAATCCTCACCACAATGCTGCTGCGTGCCAGGACTGAAGCAAGCTGGGCTTGCAATTTACCTCAGCTTGATCGGGCATTGGACGCCAGATCCAATCGGGTGAAGGCCTACTCCACATATATGCTGCTGCTGCGCTTCACAAAGGAAGGGAGAATGTGTTGGGCCTGTCGGCCCGATCAGGCAGGGTTTACCCGATCCAATCGGATCGGCCATTTTAATGCTGCGCTGCTGCTGCTTATTAAGAGGAAAAGGTGATTTTTGGATTTTTGGCTCAACCCGATGCCATAGGGCAATGTTTGCCCGATTGGGTTGCGAGTCCACGGAGCCGAAATTCTATCTTTTAATTGCGTTTTTAGTTAGTTTTTAGGGGCTATTATAAATAGCTAAGCTTTGTTATTTTGGAGACATCTTTTATTCAGCTTTGTTTAGTATTAGTTTAGAGAGTTTTTCTTAGTTTAAACACTTAGATTAATTCCAAAGGTGATTGAACCTTGGATTCATTTCAATTAAGGTTATTGCTTTCCGTCAATTTGGTACTATTCTTCTCTCTTAATCTCTTTAGTTATTTCTTGATTGCTTAGCTTAATTATTGAATTGTTCCATGATGTTAAGATTAGGGTTTCATATTAGATTCATTGTTGTTGATTCAATTATGAGCGAGTAGTCACATTTCTAGGGTTTTAGGGAGGAAACCATGCTTATACCATGATTCGTATTTGAATTGCTATTAGTTTCTAGGTTTTGATTAGATTGATTATGGTGTGATTTGTTCTTAACGAGTAATTAATGTAATTGCGCAGTTTCATTGATTGTTTGTGGTTAATAATTGTTTGCACAAATCCGTCTTAATTTTAGAGGCTAATTCTGATTATGTTAGTGAACATGCGGCATATGTTGAACTATAAGCGTTGAGTCTGTCGATTCTTGACTTAGGTTCTAATAGTTGTTTGATCCTCTTGATTGGTATAAGCATGGTGGACCGAACTAATACCCTAGACCTTTAATTCATAGTCTAAATCCCATCTTTATATTGCTTTCTTTAGTCTAAATAGTAGTTCAGCTGATTTTTTATAACTGTTTGACTGGATATCAACTTAGAAACTTTGTCTCTCTGTGAATTCGACCCTACTTCCCTTGACTATCATTATTAGAGGACTTAGGATTTATCTTTGAATAGGTGATACGACTTTAGCCTCTCAGTGCACCATCTATATTCTATGATGTAATGTGATACAGACCAGTCACCCTTCCTTAACTCTAAAATGCAAAGAAAAAAACAGTGAACTACACTCTCCATTTCCTCTCATAACATAGCACACTACATCTTCCTTCTAACTTAAAGCATAAAAGCACCAGAATATCTCCCAAATATAGAATTTAATTTAATTTTAGAAAACATGGCTTTTAGATACTCACTCTTCGCTGAGACCAATTTTCAAGGTCATACCACACATATAATTAACAGATAATATGATGGAAGCCTCCGTAGACATATATAACAATTTCGAAGAACCCATGCAGACATATTTCACAATTTCAACCATTTGATTTTCAAAAAAAAAGGAAACTTCCCTCCAATAATCTAAACTTTCAGCCATCCACAATTATTAGCAGAAACTTGACATAAAGTAGAGAGATCGAAAAGGTGCTCATTTTCTACAAACACAAACTTACCATTCTAAAACCAAACCTAGCAACTAAGGTGGAATCTTAAACCTTTAATGCAACATCATGTTAAATTCAGGACAAGAAGATGGTTGCTGAATCTATGAAGGTTCATTGGGATAAATATATCTGGAATAGATTGTCTATTCCTAAGAATAAGGTGATTAGCTGGTTGGTGATGCATTAGAGGCTGCGAACTGCAGACAAACCAGCAGTTGGGGATTGCTGATTTGATCAGTGTCAATTTTGTGTTGGTGGAATGAATCACATGAGCACTTTAGATGTGTGTATGCTAAAGCTATTATATCTAAAGTTCAAAACTGGTTGCAAATGACCTCTTATGAGGATCTTTTTTAAAGAATGATGAAAATTCTTAGGGTAATAGAAGGATTTCCTTTGTGAGGAAAAGGGTTATTGGAGCCATCTTGAATGGATTGGTATATAACATATGGTGGGCAAGAAATCAACTTGTTTGGAATTTGTTGCCTGGCAACCAGAGGTGATCTTTGTACAAACTCAGAAGATGGTTATGAACAGAATTATGTTGGTTTTACAAAAAAGATTACTTGTAAAGATACGGAATGGATAGAAATGTTAAAGAACAATATTGTAGAGTTCTCTTGTTTCCTTGGTTCATGGGGAATTTGTTCTCTTGTTTCCTTGTAATTTAGGTTGTAAATTGGTTTGTTTTTTGAATATATTTTCTTACACAACAAAAAAAAATCATGTTAAATTTAAAAGAGGGATAGGTTTGTGATACTTGTGCCAAGTTTGAGTTAGTGGTTGAAGGAACCCAAAGTTAGGCATCTAGAGGGAATTTTTCCATCAACAGAAATTGTCAGCCATGATAAAACACCCATAACCACTACAGCACTCTGTAGAATTTCCTTCTTACTTACATTGGCTCAAACACGATAGACAAATTTAAATAATGTTGTCTAGTATCCAAGACCTCAATCTTTATTATTAGGCCACAACCAGATTGAAGTTTTAGATTATATTATATTGCTGAACTTTTCAGCCTTCAAGAATATCCAATCAAAAAAAATGCATTCAAGTACCATATCTTAATAATGTGAAGTGACTTCAAAGAATTTTGAAATTACTAATGAGATTTTTACAGAAATAATTTGAGCATAAAAGAACTGGTTCTCAAGAATCTCAACATGTTTCAAATTTAGAACATTCAGTTTGGGATCGTCCATTATATTGATTACTATAAACAAATTCTTGCGCAGAAAGGGTAAATGCTCCCTCTAGCGTTTACCTGCATGCTTTAAAACTAGTCAAAATTAAAGGTGCATACTTAAGTCGTAAAGAGAATTACAAAGGGAACTCATTCATAATCAATATGAGGGACCAAAGTAAAAGGGACCATACAAGCAAAGATTACCCCCTTTAAAAAACCTACAATAAGCTAATCTTGTAGAAGTATTAACTCTTTAAATAAATATAGCAAAAGTACAAAGTTGAGGTCAATAATTCTATGCATAGGTGATACTTTTCTAGTCTTTAAATTAAGATTGTCCTAATCAAGACTGCAAACATCAACTTCCTTCGCATCCTGATAATGCCAATTGCCAACACATTTAAGTTTTCTGAACTGTCCTAGTAAATGAGGACATATGTCAAATTGGAGAAGGGCCTACAGGCCTAGTGCACGTACACATTATACTAATAACACATTGCTGTCTCACTTTCTGAATAAATAGATTGTAATTATCTAGACAATACCTACTAACACATCTTTGTCTCACTTTCTGAATAATTAGACCATGGATATTTAGACTATACCAAAAACCAAAAGACATAAGGAAACAAGTCTAGGGGAAATAGCCATTACATACTTCATATGAATGGCATGAGTTGGACGACGGCTTAATACGCAAACAAGCAATGCCAGCAATGATAATAATAATTACAACACTAGCTATAACTTCTGTTTCACGAACAGAAATAAGGAAAGTGAAACAAAAGCTAAAATTCAGCCACCACTTACTTTCTGTGACCAATGACGACTGAGAACAGCAGATAATTAATTCTTTATGTGAACGTTTTGGCATTATTACAGCAGAATGCCTCCATAACTTTGGCCTACTTCCTGCTCGTATAACACATGGGAAGTGTGGAATGCAATAGCTTTTCTTATGGTTAAGCTTCAAGCTCAAAATTTGTGTGTTTGAAACACCCAAGCTACCTGAAATTAGAGATTAAGAACACAAACCAGGTGATTTGATGGACCTGTAAGAGAATACACATCCAAACACATGATGGGTTCAGCATGGCAAAGCAAGAAAGACATGTTTTTTTTTTCAATTCTTGTGTGGGAATATGAGGGAGAGAGCATAGTGGCAAGACAGAAAGTGCTAATCAGCTGTCTTCTGATTTTTCAATGGCACCTGCTCGCTTGAGTTAAGAGCATCTTCAATTGCTTACAATTTCATGCTCAATTGCTAATATGTATTGATAACGTGTCAGGTAATTCGCACTAGCAGGGTACTTGTTGAGTAAGTATATGATCTACCATATGAAACAATGGGACTTACTGAACAGAACATTTCGATGACGCAGCTTAATAATCTGTAGCTCTATGAAACAGTACAATTTTTACCAATGATGTCAAAAACAAGGGCATGATTATGAAGGCATCTAACACTAAATAATTATATGTTGATAGTGAAGCCAGTATCTCCTGGAAACCACACAAAGAAAACCTCATGAAACACAATATTCCAATGCCAGAGAATTACTCCAGGAAACACAATATTTTCATTATGGTGAATTTCATGATGAGGAATACTATGAAACCCTCAAAATAATAAAATGTTACAAGCAAACCGCCAAATTCCCAGCCCATGATCACAGAATTACAACATTTTTCAGATTAATAAGTAATGGATTATGTATTCTTTCATAGAAGGTAACTCAAACTGAGTTGCAAAACTGAAATATATATCCGAAAGAACAAGTTCTAAGATAATTTAACTTCAGGGTCGGTTTAGTGAAGAGAGATTAGGCCAAAAATTAGTAAATTGGCTTCAATAGTTGTTGCTTGGTGATCAACTAAGTAAAAGAGAGGTTTGGATTAAATTCTCTAATAAGAAATATTAAACATGAGTAGACTGTAATTTTCATAAATAAAAGACTAAGCAGTTGTTCTCCCGAGCTTATTTTCAGTTTAGTTCAGCTAAGAACAATACTTTTACTCTCACATTTCACTATTCCTTTCAGTCCAGTTTAGTTAAGTTGTTTTCAGTTTTTTCTGTTCAGTTCAGCCCAGTTCAGTTGAGCTCATTTATGCCGAAAAGAACAAGCCCTAAGGTCATCGAAAATTAGCCAATTTATCTTAAAAAGGCAATTTAATTAGACATGTCAATACCGAAAAGCTAATAACTAACACCAATAGGTTTAATTTCCCCCAAAAAACTAATATACAAATGACTAATGCAACAAGCTGGGGAAATCAGTTGACAGAACCAGCTAACAGTTCGCAAAATCACCTATCAAAGCCTATTCGCTAGTCAGAATTGTTGGGCCTAAAACAATTTACAATCCATGTACGACGAACGATAGAAAAAGAGCAACATTTAAGCAAGTCCCTTGAGGAATGCTTTACTTCTTACCTTCAAATAAAAGACTAAACTCTGTAAACTTCAGCATGCAACATATACAGTAATACACCATGTTCAGACATTTCGATTTCGATTTCGATTTCGATTTCAATTATAATGGCATTGATAGATGTTTTCAAATTTAAACAAGAATAAAAAGGATCACAGTAATCCTAATTAAAAATAATAAGCCCTGCAAATTCAAGATATTGAATTTTGGAATTATTAATAATCTTGCAAGTAAGAATTCACCTTATCATATCTAAAAGCATTTCTTTAAGCCTAGATAAATCAGAACTAAAACGACCCACTAATGAAGTGACATTATTGAAGAGAACCCATAAGGCAAAAATTGAAAACAAACAAGAAAGAACATAAACAACATCCAATTGCAATATAATGGATAAATAAATGAGTAAGGGGAATTTATGATTACAATTGAAAGATGCAGACTTTAAGAACTTACTGGCAGCCATAGCAATAGCTCAAACTAGAATAAGCGAGAGAGAAGAAAGAAATGAAAACGCATGAAAGCCAAATAAAAGACCAGAGCTTTTAGGCTTAGCCCTTTTTGGGTGACATTAATCGTACATGGAAAATCTAGAAACCCCAAGTTCTGGTAAAAATTAGCCCATAATCGTTGGCCTGCCATAGAATTGTTTCCCTTTAAATGAACCACTCCACCATATTTTATAAACTAACTAGTTTTTGGGCCGGGCGATATTCTGGGGTCACTTTGTTCAGGAGGGCTGCCCAATTTCTATATAGATAAGAAATTTGGCATCTATCAATTTATTCGTAGTATATTTATAGGTACATGTAGTAGTATATTTTATAAATAATTTAAGGTAGTATATTTTCTTAATAAATTTAGAACTTACTGAACTTGTAGTATATATATAGAAAATGTAGTATACTTATAGAAAATCGTAGTATCTTTGTATCTGATAGATGTTTAGTTCACATCTATCAGGTATGAACTAAGCTTTTCGCCTTTGTTCAGTTATCTTTTGTTAGTTTTTGTTATGTACGTCATTAGATTGTTTGCTATTTTTTATGGTTGTATTTGCTACTGTTTACTATGGTCGTTTTTTTATGGTTGAGATTGTCTTTGCACTATCAGTATAACAATTTGAACATGTGATTTGAAATCGAAAACCATATTTATAGGCTTATATGATTTGAAACAGACTTCGTCAATCCGAACAAATAACAGAAATATCATAAGCTTGTCTTCAATAATGCGGTGAAAAACTTAATTGTAAAATCTTTATCTTTTTCGCTGAGATTGGTATAGTCGTTGTCCTTTGTTGCATTGTCTTGACTCTTGATTACAACTTTGGGGGATCAACGGAACAAACACTCCTTTGTGATGAAAAGTGTAACTTCAACCGGAAATCAGGCGGTCTATTAGGTCGGTAATGGAGAGAGAAAGGTGAGGGCATGAGGCATTAAGAGGATGACGTGTGTTTGAAAAAGAATGGGAAAGTTTTTCTAATAGGTTTTTTAATTTTATTTTCGAAAAATATTTTCCACACCCCAACTTGTTATCTGTATATTATTCTTTTGGTGGCCTTGTTCTAACAAGTTATTAGGTTGGAGGCGACTATAATTAAAAGTAAATTATGTTTTTAATCTAATAGATGTAACACAATGGTAGATGTCTAACTATGTAAACTTATGCTCTTTGATTCAAATCTTGAGACTAATATTTTTTATTCTTGAGGTAAAGTTGACATGCTAGCGTGCATAATTGTTAAAACATATAATGTGGAAGCACTTTGGCGCCATATTAGCTTGTGACATGGGACACCGCATGTCGCTTTATAAATAAGAGGCCATGCGTTATAAAGAAAAGTTTTCACACTCTTGTTATAAGTGCCCTGACATTTCAAATTCTGTTGGAAGCAACTTGACGTATTCAAAGTATTAATAAAAAAAAAAACCCCCATAAGACATTTCTTTCTATTTTTGACATTTGTTATAAGTGCCCTATAAGGGAGGGTGGCGTTAACTTAACCAAAATGGTCCAGTAGACTATCCCATGCAAAGCTTCATGGGGGAGCTGCTCCAGTAGCTCACCGAATTGGTCTTTTATTGGACCTTATCCCAACCCACAATGATCCATTCACTGCTTCTTTATCATCCGAACATGCTGGGGCTGCTCTGGGATTTATTACCCAATACCACTACACCCTCAACCAACTCCTCATGCTCTTGTGGAGTCACGAGAACACCCGGGCATCTTACGCCGTTCATCTTCGCCTATGCGGGCTGGACTTAGGCTAAGACGCCTTCTTATCCCGCGACGTCGTGTACGGGTTAATCCTTATGGCAGGGAATATGGTAGGCGATCCCCATCCTCTCCTTTCTCTTTTGATTCTAACCTTTCCCTATCTAGAGATTCTACACAGGCTACGGAACATAATCCACCAAACTCTCTTGTATTCAACGCGGCAGGGACTCCACCACCTACCTTACAGGGGGTGTTTATTTCATCAACCTCCTGGCCAAATAAAAAAGGCGTGCAACAGGCTATTTGGGGCGGCTTTCTTGTGATTTTTCAGATATATATTATGACAAAAACTACACTTTAACAGATTGGGCTCTATAGAAACGACTCCTTAAGCTTGAACGTTGGGAATCCAAAGGGGATTTTAACTTGTGGTGGTCTGAAAATGGTGAACTGAAACTGCATCCCAAGGCTATAACAGATGTGCAAATGGCTTATGATCTTGATGTGGAGGTTGGTGAGGAGGTCACCTCTAAACTTGCTCATAAACGTGCTCTCTCTTTTGATGCCAATGATGGCAACAAGAAATCCAAAGTCTTTATGGAGGAGCTTGTGCAGGACTTAGCACACGATACTGTTGTAAATGAGGCTATGGAATTTCATTTTTCCTTGGCTCTTTCTCTGTCTGCTGAAGGTGAGGTGGCTGGCCAAAATCAGCCACAAGGGGAGATATGAAGATCATTTCTTTCAACGCAAGGGGGTTAGGTGGTGATCCCAACCTTGCAACTGCATATATTAAATGGCTTATCCAAAATCACCAACCTATGTTTTTATTTCTGTCAGAAACTAAGTTGTCTACTAGTGATGCGGCTGCTTTGTTTAGTTCGTTTTTACCTTCGTTTGTGGAGGGTGTTGATGCCTTGCAAACTCGTGGTGGTATCTTGGTCTTAGGTTGGTCCTCCTTACCTATAGTGTGTGTTGTTTCGTCTCCTAACTTTGTAATTTGTAAGATCAAGGAGTTTAATGGAAGTGTGTGGTATGTTTGTTTTTGTATGGAGCTCCGACTTTGGGGACCGACTGAATGTTTGGAATGATCTAAAGAGGCATTTGGTCCACCTTCCAACTTGCCTTGTTATTGGAGATATTAACCAACTTGAATATAATGATGATAAGTTAGGTGGCTCAACTAGAATACGGGGACGACGAGACTTTACGGATTGGAGAATGTCTCTTAATCTCCTTGAGGTTCCGTTTCATGGGCCCCGTTTTACTTGGTCAAATAAGCAATTGGATCATCATCTGATCATGGAACGCTTAGACCGTGGTTATATGACGGAAGGGTGGTTGGACAAATTCCCGTTGAGCAAAATCCTACATCAACCAATTCTTTGTTCGGACCATGCAGCCATTATTTTTGAGCATATGATTAGTGGTCTACAGCCAAATCAACCCTACCAGCTAGAAAACTGGTGTTTGTCTCATCCACAGATCATCGAAATAGTTCGCCAGTTATGGGCAAGAAATAATCATTTGGATGGTCTTCCTAACCTTACGTCTTGACTTTTCCTTGTCCGTGTTGCACTCCAAGGTTGGTGCCTTGATCATAGATGCTTCGTCGGGGTCAATTGGAAACGGGTTTGTGACGATCTAATTAATGACGGGCTTGCTGCTATAAACATTCCTCTAGGGGTAAGTTACAATGTATCCATTGAAAGCGAATGGGTTTTGACTATTGGAAACAACGAGCTAAATCTCTTTGGAAAATGGTGGGCGAAGGCCCGTCAAAATTGCTATATAGTCAAATTAAGCAACGTCAGAGGGTTAATGAGATTCTTACTCTACAAGATGATACGGGTGCTTGGATCACGGGCCAGGCAAATTTGAGTCACCATGTGTTACGTAGCTTAAAAGCAATTGTCTCTCCTAATGATCACTCCGATGTAAATGATATTGCTTGTGTCTTACGCCAACTTCACCTCCCTTGTATAAATGAGTTAGACATGGAGAACTTGGAACGACATTTCTCAGATATGGAGATAACGAAGGCAATGTTTTCTTTGGGAAATAACAAATCTCCGGGTCCATATGGTATTACAGCTGAATTTTTTAAAACTCATTGGCCTGTTGTTGGTGCTGTAGTTATTAGAGAAGTTCGCAGGTTTCTTATTTCAGGCACTCTTCCGCAAGGTTGGAATTCAACCCTCATTGTACTTATACCAAAATACATCATGTGGAGGAAGTGGGACAACTACGACCTATCAGCCTATGTAATACAATCTATAAGTGTGCAGCCAAATGTCTAGTAAACCGTCTCAAATCCATCATCCCCTCTCTCATCTCAAATTATCAGTTTGCTTTTGTCCCAGGCCGCCTTATTCATGACAATATCCAGATTACGCACGAACTTATTCATACCCTAAATGAAAGGAAAAAAGGTTCAAAGTATCTGGCGGCATTGAAAATTGATATGAGTAAAGCGTATGATAGAATTGACTGGGGTTTTTTGGCTGCGGTTTTATTGGCTTATGGTTTTCCTCCCTTTTGGGTTTCCTTAATCCGCCAGTGTGTGTCTTCTGTTTCATATGGTGTGTTGTTCAATGGTCGTATGGCGGGGAAGATTTTTCCAAACTGTGGATTACGTCAAGGTGACCCCCTATCGCCATACCTTTTTATCTTATGCATGGACATCCTTTCCCGGATGCTTTCTTTGGCAGAGGACATCCAACTGTTTTAGGGTATAAAGGTTACTAGGCGCTCCCCAAGCATTAGCCATCTTTTCTTCGCAGATGATGTTATGCTCTTCTTCCGGGCTTCTGATTCATCCTGTAAAGCTGTTTTGGATGTCATTTCTCAGATCTCTGCTATCTCTGGTCAAAAATTAAATCTTCAGAAATAATTTGTCAAGTTTAGCCCTAATACTCCCCCAGCCGAGCAAGCACTTTTCAAATCTATTTTGGGGGTGTGTAAGGAGACCAATATAGGCACACACTTGGAGGTCCCAGTTGACTTGCAAGGCCCAAAAGTTAAGTACTTCCAATTCCTAGTTGACAAGGTTTTCCGCTCTATCCATTCCTAGAAGGCTGGAACCATGCCCGACTTTCCCCCTTTCAAAGGTCATTTTTATAAATACAGTCCTTGTTTCGATGGCTTCTCATGTAATGTCATCTTTTGTAGTCCCTAAGTCTATCTTGGATAAGATTGACTCCATTCTAGCACAGTTTTTTTGGGCAAAAGATAACTCCCGTGGTCTCCCTTGGCTACGGAGGCAAGCCTTATTTCTTCCTAAAGGTTTAGGGGGTCTGGGGATGCGATCTCTCTCCCTTATAAACAAGTGCAAGCTTATGGGCTCCTTCTGGCGGCTTGCTCAATCGTCCACTACCTTTGTCGCTCAGGTTATCCATAATCCAAGGCTGCCATTAAAGCTTTCGGATGCTACAAGTGTTAATATTCACACCCAAGCCTCTTGGGGAATGAAGAGTAGGGGTGTGGGGTGTTCTCATTTGGTGTCGGGTTGCCATTGGAAAATAGGAAATGGTACCAATGTGCGAGCTTCTGGCAGTCGTTGGGTTAGGGGTGCTGTTCCCCTAGCTCGCAGTAATATTACTCTTAACACTATTGCCACGGCGAAGGTCTGTCACTAGATTATGAACACGCCCCCTGAATGGAATTTTCAACTAGTTAGAAACCACTTCTCTGCTACAGATACTCTAAAAATCCTCTCAATGGAACTTCCGAGAACAGTGTAGCAGGATACTATGATTTGGAGCCAGCATAAGACGGGTTTCTTCACTACTAGAACTGCCTATGCCTTTTTGGCCAGGAAACAACGGCATACCCTTAGTATGGAAACAGAGTCAACTCTGATCTTCAAAACTCTCTGGCACTCCTCTCTTTTACCCAAATGGAAATTCTTATTATGGCGTCTCATTCATGATTGTCTAGCACACAAGAGGAATCTGCATCAACGACATTTAACCCATGATGCTTCTTGTGATCTCTGCCCTGGTATAATTGAGGATCCTCAGCACATTTTTCATTCATGCTCAGTCGCGCAATCTTTCTGGTCATCTTCTCCTCTTACTGTCACCTCTATGGATGACCCCCGTTCCCTTTTGGAATGAATCACCTACCATATCCTTCTCTTCAAGCAAAAGGATGGCTCCTTAATCCCGGATATCACACGTTTAGTCATCTCTCTTTGGAGTCTTTGGCTCCATAAAAATGAGAGGGTTTCCCGTGGATCTCCTGCCAATGTTCACTCTGTAAATGCTCTGGTGGATGATGCGACTACACAGCTTCAGAGAACTATTACTTTGGCTGCTCACCAACTTCGGTTTCTTCACCCACCATAGATCGATAGTGTTTTCCCTCCAGGTTTTAATATTGCCAACATAGGATGCCAGAAAACAGGACAACCGATAGTAACCTTACAGTGTGATGCGGCTTGGAATACACAATCTAGCCATGCTGGACTTGGTTGGGTGGTTTGCACTCCACGGTTCCCTACTCTACGGTCCCTTGCTCCTGGTGGTGGTCTATCTTGCTTTGCCTCTACTGCGCTGCATGCGGAGGCTTTGGCATTGCTTCATTGCTTACGCTGGGCAGCGGAGTGTGACATCAATCATATTTTGGTGCACTCGGATTCTGCTAATCTTGTTACCATGTTAAAGGGCTCTCTCAGATCGGACGCGGACATTCGTTGGACTTTGACTGTAATTCTACAAATGGCCCTTCGTTTCTCTGTTTGTCACATTCGCCAAGTTTCGCGGGATCTGGTGTCGAAAGCGGACAATATTGCTAAATCTTGTTTACGTAATCCTTTTACTTTTTCTATTATTATGTAACTTTTGCTTGGTTTCTTGATATCAAAAAAATAAAAAAACTTAACCAAACCACAATTAAAAATAGCAAGTTTGAGTAAGCTATTGCTTATATAATTAGCAATCTTGTTTGAATAGTACACAAATATTGTGGAAATTATTTTCTAAATTATGCTAAAGTGAAAAAAAACTTTTACTTTCAGCATTATTTAGAACAATTCCTACCATGCATCTATCTAGCTTCGGGTAATTCATAACACGAAGTTGCTCACATTGGTTTTATTTCTTTTGCTTGTGTTTGATATATATGGCAAGGGAAATTTAGTTGAGTTTTTATCAACAAAATAAGCACACAATACGTTCTTAGACAAAACAGCCATAGTACCATCTAATGGATTCTAAACTTGGGATCTCAAGTTCACCAAGTGATTCTTCCACCAACTAAATCAAGTACTCGGTTTTCATACACTTCATTCATTCCATATTAGTTGAACGGTTTGACTAAAACTTGTCAATACACAATTTTGACCATTAATATTATTTAATTGTCAATTAGTTAGAATTATGAAAAAATAATACATTGAGATTGTACATCGAGATAAACCTAGGAACACATATACTAACATTTGATTTTCATATATCAATTACAACCACCATTTTTTTTTAGCAAGATAAATTTGGAACGTAGATCTAGGGTTTTTTTGGGCGATTCTCAGAGAGAGAAGAATGAAACACGAATTGAAGACGATTGAAGAGCAATTGAAGAAGAAAAAAAAAACGGAGAAGATGAATGTAAGGAACCCAGATCTAGGGTTTTTTTGGGAGATGAGAGAGAGAAGAGTGAAAATGGACAGTTTAAGTATGATAGAGGGTTGAATGCCTGATTTTTTTTTTGGATGATTAAATCTGGTAGTTGGGTGAATGGGGGAGATTTTAATTTCATTTTGTTAGGTGGAAATCATTAAATATGGTGAGAATCATTAATAGAGTTAATTGTTGTTAGGATATAATAATCAATTTTTATATTATATAAGTAAGGGTATTTAAGTAATTTCATACAAAAAAACTTACTATAATAAGAAAGTTTCTAAATATTGCATTTTTTTTTGTTATAGCCGAAAATGGCAAACGTTCCATTTTTTTTTGATACGGAGGGAGTATAAATTACAGTCACAATAAGAAAGAACATATTACCGTTTTTTCATGCATATGGTCAACCTTTTTCTCATTCAATAGAAAACACTTGGGTTAGATGTCTGAGGGCTTGGCTACATCTATCCACTGGGTAATCCACCCACAACTAATAGAGATAATAAAATAATATTATTAAGTAAGGTGAGGACTCCACCATTATTACTACTTTTTACACTAACAATTGAAGGTGGGTAGTATCGGGTAAACAAAGTTTTTCCCGATGTCTGATGGTTGGTCACCCAATGACCAATGCATGTTGAATTTAGCAATTACATACATAATATGGCAAGTCGCTCAAACAACAATAGATTTGAAGCATTAATAGAACAATTGCGTTGGGATTGTTGTCCCAATAGCCAATAGGTATTAATTTTGGACTGTGCCATTCTTAGTTTTCCACTTAGTTTTTTTGCCCCTCGCCTCAGCATGCTCAAAAAATGGTCAACTTTTTTTTATAAAAATGGTAAGAGAATTATGCTCAATCGGGCCAGAATCCTATACGGATCTACCCAGTCTGATAAGCAGACTATACACTTTAAAAGAAGAGATAAAGAGATAATGATAACAGAAAAGCCTACCTTCAAGGGGCCTCTAGCGGGGATTGGACCCCGGCCTTAAGCTTATAAGGATCTCCCCTTACCAAGCCAAGATTTGCTTGATTCAAAAAATGGTCAACATATGTTGAGACAAGCAGACAGCCACAATAGACAAAACCTATTTTATACTTCCTCTGTTCTAATTACCTGTAACTGAATGTGACGTAAAAATTAAGAGGGAAAAGGACTGAAGAAGCAGCTTAATTATCTTCACTCCACTAGCTAAACAGCATGGATGAAGACAGAAGAAGCTACTTAATTTCTTCCTTCCACTTCCTAATCATGCATAGACGCACGCGCACCATGCACGCGAGGTTCCTTGAATTATCAAATTAGTGAAAACAATTCATAGAAAAACCAATTGCATTTTGCGTTCATTGCTAGATTTATCTACATTTACAGGACTAGATATATGATACAACCTTGCTACAGCACACTACTTCCAGAAGCTGCATGCCACAAAAATGGTAAAAGTATGATGGTGAAACTCATCCCAGAGTCCGGAGATCTATGCAGGAGCCCTACTCCGGAAAACCTATCTTGTGCATGGCCTCATTTCCCAAAAGAAAAAAAGGCCCATGCCAGCGGATTGCATGGCAGAACCATAAATGCTCTGCAGCCTCACAGAGGAATTTTGTCAAAGTCCTTTCCTACTCCTGCTACTTGGACTAGCAGGAGCAGGACTTCTTATATTCATCGATTCACCGAAACTTTGAGCACGAGCGGGACTGCTTCGATATCCATCAACTCGATGAGGAGATCCCATTGTTCCTTCGGTCCCTCTGGAAGCCTCAGCCTCCAGAACTTTTGCTTCTTCAGTCAGCATTCCTAACTTCATGGACAGACCTTTACAATTAATTTAAGGCCCAAAGGAGAGTAATGGAATGCCGTGGGGCAGGAGAAGGGGGAGGAGAATTACCCGAAGTTCATTTTCTCGGAGACGATCTTCAAGAGCCTCTATAGCAGGAGTCAGACTGCAGTATTTAGAATCCAGTGAATATAAATGAAGTACCCAATAAAGCAAGAGTTGTATAAATTCGGTTACTAACCAGTACTCCATTAACTTGCACATTGAAGCCTGATATGTTGATGTATGATGAATGAAAGTAAGCGGGTGCACCTTCCCATCACTTAACAGAGTATTTAATTCAAAATGAAAATAATTAGAGAATAGAGGAGTGAGAGAAGTTGAAAAATAGAAATGGATTAAGGAAATACTACATGCAAAAAATGGAAACAAGTAGGAAAATGAAGATCAACCAACAGCCATCAGCATGTCAGCAATTTACCTGATATTCTGAGAGATGGCCAAGTTATAAGCAGCCTTCTCTTCTTCATACAAGACACGCTGCAAATCCGTAAAGGAAGCCAAAGGTGAATCAAGCTTAAGAAGGGATGATGCAGGAAGAACAAGGAGAGGGATTTCTTTGCGGACATATTCTGCACCACTGCAAACAAAGGCAAAGGAAAAATCTTAAGATAGTATTAACAGAATGTCTTCCTATCCCCAATGGCATTTGAGATACAAACAATGAGCATATAGTCAAATACAAATGTGTAAATGCAACAATCTCTATGATTCAAATACATTTACCAAAACATTTGCACGAAAATAAGAACATCCAAGTTCCAAGTGAAAGAAATTCACATTTGCAGAGTGTATCATATTCATACTATACTCGGGTGGAAACAGAAAAAGTACGCAAAAAGCCAGAGCAAAGATATTGCCGGCAAAATGGCCTACTTATTTGCAATACAGGGTTAGATATGTTATTCTTGTAAAGACAAGTCTGCATAACAAACTTTATAATGTAATTTACTAGCATCAAATTGATCTTCAAACACCTGAATTGCTTAAAACACCCTTCCCATCAACTACAGATGGCTGCAAAAGACTCATCACAAATCTCAACCTCAGATTCTTCAAGTCCGGCATCATGAAAATTTGTTTCCTTGTTAACCCCCTCCCGGTTTCCAACCAGGTGACCAACACCATTCACTCTTCTCCTTTCCCCACCTCTGATAAATTGCCAAGACTTGAAGTAATTGCTCATTGACATACAATAATAAGTTATAATTACACTCGCATATAGAATTTGTCAAAGCCTGATGATGACCTAGGATGCTTAAACACTACCCTATTATGCCATACTATGCCCTGATTCCAGTGCTTTTGACGAGGCTCCTGCCCCGGCCCGGTATAGGAGTATGGCCAATAAATAAACAGATGAAGCCTTGAAAATAAAATTAAAGTGACACAGTAGCCTTTACCCCAGGAAGACTTTTTAAGAAAAATCCTCAGCAAAAAAGGCAGCTGATTAACCAGATACACACAGCATTACAGCATATAACCACAACATGCTTACCACGCTACTGCTAGGAAAGTAATGATTTTCTTCCTCCATGATGCCCAGCAGAGTGTAGGATTGATGTTTAGGAGAAAAGAGACAAAACAACAGCGAAAAGGGCAAGTACGTACTCATTTATACCTCATCTCCAAATGAGAGCGGTGCATTGCTTCCTGCATACCATCAGACATATCCATGGGATCAAGGTCACCAAAAGCATTAGCAGCGCTCCCGGGGTGAAACTTTCCCCCTAATTTCTCAGTCCCCTGGAAGTTAGCATGCACATGAGTAAAAAGCCAGCCGAAGTTCGAATGCTTACATGAAATGTACAAAGTTAGATAAAGGGGGAATTTGGATGGTACCAAAAAGAAGCAGCCAAAGAAAGTGAAATTTCCTTGGACCCGTCATCAACACAAATTATGAACTGGCTTTTCCTTTGAAGTTTCTATATATCTTATTCTGATTCCAACTTACCGATTAATAGTAAAAGGATTGATGAATCAGCTCAGAAAGAGCCGTACTTTGTCAATCACGATAGAAATTTATATGAAATTGAAGTTGGCCGAACCGCCAAAGAGATTATTTCTATGTTATATTGCTGAAATTAGGTTTCAGACTTCAGAGTACCAGAGTGGATGCCAAGAAAAACCTGAGGTTTACACGAGACTGGCTATTGGATCGCTATTAAGATAGAAATAAATAAAATATCTCAATGGTCTCTTGGTAACAAGAAGAAATTTTCTCTTAAACACTCTGACCGCTCGGAGAAAGAGAGAAAAACGCTATATCCTATTCTTGATCATCCACAAGGCTCAACATATCGAAAAAGAAATAGTAAATCAATGGAAGTGGAAGCACAAACATCACAGTAAAATGCCACTACACAAAGATACATTAAGAGATAACAAATTGACAGGATAATTAGTGTACGAGATTCCAGGTTCATTCCCCAGACACGAAGAAATGGCTGTCAAGCAGTATCATAAGCAACATGTTGTATAATTTTTTCAGATAAGTTTCTCAAGCCGTCAGCCTTGACAAATCAATTTCCTACTTCAATTCAAAGACAATGCTCCATTTGCCAATGTGCATTTTCTTTCCTTTGCATTCTTGGGTCCATCGCAACAACATCCTTGTGGTTGCGTTGTATGATGCTCCCTGCATCACTCAATACCTTGTGTCTCAAAATACTTTACCTATTTCCTTATATGGGTTGGGTTCACCTAATAAAATGAATCACGCAACCAACAATCCTTCTTTTTCAACTCACTACCTACAACATGGCCCCCAAATTATCCCTCATTATTTGTGCCAAACCAAATGCGTAGACTGTAGAGTATGAGACGGAGCCGGGGAGTATTTCATAGAAACCCCACGCTAGTTACATTTAACTTTTCTATCACACAGGGAAAACTAACCATTTCTATTAATCAATAGACATAGCACAAAATAAGAATCATATTCACAATGAATTGACGAGCTATGTTACTCAGACACGGATGTGTCTACTCGGATACGAGTGTCCAAGTATCCGACTCGGCCATTTTGTAGAAAAAAGACAAGTTTTAGTTAAGAAAGAAGTATCCAAGTGTCGTATCGTGTCTTAAGAAAGAAGTATCCAAGTGTCGTGTCGACACGATACGACACTCTATTTCTGAGGCAAATGAGGGTGTCGAAGTAACATACTATAGTCGAAGAGTGAATGCATATTCTTGATTAACAGAAGCAACAGCAGTGACTACTATCGGCATATAAGTTATTATATTCCTTCCGTAGATGGAAAAGTTTACAAAGGTATCCTTCCAATCTCAAAATTCAATAGCGTCAAAAAGGAGCTCTATGGATAAAAATCAGAAAAATGTGTATTCTGTCACCAATATCAAGAGTATTCAATAGCTGCATACAAGAGAGGAGCTTCAGCTTAAGGGAATCGTCTACAAGCAAAAGAGCAAATATGCATACAAAATAGAACCTGGGTTATATAAATACTATCCACTTCTCATCAAGATCTCACCATGCCATAACTTCCAAGATGTGGAGATCCCAAAGACTAATCTATCAATGATTAAGCCCGAGCAAGATGAGAACTACATAACTCCTTTCTCGGTACATTATGACAGATAAGAAAAAGGGGAGTTAAGGCATCATATAATCATTTATTTTCAGAGAAAAATCATTTTCATGCTACAATCTTGGAGTTATAAATGCTGCCTAAACATCTTTTTTCAAAACAGTTGCACATCATTTTCATTGTAAGTCATTCCCTGAGCAATTAAGGTCGAATGGAATGAACACATCCAACTTCATGTCTAACCTTGTTTACAGCAGTTCTTGAATCACCTGTGTCCTGCTCAGCTTTTTCAGCCTTTCCCGAGCCCAACCTCGATGCATCATCAGAACTCAAAGAAGATTCAACATCTATGATGTTATTTTTGTGTACAGGAGATAAAATAACAGGTCTTGACATGTAGCTCTGTTTCCCATCCAAGGACTGGAAAGCAATGACTTGAATTTTTCCAGCCTGTATATTTGACCAACGATATTTACAAAGTCCTCCAGCATAAGGGCATAAAAAAAGGGTGCAATTTTTTGTATTTTTGACACAAACCTTAAAGGCATCTTCATTAAAACATGAAAATATAAGCCCAATGAACCCCGAATCAAGAAGCTGATACATTGCCTGGGTACGCACATCTGC
Source organism: Patellifolia procumbens (assembly GCA_947645195.1). Taxonomy (NCBI): domain Eukaryota; kingdom Viridiplantae; phylum Streptophyta; class Magnoliopsida; order Caryophyllales; family Amaranthaceae; genus Patellifolia; species Patellifolia procumbens. The sequence goes on from CANSGD010000429.1 coordinate 4,142,595, forward strand.
AGAAGGTAGTGAATCAGATTGAAAGGACAGAGCAAGACAAAAACACGGTACTTTGTTTCTTAAAGTACAAAACACTTAAGCTTAAATTTTGAAAAATAGAGGACTAAGCCATAGATTGCAGCAGTTATTTCAGCATTTACCAACTGCAGCTAGTAAAACGGATCAATTATATATTGACGTACATATGTGTGTGTGCATGTGCCTGAACTGTGATGTTGCATGCTTTATTGCTTCCCTTTCTAAATTACTTATAGGCAGGGAAGAAAATCGCGGATCTCGTCGCGTTCGCGGTAACGGTCGCGATGACGCGGGAACGGCTTGTAACGGTCGAAAAGAGACAAATCGCTGTTAACGCGGCGTGAATTTTTTGAAAAAATTCACACAATTAGAATTTTAACCTCAAAATAGCATTTTTGAAGTTTTATAAGTATTCTTATAACTTAATTTGACCAAAGCAATCATATGGGTGGGTTACACATATGGTGAATAAAAGATTACTTTAAACATGAGATTTATATCATATTATATATAAAAATTGATACTAAATCATATATATTACTCAACTTGGAAGCCCATGGTAAGTTTTTCTCCTTTCGTTGGTGTGACCCTATTGTTTTTGTGCTACTATGCGTATATTCCCTTTCTTTTTTTGACCAATTTTCATATATTAACGGATGTAACGGGTAAAAAAACGCTCTAATGCGGCGAGTCACCGTTACGTAACGGACAACGCGGCGAGTTGGACGTGAATTTCATCGCGGGGTTACGTAACGGCATTTCGCGTAACGGCATGTTCAAAATCCGTTACATAACGGCCGTTACGTAACGTAACGGCCGAGTTTTGTTTCCCCGCTTATAGGACCAAACAAGTGTGATCTTCTCAGCCAAAAGCATAAAATTGGAATAAGCGAATCCTTAGTAGACCAAACAAACCCGAAAAAAATGCTTGATCGCAGAATTAAGGAGAAAGGGGGACAGAAAAACATTACTCAACTAAGGCTCCGTTTGTTTTAACAGAAAACAATTTTCATGGAAAATCTCTTTTCAAGGAAAACAATTATCAATTGAAAACATAATTTTAGTAAAAAAATTTCCTTTGTTTGTTTGATTGGAGGAGAACCTAATGAGAAAAGGAAAATGAAGTAAAAGAGAAGGAAAGATAGGAGGAGAGAATAAAGAGAAGTAAAGAGTGAAGAGGAAAATGTGGCATACCTTTTTTACACAATAAAATTTGTTTTTCTTCTTCTAATAGCATTTTCCACATTTAAGAAAATTGTTTTCCACCCCTTACCAAAACAAACAAAAGAAATGTAAAGATGGAGGAAAACCTTTTTCCAAGAAAATGGTTTTCGACCAAAACAAACGGAGCCTAAACATAGAAAGACAAGAAAAGACTCTCAACTAATTTACTCTTGTCAACAAAGCTGCAATAGTTTTGATTTCCCCAACTCCCCAAGCCCCATTTAAGAAAAATTTTAGACGGGGAGTGTGCTTTTCTATATTTGATTGGAAAGGTCAAAACAAGTTGCTTTACTGAGCTAGTTATGTTTCCCTACTCCTGTAAGGTTTCAAACCTAAGGGTGGTAGTGAAATGAATAAGAGCAAAGGTGCTACAAGCACATTTTATTAAGAGTTATGATCTGGAAATAGCCAGCAGAAATTGTTTTACTCCTCCTCGCTTTTCTTTCCCTCATCTCAGTTCTTTTATATTCCTGCGTGACCTCCAGGCTACTGCTCTCGTATCCACCAGATAAGTTCCACTAACTTTTCGATGTTTATTTCTAAGATGTTGCTCCAGGCATACAAAATTGGTTGAGAGACATGAAATAGTCAGTTCCGCAGTCTTGCAAGTAATACCTCAGGAGAAGCGAGCAGTTTTAACGTGTAATTTTTTTTTTTTATTCCTTCTGATAAGTATAAGATTCGTATAATTTTTACCTGATAATTACCCCCACAAACATACACAGGCACTAAATTAGGTTTCTCCATAGTCCATAGACAGCCACTGTATTGTATAAATGGATGAATATATGTTGAAACCAAACAACTCTTGAAAATGAATTAGTCAGATCCAGGCTCCCCAGGGCTCTATGGCTCAAACATGAGATGTTAAGTGTTTAAACTTTACACAAGAGAGGCCAAGGGGTGTAGAATGAAAATTTCACTAAAAGGCTATCCAATTTACTTCAACTGAAAATAGCCCATGACAGAAATATCCTACACAAACTCACCAAGCACAAAATTTACTCTCTCGAGCAGTCGAGCTCCATATGAACCTCCCTCAAGCGAAAGGTGGATCAATAAAATCAAGCATTGGTTACTGCACCGCCATCCTTGAGTCACTCCCACATCAAGTAGGCACGTTTTACACCAAAGTTAACCACTTCATGGTTCTAGAAACACACTCACCATGAAACATTCTAGAGAAAAGCATACCTGCTACTACCACCCAAACAAACCATACCAACCACAACAACAATATAATTAGCCTACAGGAAGTAAGGCTAAAGGAAAATCCACTAAGAAGAGCTTCACCCTCACTCTTTGTTACTCAGCTACCACATCTATCATCTTTGAGTCAAGTACTGATTCAAAGTACTGATTCAAGCTTTAAGCACAGGAAGAAAACTATCACCAACCCTCCCTCCCCCCCCCTCCCCTCTTGACAAGCTATGCTCATCTCTCACTCGAACAGCTTTAACTTAATCCAATCACCATCACCAATAAAACACAAAAACGCAAGAAGATGATTCACGAGCTCTTCCTCATATGACATGAAAACAAACCTTCAATTTACATGTAATTTCCAAACTATGGCCTAAACTTTCTTTTTGTTTTATTTTTCTTTTTTATTGGGAGGGTATTGCCAAAACAGGCATTATACTCCATTAATCACCAAAGAAATAACTCATGCTAAATTCAAGTTTAGTATGGCCTCTAACTTTTGGTTCTCTCCTTAAGCATGATTTCTTATAGAAAATAAAAAACTTGCAAAAGTCTCCTACTAAAAAGACATCTATTAGCACAATGGAAAACAAAGCATAGCATAGTACCTTGCTAGAATCTCACACGGGTCTCATATGCATATAGAAGTCATAGTAGGACAAACTTCACATACCAATCCAATTAATCGTGTACAAATAATGCAAAAGTATTGTACAAATATTCATCTTCAAAAGCTATTAAGTTCCTAGTCAGATATTGAATAATTAAACCAAGATTTCATGCTAATCACAAACCCATGCCAAAGCAACATCAGATCATTAATTAGACTTATAGCATATCGGAGCCGAAGATTAACTCCTAAAGACAAAATATAAACATAGAAGTAATATCAGTCGTGAGTCCTACTTACCTACATGGGATGGAAGGACTGTTATATGAGGATGAGAATGATACCATCCAATCACTCTTGTTCTTCTTCCTGTTGCAGCACTCATCCTGTGCTATTTAGTTAATTACACAAATCATCCAAATTTTCTCCGAATGAAACCAGACGGTGAAAATAAAAGGTTCGTCCATTTGCATATGATGAATTGACGACGTGGGTAATTGTAACAACAGACGTTAAATTCACCTATTCTATTGCAGAGTCAACACAATCATGAAAAATCACTAGAATATATTACTTTGTCCTAGCAACCAATCTCAAGGTAAAAGACACCCTCCATCACTTACGGCCCAATTAAACAAATTTTCCAACATACACAAACAAAAACAAAGGATATTTCCGCCAGAGCTGAAGCTGCAGCCAATTGTTCAGGATTAGTCTCCACTCTATCCTTCCTCCTATCTGACCGAGTCTGAGGCGATGCACCCCATATCAAAGCAGTCGAATTCCCACTCCTCGAACACTAAATACGTAAAATCACCAATTATGCATGGCATCAATATATTGAATAACTAACAGCAAAACCGAAAACGGGTACTTCACCAAAAGACAGTTCATGCCACCACTCTCAATTTCTTTTCATCTCTCTGCTTTTAACAATTTTCAAGGCCCAGTTGATGCCCTAGAGTTTATGTGTATTATACTTTAGTACTTGATAACTAAGATTTGGTTGAGAAAGATGTTAGTGAAAAATTATAAATTAATAGTTTTAATCATAAATGGAATTAAAATATTGTAACTCAATTATTGTTTTTCATTGAAAACATATAATATCATCATTTTTTTTAGTTTTTTTCTTAAGAAAAAGTGGCCCGGACCTCGCTCGGGTCCTAATAACCAGACATTTGAGAGTAGAGGGAAAGGTAAGAGGAATCCCTACCCTCAAAGTGCCTCTAGTGGCGATTGAACCTCCAACCTTGGGGTTGGAAGGGTGTTCTCCTCATCACTAGACCAAGTACTACTTGGTATCAGGGTCACATAATTCGATATAAAATTCGATCTTGTAATTCGAAATTCGCTCAAAATGAGTAAAAAATAAACCAAAACGACCATAATTCGATGTTTCCAGGCCGAAATTCGTTGGGGTTAGTGAATTATGTGACCCTGCTTGGTATAATATCATCATTAGTATCGAAAAAAGAAGCAACAATAATATAGTGGCAGAATGGTTAAAGCATTTATCTTTACTCGAGGTCACGGGCTCAGAGCTTCTCATTGACAATTTGCACTTTCTTATGATAATAATGTAGATAAAATATTGTTGAACGGAAAAGAGAGTGACACATGGCGGATTATAATCCGTGCTTAAGCTTATTAATATATAGATAGATAGATTGTCTTGCTGCATTACAAATGAAATGAAAAACCCCGTATACCCTACAAAGTCAATACGTTTGAAACCCTAATGAAATAAACCCAAATATTCCCCAAATGTTCAAATGTGAATTATGTGATACAATTAACTAATCATAAGGAAAATAATCCTTGAAATTTCAACAAATCAGACAATCAGAAACCAAATCTTGGTAAAATAGCGAAAGGAAGAGAGGGGAGAAGTAAACCTCAATGTCTCCGAGAAGAAGGCCCATGATCTCTTCAGTTTCAGTGGAAAATGCATGAGTGACACAGGTTAACCACACTTCTTCTGACATTTTCACGTTTGTTAATGACATCTTTCTTCTCGATTTCTCCTGCACTACCTATCTGCCACTGCCGCACAGGAGGAGATTGTGATGCTGAGAAATACGAGTGCAAAAAAAGAGGATCGTTGATGGGATTTTTCAGGTCAAGGGACCAAATGGTGATGGTGCTGAATGAAGTTCAACTATAATACTAGTAATTTTGAGACTTCTGGTTCTGGGGTTGGTTTGCTTTGGCCTTTGAGTTTCTCGGCACGTTGCCACCAAAATACGTCGCGACTGTGTAGGGGTGCAAATAAGCCTTGTGCTCGCAAACGGTTCGTGAAGTAGCTCGAGACAAAATTTGGTCAAAGCTCGATTGAAAATCAAATGAATAATGTCGGACAAAATTTTAAAGTTCGCTTGATAAATGAGTAAAGCTTGCACATCTTTACGTTTGATTCATTTAAATTAGAGTGCAACTCGTTTATAAGTCGATTTATAAGCTTGATAATTAGCGTGAAGAAACGCATTTATAACTCCAAAAGACTTTTTTGTTTTGAAAAAGGTAATATAAGCATATAACGAAAATATAAAACTCACCAAAACTTACAAGTTGAATTTATATCCTAAAGGGTAATATATATTCTAAATGGAAATAACAGCGATATAGCAATATATATTGTTAGTCAAATTCTATAAAATGATTGGTATACATTGTTCTTAAAGTTTCATACGGATATATATGTATTTTTAAAGTTGCAAAGCTCGTTTAATTCAAGCTTGATTGTAACTAGTTCAAGCTCGAGCTCGACTTCTAAACGAGCAAGCTCCAACCGAGCTTGAAGAAGTTTGTAGCTTAACGAGTCAAGTTCGAACAGGCAAATTGAAAAGCTTGTTGAAGCTGATCATGCGCAAACACCTATAATCCTTATCAAGCCCAGCTCGAACGAATAATACTTGGTTCAACTCAACTCGTTTGTAGCCCTACAAGTAGGAATGACAATGGGTCGGATCACGGATTTTTTGCTGGACCTTAATGGGTCTTTCTTGATTTTAAGTTTTAATCGCGTTTTCTAGTCTTAACAAAATTTGCTTTATTATTAATCTAAAGTGGTGAAGAATCTGGAACCTCATAAATCAAAAACAACTTGACTGATAAAACATACACATCTCGATATCATTATCGATTAAATACCAAATCAAAATTGATACTTGATAAGCAATGATAATTTTCTATGACAATTGTTTCTTTAAGATATTAACCAGCTAGTCAACTATTCATAGTAGTAGTTAGTAGTTAATGACCTGGAAATATTTTAGGGTTTTAGAATTTTAGGCAAATTCTATTAATATATATAAATGTGTGTGTGGGTTTGTGGGTCTGGCATATGCGGACTTGGACACATGCCCTCTGGAACTCAGACTCGGCACAGACCCATTGGATTTTAAAAAGTTGAACTTGGACCCTTGTAAATGGGTCGGGTTTAGGCGGGTTCGAGACGGAGCCAAAACTCATTGTCTTCTCTACACACAAGACTGAAAATAATAGATACGAAAAAAGAATATTCTTTAAAAGGATTTTAAATCTGGTCCCTGACTTTTCTCTATTTACTTCTTTGGCATCTGCAATTTTCTCTATGTACCATTAATTTAGAAACAAATGTAGTGTATAGGATAATGAATATCAAATGTACATTCGAAAATCAACTTTATTTTTTTCAAAAATCACTTCCAATATACTTCTAGTGATTTTTGATAAAAATAAAGTTGATTTTCTAATGTACATTTGATATTCAATACAATTAACGTTTAGTGGATAACCTACTGTAAGAACGGAGAACCAAGTGTGATTAATATAATATTACTTGTACAAAATTGTTCAAGGATGGTGATAGGTCAATTGCGTACTATAAAAACAAACTTACACAACTCTCTACTATTGTAGTAAGACAAGCAGGGTTGAATCTCGTAGATAAGACGTTACTAGTTTACAATTTGGGAATTGAGGGATGGATAATAACCACCTAACACGTCAATTTACTTAGAACACATGCAATTTCTCTCAAATATTGCCTCCCTCAAAGATCACCCAACTGCTCTCGCATGGTTAAGGATCACTTTGCCTATTGATCGAAAGTATATACGATATCTCTCCTCGCAAAGACAATTAAACTAATCAATCACTTTTTGGATATACGGACCCCACAATCCTACTACTCACTCATCCTCATTGCGACAATAACAATTTCTATATAAAAAATCATAATTTAGAAAAATGACAAATAATTATTGAAATCAAAGTAAACAAGAACAATTAAAGCAATAGTAAATAAATACTAGAACATACTCTAAAAACTTGAACCATATTGAAAGTTGTAAACCATCCAAGTGTGAAGTGTTGATCACGAGTGAGAAGCAATAATAATTTTTCTAAGGGCATGGGAAAACTAATGAGTGAAACGTAGCCTAAATTATTCTCAGTAAACTCTTTATACTAAAACCTACGATAAGTAGGAAAAGAAAAAGAATTACAAACTAAATATGAAAATGAGAAATAAAATCTTCCAGAGTCCTCGTCCGATTAGGCTAAACCCGCCTGCAGAGATCGGGCGGTCCACTTTGTGTTCAGTTTTCCTTCGCAGCAAAAACTCCTTCGCCCGACCATGCTATCTTCACGGTAGAGTCTAGCTCGTCAGTTCAGACACAAGAGAAATTCAGTTGGGTCATTAAATACACCCACACAGACCTTCTTCTCTTCTTCCTAGGCTTACGAAGCCAAGTCTTCCATGCATTCTCGTCCAAGGTCTCGGTAAACATCCTCGGGCCTTCGAAACTCAGTAGTGCCTCTAAAATTTTCCATTTAATTGTGACAATCATAATACATTAGAAAATAAGGAAATAACTCCCTAAAACCTATTATTCAACACAAAACACAAAACCACAACTTAATAGAAAAGTAACACATAAAAACTCCTAAATGCACTATTGACGTACAATTAAGCTCAAATATAGGGGAAAGTTTATATAAAACCATAACACTAGGCGATAAAGGGAGGGGATTTCGTGGGGGTAGGGGAGGGAGTTTCGTGGGAGTAAGGAAGGAAGAGGAAGGGGGGAGGAGGTGACAAGAGAGTAGGGATGTCAGTAGGACGGGGAGTGTGAAGATCCGATCCACATCCGCTCAGTTAGGTGGACATGGGGAAGGTTTCGCGGGTGATGGGCATAGAAAATTGTTTCCGTTATGGTGATGAGATAGGTGTGAAGTTTAGAATGTACATGTCCTATCCTTGCCCGTCCCGCTTCATCTCTGCTTCCTAACTATTTATTAATTAGTATTTAATAAAAACTATTGAATAAATATATTTTTTTAAAAAATTAGCACATACTTTAATAAACATGGGACATATGATAAGGCGGTATGACAGATGTTGGGGCGGGTATGACGGGTGCGGAGATCCATATGGTGATGGGTGTGGTAATAGTTTTTATTGTATACCAGTAGGGGCGAGGATGGAGATAAAGATTTTTCCCGTCGTGGACGATGGGGCGGGGATGTGGATGAGATATTAGGTAAATATGGCTGTGGAGGAACCATGCTCCACACCCGCCCCACCCATTGACATCCCTACAAGGAAGGATTTCGAGTGGGTGGGGTAGGGTGGCGGGGGAGGGGAAGTTATTTAAAATAAAAATTATGTTAGAGGGAAAAGAAGGTGAATAAGTTTTTATAACGGGTCAAAGAGCTTATCGATAAATCAATATTGAGATTATTGGCAAAATTTCCAAAAGCTGAATTATGTTGAACATAATTATAAAAATATAGGATTATTCCTCATAATTTTTAAAAATATTTTCTGCCTAAGCAAACCCCAGGCTCCGGTATAATTCATTAACAATGATGATTCATGTAATCCAAATCCAAATCCAACTAATATATCTTTCCTAATCTCAAAAGAAAAATTGTAGAAAACAAGTCAATATAAATCAAATTTAAAATTCGCAATGAGTTTCCCTTTTCTATTCACTAACCCTCAATTACCCATTACAATTTACAACTGTCTTTCTCCTGCTTGATTCATCCATCCCAGCTTCCCTCTAAAGTGTTCACAGATAGATAATAATCCCACACCATTTTCGGATTCCCTTCTCCAATTTCTCTACCCCCAACTATATAATCTAATCTACAGAAACTCCAACCAAATAGAGAGAGAGAAATCGGAGGAGAAAGAATACGATCCAACGCTGCTGCGCCGGAGAATCGCTAGGGATCCGCCGGAAAAAACGAGTTCGCCGTCGTCTCGCCGGAGAAACGCTGGTGGTGCGCAACTTTACGTTGCTTCAGTTAACGGCGTTACTGTCACCGGCAGACGGTGGTTGTTTGAGAGAGAAGAAGAAAGCGAAGTTTCTGTCGGAAATTATCGACGCTTGAAAACCTAGATCTAAAAAAGTAAGTTTATTCTTCTTGTCAAATTTCATCAATATGCAAGTAGATGAGATGTTTGTGTAATGAGTGGTTTTTTGCTGCTGGTATTAGGTTAGTTGAAGCCTTGAAGGTTGTTAATGGTGTTAAAATTGAGGCAATCTATGTTTATTTGATCGGATTGATGATATTGTAGTTGAAGGTTGTTAATGGAGTTAAATTGAGGTAATTTGTGTTTATGTGATCGCGATATGTGTTATGAACCGGCGAGTAACTGAACCGATTTTCAATGTTGTAGTCTGCTTATAGCTGAAGGTTGCTAAATAGAGTTACATTATTTGATCGGATAGCTGATATTAGTTTGTAATGGAAGGTTGTTGATAGAATTAAATTGAGGCAATCTGTGTTTATGTGATCTCGATATGTGTTGCTTGTAAACCGGCGAGCGTGTAACTGAACTTATTGTCAATGTCGTAGTGTGCTTATAGTTGAAGGTTGTTTAATCGAGTTACATTGAGGCAATCTATGTTTATTTGATCGGATAGCTGACATTAGTTTATAGTCGATGGTTGTTAATAGAGTTAAATTGAGGCAATATGTGTTTATTTGATCAGATATGTGTTGCTTATGAACCGGCGAGCGTGTAACTGAACTGATTGTCAATGTCGTAGTCTGCTTATAGTTGAAGGTTGTTAAATAGAGTTACATTGAGGCAATCTATGTTTATTTGATCGGATAGATGACATTAGTTTATGGTTGAAGGTTGTTGATAGAGTTAAATTGAGGTAATCTATGTTTATTTGATCCGTGTGTTGCTTATGAACCGGCGAGCGTGTAACTGAACCGATTTTCAATGTCGTAATCTGCTTATAATCCTTTTAATTTTGTCTTCAGGGAGGTTGTGTCGGTCTGCTCAGCATGAATCTGCAGCAAGCTGTGCACCCTAGATCTTCCATTAACGGTTATAATAGTCGTAGAGTCGAAAAAGAGAACAGCGGCAGGATGGAGATAAAATCACAGTCTGGAAAATCAAACCCTGGCAGAGTTACAATTGCAGGTTAAGATCACTAATCTAAATGCTTTACTAGTTTTTGATATATGTCTTAATAAGTGTGATTTTGATGTAGGTATTACAAGTGATAGCAAAAGTGGAGGGTCTGAAAGCCCTTCTCGTGATCGGCTTGTGTATCTGACAACCTGTCTTATTGGACATCACGTAGAAGTCCATGTTAAAGATGGATCTGTTTACAGCGGAATTTTTCATGCGACAAATGCAGATAAAGATTTTGGTGTGTTTCATATATGTGATCAATTATAGTGTTAGTTTTTAGCTATCGTATAGTACACTAGCACCCTGGAAGTGACTCTTGGGTGGGCATCTTATCCCGCTTCTTTTCCGATGTATGCTTTGGTTTCCAGGAGTTATCTTGAAAATGGCGCGCTTGATAAAGGAAGTCCCTCTTAGGGGGCAAAAGGCTACTTCTGATTTAGCTCTTAAAGCTCCATCAAAAACACTTATTATAGCAGCTCAGGAACTTGTTCAAGTTGTGGCTAAGGTACTCTTCCATATACTTTGTTTTTATTTTCTAGAGTTCTTATATAATGTATAATAGGGGATGAAACTGCAAAAGGTGGAGTTAGTTCAGTTCTTTTTCTGAATGGATTTAATTTTTATGCCTCTGCTTTGTGTTTACCTTCCCTATATTTGATACGTGAGTCCTTCTCAGTCTTGTTATATAGACTCGATGTATGCTTCTCTTCAATCTTCCTGATTTTCTGGCAGGATGTGCCTATTACAAGGGATGCATTATCAAATGAGCCCCGAGGTGAAAGTAATCAGGATATAATGTTGGACTCTTACATATCTCATTCTCGTCATGTTGAGGGGGGAAGAGAGCTTGAGCCCTGGATGCCCGATAAGGATGATCCGCTGTGCCCTGAGTTGGAAAACGTCTTTGATTCTCCTTGGACTAGGTCTCTATAGTGGCTATTGCATTCATCTTTAAACTATTCTTGATTTCAATTTCTTGGATTTCTTCTGATTATATTGCATTTTTAAGGTCTTGATTAAATTTTCATATTTACATCTTATCGCTGCTTTTCATTGCTCCTATATATTTCTAGATTATTGATTTTTGGCTGAGATAAGAATTTTGATTGCATTCAGTAGGAACTGGGACCAGTTCAAGGTTAATGAGACACTGTTTGGTGTGAAAAGCACATTCAATGAGGAACTTTATACAACGAAACTTGAGAGGGGCCCTCGAACAAGGGAGTTAGAGGAGCAAGCTATGAGAATAGCTAGGGAAATCGAGGGTGAGGAAACTCATGATCTTCATTTGGCAGAGGTGAGATTGCGTTGAATTCTCTGTTTGAGCCTTCCAATTTCTGTAATACTCAATTTAACTTCTTGATCTGGGTTCCGAATCAGGAGCGTGGTGTAAATCCTTATGGTGATTTTGATATTGATGAAGAAACAAAGTATTCATCAGTTTATAGGGGTGGTGATGATAGTGGGTGTGCAGACGAGGATATATTGTTAAGTTCACGTGATGAAGAGACCTTTGGAGATTCCACTGGGCCTGCTTTTGGTAGATCCTTTGCTGATGTTACTAGTGGGAGAAGTGGCAAAAGCTTTGAAGGAGGTACAGTGCCTTCTCCATCATCAACAAAGGTAAATATTTATATATTAATTAATTTGCAACTTGTGACAAATTACAGTGTGACAGACTTTGATTTTGTTTGTGTAATACTTCCTCCGTTTCTAAATAAGTGACACATTTACATAGTGTTTACTATTCACAGTTTAGACTTTAATTAAATTTGGTGATTTATACTTTAGGAAAAACATAGTCATCTGGGATCTTGTTAGATACGTCTCAATGTGATTTTTTTTATATCAACTTTTTATAATTTTTACTTATTGATAATTATAGATATTAATGTTTAGAATAATGCATTGGTATACGTGAAAACATGAAGTGTGTCACTTATTTAGAAACAGAGGAAGTATGTTTCTATGTACAAGAAAATAGGGAACATGACCTCAGAACTACTAATGTAATGGCCGCTTTAGAAAATATGTAAATGCGAGAGATAGTGATATGACGTAGTACAAGCGTACAACTTATGCTTTTAGTGCTACCTCAAATTCCATTGTTTTTTGTATTCTGCTCTTCTATGTTGTAGAATTATTGATAAATAGCCCTAGTGATAGCAAACAGAATAGTTATGCAACGATTTGACCACCTTTTTTTTTTGCTCTAAAATTCAAAATCTGAACATTCAACCACAAATTGCAATGCTATCGTATACTTCTTGGGTTTCACAGTACTCAACTGGGTTTTACAGTACTCAACTTATTGGAAGACGGAAAATTTCCCCTTTCCGGTGTGATGTATTATTTGGAAATAGGATAGTCCAGGTCTTCGAACATAACAATAGGCTACCAGAACAATATTCTTTTAGTGCAGGTCTTAGTTGCCAACTTGTCTCTTTGGCATAAGATAGCATCTTGTAGTACTGATATGTCATGAAATCTTTTGTGCATCATGGTCTATCTTTTTAGGGTGCACGAAAACCTTGTTGATGATCAAGGAGGAATTTTTTTGTTAAGGAGACTGTAAGAGCACATATGATGAGTTTTCTTGATTGTTGTCTTGATTATTTACTTTGCTGCCTTAAACTTAACTTATTTTGTAAAAAAATTCCCGGTTTATGCTCTTATTTGTTCTTGGTTACCATCACGCAGTTAAGTGAGGAGGTCCACACAGAAAACACAGATGTTGAATCAGGTACATGTCTGTTTTTAGTTGATACTTGTTTGTCTCGTTCAAGAAATTAAAGTTTAATTTCTTATGATGGGTGCAAAACTTTCCTTAGAAGAAATGTGCTTAGCTGGGGGAATCCTATTCAAAGAGGCCGTAAGAGCCAGGTTTACAGAAATGAAAGAATGAAACTGGGACCAGTAAGGCATAAGCAATATGTGCCAATATGTGAAGATTTTAGTTATATCTTAGAGTTAACTCTGTCTAGATTGTATTATCTATCTGAAGAAAAAAATTAAGGGGCATAATGGCTTAATGCTATGGTTGGTTTAGAAGGTGGTTTCCTTTTATCTTTCATCCTACTGGACCAGTAAGGCATAAGCAATATGTGCCAATATGTGAAGATTTTAGTTATATCTTAGAGTTAACTCTGTCTAGATTGTAATATCTATCGGAAGAAAAAAAATTAAGGGGCATAATGGCTTATGCTATGGTTGGTTTAGCAGGTGGTTTCCTTTTATCTTTCATCCTACTGGAGTCACATCCTTTGATGTGGGGGCTTGTAGGCCTTAATATTTCTGGAGTCTAGACTGCATCTCCCATATACTTTCTCTGTTCCATATTGGTTGCACCGATGTTGCCTTAAATTTGGTTCTTGCAGGATGTCTAATATATAAACTTCTTAGTGATTGTTTGGTTTGTGAAGTCAAATTCCCATGAAATCCCAATTGATAGAAATTAATTAAATTCATGGGAATTTGGCTAAAATTTTTGTTTGACAATGAAGAACCAAACTCCTATAGGAATTCCTACTTACCTAGGCTAGTTAAGTAACTTCCTTTAGTTTGTGGTAAGTTAAATTTCCTAGGATTTTCTAATTCCTTAATTTTTTGTCAACTAGACAACTCACCTATTTTCTAATTCGTAGGAATTCTTACTTCCCATGTTTTCCCATGTCAACCAAACAACCAATTAAAGCTTGATGTTTGCTATTTTCGTTATGTGGTATCTAATTGATCGTTCAGAAGCTTGCACTATATTGATAAAAGTTATATATCTAGATTAGTAAATGATAGTACTTATTATATGTAGTTATCAATGTATAGACTTTTGATTGTATATTTTATGAAAACTTTTAGGTCATCTACTTGAAGTTTCAACCTCGAAAAGTGAAAGTAACTAATTTACTAATAGAGGGAGTGGACGTAATTTGGGTCTTAATGATTCCACAAAGATTTCATTACTTGTGTGGTCTTTTCTTTCAAATGTTGGGAGGGTAAAAGATGGTGCATAGTTTTTGACAAAGGCATGCTACAAAAGTGGGTAAATGATGTTTCAGGCTATGTAATCCGGAGTTATTAGATTTTTTCATGTACCTACCACTGACACGGGAGGGACGATATTGACCCTATGCTGGCAAAATGGACTATGTAAGCGATAAATGAGGATAGAAAAACAATCTGTGGAGGGTATTCACCACTAACTTTGTCTGGATGACCGAAATTTTCCCTAGATGTACGAAGTGAAAGGCGAGATTCATTAGAAGAAGTAAAATGGCAGGGCTTCTACTCATGGTACCATGGTCGGTGCTTTAGCAGATTGCCTTCTCCGACAATGGTTCTTGAAGTTTCTCTCGTTTACCTCTGTGGACGGTCATTGCTATTGCTTCCCCCCCCCTCTTTAACCCTCCTCTCGACGTGATCAATGCGATGGTTTTTGCAGCTGCTGTTTTCTACAAATAGTCACGGTTCAAGTTTTAGAAATGTGGTACATAGGTAGGAACGACAATGAGTAGGTAGTTAGGTACTGTCTAGGCGCGGACCCATACCAACACATAGTCATATGGTCTAAAAAAACCAAGACCCTTCTTGCACTCTTTATTTAGGGTATTTTTCCGATTTTCTGATTTTTCATCACCTAATTTTCTGATTTAGGGTCTTTGCTTTGTGACTCACACCTCAAATGGCATCTAGTTCTGGTTAGGTACAGAAATTAAGAGTTCCTCATTAGGAGAAAGTTACTTTTTATGTTTGGAAATCAATAATTCATGATGTTTGTATGACGTGTAAAAAACACACCAAAAAAGTGTATCTCTATGTTCTGAGATGGCAAATCTTTATGTGGTTGGCTTATGGATTTGTCCAATATTTTGATGTGGGCTTTAAAATGAAGTTGAAAATTGATCTCTTTTCTTATTTATACAGAAGTCAGAATGATGTTTGAACTTGTTTTCAACAATGTCTCTTGGATAGGCTGCTTTTGCATCTTGACTTTCTGCTGAATTTGGGTCATGATTCTTTGTTGTACTATTGTTTTTTTATTTTATCTATGATATATTTTCTTCAAGATTTTGAAATTATTATTGAATAATATTACTCTAGATTTCACTCACTATTGAGGTGCATGTGTAGATTTGCAATTATCATGGGATACAAAGAGAGCTGGCTCTGCTAAGAATGGTCTGTCCTTGGGGACGGCGACAACTTCAGAGGTGAACACAAAAGTTGTAGAGAAAACCAGTTCTGGTGAGCTTTTAGAAGATAGGTCTGGTAAAGTGCGTGTGGTCCCAGAAACCACAAATTCTCGTGGGCGACCAGGAAGTTCTGCATCGTCTACTTCAGATATCGGAGCTGCTACTACAGCTCCAAGTGGTCCTGCCCTCACACCTAGTTCATCTATGGGATCGTTGTCTTCAGAAAAATCAACATTGAATCCCAATGCAAAGGTTGGCTATAAAGTCTACTTCACTTTTACTGTTTCCTGTTCGACATTTCTGGCTGGAGGCCCTATGTCTTTGTTATGTTTAGGGGTGTAAGCGGATCGGAAAAAGTCGGGTCCAGTATAAACTTAACTTATCACCTATAGGACTGGACTAGAATAAGCTTGGACTAAATACGAACTCAACCTTTTTGGAGTCCAGAGTCCAATTATAAGCCCAAAACTTATCTCTGTAAAAATAGAACACCAATGAAAACAATCGACTATGGGTGGTATCTTGTTTCTTTTGTATTACGTTTTGTAGATTTATTAACATTGGACAATTTTTTTTGCAAGAACACATTTTGATTTGTAAACTTTTTTTTCTGTATTGCAGGAATTCAGGCTTAATCCAAACGCAAAAAGTTTTGTTCCATCACAAAGTCCATTAAGGCCTCCTTCGCCTGTTAATGATGCTTCTTTCTATTTTCCAACCACGATGTCTACAGTGCCACATATGCATGGCATGCCCGTTGGTATTGGGGTGAGTAATTAATTATGTGTTGAATGTGGCAATATGTTGTGCTTCATGTCCCTTTCAGTGTCAAATGGTTCCTTTTATTATTGTTCCTAAATACTTAGTGTACCTTTTTATCTTATCTCTTACACTCGTTCCTACTTGCTATATCCTCTCTTATCGTTCCTACTTGCTATATCCTCTCTTAGATTTTTCTTTTTACTTGAGAAAATTTTCTATATATGGTGATTTTGAGTTCCTTAAGTGAAATCTTCTCCCAAGTCTCTCCCTCACTAACATCATGCAAAAGCTGTAGAAATCTCTGGCTGTCTTTTTGGAAGAGTATCTGATATAAGCTGCTGAACTGTCACCAATATGATATTGTCAATTAAGTGAAGAAAAAGCTAATGAAATTAGTAGTTCTCGACAAGATTGGGTGGTACGGCTGGTACCTTCCTTAATGAAATTAGTAGTTCTCGACAAAATTGGGTGGTACGGCTGGTACCTTCCTTTCTAACGGGTTAGACAAAGTAATGAATGGTTGAGTGACATCCCTTTCACCCTCTCCTGATGGGTGACAAAGGTGGAATGAATATGGTGCAACATGTTGAGCCTCAAGATGTTCTCTCTTTAACAGGTAGCTAGTAGTTGTGATTGTTTATATAGTTTGCAAGCATTGAAGGTGGACCAAATTTGGGGATGGTGAATGAAGAGCGAGCACAATCTTGATCTTTTTTGGCCATAGAAATGTATGCAAAAAATGAGGCTTCCTTTCTCTCCAAATAGGTATCTATTGCATCATTATAGGCTGGACACACTTTTCAAGAAAACTAAAAAGTAGAGGAGCAGGGCACGGCAAGGAGAGCTGTTCAAACATGGATATAATGCAATTAATATGCAACTTCTATATATCAGGAAATGATGCAACACCACCACCACCAACAACAACAACTAAGCCTTATCCCCAAAGTGATTGACCGCTAACATGAATCGTCAACTGAAAACCGTTGCCAAAGGAGATGGTATCGATAAGAGTGATAAAAAGTTTTTAAAAGGGTTTAAGTTTAAAAAAGTTTTTAAAAAGTTTTTGAAAACAAGGTTTACACCAAAAAGTTTTAAAATAGGTTTTCAAAAGGTTTTAAATACCAACACAATTGAGAAAAACAAATAAATGCAGTAATCACACCCCTTCCTCCACATGGATACTGCCCCTCCACCCACTTCTATCCAACGCCATGCTCTTCTCAATCCCAAGTAGTCTCATATCACTTTCAATTACCTTCATCCAAGTCATTTTAGGTCTTCCCCTACCCCTTACAATTTGATTACTGCTCCACTCTTCAATTCTTCTCACCGGTGCATCACCTGATCTCCTTTTCACATGACCAAACCATCTTAACCGATTCTCCCTCATCTTTTCTTCGATTGATGCAACTCCAACCTTTTCCCCGGATCACTTCATTTCTTAATCGGTCCTTCCTTGTGTGGCCGCACATCCACCGCAACATATGCATCTCCGATGAACGTGGCATTGTTTCACTGCCCAACATTCGGTGCCATATAACAAAACAGGCCTAAATGTCGTACGGTAGAACTTTCCCTTCAATCTTTGGAGAATGCTAGAATCACAAAGGAAACCGGTGACACTTTTCCACTTTAACCAACCCGCGTTAATTCTATGAGCCACGTCTCCATTCGATCCTTGAACCACTTTGCTATTCAAAGTGACCGCCCCTGCCTCGTTGCTTGTAACCCCACTGAACTTGCACTCCATATACTCCGTCTTACTTTTGCTCAATCTAAAACCACGGGCTTCTAATGTATCCCTCCACAATTCCAACTTACTCTCAACACCTTCCTTTGTCTCATCAATCAACACAATATCATCCGCAAACATCATACACCATGGTATATCATCTTGAATTGACCTCGTTAGTTCGTCCATCACTAAAGCAAAGAGAAATGGGCTAAGTGCAGAACCTTGGTGCACTCCGATCGTAATAGGGAACTCTGATGTCCTCCTCACCGTAGTCCGCACACTCGTAGTTGGCCCTTCATACATATCCTTGATGATATCTATATATTTTTGTGGAACACCTTTCTTTGCCAACGCCCACCCAAGTATTTCTCTTGGTACTCTATCATATGCCTTCTCCAAATCAATGAAAACCATATGTATATCTTTCTTCCTATCACGGTAATGTTCCATTGTCTGTCTCATGAGGTGGATGGCTTCTATAGTTGATCTTCTATAGTTGATCTTCCTGGCATAAATCCAAATTGGTTCTCCGATATCTTCACATGTTTCCTAAGTCTTTGCTCAATCACTCGTTCCCAAAGTTTCATCGTACGACTCATTAGTTTGATTCCTCGGTAGTTGGTACAATCTTGTACATCGCCTTTGTTATTATACAAAGGAATCAAAGTACTCTTCCTCTACTCTAATGGCATTTTGTTGTGTCTCCAAATCATGTTGAAGAATGTTGTCAGCCATTCGATTCCTCTCCCCCCTAAACACCTTCAAACTTCGATAGGTATGCCATCTGGCCCCGTAGCTTTCTTCAATCCCATCTTTTTTTAATGATGCAACGACTTTTCCCTTATGAATCCTCCTCATAAACTCTCGATTTAACATACTTGGCGGGATGTACACATCCCGCTGTCTTGTGCGTTATCACCATTGAACAAGGTATCAAAGTACGTCCTCCATCTATCCCTTATCTCCTCATCCTCCACAAGCATTCTTTGGTCCACACCCTTCATGCATTTCACCTTTCTTATGTCTCTTGTCTTACTGTACCTCATACGCGCAATTCTGCAGATGTCTTTTTCCCCTTCTTTCGTATCTAATCTTGCATAAAGCTCTTGATTTACCTTTGCTTTAGCTTCCCGTACTGCCTTCTTGGCTTAGCCTCTTTGTACTTCTCATAGTTCACATCCCTTCTATCTTTTCCCAAAAGTTTATAACCTTCTCGTTTGTTTTTTATCGCTTGTCTCACCTACTCGTTCCACCAAGATGTGTCCTTACTCGATGGTACAATTCCTTTTGATTCTCCAAGGATCTCTTTCGCCACTTCCTTTATACCAAGTTCCATCTTTGTCCATGTCGAATCTACGTCCATTTCCGTGTTACAAGACCAAATATCTTTACCAACCATCTTAGCTAGGAAGTTCTCTTTGTGCTCCCCTTAGAGCTTCCACCACTTGATTCGCGGCTCCACATTGGGTCTTCGCTTTATTAAAGACTCCCTACCTCGGAAATCAAGGACGACTAGTCTATGTTGGGTGGCTGCCCTCTTACCCGGTATCACCTTGCAGTTTGTGTAACTCTTCCGCCAAGCATTCCTTACTAAAAAGAGGTCAATCTGACTCGCGCTACTTTCACTCCTATACGTCACAAGGTGAGATTCTCTTTTCTCAAATCAAGTGTTCATAATACTAAGACCATATGCTAGTGCGAAATCCAAGATACCACTTCCAGCTTCATTTCTCTCCCCATACTCAAAACCTACATGAATGCTCTCAAAGCCAACTCGACTAGTGCCCACATATCCATTAAAATCCCCACCAATGATCAACTTTTCACTAATAAGCACTCGTTGCACAACCTCCTCTATCCAAAATTGTTGTTTAATAGATGCTTTCAATCCCACTTGCGGCGCATATGCGCTTATGATAGTCACCGCCTCCCTCCCTAATACTAGCCTGATACTCATAATGCGGTCGCTCTTCCTCGAAACTTCCACCACATCATCAATATATTCCTTATTAATAATGATGCCTACTCCATTCCTACTCTTATCCTTTCCGGCTATGTTACTCCGACACCTTCATTTACCTCAAAAATCGGGTGTCGTGTCGGACACGACACTTCACTTGGATGCTTCATTTTAAACTAAAAACTTGAATTTTTTCTACAAAATAGCCGTGTCGGACACTTGGACACCCGTATCCGAGTAGACACTCAATCCGTGTCCGAGTAACATAGTTTCCGGAGTACCAAAGCTTATAACCCCATGGGGCTAGTTCTCTTGCTTTTCCACCAACCCAATTGGTCTCTTGAAGGCACATTATGTGAATATTTCGCCTCCTCATAACCTCCACCACCTCCGCCGATCTTCCCGTCAAAGAGCCAATGTTCCATGTTCCAAAGCGCATCCTACTACCCTTACCACTGCCCTGGACTAGCTTCTTTACCCGCACCCGTCCCAACCCTTGCATATT
The DNA here is from genome assembly GCA_947645195.1 of Patellifolia procumbens. NCBI lineage: Eukaryota > Viridiplantae > Streptophyta > Magnoliopsida > Caryophyllales > Amaranthaceae > Patellifolia > Patellifolia procumbens. Next base: position 4,163,233 of record CANSGD010000429.1, read on the forward strand.
TGAGACCACCCCCGGGCGCCGGGATGGCGCGCCGCTTCGGGGCGATGACCTAGCAACCCTTGCATACTTATCACTACACCCGGGTCTATGAAGTGCAGCGCGTCGCTGAGTAGGGAACGCCCCCACGTTTTTCATTTGTCGATTCATGTCATGATATGGGGCTATGTTTTACGCTGGCCGCCCCAAACCTACCGCAACTCACCTCCTTTATCGGGAAATGATGCAATAGGTAAAAAAGGGATAAGTATATCACATGGAGTATTTGAGTTTTTTTCATAATAGAATTTTATTGAAAACAAACAAAGTTGTTACAAACTAACAACATCTATGAGTGATTTTTTTATATCAAAATAATAAAATTTATTGAAAACAAACAAAGCTGTTGCAAACTAAACAATCCCAAATCTAAAGCGAAGCATGAACCTAAGCAGTCCCCCACCTTTCTAGGAAGGGTGAGGCAAACTCGTACTAAGCTTAGGATTACACAAATCTATCAAAGTTTTCCTCAAGGTATCATTATATCTAAATGATACTCTAATAAAAAAATTCTTATACAGAAAGCTTGAATTAGCTTGAGATTCCATATGCCGTGCACACAGTCTCAGTGAAGAACATCACATATAGCCTTGAAATAGCATCAAAGAGAGTTTCACCACTGAAATCACCAGGAGGTTTTGTAGATGAAGTAGCTGAAAGAAGTGAGACCATAAACCACTACGAAAGGAGCACAGAAAGAACCAATGTTAATACACATAAGAGAGCAAGTGAGCTAGTGGAGTGCCATTGAAGACGCCTAGGCCGTCTATAAGCCATACAATAAACTCTATCTTGGGTGTAGCAGGATTATCAAGTGCAGTCTTCTGCGAACAACTTTTGGACAATCTCCAAGTAGAGCTCTGTACAGTTGTAAGAAGAGGTAGAGAATTTAGACCAGCCTCCCGTATATGCTTTGCAGTTCAATATTTTCTTGAAGTTCCATGAGCAATATGTTGGACCACTTATGGTATAAAGACCTTTTTGCTTTACATGATAGCTATAAATCCATGTAGACTCTAGCTTATCTTTTCCAAATGTTAAAGCGCATAGAAGTTTGGAAACAGCAGCTTTGTTTTAAATAGACAAGCTTTAAAAAGTAAACCTTCCTGCGGTCCTAGGTCTACAAAGAGAATCCCAAGCCACATGTTCCTTCTTAGACAAAGCAGAGTCAGTCCATAGGAATGTTCTGCACTAGTGTTAATTTCCCTGTAAGCCTTCTTAGGCAAGAGGAAAATGACACAAGGATGTTTGCGTACTAAAACGAACAGCTTAATGAACTCTTATGGCATAACTTAACAGCTAGCACACTAATGCTTGGTTCTAGCTAGGATCTTTTCAAACAGGGTTTACACTAGGTGTGAGTGAGATTTTTGTAGAAATAGGAACACCAAAATACTTCGAAGGGAAATAAGCCTAACACCTAGCAGATTAATGCTTGATTCTGACTAGGACCTTTTCAAACAGAGGCTTACACTGAGTGTAGTAGACAAACACCCAAATACTTGGAAGGAAAAGAGCCCTTCTGGAATTTAGTAGAACTTAGTAGCTCATTACTCTGAATCTCATCCACTCCTCCAAAGTAGATGTTACTCTTATCCAGGTTGACCGCAAGCTTTGGAGAATAGATCAAAAGCTTACATTGCAGAGAAATGGTGTCTCCTCTAGCAAAACACTTAAGGATGAAAATTATGATCAGGTGGATCTGGAGCTTATTGAGACATCTAATCAAATCTTCCACACCAATAGCAAAGAGAAAAGAGACACGGGATCACCTTATGTAAGCCCTTTTGATTTGCTTTGAATGGTTAAGTTGGACCACCATTGATTAGGATACTGTAGGAATCTATAGTAGTTACACAACACATAATTCATTTAATGAATTTACCACGAAAACCAAGCTCTCTAAGAAGTGCCAATCAAGAGAGTCATATGCTTTTTAAAGGTCAACTTTGATGATGCCTCTAGGAGAGATAGCTTTCCTACCATAAACCTTAATAAGTTCAGTATAAAATGTTATCCTCCATATGCTTTCGTCAATGTAACAACCTTACTACTCGCTGACCGCTTTAGAAATTCACTTTTAGCCTACAAGTGATAATCTTAGAAATGATTTTGTATGGAGTTAGACACCAAAACAGGCTATGGGATTGTTGGAACAAGGGTTACAACCATGGTGCAAAAACACGGCCGTATTGGAACAGTTCGCCCGAGTTGGAACGGTTTTCAACTTTGGCGAACCGAATTCGACCGATTCAACAAGGTGGTTTTAAAAAGCCCGATATTTTGGCCGTTTCGGCCGTATCACCCGTGACAACAAGGGTTCGCCCGTCTTTTCCGCTACAAAACGTCACTTGGCAAGTTTTTCGCAAATCTTTTTAGAGATTTTTTAATCTTTACTTGTACAATAGCACCGATCTACCTCCAAAAAGACCAAAAAAAAGTCAAACTAAATTCTTGTTGTGACAACCACAATGCGGTCCGCTACCAACTTATCCGTTCCGTTACCCTGTAACCGCGGCTGTTCCCGTTTCCGAAACCTAAACCGTGTTTTCGAACCATGGTTACAACAGTGATGTTAATTTGGCTAGGTAGCTCTTAGCAGCAAAGAAAGAATGAATAGCCTTGTATGCATCAAATTTAATTTGAGGCCAGAGAAAGTTGCATCATAGCCTTCCAAATCTTTCTGAATTTCTTGCTCTAGGAAATCAGCAGAATCAATGAGATTCATTCTATTCTTTCTCACAATTATGACCCACCTTATCACATTTCTTATAGAATTCTGATTTCCATAGGTGATTTTTTGCTCCGAAACATTATCATTTGGATCCTCAACCATAACTGTATTAAACCATTTTAAGCGACATCCATCTCAATTAGATTCCTAGCAAAGGAACTGCTAATTTAGTGAGAGGTACATTCATTACAGTTATCACAGTATAAAGGAACTCCATGCTCAAGAAATCATTACGCCAGCAATTAAGTGGATGACTTTTCTATAAGGGAATAATTTTGAGTACCTCATCATGAAAATTGAACTAGGAGGCCCATGGTTTCACCACAAAGGTTTGCCAAAGAACATATGAGGACTATCATATAGAATTTTAACCCTATTATCTCTAGTTGCAAACTTGACATCAAAAAAGCCATCATCATGAAGAAAAACAAGCGGCTTAGCTGCATTGCTCCATTCAGTAGCAACAAACCTATTGACTGCTGCAATAGTAAGAGTAACAAATCACATAGCTACATTGTTCCATTCAGTTGCAAACTTGCAATAATAGACCTATTGGTTGCTGCAATAGTTGGAGAATAAGCAATCACATAAAAAAGATTAAGATGACAGCTCAGAGAGCAAATCATCATCGATTTTGGAGTTACCCCCAATCAACAAAGTTCAGTGTCTGCCCTTTAGCTGCAACTCTATTTCCAGCAAAAAACTAATTATTTCCAGCCTTCATCGTCATTATGAAATCCCATTTTTGCTTGAGCTATCACCTTCCTTCCTTGAAAGAGAAGACACACTTGGACTGAAAGTGACATATCCATCGAGCAAAGGAGCTGAAGATCGAGTTACCGGTCCATTAGATTTCTCACTGCTGCTTTGCTTTTGAGACCTAAAACTTCCCCTATTAGATTGCTGTACACTACACTGTTGTTACCACCTGTACTTGAAATGGAAGTTTGAGTTTTCTTCTTTTTGCACATCGCTGAAAATGGCGCAGGATACCTTATCCTACACTCGTCATCATCCCTGGAGAGCATTGTTGTCCTTTCTTGTCCAAAAATAGTTTTGAGTGAAGTTTTGCCAATAGCCTTACTGAAGCATATTGTGGGAGGAAGTGGTATAAGAGAGTATCATGACCTCAATATTTTCTAATGCAAAAACTTTGGTTCTCTAGAGAAATAAATATGCGTAAGAGGGGTATTTGAAAAGAAGTTTTGCCAACAAAACTTCCTTTATATTTGTGGGGTTAAGTTGAAATGTGTTGGGTTCGATTGTGTCTTTATCTTCAAATTGTTATCTAGGGATCTGGTGGTTGGAGGTTTGTCTTCCTCCACTGTTATTGAACTGTGATGGTTGGGTCTGAGTTTCAAGAGGGAGATTGCATCAACTAGCCTTACTAGCTTACATAGTTATGATCTGGGTATTTAGGTCTATGGAGCATGGCGACTACTAGTGGGTGGTTTTTAGTGTACTGGGAAAAGGGATGGTTATGGTGCCGTTCAAGAGAGGACATTCCTGAAACGTCCCTAAATTGTCACGGATGACACTTGATTATCGGGGACAAAGGGTTACTTGTCGATGTTTTGCGTACACGTTTTGATTCTCACACGCGTCCCCACCCTCCCATTTTTTTGCAAGTAAAAGAAAGGAATAGGGAAATATTAATCTCGTGGCTGGTGTACATCTTAGGCTTTTCTTTTTTAGCCTTCAACTCTTCTTCGCTGTCCCTTGTTTATGTGTCCATTCTACTCTTTTTGCCTCTCTATTTCTCCCGCACTCTCATTCTTCCGTCTTCGTCATCATATAGATCGCCGGGGACATAGTGATTGGCGAGGCAGCAAGTCGAATTCATTCCATGAACTATTTTTTTTTTTTTTTTTGTTATTGTATCTTATAGTATGCATTTTAATTATAGTTTTTTTTTTAAAATTATGACCCTGTTCTGTCTTCATATTATTTTAATTTTCACCGTATCTTTGCTTTACCTGCTTTTAGAATTTTTATGTTTTTCGTTTTCATCCCCGTTGCTGGTTGGTGCTACGTTGAGGTGGTACACATCAACAAATTTCTGAATTTCTCTTGACTCAGGCTTTAGCTAGCTTGGGAAAAATTGACTGCCTTTGTAAGAACTCCATGTCTTACACTCTTGGTCTTTGCCTAGTGCACCTGAGGGGTAGTGTAATGACGGCCCATTTAGTAGTTAGTAAGAAACGGCGTTGGTAGTTATGAATTTTAGTGTAATTTTGTAAGAAACAAAACGGACCATGCTAATGAGAATCCATCACCAAACATGTTTTTCTTCATACTTCTGCATTACTATCCATTAACAATACATGTAATTCATGAGTGGGAATGGAAAATTGTGAAAACCACATGTTCAAGAATGAGATTCCCTTACCACGATACTGAGTATGGGATTTTCCTTGGATATGATTTCTATTATCATTTAGTATCGTTTACCAAATGGGCCATGAATGGTAGTGTACTGTGTGAGGGAATGGTTGATGTGAGACCCAAATAATCACTAGCAGCAAGGTACAGTAAGACTTTGAGTGTACTTGTGGATTTGTAGGATTTTCAACAGCTCAAGAGCTTGCCCAGCTTGTTTAATAATGAGCACAGGGTCATAAAGCTACGGAATAGTTGATGTTAATGTCTGTAGTAAATATTATATGAAATGTCTATTGTCATGCAAGGCTGTTCTAAATGATGATGTTTATTTTTCATTGCCATTAAAATAGTGGTAATGAGGGTCAATGAATGGAGATACATACTTGGGAGTATTGATGATCATTGTGAATATGTAATTACACAAGTTCTTTACAATGTAACCAAGTTGTGATAACCTATCAGACAAGCCACCTTGATTGAGCATAAGCTAAAAAAAGGGGGCTAAGGAAGTATCTTTATTGATCTTATGAATGGAAGAGTCAAGGATTCCTATGGGATTCCCAACTTTTAGAGTGCTGGTTGTTTCTTTCACTGAATGAGGCTAGGCTGCATAGAGTCTTCCACTTGATGCTAATGTCTGTGGAGGCAGCAGGGGTTAATTCGCATTCTGTTGTTTGCTACGGGTGATTTTCATAGTATCTGTATTGTGACATGACTTTAATTTTGCAGCGTGGATTAGGAAGATAAGTAACAATTTCTGTGTTTTAGGTGAAGGACCACATCTGGTTAGGGATTATTTTTACAGAATTGAAAGGCTATAATTATCCTTCATATGATCTTCGTCTTGCTAGGAAGTAATCTCATCTTGAAGTTATTTGCAGGAGTGAATAGTTCTTTTTAAATCCGTTTGAGCTATATTTTGGATGGTCAATTAGCGAAAATCTCTATTTCTTTACTCAAAAATATACTTGTTCGTGTGTCTATATGGTAACTTCCTTTCCAGATTTATAGAAATGAAGATGTTGCGTTACACTTTCTCTGCCAAAAAAATTCATAGTTCTTAGAGGCATTATTAAATTGATTTGAACATTCAAATGCTTACTGTATGCCGAGGATATCTTGACTCCTTCACCTGCGAACTATTTTGTGTTTGCAGACGCAACTGTCTTGGTCAGAATACTGATATATATTTGTATTTTATTAGGTTGGAGGCGTTGGACCATCCTTTGTCGGGCCTCAGCCAATGCTTTTTAATCCTCAGGCTGCAGCAATGCAATCACCACAGGCGTATTTTCCCGCTAATGGTCCACAGGTGAGCTTTGTATCTCCTAAATAGAATCCATCTTGAATTTCCTCAGTCAGGAGTCTTTGTTGAATTGCTGACTTCCCCTACGACTATTTTCAGTATGGGCAACAGATGATTCTTGGCCATCCTAGGCAAGTCATGTACATGCCAGGCTATCCTTCGGTAAGTTAGGCTTTATTCAGAAAAGCTAAATCATCACCAATTTGTTCATTATTGCCTTCAGTGTGTGGCAGATGGTGTGATATTCCAGATCTTTTAGTTGGAATCATAGAAGCTCAACTCTTTGCTGATGTCTTTATTTTTCTTCAGGAAATGCAATACAAGGGACGGGAGTTTTAGACACACACTTTGAGGTCCATTATTTATAACAAATAACAAGCGATTCAAGGAGAAATTTTTCGTAAATGCTTCTCATGTACCAATTCTCCAGTGGAGACGAAAGTTATTGGCGGAAAAATATTGTGCTTCCGGTAGTTTCACTGATCATGCCTGTATTTCTGTGTTCGTTTGAACATTTGCCCCTTCTAGACAGCTTGTTCTCAAGTCCACTTAATCGTAGTTTTTTAGGACAAATTCAGTACAATTGAAGTGTTTTCCCCCCCATATTGTGCTTATATAATGCTAATTGAGTAGTAGTTAGGAACATTATGCTGTGTGGATTTTTATGTTTTTACTTGTTCGTGCTTGTCAGCCTAGTGGTTTTGTAGGAGTTGTCGCTCATGTTTGTGTCCTGAATGTGACAATTTATACATTTGGCTACCTTTTCTTGTTCCGCCTTCCTTCAACTTTATTGATGGGAAAATGAATAATTTTTGAAGACAACATCACATGGTACTTCACTAACCCATTAGACACAGACTTAAGAGTCTTAGACGAAACCTCTGGCGACTCTTCCGGGGAATAAATTATTGTGAATCTTAATGGACAATCTCGACGCTCCAAACAGTTATCCACTTGATGAGATATTTGAGCATCTCTAATGGTACTAAAAAAGGATTAGCTTGTAAATTATCAAAAAGTTCAAGCTAGTTGCTAACCATTGGACAATGTAGCTTAGTTGGGTACTTGGGTTAGGTAGTCAAAACAAGCTACTAGCTTGGAATGACTTGAAAGGAAATACATATTAATATGTTGCCATATATATTAAAGTATAAAGAATTAGAGTTAAATTTTTTGCCAAGTGAAATCATTCTATCTAATTTCATTGCAGCTCACCATTAGATGTAATTGTAGCTCTACAGCTATGTATAGCTGTATAAGTTGATGTGGCATATCAAGCAATAAGGGGACTTAGCTGACTATTATAGATGCTCTTAAGATGTTATTTGGTTGAAAGAATTTCCTTAGATAGTTTCTCATGTAAGTCCATTTTCTAGTAGGTGTATAGTTCACTGATCATAAGAAATTGATCAGGTTCTCAGGTTATATGGTTGAATACAGGATCTTTATTCGTAGATGGTTTCTCATGCAAGTCCATTTTCTAGTTGGTGTAGAATATTGTTCATTGATCACAAGATATTAGTTTTTCTTTATCAATTTCTGTTTAGTAAGCTTTTGTTGTCTCATGCAAGTCCGTTTTCTAGGACCTTTCCATTCTTCCAAACTTCCAACGAGCTTTTTGGTAGTTGTAATTAAATGAGAGTAAAAGGTAACGGAACCAAGTTTATTTTGTTATGTAGGACGTAAATTCTCTTCTTCAGAAGCTTAAAAAGCTGTTTCTCAAAATAAAATATGAAAACGCATTGGACAGTTTTTGGTTAAAACGCTGCCCACAAATAAAAACGCAATGAGTACCACCTTATATTAAATGGAAGTTGTGGATGATTCAACCCAAAAGAACAGGGCCATAGTAGTGGATGATTCTAGAAAATGGAAGTTGTTTGGGCGAGCCCAGGTGCTAGCCTTACTCTTAACAAGGCCCGTAATACTCCTTATTATGGAAATACCCTTGATTAACTTAATAATTACGGTTTTGTCATCACAATACCCTATAAATACCTGATTGGCTTCATAATTTCAGGTAACTTTTTCTGATTACTCTAAACCCCCTTTTTCTTACTTTCCCTCTACAAAAAAATAATCTGCCTAGGGCGATCCCTGAATAACCTCCGAGGTAGTCTATTTTCGTTATTTTGCATGCTCTCGGATCTCCTATTGCGGGCAAGCAACTAAGACAATTCCTAAAATACTCTCATACAAATACAAATAATTCTGTTCCGAAAACAGTTGGCGCCATTTGTGGGGATTATCAACAAAAAACTATGGCTAGAACTAGACGCCTGCGGTCAACGGATACCATTAGGAGAGCACTTTTTCTATCCTCTCATCATGATCTTGTGCTCGAGGATATTGTCCACCTCAATGGGGATACTCCCCACGAAGAAGTGGATGGCCCTCAGTCGGTCACATATCAAGATCTGGAGCAATTGGCTAGCATGATCAATGATAACTTGGATCGTAGTCTGATGGCTCTCATTCTCAACATGAGGGATAAAGGTGAAGGGCCTTCTCGCAGGAAAAGAGACCCCTCTCGTTGATAGGCTAAAGTCGTATCACCTATTCAAAGATAATTCCTACAGTCCTCTAACAATGGTAGTCAATGGAAGTAGGGTCGAATCCACCGAGAGACGGAGTTCTAAGTTAATATTCAGCTAAATAGCTACTTCAGACAAAACTTAGATGGAAATCAGCTGAACTAATAATTAGACACTAGAAAGCAATATAAAAAGGGATTTTAATCTATAAAATAAAGGTCTAGGGAATTAGTTCGGTCTACCATGCTTTTACCAATCAAAATATCAAACAACTATCAAAACCTAGGTTGAGAATCGATAGATTAGAGCAGTGTCAAGCTATGATTAAGTCTCAACGCCCATAATTCAACATATGCAGCATGTTCACAAACATAATCAGAATTACTGGTGTGTACTAGGCCTCTAAAAGTCAGACGGATCTGTGCAAACGATTATTAACCTCAAGTAATCAAAGAAACTGCGCAATAACGTTAATTACTCAATAAGAACAAATCACACTATAATCAATCTCATCAAACCCTAGAAACTAATAGCTATTCAAATAATCAAGGTATAAACATGGCTTCCCTCACCAAATCCCTAGAAATTAAACTACTCACTCATAATTGAATCAACAATAATAAATCTAATATGAAACCCTAATAATTTCATCATGAATAAATTGAATAATTAAACTAAGAAATCAAGAATAATTAAAGAGATTAGGAGTAGAGAAGAATACCAATTGACAGAAAGCAATAACTTTTATTGAAATCAAATCCGAGGTTCAATCACCTTTAATCTAATCTAAAGTGTTTAATCTAAAAATATAACTCTCTAAAACTAAGCTAAGAACTATTAGAAATAAAATAGAATAAAAAGTGTGTCTAAAATAATGAGGGAAAGCTATTTATAATAGCCCCAAAATCTAATTAAAAACAATATAAAAAAGATAGAATTTCGGCTCCGCGAGCCCGGTACCCGATCGGGCGGTGGTTGCCCTATGGCATCGGGATGGTACAATTTTTTGGGCCATGTTAATTTCCTTCACAAAATAAAATGGGCTTCACCCGATGCGATCGGACGAATCCACCCGATCGGGTATCAAGGTTTCGGCCCCGATCGGCAACCATTTCCTTATGGCATCGGGTTGATACAAAAATGACCCAACTTCAAACCTCTTCTTTTTTTGGAATAAATCAGCGGCAGCATGGAGAAGGCTCAACCCGATTGGATCGGGCAATGGTTGCCCGATCGGGTGGAGCCACTGTCTGGCGATTTTGCGTCAACTTGCGAAGGCCATATCTCTCAAACCAGAAGTCCGTTTGGAGCGTGTGATATATCATTGGAAAGCTCTTGAAGTCTAGAATCCAAACCAATTTGAATTTCTTGATTATCAAGTTTCTACCAAAAGTTATAATAAAAATAGTAAAGGTGTGTTAGTTTTGGCACTTCTTTCACTAACTCTTTGCTTCATTCCAACTCAAAATTGTCCCAAACGGATGCAATGTGATCCTTGTGCAAGCTACCTTCATCTTCAATGATTAATAGGCTAGATATTTGGTACTCGTGATCACTTTGTATCAAAATAACCTGAAAATCATCGAAACACACAAGCAGGGAGTAGTAGAGCACAACTTATGTAATTCATGTCATTATGCACCTAAATGCTCAAAAAGGAGTTCTAAATGCAATCTAAATGCATCTAAAAACTATATATATATGTGATACATCACTCATCCAAGGGAGACGACTCACGAGCAGGATGGATCCTTAACCAGGAATCCCCCTCAACCACATCCATCACCACCTTCTCAGTCATCTCAACTGGGAGATGCCAGAGAAGTTATCATTGATAGAAGGTTAAGACAAGGTACTCTTGATGCTCGGGATATCCTCAACTTCGGGCGTGACAAATCTCATTGTGAAGGACCCCGTAAACAAGAAGAAACTGAAGCTCAATCTCGATCTAGAGGCCTCAATCAACTCTCTCGTCATGGATCAACTAGAAACCATAATACAACAACAAACTCGACAACCTCTCATATAAGACAAGCTAACGTACCCAATCAAGGTGGAAGAGGGAATGAAAGAAGGACTTATAGGAATACGCCTCAGCCAAGACATCAAGATTCCCCTCTGCGTAGGCTGATGGGGTTGGGAAACTTTACATCATTGACCCCCGTCAGTCAAGAGATCATGGAGACTCCCATATTTTCTAAAGTCAAAATTCCCACTATTGACCCTTATGATGGAAAAACAGACCCTCAAGATCATTTTGCGGCCTACAAGGCGAAAATGGGTGTGCAAACGGGGTGCGAAGCCACTTGGTGTAGATTCTTCCCTACCACCTTGAAAGGTATTGCTCAAACTTGGTTCAACAACCTTCAGCCAGGAGCCATAACTCAATTCTCAAAGGTCTTAAGCTTGTTTCTTCAACACTTTATTGCTGACAGAGGAAAACGAATATCCACCTTATGTCCATCAAACAGGCTGATGATGAAAGTTTGAAGGAGTACATTCAAAGGTTTAATTCTGAATCCCTCCTCATCCCATACCTTAAATACAACGTTGCTTTCATTGCCCTCCTAGCCGAACTCCAGCAGGGAAAGTTCAAATGGTCATTAGCTGAGGATGAGGTCCAACATTCTCCGAGGCAATGCGGAGGGCTGAGAGGTTGATTCAAGCCTCCGACATCTGCAACCCCTCAATCGATCGAGGCAAGAAGAGAAAAAATGATGATGGAAATCAATATAGAAACAAAAGAAATAGAAAGGTAGAAGGTGAGAGGGATGACTCTCAATACAGAGTTGATAGACGTGAGATAGATTTACCTGGACATCAAGAACAAAGACATGTTCCTAAATCCGAACCCCATAAGGACGTCAGCAGACAGGCGAGATAAAAGCCTCTGGTGCGAGTTCCACCGGGAGTGTGGACACACTATTGGAGATTGCAGGGAGTTAAAAAGAGCTCTTGATAAGTTGGCGAATGAAGGAAAGCTTAAACATTATTTGAAATACCCCTTAGATAGGCGAGAAGGAAATCGAAAGGAGAATGAAGCTCAGAGCCGCACCGTCGAATGCATTCACGTCATATCAGGCGGGTTTGCTTTCGGAGGCCTAACTGGCCATGTGCGCAAGAACCACTTTTAGACTCTTCGACATCAAGTCCTTGAGGTCGAAAATCCCCCAGAAAGATCAAAAGGCCCTCAGATGGTTTTTGGTGATGAGAGTGGCAGGAATGTTCAAGTACCCTACGCTGATCCTCTGGTGGTTGAAGTGAAGGAGGACAATGCTCTAGTCAAGAGAGTGTTGATAGATAGTGGAAGTTCAGCTGACATCATCAGATGAGATTGATTGAAACAACTTCAATACAAGGAGGAAGACCTTTTACCCATCAACAAACCATTAGTTGGGTTCGGAGGACAATCTTTCTATCCTGTTGGTATAGTGAAGCTGCCGGTTCGATTGGGTGAAAAAGGAAAGGGAAGGAGCCTCCCCGTTAACTTTTTGTTAGTGGAAATCCCTCTGCCATACAACCTCATATTCGGCTGACCTATTCTAAATCAAGTTAAAGCTGCCATCTCAACCTATCATCTACTTTTGAAATTTGAAACTGATGATGCTTCAGTTGGGAAGTGGTATGGTGACCAACGCTCAGCAAGAGAGTGTTATGTGAACAGTCTGGAACCTCAACAGTAACTCCTCACCAAAGGATGACGAGAAACTAAAAAGGAAAGAGATGGAGGTGGATGAACCCCCTTCGTCAGTGTTGATCATCTACATGTCAGAGAATCCAAAGCAATATGGACGTCAGGAGCCTTTAGAGGAAGATGATAAGGTCCCCCTCGGAGATGACCCTACTCAAACTGTAAGAGTTGGAAAATATCTGAGTCCTGATATGAGAGAGTCCATCATTCATGTGCTGAGGGAGTATCAAGATGTATTTGCATACTCAGCTGAAGAGATGTCAGGAATCGACCCCTCAGTCGTTACCCATGTGTTGAACATCAAGGAAGGATTTAGGCCGATCAAGCAGAAGTTAAGGCATGCTGGACCCAAGAGGAATCAAGCGTCGTCAGCTGAAGTCAAGAAGATACTTGAAGCCGGCTTTATCAAAGAGTGTCAATACAACGAGTGGCTCTAAAACATTGTGCTTGTAAAGAAGCCTAACAGATCTTGGCGTATGTGCGTTGACTTCATGGACTTGAATGAAGCATGTCCGAAGGATGACCAACCCTTACCCAAGATCGATAGGCTGGTGGACTCAACTGCTGGGCATGCTCTCTTAAGCTTTATGGATGCAAATGCAAAATACCATCAGATCCCCTTGTCGGAAGAAGATCAAGTGCATACAACCTTCATCACTAGCCAAGGGTATATTGCTGGAAGGTGCCGTTCGGTTTGAAAAATGCAGAGCTACCTACCAACGCCTAGTCAACAAGATCTTTCAGAAGAAAATAGGCCACAACATTGAGGTATATGTGGATGATATGATAGTGAAGAGCAAAGAGGCTCCCGATCACATAGCTTAGCTAAGGGAAACATTGGAAATCCTTCGAAAATATGGAATGAAACTTAACCCAAGTAAGTTTGTCTTTGGAGTGCAAGGAGGAAAATGCTTGGGATTTCTAGTTGATCAGAGGGGTATTGACGCTAAGCCGAACAAGATTCAAGTTATCTTGGACATGAAGCCCTTCACAACGTGAAAGAAGTTCAAAGGCTGTCAGGCTGCTTGGCTGCCCTTGGACGATTCTTATCACGATCTGCAGATAGGAGTTTGTCAATTTTCATGGCCCTCAAAAGGCCTAAATTCACGTGGGATGAAGAGGCAGAAATAGCCTTCCAACGGCTGAAAGATCACCTCCTAACAATTTGCAAATTGACTAGTCCCTTACCGGGAGAAACTCTTCATGTCTACCTGGCTGTTTCAGATCATGCCCTCAGCGTGGTCCTTGTAGCTGTGAGGGAACAACAACCTGTATACTTTGTAAATAATGCACTAAGAGGGGCTGAATCAAGATACACCCCTATTGAAAACGTTGTTTATGCATTGGTGATGGCTACTAGGAAACTTAGGTCCTATTTTCAGTCACACCCTATTAAAGTTCTCACAAGTCAACCAATACGGAAGGTATTGGAAAGCAAATATCACTCACTAAGAATGACGGATTGGTCAGACCAACTATCAGATTTTGGTCTAGAGTTTGAGCCTCGATGAGCTATCAAGGGGAAAGCCCTAGCAGATTTTGTTGCTGAGTTCTATAGACCACCCCCCTCAAGCACAATTTCCCCTTGGTCTTTGTCTGTGGATCACTCCTCTAGTAGAGTGGGTAGTGGGGCTGGAGTGATTATCACCTCCCCAGAAGGAGAAAGATTTGAATACGCCATCATATTCTCCTTTCATGCCTCAAACAACGAATCTGAATATGAGGCCCTCATACTTGGACTTCACTTATGCCTCTCCATCCGCGTTAAATCAATCCAAATTCAATCTGACTTCTAACTTATTGTGGCCAAATCTCAGAAGAATTTAAAGTAAAAGAAGACAATATGAAGGCATACTTTGAGAAAGCTAAGAAACTAGTTAAAAAATTTCAAGAGTTCAACATTAAGCACATCCCTCGATCGGAGAACCAACAAGCGGATGCTTTAGCCAAGCTGGCTAGTTCGGCTGAAGGAACCATGCCTCGAAACATAATGTGGGAGATACTTGAGAGACCAAGGGGATACTTGGATGGATATAATCATAGTATGCAAGAAAGGAGAACTCTCTAATGATGTTGCTGACTATCAGATGATAAAGAAAAGAGCAGAGTGGTTCATCTTGTATTACGGGATGCTGTACAAAAAAATCTTTCACGCACCCCTTGCTCAAGTGTATCACACCAAAAGAGGGAGACTATGTGTTGAGAGAAATTTATGTAGGAGCTTGTGGGAGCCATCAAAGAGGACATACGATTGCTGAGAAAGCACTTAGAGCCAGTTTTTATTGGCCGACCTTAAGAACTAATGCAATAAAGCTAGTGAAAAGTTGTGAGAAGTGTCAGAAACACTCAAGCCTCCATCATTTACCAGCCAACGCCCTCACCGGAGTCCAATCTCTCTTGCCATTTGATAGATGGGGAATGGACATCCTTGAACCATTTCCCACGGCCTCAGGCCGAAGGAAGTTCTTAATTGTGGCTGTTGACTGCTTCACCAAATGGGTGGAGGCTGAACCCTTAGCATCCATCACTGATAAGCAAGTTCAACAGTTCATCTGGAAAAATACCATAACACGTTTTTGGGTCCCTCGGATGCTCATATCAGACAACGGTCGTCAGTTCATTAGTCGTCAAACAAAGGATTATTGTGAACGTTTTGGAATCCAAATAAGATTTTCAGCTGTTTGTGGGCCTCAAACAATTGGACAGGCAAAGGCAGCTAACAAGGTGATACTTAACGGGTTAAGAACAACGATGGATGAAAAAGCAGGTCCATGGGTCGATAACCTTCCAGGAGTGCTCTGGTCTGTTCGTACAACTTAGAAAGAGGCCACTGGACATACCCCTTTTGCCTTGGTCTATGGAAGTGATGTCATCGTTCTAGTCGAAGTTGGGATCCCATCTCCTCGACTAACTTTTTATAATTAAGAGAACAATGATGAGTTGAAGTCTATCAGTCTTGATTTGCTCCCGGAGATCAGAGGGGATGCCCTGCTCCAATACATGTCTTATAAGAAAAGAGTCCCTCGGTACTACAATAGTCATGTCAAAGCAAGGCCTTTAACTCTATATGATTGGGTCCTCTGAAAATGTGAAGCTGCTGGAATGCCCCCTGCTCTGGGGAAGCTAAGTCCAAAGTAGGAGGGACCTTACAAGATCAAGGAGGTAATTCGCTCGGGAACCTTCCGCCTATTGACTCCTGAAGAAAAGAACTCCCAAGACCTTGGCACGCAGATAATCTCAAAAGGTTTTATGTCTAGTCTTTAATTTACAATGATGTCCTAGGGGCAATAAGATATAAGATGATAGAATGAATGTTTCATGTTAATTTAGCACATCATTGTAATTTTAAGTTATGAATGAATGAAATGTCCCTCAGACGTAGTTAGCCCCCAGTTTAATGTGTTCATAATTTTTTACTCATGTTTTTTCATCTACATGATAATTAACGAAACACTCCTCCTAACTGGAGCATAGAAAGAGATCCTTCATAACCGAAAGACGACCATCAGACAGTTTGAGTCCTCCCCCTCAGCAATAAGGTTCTAAACTTTCCTAAGTATAGAGGAATGCTCTCGGAAACCCCCTCAATAATAAAGTTCCAGACTTTCCTAAGCATAAAGGAATGCTCTCGGACAACCCCTCAACAATTAGGTTCCAGACTTTCCTAAGTATAAAGGAATGCTCTTGGACACCCCCTCAGCAATAAGGTTCCAGACTTTCCTAAGTATAAGGGGATGCTCTCGGACACCCCCTCAACAATTAGGTTCCAGGCTTTCCTAAATATAAAGGAATGCTCTCGGACACCCCCTTAACAATAAGGTTCCAGACTCTCCTACATATAAAGGAAAGCTCTCGGATACCTCATCGGAGATAAGTTCCAATCTATCGCTTGTGGCTCATTTTTAGCCCCCCGACAATACGCAAAGAATACATCTCTCCTAACTGAGGGAAAGCATTCAGTCAGTGCACAAGCTCTTTATTAGCCCCTCGTCAACACATAAACCACATGGGGCTCAGATGATAGAATCAAAGCATTTCGTTATTCAAGCAAGGGAGGAAAAGTTAACATTGCAATGAGATATATGGGCAATTCAATCAGCTATTACTACCACAAATAGCAAGTTCTGAAAGTGAGTGCAAAATCAAAGGCACTTTCGTTATAAGTAACTAAAGTTCAATAACATAAAGTTCAACATGTAAACAAATAAAGATAGATGGTGGCAAATCAGCCTATGCTCCATCCTCGTCAATGGTCACATCTCCAAAAGTAGCATTTCGTCAGCCTATCTATCTCACATTCATACTTCCGCACTTCCCGTTTCAAATGGAAAACTTTTGTCTAGAGTTCTGAAAGCTCCTTGCCAAAGGTGGTGGTATCATCCAGCTCTCCATTGCGGAACCGCTTAGCAAGAACACTCATGCAAACAGAAGCCTATAAAAGAAAATATTTTGTTAGGAAAGCCTAATGAAGTAATGCAAGAAAAAACCGATGGATTAACGAACATACCTGCATCCAATGGTCATACATGTTGTCAATGGCGTTCACCCCTTTCCGCCGAACGAATTCTGCATCGTGTGGGCTGTGCAAGTGACCCACTACCTCACTAATCCTGGGGATTCTCTCTTCCCAAGAAAGCTGTAGGAAAGGAGTAGAGGTGGCTGAATGTACATCCCCTTGAGCACTAGAGCCTCCAATCTCAGAACGAGAACCACTCCGTGGGCGCTTACGACCCTCAGGCTCACCGCCGGGTGTGTAAGTAGGAGACCCTTGTGGTTGAGGGGTCGGAACCACCACACCCTCGGAATGTGAGGGAGATGAAGGCGAGATCACTATTTTCTTCTTTTTCATTTTGGGTGGATTCTGCAAAAAGAGGAAATGTTAGTTCAAAATTTAAGTAATCAAATTTGTAAAGATTAACAAAGAAGCTTACCGGTGGGGGTGGAGGAACTTCCACCTTCCCCTTCTCCATTGCCTTCTTCAGCTTGGCTGCACGAAGTGTGTTAGCGTCCATGATAGCTCGACACTCCGATGGTAGGCGGTAGTAAGCGGTTCCTGCACATGTATTAGATATTAGTCGCAACATAATAACATAAACAATGGAGAAAATTAGAAGAGATCCGCCGTTTCCTACCCCTATCATACATGTTGCTAAGTCCCACAACACTTAGGAAATGCTTATCCTTAAAGTGCTCGTTCATCGGAATCCATTGGGTGGGTTGCTTCACAGGGTTCTTACCATTCGGTGCTTCCCTCTTTATCGAATGGAGCCAAACATCCGCTGGAGCATCCTCAACACCCATTGATGGAACATTATAGTTGAGACTATCAACAGAAAACCCCCTATGATCTATCAGAATCCCCCAATTCTCCCATTGGTAAATAAAGAGGAATTCATAACGGAAGTCCCTCTGCGTTACAGGCTTTCCCCTAACTGTTAAGTAGTCATCCTGATTGTGAAAAGAATACCACCCACTCCTATGGCGATTTCCTGGGATTAATTGAATCCTATGAAGATTTATAAATGCCGTCAAAGTACAAGGGACTTCTAACATACTACAAACAACTACATACGAGTTGATAATCAACCAAGAATTGAGAACTAATTGAGTTATACACAAGTTATACGCTACTAGTAGTTCTTTTACAAATGGGTTCAAAGGGAATCTTAAACCATTCTTCAAGCTCGTCATATACACAACAGTACAACCAAGGAGAGGGCTATCTATAGAGGCATCGCTAGTGGGGCGTACTATAAGAAAAGGGTCTCGATTGCTATACTTGGCACGCAAACGTGTAGTCCCTCGGAGGAGACTTTTGGCCAAGGGGATGCTTAAATGGAAATTAGATGGTCCATCTCTCTTACATTCTTGAGTGTAACTATTGGCCAAGGGGACGCTTAAATGGAAATCAGATGGTCCATCCCTCTTACATTCTTGAGTGGTCAAAGCCCTCATACTCTCATATATTACCTCTGAAGAACTCAAAGCAGCATCATCATCTATCGGCCATCCTCACAACCCCGTCGGATAAGAATCTGTCTAAATAACTTCTAATTATTGAACCGAATGCAATAGAAACTTCCCATGGAAAGGGAACATGCTCAACAACATCAATTATTTCAATTTCAGGCTCATGGATGGGGGGATAATACATGCAAAGATATTCCCGTTGGTATTAATGGATCTACAGATTTATTAGCTACTGTTATATAATATGAGCACTATAAGTGGGGGGGGTGAAGTGTAGTGAGAGAATATGCTATGCTTTTTGCGGAAATAAAAGCTAGCTAGGGAACACGAAATATTTTAGCGAGGAAAAATTTCTTAGGCCCAATAGAAAGAAAAGACCTCGACCACAAGGGATTTTGACTATAAACTTTCCACTATAATAGGCCAAACGACTCTGTTTACAAACCTATTACTTTTCTCTCGGGCCACAACTTGAGTTCCCAAACTCAAGTTCCCAACAACAATTCCCACAACTGTTGTTCCTCTCGAACTTCCCTCGAAGTTCCTTTCTTTCTATTTCTCACTCTTCACTCAAAGCTTCTCACACTTAAAAGAGTTCACTCAAACCCTTACCAAAAAATACAATGTGTAAAACAATGGAAGAGTATAAACTCGAATAAAGTAAGTATGAATTCTCTTAGGAACGACACTGACTCTTTAAGACAACCAAGAATATTTGGCTAAGTCAGACACATTTAATTCCAAGGTTTAGGCGCCTATTTATGATGTACTTAGGCAGACCAGTACATAGTCCACTAATCCATGATGTCCATTACTTTAATTTATTTATTAGTTTTTATTAAACTTTCCTTGAGAAATAAATAACCACTAACCCATTACTTAGCTCAATAAAGAGAAGCAGTATGAATAACGTGGTTTATAAAACTTGAAGCTTAATTAAACTAATTTAAAATAAATTAAGGCTTAAGAAAATAATCAAGCCCACTAACCACTTCACTGTTAAACGTGTAGCAGTAAACTAGAACGTGATATTTTGCTTGGGGAATAAATAAACCATTTTCTTTAATTAGTTTTTAGCTCTGACGAGCTCTTTTATTTTGTAGCTCCTCGCTGCTCTAGTAAGTGTATAACTCCTATTAATGAAGCGCGCAGCACTCCGCGATCTCAGGGCTTGGAAGACCCTTCGCCAAAGGGCGTCGTTGCTCTGTGACTGGCTTGCTATAAGAAAACTTGATCCGTGATGAATCTTCCACCTATTCAGTGGAAGTTTTTGTGAAAAATATCTTTTATAAATATCTTAAACATAACCGAAAATCATAATTAAGTTTTTAAAGAAAATCCTTTTAAAAACCGAAAATCAGATTAAGTTTTATAATAAAATCTTTTGATTTACATAAAATATAAAAGATAAGGTTTATAAGATTTTGTTCTTATCCTAATTAAATCAGAAAATCATTTTAAATAAATTCCCAACAAACTAACAACTAACTCCCTAAAGTCATGGACTAAGTCAAAACTAACTAAGAACTCTCTAACAACTTTCCTTGGGCGCACAACAATGTTAGGCGCACAACTTGGGATATGTTAGCTGTTCCTAAAGTCATTACTAGGTCTGTTCCCTAACCTTGTTTCTAATAGTGCCAGTGTCTGTTCCTGTCATGGGAACAGAACTAAGTTCCGTTTGAGAATTCAACACAAACTAGATTAAGCATTTACTCGACCTAAACAAGAAGATATTAAATACATCTAATGTATTCTAATCTTCACTCCAAGCTTGATACTTCATCTTTCGAACATCTTCACTTCGATCTTTGATTAATTTTCCAATTTAATCTTCGCACAAGTATTCTCTTTGCTTGAGAATGAATTACCTAGCAATATCATAAGTACAACACAATATGTCTTTTGTTGGTTAAGCCATCTTCAAAACTCAAGGGTTAACAATTTCCCCCTTTTTGAAGATGGCAACAAAAGACATATAATAAATAATAATATTTAATTTTTAAATAAGTCATATTAAACTATTTAACAAAGTAATGCAACTAAGTTAAAATAAACTCTAATAGACTTTATATTCTATTTTTAACTTTTGAGGAAAACGATTTTAAACTAGAGAACATGAATCAAGGCTAGAAAAATTTACTCTTTGCCTTTCTCTTTCCCCCTTTGGCATCTTCAAAAACATTAAGCCACAATTTCGAAAAGATGAATTTGATCTATAAGAACACATCACACCACCAAACTTAGTTAGAAGTAAGTTGGTTAGTATAAGCAAAGAAAGCATTCAACTCTCAAAACCGCAATCCAAGAATATTAGCCATTCAAAAGACGCACACATGCAAAAAGATTCAACTTAAGTTTAGCTAATTAATATTGTTCTATTATAGCATGCATAAGAAGGAAAGAAAATGAAACATTGTTCCCATAATTATCGAAAGAAAGAAAGATTAAACTAAGAATAGTGTTTAGGCTGGAGGAGAGGGGGGTTGTTCGACTTCTTCCACCACATCATTGAGTTTCTCCATCACTTCCTGATGGTTTCGTTCCACGGTTTCGAGAAAACTTGAATATCATGGACTCCAATAGCATCATGTTGCCGTTTACTTTTTGGAGCGCCACAATTCGTCTTTAGATGTTCCATGTAATCCCCCGTAATTTTATGAATTTTATAAAATATATTTAAAGTATATTTATAATCATTTTCATACTTATTTTTATTTAATTATTTAAGTATTGACTATATTGAAAGTCAAATGATTGTTTAAACGTTTTAAATAATCATTAATATTTATTGAGTTGCATTTAAGTATTGAATATTTTATTTAAAGGTTTTGGGTCGTGTTTAAAATAATTTTAAATGTTGGGTTGAGGAGCCCAAACCATTTGTTTAAGTTTCATGATCATCTTGAGCCCAAACCTAAGCGTAACCTAAGTGCCATAGGTTTTTAGGCAAAACCTATAAATACCCCCACAAACCCTTAGTTGTACACTTTTTATTTTTCCTCTCCCTTCTCTCCCCAAACCGGCGCTCACTCTCCCTCACTTCTCTCCGTTTATTTTCCGGCCACCGCATACCACCATCACCCCCTCTCGCTTTGCCGTGCGTGCTGCCGCAGCAACCACGCACCCACTCCCTCGTTCGCCTTCGTCCGCCAGCACGACGCGCAACAGCAACCGTGCGTGACTGCACACGCCACCCGCAAGCCACTTGCCTTCGTGCGTGTCTTCACTCTTCGTGTTTTCCGATTTTCGTGGTTTTCTTCGGTTATTTCTTAACCCTTATGCTCTACTTTAATGTTTAATTATAGTTTAATGTTAAAGTTATAATTTTTATGAGTTTTATATGTTTTTATAATAAAGTTGAAAACTTTATTATTCAAATTATTAAAAATCTGAGTTTTATTTATTACGAATATAAATTATAATTTCAGATTTATTGTTTATTGTTTTAAAGTGCGTTTTAAGTATCAAAGTAATGATGTTTGAGGTTTTAAAATATAGGTTTATGAGTATTATATTAAAGGTTGTTAAATGTTGGAATTTTAATGTATTTTAAGTATTTTAAAACGAGTTTTGAAGCGTTTTAAAATAAATTATATTGCTGTGAATTAATTAGAATACTAATTCATTGTTGTATTATTGTTTTTGTAGGCGGAGAATTTACTTTAGGCGACTTCTAGAATTATAAAGTGGCCTCTCACTTTGTCTACACAAGGTACATACAAGTCCTTATGTGTTAGACTAGTTTCATGTCTTAAGGATTAGGATTATTTATAGTATTATGGATAGGGAACCCTTTTATGGTTCATACGTGGCTATTGAATTGGAATTACGTGTTGTTAAGCATGTTAATTGCCTTTATGTTTTATTACATGATTTAATGGATGTTTGATTCAAGCATGTTTGGGAAGGGAAGTTTATTTATTAATTCACACGAGGGATTAATATTATTTTAACGTTGGATTATGGATTTTGGTATTGTTTCCCTTATTGGATATCTTATTACTTCTCAAAGGCCGTGGACTTTGTGAGTAAGTTGGATTGTTATTGGTTATGGTTATATTACTACTTTGCAAAGATCGAGGGCTTTGTAGGGTATGTATATTTATTATCATTGGACATTCGATTGTTGATTTAAGTAAAGAAATAAATTGGAGGATTAATTCTTGGTCAATTAGAATTGTGTTTTTTTTTGACACCTGCTAAACTGTAAAGTAGTACTAAGAATGAAAATCAATTAAATTATGGCGACAAACATTAGCTATTCTGTGGGCTTGACGAACTTCCTGACGTTGCACCTTCAAGATGGTACACCAGTTAAGGTCTTTTGATTTCAAATGGATTGCTTTCAGGGTCCATTTTAGCGTTATTGTTGGTGGAACTTTTGTACGCAGAAGGTTTACCAGTTTCGTCGAGTCAGTTTGGAATTGGACTTGGTGTAGTTGTTGACTGATTGCCCATTCAATTTCTAGGAGACACGCTTTGGCCTCTGAGTGTAGAGCCGAAGTGGCCGTCCCATAAGTTCCTCCTCCTATGATGCACTCGTTATTTTCTCCTGGGTGTGTATGAGGGTGTGGGCCCTTCAGAACCCAAGCCATCCCTGCCGCTTTAGTCTCTTTGTCCCAGGAACCATCTGTTTCTATAATGGCTTCTGGTGATCCTAATATCCTTTGGCCTATGTTGGCTAAATTAAAACCTGGTGGGTGATCCGGGTCGCTTCCCGTATAGACCTGATTATCCCTGTCCTGTCCTTGGGCTCTGTTACTGTAGGTTTCCATTTCCTCCCAAGCTCTATTTCATAGTTCTCGCATCTGGGATAATTCAACAATCGCATTACGGAAGGCAACATTGTTTCTTGTGCACCAAATGGTTCATAAGGTTATGGTAAAGGTCGCAATATTTCCTTCCTCGCGGATTATCGAATTAGGAATATTCTCAATTGTGTTATGCACGATTTCCCTGAAGTTGTTGGTAGTCCCAGTGAGATTTGGTGGTCTAAGATTCGGCGTGTCATGCCACAAGCTGCTAACGATTGGACATTGACAAAAGAGATGCAATGCCGTTTCAGTAAAAACTAGACAGAGGGGGCAATTCTCCTCCTGTATAATCTTCCGGGTAAGGAGGTTATCTTTTGTTGGCAAAATATTTTTCCATGCTTTCCATAAAAAGAGCTTCCATTTCGGGGGCAGATGGGGATACCAAATTTTCTTTGCCACTTTCGACTCTCCTATATCGTTCCCTTCCTCTCCCCTGTTTATTCTCCGAGCTTGGTTCATGAAGAAAGCATACTCAGATTTGGTGGTGAACATTCCTGATCTTGTATGGTTCCAATAGATAGAGTCGGCTTCCTGATCCTGTGGCACTTCTAGAGCCAGGATGTTGATTGCATCCTCCGTCGCAAAGTATTTCCGCACTTTACCACCATCCCAACTCCTAGTATCATTAGAAAGCAACTCTTCCACCTTCCAATCATTTATGGTCGTTGCTTGGGTACTATCTTTACTCTTGGGAATGTTGCCGTTAACCCATGGGTGCTGAAAAGCCTTAACCAGAGCGCCGTTGCCAATTTTCCAAGCATAACCCGACATGTATCTAGTGCCTACTTTTTCCATTCCTCTTGTGGTGAAGGATTTATTGCCTGTAGCAGCAGAATGCCGGTTTGTGATATTCGGGTTTGTCAACGAACTCACAATTTTTTAGGCGTCCTCCTATTACTTGGGAAACCAGCAACTGAGGATTCACATGCATTCTCCAGATTTGTTTCATTAAGAGGGAATGATTAAATGCCTTCATATTTCGAACTCCCAGCCCTCCCATTCCTTTTGGGAGTTGGACAATTTCCTTATTGATCCAGTGAACCCTTGCCCCTTCTTTTGTCCATAGGAACTTGATCATGAGGGAATCGATCTTATTCAGAATCGATTTTGGAAGTAAAGTATTGTTCATGACATGTGAAACCATTGGGACTAAGACTGTATTAATTAGCAGGATCTTAACTGATTGAGAAAACGTTGTTGAGTTCCAAGTAAGAATCTTTGTCAGACTCTTGTCGACCAGAAATTAGTAGTGCTGTTTTTTCTTGCATAGTAGATCAATCGGAGAGCCTAAATGGTGACCCATAGTACTTACAGCTGGCATACGGAGGATGTTAGTGCAAGATTCTCGATCTTCTACTGTGATAGCAGGGCTATATTGGACGAAGGATTTATTCTGGTTTAGCTGTTGCCTCGACACTTTAGCAAAGCGTCCCAGAATGGTAGCTATTGCTGTACAGGACTCCTTATTAGCATGGAAGAAAAGCATTGCATCATCTGCGAAGAAAAGGTGGGAGATTGCAGGTCTTGTACGTGCTATTTTAATTCCTTTAAACAGTTTAATTTCCTCCGATATACTTAGAGTCCGAGAAAGAATGTCCATACAAAAGAGGAACAGGTATGGAGATAGGGGGTCACCTTGACGTAACCCACATTCCGGCACAAACTGCACTGAAAGGTTGTTATTAACTAGTATCTTGAATGAAACTGTAGTGATGCATTGTTGTATTAGATGAATCCAAACAGGTGGGAAGCCATAGGCCTGGAGCACTTTCAGGAGGAAATGCCATTCGACCCGATCATAAGCTTTACTCATGTCAAGTTTAACCGCAGCTTTAGGATGTGTAGTACTTTTAGTCGAATTTATCATATGGAGTAGTTGTTGACTAAGCAAAACATTATCCGTCATATGTCTACCTGGGACAAAAGCAAGTTGATAATTTGAGATGAGTGCAGGAAGGGTCGTTTTCATTCTGTTTACCAGACATTTTGAAAGGCATTTGTAGATGGTGTTACACAGGCTGATGGGACGTAACTGTCCAACTTCCTCTGGTGAGGCTACCTTCGGGATCAGGATCATTATTGTTCTATTCCATTCTTTCAAGAGATTCCCCGTAGTAAAAATATGCTTTACTGCTTGAATCACTGATCCTCCAACTATGTGCCAGTGTGTTTGAAAAAACTCCGCAGACATTCCATTCGGCCCCGGGGATTTGGAACCTTTGATAGAGAACATGGCTTTTTTAATTTCTGTGGAAGTTAGAGGTATCGTCAGGTTAAAATTTTGATCTTCTGAAAGGCTAGGGAGGTCAAGTTCCCTGAGTAGGAGATCAACTTCACCTGTAGGGTTAGAAATAGAGTCTGTATTTGAGGTAAAAATTGATTTCCAGAAGTTCGTAACCAACTGTGTTATCTGACCTTTCCCTTCCACCCATTCCCCGTTATTATTTTTCAGCATCACAATTTCATTTCTTTTCTGTTTCTGCTTTGCCTTATGGTATAGGATTTTTGTAAGAAGATCCCCATCTTGAATCCACTTTATTTTCCCTCTCTGCTTCCAGTAAGTGTTGCTTAAGGTATAATCATCCATTTTTCCATGAGCATAGAGGCCATAAGCCTTAGCTTGGTTTAAGGTTTGGATGGAGGTTCCTCTTTTAGCTAGTTCAGTGGTTATTTTCCTCTAATTTATACCTCTAAACTGCCTAAAATTTAAGCACCATTTCTGAATACGATGTCTTACCACATTTTATAGATAAAGAAAACATAGCCGACCCTGGACGGGTTGTGTTCCAAACTTCTTGAATGATATTGATAATTTCTTGTTGTTTTAGACACCAATTCTCTAATTGATAGGGTCGGGTATTATGTGGGTTTTGGCGTTCCGTATCAAACAAGATAGCTGCATGGTAAGAGGTCGTAAAAGGTTGGTTAGTGATATGGCTTTCAGGAAACTCTTCGAACCAATCATTAGTCATGTAACCTCTATCTAGTCTTTCCATGATTAGTCCATTGTTAAACCTTTTGTTGCACCAAGTAAATTTAGGCCCCGAGAAAGGAACGTTAATTAAGTTTGAGTTTAATCTCCAATCTATAAATTCGTCCCATCCTCGAATATTATTAGAACCCCCCAACTTATCATCTAGGGTTTCTAATTGGTTAAAATCTCCCAATAAAAGACATTTCGGGTAGGAATTTAAAATATCCGTTAATTGCCTCTAAACTCGAGGTCTTTCTTCCAACACCGGGGAACCGTAAACAAAGCACATAAATAGTTCATTACTATTGGGGAATACCAGCTTACAAACTATAAAGTTAGGAGAACAAACAGGAAACGAAACTACTACATTTGTCCAAGCAAGAACCAACAAACCACCCTTGGTCCCAATGGCATCACTGCCATGCACAAAATTAGGGTTAGTAGAAACAAAAGGAAGACAAGCTTTGTCTACTGAGCACTTAGTCTCAACTAGAAACATAAACATAGGTCTCTTTGCATTGATCATCCAATGCAAGTAAGGAATTGTAGGGGAGTCAGGATCATTCAAACCCCTACAATTCATAGCTAGAAGTTTCATAATGGGGTCTGGGGCTGTGAAAGGACAGCCACCCCACCTTCAGAGTCATCATCTTCCTTTTTCCTTTTACCTGAGCTGGAGCATAGCTTAAGCCCTAAGGTACAGTCAATGTCCATGTCACTTCCTGCTGTTTCTTCATCAGTTTCCATGATCATGCCATCTGATTCTAAATCTTCCTATCTTGTTCTTTTCTTTTGTTGTTCTTGCAGTAACTTGTTTCTTTCATTGGCATCATAGCACTTATTGCTAGCAGCTGACAGTATCTCTTCACTAGCTTCAACCCCCAAATCAAAGCCATTTGAGGGTCTGTAATAGCTTTAGGCTTTATAGATTTAGATTTCCCCTCCTTATGCCAAAGGTTGAAACCTCCCTTGCTTTCCCACCTTTCCAATCTTTGCCTCCTCCTTTTTAAGTACCAATCTCCCTCTAACTCATCCTGCTGTAAGAGATTCCCAGCTGAAGCTATTTTTTTCATCTTCCTGCTTCTAGGTCTTTTATTAGACCAAGAGTGAATAATCTGTTGCAGAACCTGTTCAGGATGTTCAGTAGTTGGTGACTGATTACTGGGATTAGGTGAAACTGGTGAGTTGGGTGGATTATGTTCCTGGTTTAGAGGTTTCAGGGGCTGAAGAGGAGCATTATAGACAAATTGGTGATCTCCAAATGTGGTTAGGGGATGGATTCGAGCTTGATTTTGGAAAGTTTGGAGATAACTTTTCAGACGTCTACTTGCCTCTTGAAGAACAGTAGACCTTGGTACTAGGCCTGTAGGTTGGATTAGCTCCCCCCAGTCTAGGTCCTCTAGCAATATGGGCTGAAGGATCAAGGTTTGGGAAATTATGTGGTAGGGTAGGGTTTGTTGTTGAGTTTGTGAGGTGAGCTTGAGGCTCAAGGTTGGTTGTTGCTGTTGAAACAGTTTGGTTAATTTGTTGAGATTGAAGGTGTTCAGTAAAATGTATCTTAGCCCAAGCTTCTATACCTAGAGTTTGGAATAAGGTCACAGGTGGGTTTGGAGCTTGGGGAACTTCCTCCTGCTGTGGGTGGTTTAGATAAACTGGTTGGTGTTCAACCAGTTCCTCATAGAAGGAATTAGGTGGTATTTGTATGAGTAAAAGTTGTCTTGGTTGAGTGTTGGAGTGATGCATGATGTGTTGGGACTGAATAACATTTTGTTGCTGGCTAGGGAAAGGAGGGTTAGAAAAGAGAGAATAGTTATTGGTTTGGTCAAGTGGTTCTGTTGGTGGATTAAGGCCTCTTTCAGTTATGATCATGTTGAAATCTGTTGATGCATTCATAGGTGGGTTGTCTTGCATAGGTTGGTTTGAGGATTCTCCTACTTCATAGTAGGGATTATGAGAAGGAGCAGTATTAGGATTATGTGTGGGGTTAAATGTCATAGGGTTGGTGTTCCTAAGGACCTGAAACTCTGTCTGAGGGTCCAAATGTAAACCAAAACGAGTGCCTAAAGGAGGAACCAATGTTACCTGAGGTAGTAGAGAAGCACCCTGATCATTGTTGTTTGCATGTGCTTGGTGTAGGTTGTCTGCTTCATCAGAAGAGTCAAAATCCTCATCTCCTATCATGTAACCTACTTCTCCCAACACCTCTGAGTCAGAACTTAAATCCAGTAACATATCAGGTGTGAGGTATTGGTTTTGCACTCCATTTTCTGGTTCCCCATTCTCCACTAGGTTTACTCTTGTGTTTCTGTTGCGAAATCGATCTAGAGATCCCTCTAAAATATTAGAGTAGTATGGGTGATGGGAAGGTCCATTAATAACTAACAGGCCTCCTTGCTCAAACTCTTGAATTCTGCTTTGAATTCTCCTTCTAGCTTCCTGAGAAGACAAGGTACAATACCTAGTGTAATGTCCAGCACAACCACAATTCTTGCAGAACCTGAAAAGTCCTTCATATCTAAAGTCTACCCAAATCACTCTATTGTTGTGAATAGGTAAGTAACAGCCCGGAATTAAAGGTCTAGAAAGGTCAATATAAACTCTTCCTCTAAGATCTGGGAATTGAGGGAGAGGGTTACCATCATGCTCTATCATATCTACCATCCCAATATGGCTTAAAATCCTATTAGTCCAAGTTGGTTCCAAATAACCTAATGGTACTCCATGCACTCTAGCCCACAGTCTAGCCATATCAAAATTTATTGCATGTGGAACAGTAAACCAGTTGCATCTTCTAAAGGTTATAATTCTACCATCTATGATAGCTGTGTGTTGGCTTATCAAACCTTCCATATCATAGTTATTTTCACATTGGAAAAT
This sequence comes from Patellifolia procumbens, assembly GCA_947645195.1. Classification (NCBI taxonomy): domain Eukaryota; kingdom Viridiplantae; phylum Streptophyta; class Magnoliopsida; order Caryophyllales; family Amaranthaceae; genus Patellifolia; species Patellifolia procumbens. The sequence continues at coordinate 4,192,554 of CANSGD010000429.1, forward strand.
GAAGAAGTTACCTGTTCTGGAGACTAGGACAGAAGCCAAGGAACTCCATTGTGAATTAATAAGCCCTTGAACCACCGTAACTGGAGGTGGGTTTGGACCCACAAAAACGCCAAGAACAGAGTAACCCCATCGTATTTCAAGATTCTGGGTATTATCATCTTCAGGATTTACAAAAACCCCAGCTCTAAACCTCCCCCATTCGTTTGGTTGGGCCATGGAAGATTTGGAAGCTTGAAAGGTGGTTTAGGTATGTGGTTTTTGTTTGAAGAGTTTCGAGTTTTTAGTAGAGATAAGACTATTGAGAAAGGTTAAAGAGAGAATCTGAACAGGAAGTAGCAATAAAGAGGGTATAGGAAAAGGCGAAATTTGGATTTCAGAAGGAAAAAGAAGGGTATATTGTTGGTAGAAAGCTGAGATGGCTTTAATGCTCCAGCTTTTGGTATGATTTATAGAAGATCAGAGTTGTGGAGCTCCAAGCTGTTGTTCACTCTTGGAAGCTGTGCAAGATTTTCTTGCTGTTGGTGAAGAAGTTGGCGTGCATGCAGCGTTTCACTTGCACATTCTAATGGCGTCCATTGGTTGCTAGGTATCTAGCTGTTGATTGGCTGGTAGCTTGATGAAGCTACACAAGCAATGGAAGAAGATTGGGAGAGGCAGTCAAACTTGCATGCTACAGTGGCAAGTAACAGTAAAAATAAAATCTAAAACCCTAACTCACTTTGTGAGAACAACCTCAAGAGGAGGGAGCTGACTCTCGGTTCTAGAGAGAGAAAATTATTAGATTTTTAGTTCTTGTGTATGTGTTTTTTATTCTTAGAATTGTTTGATCACTTATTTAATCTTAAGATAAAATAATAAAATTTTGTTGTATCCATGTTATGTGTTGGTTGTCTGTTTAGAGTCCAACATCGAATAACTTACTAATACTTAAAGTGGAAGTGAATAGCAATAGCTTTAGACTAGTGCACGTCTGAAGTTCTAAACTAGTATGAGTTGCAGTACATGGTGGTAGCCCATGGCTTTTCTTAGGGTCGGATTGATCACCGTACTCTATTTTTATTTCTAAAGGTTTCTCGATATCGTTGGTCAAAAGGTTATGGAGTCGCGCCCGTAACTCAGTCTTTTATTTTGAAGACTGATTTTTGTTTGGACAACTCGATCCATTATCTATTCAATTTACTAAATATTTATCATGTTGTATGCCTTGTGTATTCAAGTCTTATTTTATGTTTTGAAGTCTTGAGGTACTTTATTAGTCACGTTTGATTGTTCATTAGTATCATGATTAGGTTTCGTATTTTATTTATTTATGTATGTAATTAGCCTTGCTGATTACGTGCTTTTCTGTGTGTCGATGATGGCTGTGCCTATTGATCCTGTGATGACCCTTTATTGGCGAGCAGTTTTCAATTAAGTATTTGCCTGAAAGTTTGAAGGCATGATACATCATCTCAAATATTCATTTGGGACTTGGGAAGCGATGTTGGGAGATCGTTTTATTATTGTATTTGTCTCCTACCTTTATGTTATTTTAATTGAATTATTTTATGGATTATTTATTTTTAAAATGTTTTGATTGGTTTTGAATTACTTCCGATGTTTGGATATCAGTTTGACAATTAATATGTTTTAAGTATTTATTAAAGTATATTTAATGTTTTTCCGCTGCAATACTCCGAGTAAGCCGATACGTTTTCACACGGGCGATAACGCCTTGATAATTCTCTATTTTAGTTGGGAAAATTATATGTTTTATAAAGAGAGAATTGTCGGGGTGTTACATTCCATGAGAATCTCTTGAACCATAAACGCCTTATCAACCTTTTCCGACAACCCTTTCACAATCTTGTTGACACCTTGAGCTTCTTGAGCGAATTCCATCATTGCCTCCGATTGACCCATAACCAAAGTAAATAAATGATTCAACCTTTGAGCATGGGCAAAGTTATAAGTAGCACCAATAGTGGGGTTTGGAGATGTAGATGATGAAGGCTTTTGTGGAGTGGTAGCGGCAGTGGGTTCCTTTAGATCAGGAACAGCTGTTTGTTCCTTAGTAATGGGAACAACAGCTGGTTCCTTTCCCTTAGGAAAAACAGTGACATGTTGTTTGGAAGGAGGAGGGATTGGTGAGTTTTGTGGCTTGTTGTGTTTGGGTGATGCAGTTTTTGGTGGTGAAGTTTCCATAGGAGCAGGGGATTGTTCCCTTGATGAAGGAACACAAGCTTCATAAGCTTATTTAGCAATCCATTGTACTTCATCATCATCAAGCACAAAGGAAGGAGAGCTCAATACCTTCAAGTTGCGAATGCGCCTACTTGATCTCTGAGCATGTAAAACCGGTGTCTCCTTCTCCAATTCTTCCTTGTCAACAACTTGCTTCCCTTTAGCCTTTTCTTTTTCTTTTTTCTTTTTTCTATTTTTCCAATTTTTTCATTTTTCTTTTCTTTTTCTATTTTTTCTTTTTCTTCTTCTTTTTCTATTTCCATCTCAATATCAGTTTCCTCATTCTCTTCTCCTTCACCGTCATTCTCTATCTCATCATCATCCAATTTGGATCTCCTTGCACAACTTCCCCATCGACAATCGAGACATTCAAATTATTGAGTGCCTTTGTGTTCACCAAATTTTCCGTTGTAACACTAACTTGATGAACCCCATCAAGCTTCACGTTGAACTTGTTCAATAGAACCGTAACTAGGGCTCCATATCCTACAACAACTCCATTCTTAATGCAATGATTCAAGTGTTGAATCATAAGGGAAGGAAAATTAATCGGTTTATGTGATGCAAGGTAATGGATATAAATCAAATATAACATGCCAACCAAAGCACGTTTACAAAGACGAGGTAAAAGAGCCTTTTTGAGTAGGTGAAAGAGTATTTTGTGGAAGGCGGACAACATATTATGATCGATAGAGTTAGCACCTCTTTTACCACCATACTTCACTACTAGATCAGTAAATGAAATGTCAGAAAAAGGATATGCACCGCGCTGTTTCTTAAAATACACATCAGTTCCCTTCACAGGAACACCAAATAGTTTCCCTAAGGAATCACAATTAAAATCAATTTGTGTTCCTCTCACTAGGGTAGAACAATTTTTCTCCTCATCCATCGAAAAATTCTCACAGAATTCGTCCATTAATTTGGGAACGAGACATTGACCATAGCAATTCTCAAATAGTAGTTCTCAACCCTGAAATTTTAGAATTTCTAGCAATTGATGAAAATTTACCCTTCTACACCAAGCAAGATCGATATATAAACCCGAAACATACCTAGATGGGGTCGATTTCCTTCTCACCAATTTTGATGTTCCTCTTCTGGGAACAGCAGGTTCCCCCTCAGATTTTGCATGTAACCCTTCGACTTCCATCTTCACCGCTTCTTCACTTTGTTTTTTTTCTTCTCAAAGCTCGTGTGGGTGGATTGAGAAAGATATCCATGGGAGTTGGTGAGTCGTTGTGAGGAGAAGAGGGAGAGGGTTTTTCGATTTTAGTTTGAGTGTGGAGGGATTGATTTTTATGAGATACATGTTTGTGGGAAAAGGGAAGCCTTTTATTTGGGTGAATGGATACAATTTGGTTTAGTGGGATAGCTTAAGATTAGTTTAAAGGAGATAATTAATAAGGAGATTAATGAAGAAGATGGAAGGTTTAAACAAAATTGACTAATCCGTGTAAGGCACACAATTTTAGAGGGAAAATAAGGAGAAAGTAAATAAAAGAATTTAAGATAATACTTCATTTCTCAACTAATTTGAGAGATATTAGGAAAGAGGAAGAAAATAACATCAGATTTTTAGGAGAAAAATCTGAAAAGAATATTTTTGTATTTTTAATTGATTTTCGAAATTCGAAAAGAAATCCTAAATCTAATATGTCGAGAACAACGTTTGGGAACAACGGATGGGAACAGAGAAGCTTGCTACTTTGGAACGTAATTAATCTTTTAATCCCTTGTTAACTCTTAAGGCATAGAATTGTCTAAAGAACACTAAGGATAATATTATTGGACATTGGTGAGCAGTTTTTAGACAGATTCACTTATACGTATGAAATGATCATATAAAAGTTGTGATGTATTTAAATAAATAAATTCACCAATTTTATTCACATGTAAATAATGCCAAAGAATTAGACTAAGAGGGAGAAAGATTATAGCAATTATTTCAACTTAATCAAGCCAAGTTCAAGCCTCAATTTTTCAAATCGATCTCTATTTAAGGGTTTTGTCAGAATATCAGCAATCTGACGTTCAGTTTCACAAAATTCCATTTTAATTAGGCCCTTTTCAACGTTGTCCTTAAGAATGATGCCTAATATGAATATGCTTAACTCTAGAATGATGCACAGGATCTTTAGAGATACTAATAGCACTAGTATTGTCACAATAGATAGGAACACAATCAAAGTAGATTCCATAGTCACGAAGTTGTTGTATTATCCATGCATTTGGGAGCAACATGCTGCTGCTGCAACATGTTCAGCCTCAGCTGTAGATAAAGCAACTGTGTTTTGCTTCTTGGTACTCCAAGAAACCAAACTATGACTAAGGAACTGAACCATACCTGATGTACTTTTTCTATTGACTAGATCTCCAGCATAGTCAGCATCTGCAAATCCTTTCAATTCAAAGGTATCACTTCTCGAATAGAACAAGCTGAAATTGTCTGTTCCTTTGAGGTATCTAAGGATTCTCTTCACTCCTGTGAGATGAGATTCCTTTGGATTGGCTTGAAATCTAGCACATAGACCTACACTAAAAGCAATGTTGGGACGACTTGCAGTTAGATATAATAATGAGCCAATCATACCTCGATATTTGGTTTGATCCACACTTGTTCCTATAGCATCCTCGTCCAACCTTGTTGAAGTTCCCGTAGGTGTATGATTTATTTTTGAAGCCTCCAAACCATACTTTTTCAACAGTTCCTTGATATACTTTTATTGATGGATGTAGATTCCTTCTTCTGTTTGTTTAATTTGTAGCCCCAAGAAGAAATTGAGCTCACTCATCATACTCATTCCGAACTCTTTACTCATGAGATTAGCAAAGTTCTTGCATAAAGATTCATTAGTGGCACCAAATATAATATCATCAACATATATTTGAACTACTAATAGAAGTTTCCCTTTTGATTTCAAAAACAAGGTCCTATCTAATTTTCCTCTTTTAAACTCATTTTCAAGAAGGAACTTTGAAAGTCTTTCATACCATGCTCTTGGAGCTTGCTTTAACCCATAAAGAGCTTTGTCAAGCTTAAAGACATGATTAGGAAAATCTTTATTTTCAAAACCGGGAGGTTGTTCCGCAAAAACCTCTTCATTAAGATAACCATTTAAAAATGCACATTTCACATCCACTTGATACAATTTAAAACCCATGAAAGATGCAAATGCAATAAATATTCTAATAGCTTCCAATCTAGCAACAAGAGCAAAAGTTTCCTCGTAATCAATACCTTCCTATTGATTGTATCCTTTCACAACCAAATGAGCCTTGTTTCTTACAATGGTTCCGAACTCATCTAACTTGTTCCTAAACACCCATTTCAAACCAATAACCTTATTGTGTTTAGGTTTAGGTTCAAGGTGCCAAACCTTGTTCCTTTCAAATTGATGGAGTTCATCTTGCATAGCCACAATCCAATCAGCATCAGTGAGAGCTTCTTCATGGTTCCTGGGTTCCATCATAGAAAGAAAAGCATGAAAAGCACAAAAATTTCTAATCTGAGATCTCCTTGAGTTCCCTTGTTAATGTCACTGATTATAAGTTCCACGGGATGGGAACACTGATGTCTCTAAGGCTTTGGTGGGAAATCCTAGATGGAAACTTGATTTTCTTGTGTAGATTCTTGATCATCTTCATGTTCTTGGGAATCAGGTTCAACAATGGTGGATTCATTCACTAGTGTATCCTCACCTAGTTCTTCTTCAGTATTGAGAACAGGAACAAGATGTTGTTCCTTTGGCTTTGTTCCCATGACTTCTTCTTCTTCCAAAATCTCATCAGTGAGAATTTGATCTTTTATCAAACCTATCTCGAAGTCATCTTCAACTTGTGTGCTTGGAACAAATTTATCTATTTCATCAAAAATATGATGTACACTTTCTTCTACACACATGATCCTCTTATTATAAACTATATAAGCCTTGCTACTTGAAGTGTAACCTAGAAATACCGCTTCATCACTTCTAGCATCAAATTTCCTAAGACTTTATTTTCCATTATTATGAACAAAACATTTACATCCAAATGTCCTGAAATAGGTAATATTGGGCTTTTTACTAAAATAAAGCTCATAAGGGGTTTTGTTTACTAAAGGTCTCACCATGGCACGGTTTATAATGTGACAAGCAGTATTCACAGCTTCGGCCCAAAAGTTCCTAGGAAGTCAACTAGCTATCAACATAGTTCTACCCATTTCTTCTAAGGTTCTATTTTTCCTTTCAACAACACCATTTTGTTGAGGTGTCCTAGTGGCGGAAAAAGTGTGGTCCAAGCCATGTTCCCTACTATAGTCGTCAAACTTAAAGTTCTCAAATTCATTGCCATGATCGGATCTAATGTGCAAAAGTTTTTGACCACTCAAATTTTGAACTTTCTTCGCAAACACTAAGAACTCATCACAAGTCTCATCCTTGCTAGAAAGTTAATAACCCAAGTAAATCTAAAATAGTCATCAACAATCACTAGAACATACTTCTTGCCACTCCTACTTTGAATCCTCATTGGTCCACACAAATCCATATGAATTAACTCTAATGGTCTCGTGGTACTCACCACGTTTTTGGACTTAAAGGAGGACCTTACATGCTTTCCTCTAGCACACGCATCACAAACTCGATCTATGTGAAACTTAATTGAAGGTATTCCTAAAACTAGTTCTTTCGATCGAAGTTTGTCAAGCAAAGAAAAACTAGCATGTCCAAGACGCATATGCCATAATAACGGATCATCATCAATAACACTAAGGCCTGTAAATTGATTTTTGGGAACAAGTTTAAGATCCACAACATATGTGTTCCTTTTCCTTGTTCCTTCTAAAACGACATCCTTAGTGCTTTTGTTGACGATCAAACACTTTTCGCTATTAAACTTCACATTATTCCCCTTATCACAGAATTGGGAAATACTCAACAAGTTATGCTATAAACCATCAACTAGAAAATATTATCTATGGAATGTGATGATGACTTACCAACTTTGCCCATGGCAATTATGTTGCCTTTCATGTTGTCACCAAAAGTCACACTTCCACCATCATAGGCAGAGAGTGAGAGGAATCTTGATCTTTCTCCAGTCATATGCTTTGAACAACCACTGTCTAGGTACCATGTGTTGTTCCCCCTCACTCTAGCCTGCAAGAAAACTAATTGTTAAAGTTAGAAACCCAATCTTTCTTGGGTTCCTTTCCTTCATTAACATTAGATTTCTCTTTCCA